>JAOTQQ010000023.1:69112288-69223362 GCA_026546715.1 Gallinago undulata
GGTTGAATTAATGTCCATTTGACTTTCATTGAATCCAGTGGAGATCTGAATTTGGTATATTTTCCTATGTGTTTATTAATACATGTGCATATTTAATATTAATATATAGAGAAAAATTAGTAGCCTATATGTAATATAAACAGAGTATATAAAAATATATACTATTATATTACACAGAAAATATTATTGTTTTCTATTAGGTATGGATATTTCAGTGTACCAATCTCTAATTTATAATGGCAGCAACAAGTTCAGTCCTACAGGATAGAAGAAAGCTCTAAACAAAGTCTTTACGTAATTTTTTCCACTACTAACTTTAAGGTGAAAAAATATATTCTTTTTTCAATGTGTTCGGACACTGTCGAGGCTCTTTTTTAAAGTGCAGGCCTGTGGTGCCTCTTTAACACTTTACTCATCACCACACAGTACATTTTCTCTTGTGCTCCTTATTACATTCACAACACATGACGCATAGCTTTTGTGTAATTAAATGTGTTGCTCTTGACCCTCATATAGAAAACAGTCACATTTTAATGGGAAGCACTGTATGGATGAAAAAAAAAAAAAAGACCTATTTGTCATCCTTCATTATGTCAATTCACCACAATAAATTAACAGGGAAGAAATATTCCCTATATTTCCACTGCGCATTCTATAGCTCTTCCCCTTCAGCGTGTTAAGAGACCAATCTCTTTAGGGAAATAGTGCAGGAGTACTTAAAAGCACTTTGCAATCTGGTGTCTGAATTACATTCTTGTAAACTCTGTTTGGCGGTGGATTAATATCTAATTTTGCTCTGACAAGAATAAGCAAAACTTATGCCCGCTAAAATGCTTATTTAGGCTGAATATGAGAACATTTGTTTCTCTGAGGGAAATATACATACAAAGCTAAAAAATAGAGCTTGAGCTATGGAAAAAAACCCACCACTTTAAGACTTGGTAAGGATGGCTGTTCATGCAGCTGCACACAAAAGATACAACGTACATGAATGTTTTAATAATCCGTTTCAAACTCTATGCAATATATATGATCAGTCACAAAAGAAATACAGATATATGAATTATGTTGACAGAAAATGTAATGGAAATGAGCAGAAAACAACATGTACCCTACATTATGTGAAAAGTATGTTCTGAAATGCATAATTAATTGGTAAAAAAGATCTTATGGGAATATTGTATAATCATTGCCCACCACAGCAGTCCTGCCTACAGGACTTCAGAGAATATTTATGAATTTATTACATGTTATAGATGATTCTTTGTTAGGTCATAACCTACTTCTATGTCCTTTTACTCTTTGTATCACAGCTGCTTTAGAGCTCTTCAGAACAAAACAGAAGTCAATTGGTCTTTTTGTTAAATGCCTGGGGAAATTAATCTTTTCCCCGACTCCTCTCTCTTCTGTTATGAGAAGAGACCCTGTTTGATTTGGTCACGTTTTCAAAAAGTAACTTGCTTCTTACTACTAGATAATCTTGATTCCACTGAAATCAGTGAGAGAATCAGACTTGGATTTTAATGAAAGACTATGAATTTACATAATTAATTGAAAAGTTCAGTTCAGAAGGCTACAGTCATCCACATCCACATGAGACAACTGGAATGGATCACCTTGATTTCATAGAATCACCTTACATCATATAGCACTTAACTATTCTAGTCTCAAAATAGTTCTGTTTTGCCTGAATATCTAAGCAGCCACAAACAGGTTTGGTGGGGTTTTTTTCTTTGTTTGGGATTTCTTAACAGCTGAAAAAACATTTTCATTGCAATAAAGACAATGTGACAACTGCTCCTTCTCTCATTGAGAATTATTATGATTTTTTTTTTCCTTATTCATATATTTCTTTGACAATGTAACTTTTTCTCCCAGTCATGGTAGTGGATATTTCTATTTAATGATTGGATAGGTATATTTGATATTGTAGCACTTGGTATACTATTAGTATAACTGGAAAAAAAGATTAATATTAAAAGAGAAATTGTAAAATTGACAAAGATGTTTATTCAGGGAGAGCAGCACATAGATGTTTCAGATGGTAGTATCAAGGTAGTTTCTAGTCCAGTTCCTCAGAATATGATCTTGGAACTCATCTGGTTTATTGTTTTCAACCTGGCATAGTTTTAGATCTGTAACGATAAAGTTTGCCAATGCCATGAATGTGGAAGATAGGACAGAGGAGATAGCAACAGAATACCAAAAGATCTGGATGAACAGAAATAGGACTAGATTGAAATGCAAGGTCATGCACGTGGAGCTAATAATAAAAAGTTCCCCAGTATGCTGGAGGCTCATCAGCTGGAAGTTATTTGTAGCAATGGGCTGTGATAGTCAATCTCCAAATGAACGAACTGCCAGTATGATGCAGCATAAAAATGGCAAGTGCAAAGGGAAAATGTATAGCAAAAGGTGAACCCATGAGAGGCAGGCAAACACTGGTGCCAATATACTAGACCATGGTTAAACCTTGTCTGCAATACAGTTTTCTGGTTGGGAAAAGTAACCTTTAAAGAGAACAGTTGCAGAGAAGGCTGTGGAAGAAAACAGCAGCAGAGGCCAAATTTTCAGATTGAGCCTAAAAATGTTTTCCTGGTAGGAAAATATGTAGAAAAATGAAGCAGAGAGGGAGGTGACTGAGGTCCACAAATACATCAGTGAACAAACAAAAGAAGAAAGAGCTCATTAAATGACAATGCTGAAACTAAAAGCCATTGTAGATGGGCATAAAGATGTTGAGGTGGAAATGAAAAAGGCTCCTAACCATTACACCAAGCAAATTCTACAGTGGCTTTCCAGTTGGAATAAATAGGAAGAAAGCTTTTAAAAGAGATCTTGGTACACCTAATCCTGTTGTGAACGGGATTATTTGGCATGTGCCTGAGCAAGGCAGGAAATTGGATACATGAAACATGTCCCTTCCATTCTCACCAGCAAGACTTCAGGGGCACCAATGCTTCTGAATCAGTCTAAAAGGGTAACATATGGTTCTGTAATACCTAAATGTATAGTGACTGAGCCCATGTATTTAGTGATGTGTATCTCTAAAGGGAAAATTGAGCAATATCAAAGATCAGATTCCAAAAGTTGAACTTGAAAAGTTACTTTGTACACCAGCTCCTAAATATGGCATCTAGAAGGACAATATTCACTTTATAGGATGTCACCTGTGATGCAGGTGCTGCTTATCTCTCTCTATTTCTGCCACCTACAAGTATCATGAAATGCAAATTTACTTAGCATGTGATGCGGAGTGTTTGGAATTGTTACAAAAAAAAAATCTGTTAAATATGGAAGTAAATGTAAACAGTCACGATCACAGGCGGCTCTTGAAATACATTATTCAACACATACTTGTATATATTTACTGTTTTTTTCCACAAACATAGAGTCTGAGTTCAATAAATTCAGCCGTTTTCTGTTGTCCAGAGCTTGCTGTGGATCAACAGTCAAGGACGAAAACATCAGCATGGAGAGGGTGTCAAGATGTGCATGATGAATTTTCTGAATTCTATGGAGAAGAGCTGAGGGCCCAGCCCTGCAGCATGTCTCCGCTGTGATTGAGATTTGTGGATTCAAGTAAGCACATGGCTGACTCAAAGTTCAAAGCAGCAGTATGCAGCGTGGCTCAAATAGAACCCGCAAACTTAATAAACTGCTGGTGGTTACAGAAATGACCAAAAACCCCAGTGTCCTGAGTTTTATTCCCCACAGACCTGATCTTAACTAGGCTGTTCTGGGAATATTACAGATGGATGAGGTGACTGTCTATCTTGGCCTAGCAAAGCAATTCCTGATAAACAAGATCTTCACCAACAAGAAATCAGTTCAGAAGAAATATTCATTTGGTGATTATTACAAAACTGCCCACAGATGAAAGTCCCCACCTGTGAGTTTTAGCAGATAAAAAGGAGGGGCCCCTCTTGCATATCACCCAGTCCTTGTTAATCTAAAGGGGTTTTGTTTTCAGGTTCAGTGGAAAAAGAGTATGAAAATAACTGTAAAATTTTGTGTTCTGTTGAAATTCTGTGAAGATATAACTTAGCAAAAGAATTTTGTTGTCATGGACAGTAAAAGAAAAAATGGTCATATTTTACTTTTTCTTCAATATTTGTTCCAAATCAGGAAACAAGAAACATTGTCCTGGCATCACTGTTAGAAAACTTGGAGAGACAAACAAAGGCTTCTAGCCCCCAGCAATTGCAAACGTTTTCCCTTTCCTTTAGCTCTGCTTGGATCCTTTCTCTCCCTCTAAATGAAGTATTTTAAGTGCTCAAAATAATGCGATGACAGCACCAAAAGTAAAGTGGGCTGTCAACTTCAAAGCTGGAAATTTTCCAGGCGCTTCTAGACAGTAGACAAATTTTTCCAGTTCAGCTGCAAAATAAATGTTCAGCAAACTTTTCGGCAACAGATTATTCTGGGATTTAGATTTTCACTGTGCTTTAAGAACTAATACTCAGACACAATCTAAGTCTAAAGCGTAGATGGGTTCTGGTTTATGTCATCCATGGACTGTGAATACATTTTTTGTTTCTACAAGACCTCTCCTCATCAGTGCACAGGATGACTTAACCCTGGGGATAAAGTGGGACACGTCTTAAACAATGCTGGTATCTATTTTGTCTCTGCCTTTTTTTTTTTTTTTTAAATTTATGCAGTGAAATAAGTTGCAGTATGCATTTCAATTAATGTTTCTTTCTTAAACCATTTGAATGGTAACATGAAGAGTGGGATACTCTCCCCTTGAATTGCTGGGAAGTTCCAGCAGGATGACGAAAAAAATACCAAAATTGAACTGTTCTCATATTTCTCACAAGTTATGAATATTTTATTTTTGGATAACCTACTTAAAAGCCTGGGTGTCATTTGTAGAAGTGCTCACCTCTCAGCTGAAGTGAGCACACAATAGCCTTTCAACAACTAAAATGTTAATTCCTAGGTAATTTTACATTTGCTCTCAAAGCTAGTGGATACTCTTTCTTCAATTTGTTATGTCTCAGTTCTCATCTCTAGAATGGGAATGATGGAAGCACTGTGAAAGTAAATTAATATTCATTTTTGAGGCATACAGATGTCATATTGACTGGTATCAGAGAAAAACCTCTGAAGATGCGATTAAGGTTTTTCTCAGTAGATTTTAAACAAATTGGTAAAAACTGTCTGATCTGCTCAAAAGCCAATGAAAATAAAAGGTCTTTGACATAGTTACCCACAACATTCTTCTATCTATATTGGGGAGATATGGATTTGACAGGTCGACTATGGTGGATGAGGAATTGGTTGGACAGTTGCATCCAGAGGGTAGTGGTCAACAGCTCAATGTCCAGATGGATGTCAGTGACAAGTGGTGTCCCTCAGGGATTTTTATTGGGACTAGTAGTGTTTCATATCTTCATCAGTGACATAGATAGTGGGATCGAGTGCACCCTCAGCAAGTTTACGGATGACACCAAGCTGAGTGGTGCGGTTGACATGCTTGACAGACAGGATGCCATCCAGAGGGACCTTGACAAGCTGGAGAAGTGGGCTGATATGAACTTCATAAGGTTTAATATGGCCAAGTGTAGGCACACACACCTGGGTCAGGGCAAACCCCAGTACCAATACAGGCTGGAGGATGAAGGGACTGACAGCAGGATTCTGCCCTCTACTCCACTCTTGTGAGGTTCCCACCTGGAGTCCTGCATCCATCTCTGGAACCTCAGCACAGGAGAGACATGGACCTGTTGGATCAAGTCCAGAGGAGGTCCACAAAGATGATCAGAGGGTCGAAGAACCTCTCCTGTGAAGACAGGCTGAAAGAGTTGGGTTTGTTCATCCTGGAGAAGAGAAGGTTCCAGGGAGACCTTATAGCAGTCTTCCAGTACTTAAAAGGCATTTATGAGAAAGATGGGGACAAACTTTTTATCAGGACCTGTTACAACAGGGAAGAGGTAATGGTTTTAAACTAAAAAATGATTAGACTGATATAGAATTACACTGGATATAAGGAAGAAATTTTTTACAGTGAGGGTGGTAAAACATTGGAAATGGGTTGTCCAGAAAAGTAGTAGATGACCCATCCCTGGAAACATTCAAGGTCAAGTTGGACAGGGCTCTGAGTAATCTGATGTAGTTGGAGATGTCACTGATCATTAGAGGGGGTTGGACTAGATAACCTTAAAAGATCCCTTCGAGCCCAAACTATTCTATGATTCTACACGATAAAACAAAACATTACGCAGCTGCTTTGTCATTGACCAGGACTCATCTTCTGCAGTGATAGGTGTCCGATTCTGATGGAAGAAAAACTGTTACATGGGTTTATAATTTAAAACTGTCTTATAATGTATATCCACAAGCAGGAAAGGAAAAGATGAATAGAGTTCATAAAGGCAACTTTATTTCTAATGTTGCCTAATATGTGACGGCAACACTATATTAGAATAACAATTAGAGGGTCCCCTTCTTTCCCTTTTTTCCTTCGTCTCTCTCTTTCCCTTCCTTTCCCTTCTATTTTCCATGCTTTTTCCACTCTTCAAAAAAGATTGGACATAAATATTTTTTAAATGGCCTGACATCAACAAAATTCATCATTGAGGTCAGAAAGTTAGACCTGCAGGATAAGTTTCTGCCAGAAGAGCTAACGTCAGGCTTGACAATGGTAACAGATGGTCACCCCTTGTGTAGAGCAGCACCAGAGGAGAGTGAGGAGCACACTTTGCCAACAGGTTTCACAGATATTTATTGATAACAGTGAAACGCTGAGGTTTGGGATGGTTGGTTCATTTCCAAGATCTGCACAGCAGTATGCTCTAGTAGTACAGACTTTTCTGTTTCTTTTTCTGCCTTCATGTCTTATTCCAGTTCTCTCGCTCTCTCCCCCACTTCTGGGACTTCATTCTCATTTTCACATCTTCACTGGCCTGTTTCCACCTGACTTTTTTTCACTTAGCCAGCTATGGTCTTCAGTATTTAGATTTCTTCTTTTTCCTTATCAGCATATCCAAAATTATAAACTTCTCACATAGTTTTCCCATCTGACTGCCACACATCCAGATCTGTTGTCTCTTCCCATGCTCCTTTCCTGCACCTAGAAGTTAGTCATTTGAGTTCAGTCTCTTTCTTACCAGTTCCTCCCAGGTCTCAGATCTTTCTCCCATACTTTTTACCACGGAAATGCCCGTCATTTCATCTTTGCCAGCTTCCTGGTCCCAAAAAATCCAGAGAAGACATCTTGCACTCCTGTGCTCAGCTGAACCAGCCTCCTTAGTGCAGCTTTGGCTCTAAGCAGATGAAGAGCAGAAGAAAGACAGACCCTCTTGCTTAAGAATAACAGTGTTGGGAGAGACAAAACCAGGCAGCATCTGAATATATCTGACTGGAGAACAGCTAAACACACACAATTAGCTACAACTCTAACAAACTGCTATTTAGCATGTGTGAACTGAACTTCCAAGTGTTCATGAACTGAAAAAAAAATAAATTACTTTTTTAGGAAGGTTCCAAAGGGTCCTCAACTAAACTACTACTTATCACCCTGCCAGCTTACAAGGCTCTTCTCCATTGCCTGCAGGTCCTAGAGTTCTTAAAAAGTAAGTCTTACAAGGAATGCTTTAGCAAGAAGTAAAATAATGTCCCTCAATCTTGTTCTCAGATACAGCTGAGCCATTGGTCGAGTATTCTAAGAACATGCAGCCTGAGGCAGAGCTCCAGCACACGAAATTTCAGGTTGAATCACTGAAGTTTAGCAAACTTATTAGAGCTAAAAGCAGCTTAACATAATGGCAATGTCAGGAAGAAACACAGGAGGGGCAGTAGAATAGCTGAGAGTTATTCTTCTTATATGTAAACCTCAGCTATTTTCTCAATGCTTATCTGAATGGAAAATAAGAGCCAGCAGGCCTCGTATGTTAATTTGGAACTGAACAGAACACTAAAATATCATAAACTTGTGAAAATGGCGACTAGTTCGGCTGCTCAGTGACCAAAGAACTCTGCACATATCCATTGATCTTCTATTAAAATTAATGTTAGGTCTTTGCATATATATATTTTTTCCTTCCTGGAGGGAGACATGAATGGACATTGGAAGACAGAATTTGATTCTAAACCTAGTATCTTTGGATTATTTTTTTTCCCAACATGAAAGTCCTTCTTTAACATGCTAGTCACATTTCACTATGATTTTAAATAAGCTGCCTCTCAACCTATTATGGTTTAGTATGTTTTACTGTATATTTAGGAAGATTTGTCAAAACTTTCAGGTGCTGCAGATAAGCCCACAAAGCAGAGCTTCAACAAAATAAAGGAGGATATGGTATAAATTCTGAAATATATCAAGGCTAGATTACCTTTGTTGCTTTGTACATCTAAGATTTGAATTGATTTTTCTGATACGAAAACAATTGGGGGAAGGGATTTCTGATATAATGCTTTGCAGAAAACGGGAAAGTCAATAATATGCAGACAGCTCAAAAATATAGTATTTACTGATTCAGTGAAGCATGTTTTTAGTAGATTAAAATGGCAAGTTCCAACCTAACAGAAGTATATCAGTTAGATTTCTTAGAAATTACATCTATTCTTGTAATGCATGAGTTTACACGATCCCATAAGATCTTTAAACACCTTAACTTTTTATTAAGTTCTTGAAGGGCACAATTTATTTTTTTTTAAAAGGGCAATCTGCCATAAATTAATAAAAAGTCGGGGTACTACACAATTCAGATAATAACAAAATGCAACTTTGAAAAAATGGGATATGATTAGATAAAACATAACTTCATGACAGACCAGATGTTTAACTAATAAAGTAACACTTTAATTGCCAGAACTATCACTGAAACTTGATTTTTAAACTGAAAATGCAG
Organism: Gallinago undulata; assembly: GCA_026546715.1. Classification (NCBI taxonomy): domain Eukaryota; kingdom Metazoa; phylum Chordata; class Aves; order Charadriiformes; family Scolopacidae; genus Gallinago; species Gallinago undulata. Next base: position 69,121,147 of record JAOTQQ010000023.1, read on the forward strand.
GCAGAATATCATCCTATTACCATTAGCTACGTTATTTTTTAACAACTGAGACCATGTGTCTGTGTGCAATGAAACAGCATGGCTTTTAAGGGTCAGGATCTGGATTCTGAACTGAATTTCATATTTTGTCAAAACACCACCATTTCAAGCTACCATCTTGGTTTCTTACCAACACATAAGGAAGAGTAGCCATCCTGCACCATTTAGTGTCATTTTCTCCATCATTTCAACTTTTTAAGGAAACACTCTTGAATATCAAAAAGCTCACTTGGTTTAGAGGGGTCAATGAGATTCCATGCTAATGCAGCCATACACCAAGTGTAACAAAGGCTGGGTGTTTCAGTCTTACCATTCCATTATCTATTATTGGTGGCTTTGCTTTTTTGCAGAGAATGACAGGTTTTGGTTTTTGTTTTATCATCAAAGCCTGTTTGTAATAAATGATAAATAACTCTTCAAATTACAGTACTGAAAATGAATACAATAAAGTTGTTGGGTAATATACCTTTTAGTAGAAAAAGAATACATTTTAAAAGAACTTTACTAAAGAACAGAGGGCTCAAGTTTGTATTTCTTTAAAATAATGGCAAACAAATATCAGCTATTTTTCTACCATGTGAAAGGTGGGAAGCTTGGATAGCCAAGAACTTCACACTTTTGCATCAGCTAATATCAGTGTGATTACCCTTCACAACATCTGCAAAGAAGGACCAGTGTGTAATGCCTTATACCTCTCCTATACTACAACAGGCAACTCTCAAGTCAGGAGAAAACACTTTGGACTTGGTGAAAAAAACCACAGTGAAAAAGCAACCAGATAAAATATAGTATTTAACAGGCTATCTACAGTAGCAATAAGCACTCATTCATTTTTGAGCTATTAACAACTACTCTTGCCACAACAGGTTGAAATATAGCCTAAATTTAACACTATTTATACAGTGTAGATTTACATCTCCTTCCCATCCCAAACGTCTGCTCTTGAAGACAGGCAGTCTCATGAATTCAAAACATTCTACTAATGTATAAGTCACTACTTGATTTTGTTACTGATCCTAATGAAAATAGGATCAAGACTTCATTTTCTCAGATTAAAACCATAAAACAGTCAGTGAAGAGTCTTGAGCCTTTCTCTCTTTGGGCTAAGAGAGCGTAGTGCCAGCTGACTCTGTTTGAGGAATTGGTTAGGGTGACAAAAAACACCCTTAAAACCTTCCTTCTTGGGGTAAACAAATGAACAAAGATTGTCTAGGAAGTAGGTGAGTCCTGTGAACTGAGATTTCCCAGACTTTCATGTTGTTGGGGTTTGGTGGTGTGTTGGGTTTTTTTTTGGGGGGGGGGAGGGACGACTTTTCTTAAACTTTTCTTATTTAGAAGCTATGTATGAAGGTCTTGAGAGAATGTAGGTGTTATCCTACACTCCTCATCCCCTAATGAGCGATGGCATGTGTTTTACAGCACAGCCTGACCATGAGAAAGAGATGAAGGTTTCCTTTCATACTGTCTCCTCCACATGAGGCAGCATTTTGTTTCCTGGCCCAATTTCCCCTGTAACATACCAGCTTCCTGTATTCACTGTTGTTACCCAACTGGCCCTACTCCCCATCCCCATCACCTTTGCCATTCCTATTCCCCAGGTCCTCATGGCGTCAGTTGTCCTTTTTGCACATATTATCTTCCACTCTCAGACCAGACTGCTCGATTTTGCAGTGTCAGGTTCAACTTCTCTGAATACAGCCTTTCAAAACAAATATTTTGGAACGTGGCTATTAGGACCACAGCCTAATGTCAAAATGTCCTATGCCAAAAAACCCACAAACCATTGTATTTCCCATTTTTCCGCAGATGTATTAACTAATTTTCTTCTGTAAAGAATAAGGTGCGAGGTTTAAATTTCATGTTCTTTCTGTATCAGTGATTCTATGACTTCTCCTCCAAGTGGTAGAATTTTTTCATAGTGCTCAGCAGGGGGTTGAGAGCTGTGGTTTTAGCTTTGCTTCTTTTCTATACTCATTTTCTATACCTTTTTTTAAAATTATTTTGAAGTACATTATTTATATAAGGGGTGTATGTATATATATAGCATGTACATGTACACACATTTATGTATGAATATATAACTTCAGATAGAATGTATTTCGATTAAAGGACATATATGTATATGTGTATATTCAACTGTAACATATATGGAAAGAAAAAAGCCCTGTATATCCTATTTTCATACTCTAATTTTGATTATTTTGAGCTTTGCTTGGTTTCTTCCTCTAAAAGAACCGGAACTAAAACTTTAAATGACACATGATCTAAATAATACACAATTAAATGGTGAAGGTAAAATTGCCCAAAATTCTTGTTATAAAGTCAGATTTTTTCATAACCTGCGGTTTACCTTAGTGCTTACTACCTTAAGCATGGCAAAGTGTTTTTACTCATAAAATAAACACAAGGTAGCAAAAAAGCCCCACAGTATATTTCTTTCTGATTACTTTTATTGTTGAAGAGGCCCTTTTTAATTGCGACATAAGAGAGGGGAGTTTACCTTGAAAAGAAAATAGCTTGTCTTTGAAATATAAGAATTTGATCGTGTGCTATTGTTGCCTGCCAACAATGAGCTAAAGAGGTTAATGGATCATAGTCTGGCAAACAGCCACGCTACCTCTGGCTCGATACATTTAACTGAGTGATCTGGGGTAAGGTTTGGTACTATTTATTTTTTAATTTTTTTCATCGGGGCATGAATTGTTGGTAAATAAAAGTTAGACTGTATCCAATCTTTTTCCCGAAAACAGCACCGCTTATCTTGCTTTCCACAGCGGGAGGAGGGAGGAAAATCAACCGGCGGCCTCCCCGCGCTCCCCGGCGCCCTGCGCTCCCGCACTCGGGCACCGCGCTCCCCCGCAACATGCGCGGGGCCACGGCGCACCCGTTTGGCGGGGCGAGCACCTGCGCGGCGCAGCGCGGTCCTCCGCGGGTATCTCCGAGGTACCGGGGGCTGGCTCCTCCGCCGCTGGGCACTACCCGGCCGCCACCCCGGGCTCCTTGCTTCCTTCCCTTCTTCCCCGCGGTGCCACAACCCCGGGGGAGCAGTCCCGGGGCTGCTCTACGCGCCCCCTGCCCCCCGGCAAACTCCACTTGCAACTCAGAAACCACCCCCCGGAGCCATCTCTCCAGCAAGGGGGGTATGTGTGTGTTTTCGTTTGGGGTGGGGTTTGGTTTTTTGGTTGTTTTTGTTTTTTTTTTTTTGTTTTGTTTCGCGGGGGAGATTGAGAGGGCGAAGTGCCGTCAGGGAGGGAGAGCACACGAAAAGTATCTGGCTCCCTCCCTCCCATCTTGCGTGTTCCTCGGGTTCGCTGTTGGAGGAGCCAGGCAGCAGCGGCAGCGTTATAATGCAAATCACAAAGCGAGCAACTTTCAATGCTGTTGTGGCTATTTTTGATTTCTCTCCCGAGAACGGGCTTTTTTGGTGTGCGTGTTGCTTTTTTTTTTTTTTCCCCTTTCCGTGTGATTGTTATAATTAAGCTTTCCCTCCCTCCTCCGCCTGCTCGCCTCCCCCCCACCTTCCCCCGCGAAGCCAGGCGGTAACGATGCACCGTCCTCGGTCCTCTCCAGCGGGTCATTCCGCTCGGGCAGAAGGTGAGCCGAGCCGGAGGAAGCGGCGTTTGCCAGGCATCGCCGTGGGGCACCGCACCGCTCCCTCCCCGCACCGCTGCCTCTCCGCACCGCTGCTTCCTCATCCCGCCGCCCTCTGCCTCCCGGGGACCGCCGGCAGCTCTCGGGGGCACCCGGCTCCCCCTCTCCGCCCCTCTCTTCCCCTCCCTCCCAACCGCGTCCCGGCCGGGCCACCCTCCCCACTGCCACCCCCAAGCCGGGGGGAGCTCAGACGCTGCCCGCGGAGGGGCCGCTGCGCCCCCGCGTAAAGCCGGCGGAGGGCCCTGCCCTGCCCTTCCCTTCCCGCGGCCGGCACCTGCCTGCGCTGCCCGCCTTAGCGGGCTGGGAGGGAAGGAAAGAGGGAGGGATGGAGGGAGGGATGGATGGAGGGAGGGACGGAAGGAGGGAGGAAGGCTCCTGCGTGCGCGGGGAGAGGCTCAGGCTCCCAGCTGGGCGCTACCGGCAGCGGCAGCTGCTGCCGTGCTGCACCGCGGGCGGTGGCGGCTCCCGGCGCGCCGCTGCCGCGGGACCGCAGCTTTGGGGGTGCGGGGGGGTGCGGGCGGGGGCTCAAGCCTCGGCCGGGAAGTAGAGACAGAGTTTCTGCTGGTTTGGTTCTTTTTTCTTTTTTTTTTTTTTTTCCCCTTTCCTTATGATTGGGCTTTTTCATTATCATTATTTTTAATCCCTCCCCCCCCCGCCCGCGGTGCGTGTGCCACCGGCGAGGATGCGCGCCTCCCCCAGCCCCTTCCCCGGCATCTCCCGCCGCGGCAGCGAGGGGCGGCGAGGGGCGGCGGGGCCGGGGGCGCGCTGGGCCGCACCTGGCCGCGCCGCGCTGGGCGGGCTGCGCCCCCTGAACTCCCCCGCCGCTTCCCGCCGCCCCTCGGTCGCCTGAGCCTCCCCTCGCCCCGCACACACACACGCTCGGAGCCACTCACTCGCTGACTCGCAGCGCTCTGCCGAGCTGCCCAGGCTGCCGCGCAGCGCCGCGCCGCGCAGCCCCCTCCCACCTTCCCTTCTTCCCTCCCTCCTTCCCTCCTCCTCCTCCCTCGCTCCCGCCCGCCCGCCGCTCTGAAGGATGCCCGGTAAGTAGCGGCGAGGACCGGCATCTCTGCCGGTGCGTGATCTGACGGGTTAGGGACCGCTTTATAACGCTGCCTACCGCCGGGGGGGGGGGCGCGGGGCGGGCGGGGGGAGGGGAGGGGAGGGGAGATGACAGCGATCCGAGGCAGGAGGCGGCGGGGCTCGCCGGGTGCTCCTCAGAAGGACTTTTAGGCTGCGCGGCCGGGGCTTGGATGTGGGCGCCGAGGGACGGGGTCTGTGCAGCGCAGCGGGCACCGGCCGGGGCGGGGGCACTTCGCCTGCGCTGCGGGGCGCTGCCTGCCGCACCGCGGTGAGTAACGGGGCTCCGCGCCTCGCCTGGGTCCCCCCCGGGGACGGGGAAGGTGTGGAGGGTGCTGTGTGGCGCTGGGGGTTCCCTCTTCGGCGGCTCCGCTCCGCGCCTCGCCGGGTCCGGGGCGGGAAGGGCACGGTGCCCCCGGCGCGCCCAGGGGTCTGCGCCCCCGCCTCTCCCCTCCTCGGTTTTGGCGACGTCCCCCGCCCGGGGGGCTGCCAGCGCCGTCCGGCGTTTCGGGAGCCGCGGTGCCGCCGTCCGGGCAGAGAGGGAGCTCCGGCGGGCGCCTCACCTGCGGAGCGGAGCGGGCAGGGGAGGAGAGCGGAGCCCCGGCAGGGCGGCGAGAGGGTGCCGGCAGCTCCCCTGCCCCGCTCCCGTCCCGGCCGCTCCCTCCCGTGCGCTCTAGGGGGCTCCGGGGGCAAAAACGCTCGTCCCTCAGGGGAAACTTAATGTTCGCGAAATGTTGGCTGTCAAAGGAGTTGCGTGGCTCCGCGTCGCTCGGGTTGGCGCTCGGGTAGCTCCTCGCAGGACGGGGATCAACTCCGGCTACCGAATGCCAGGGACGCCGGGAGAAGGGCTTTTTGTTCTCCTAGGCTGCCCGGTGCAATTTGTGGGAAACATATATAAAAGCTGACTATTGCTGAAGGTTTTTTAAGTGGATTTTCCTAAATAATTTATTTTTTTTTCCTTACTTTTACTATGTCTACTTTGGCAAAGATGTCTTTCCTCACCGTGTTTTTGCATCCTGGGTATGATAACTCTCCCATTGAAGTCAATGGCAAAACTCCCAATTGACTTCAGAGGAAGAAGGTTTTGTCCAATACCGAATACTTTTCAAATGAAAGCGACTAGGCAGAAGGTAGAGATATAGCAAAGTGAGAGAGATGTATAAAAAACCCCTTCATTTTCAAAAGATAGTTTTTTAACCAAAGATATTTAACTGCACTGTGTCAGGAGCATCTTCTAGATTTTCATTCCCATTTTGCAGTGGCGAAATATTGGAATGATTTCTTGATGTGTTTGATATCAAGATAGACTGAAGAAGATCGTTTTACCCCCAGACTTTATAAAGTATTACTAAATTAGTACCTTATACTTTTCCAGTGCTATGTATCTTTTTTTTTTATTTTTTCTCACTAAAAAGCTTGAAGCAGAGGGAGACTACTGAGACAATTGGATGAGCTCCCATTGACTTCAGTGGCCTGTGGATCAGGCCCAGAAAGGTTCAATAGAGAAGTAACAAGAGAAATGTGGTACAGTTTGTAAGGAAAGGTATTGCGTAAGCATTTAACTCATGAACAGCCTCCCTCCAGGGAGGAGGAAAATCTAAATGTACATTAATTTCTTATCCCATTTCTAAGAAGTCTTTCACAATACAGATACAAATAAGAAAGAATGCTTGTGATTAATAATTAAAACGTCCATATTAATATGGACTACAAGGAGGATTTTATGCAAAAATAATCCATTAGCAAATGGAAGTTCTAGATCACAGAACATCTACTCAGTGCGGTATTTAGATTGGGAGCAGTCAGATATATAATGAAACACCAAGTAAAGATATTGATATTCAAAGAGAAAAAGCTAGTCTTATTTCTTAACCTGACCAACCACTTTCAATTGCTTGGAATGCCTTAAAAAAGAAAGTGTGAAGACATGCTTTAACATTTTTTTCAAATCTGAATGTTGAAAGAACCCCGAAAATGCTGCATATAGTCAACAAGTTGTCAAGTATCAGAATTATGCCCATACTCCATGAAGAATGTGACTCTTGCATTGACAAGAAAAATAACCTTTCTCATTTTTTTCCAATAATAAGTTTCCCTTCTAAGCACAAGTGTGTGTTAATAGGTAAGCATAAAAAAAAGTTTGAGGTGCTGCATCTCTTGTTCAGCTTTATTTGTAGGCATCTGGTGGAATTGTCACTAAATTGAACTGAATGTGCCACTGATACTTAACTGTGAGCAGATTAAAATGTTCATGTTACAATGGAAAAAAAAAACCTGTGAAATGGACAAATCCTTCACTGCTTATGTCTTTTCTCCTTGGAATTACATAGGGAAGACAGAAAGCTCCTTCTTAAAATGTCACATTACAGGTTCCTTTCTAATTTCCCTGTGAATTCAAATGTTTCTTTTACCATATGCCATATACAGAGGTCCTATATTTTAAGGGGCACTGCATGGAGAAAAAATTTCTTTGAGCTGCTTTGTTGCTTCCTGTATTCTTTATCTGCTGTTTACTAACACACTATAATGCCACAATCTATTTTTGTGGGTAATACTTTCATTTCAAGTCAAATGAAAACTATATGGTGATTATTTCTATATTAAGAGTTTTGGACTGGGGTTTTTTTTGGGGGTGGTAGTGGTGGTTTTTTAAGGTCCAAAGCAATGCTTAATCCTCTTTGCTTGCTTGGATGAAGACAGCCAGCAGTTCTAAAAATGAGGATATCTGTTTGCATAAATCTTCACTTTTGTTCCTGAGAGCCATCGTTCGAGACTCTGTATTCTTTTCATTTTGGTGTTCTCGTACTTAGTCTTCATACAATCATATGGAAACGCAGACAGATGTTCTTGTGGGCAGCATCTCCAAACCAGAAAGTTAGGTTTTTTAGGCTTACCTGTAACTGAAGAGTATAAAAGAGTTGGGTATTTAAAACCCAAATGGGTTGAAAGAAGCCAGATAATGAAGTACCGAGAATCTCCAGGACATGATTCTAAATATCCATTACTCACTTTTAGCATCTTTATCAACCTTATCCTGTTTTGAGGAATAAGTGCTGTTCATCTTTATTCAGATATGTCTTTTTCTAGACTATTTTGCTGTCCCTTGCTTGACTCTGAAACACGTTTATGCCATTGTATTGCTATAGTTGCTAAGTGAATGGTAGCAAGTGTTTACAGGTGTCTTATTATTTGCATCTAGGAAGCAATATTAGCGAGATTGTTGAAAGTGACCTGAATTTTGTACTTATTACACCTTTAAAAGCGTTTTCAAAATAAATTTGATTGTTTTTTAATCCTAGAACATATTTGTCAGATAATTTATTTAGGACCATTCTCTTCTATCCAGCAATTTAAGAACAAAAGCCTCCACTGTAGCTCAAATCAATCAAAATATTGCTTTTAGGTTATACATTGTACATATGGAACCTGGCATGTAAAGCAGATGGTATGTAAAATTATGCATAGCATGTCTGGAGAGCCATACAATATCTAAATGCAGTGCAACGGAACAAGGAAAGAGTGTCACATGCAACTTAAAATATCAATTACTGGCCTATGTCTAGTCTCAACTGCGCTTTGTTTTTGTGTGTGTGTGTGTGTGTTCAATTTTCTCTTGATAGTATGATCTTCCCTAGAAAACTGTGCAGTTTTAAAGGATACGCTGCTGACTAAATGAAATAAAGATGGATATACAAGAAAAAGTAGTTTAGTTTAGTTTGGGCTCAGAATACAAACACATGGAAATTAAAGCAATAATCAAGAACTTTTAATCTTTTAAGGAAAGTGGCCAGACACCATTTGCTATCGAGATTGTGTTTTTCTATGTTATTTATGCACTTGGTTTGCCCAGCCCGGCAATGGCACTTAACAGTGCTTCTGTCCTGTCGCATAAATACACTGATAGCTCCACATACTCTCTCTCAAGTGTTACAAGTCTGTAAGCATAAAATTTCTTCTTGAACAAACAGGCATTACTGTGCATTGTTAACACAATCACATTAAATGGTAATTGCAGAAAGATTCACATCAGCAAAACCGTTAAATAAATATTAGTCTTTAAGCATGTGCTGACCTCAAAGGGGCCTCATCACCTGTTTTGTTGAGTAAAGATGCTTTCGTGATCAAGGACCATGAAAAGTAATAATTTTCCCAAGTTTATTCAAATGCTTAAATCTGTGGTTATAAAATATTGTCAGCATCAGAACTTTTTAATTTTTCACTTTGAGGTGAAAAGCTTTAAATATATTTTTTTTTTTAAGTTTTGTATATTTTGGAAGTACTGCAAGTTAAGTGTTTTTAAAAGAGTTGCACATCTATACTGTTTGATATTCCTAATAAAAATGAACTTGTGTAGATAAATATGAAGGATGAAGTTTACAATGAAGGACTACCACAAAGTGAACTCTAGATATAATATCAGGAACATAAGATAGACTTTAATAGACAATTTTGTAAGATCCAGACATTTTTCAAGGAGGGAAATTGAAGGAATGCCCCCATGTTTAAACTGTTGAATATCCCCAAACAGAGGATAAGGCTTTTTAAGGTATCTGAGTTAATATTGAATGTTTCACTCTAAAAAAAAAAAAAAGGTAATTCCTATACTTTTTTTTGCACTAGCACCTTTAGTCCTTATGCATTTTATTGCTTGAAACAGTGTTGCTTGAGAAAATACAGTACTCTGTCTGGGGGATTAAAGTCACACTGTTGTCCTGATGTGTTATAGAACAGTGTCTATCAATCCATTTCTCTTTTGTACATGAAAGAACTTTTATCCATTCAAATCACTGGAACACAATCTTGTATTATAATGGTTTGAACAATCTTTACTGCACACAGTTGCTGGAATCTCCAAGGGACAGTCATAAATAAAACTATTAGACTGTATTATAGCAGATGCACATTCAGAGTCTACCATGGGATGACAGGATTTTACATTACAGCACAAATCGCTAAAAAATGTCTGCAGATACCAAAAATGGTTGGTAGGACTTCATGAACCAACTAACTATATATACACACACACATATATATATATGCTATTTTTCTTTAAAAGTATGTAAAGGAAATTGACATTAACAGATTCATCCTATGTAGACTTAAGTGGAAACTGAGCCAAAGAATAAGGGGTTTGTCCTCTATAACAGGTACTTAAGCTTGTTCAGCAGCATGTAAACTTTCTGCACTAGCTGACGGACCTTCAACCTATGTCAAATCCTTCCTTTGCAACCTGGCATTGCTACTGTGATGACAGCAGTAGAAAACTGGCTTCTCATGGGAGACAAGTCAGTTTACATCAATGGAAGTGGATTTACACTGCACCCTGGATTCTGTGCAGACAGGTTTGGGTTTATTTTTTCTCTTACCAGATACTATTATAGAAGATATGACTTTTTGCCTGATATACAGACACAACTGAGTTTGGCAAAGCCCTAAATGAATGTAGAAACAAAGTTGGAAATGGTGGGAGGCATGGTGAAATGAAGGACGTAAAGATGTGTTTTCCTGGGTTTTTTTAAGAGTGGAAAAAAAGTACTTTTTTTTTTTTTTTGAAAGATCCTTAAGACAGAACTAAAACATAAAAATAAATGCAACTGAGCTTAAAAATAAAATTACAAAAGTTGAGTTACCTAACATGTTCTGGCCACAGGAGAAGTAACTAAAGCTGACATACCAATAGGATGGGAGCTTCAAAAGAAGACAAAAGCCAGAAAATAACAATTTCCTCTGTTGGAAATCCAGATGGCCCTAGCAGATTTTGTGTGTATTTGTATACACATTTATCTGTGTGTATACATGTGCATACCTTTTTTTTTTTTTTTTAATTTTAATATCAAAGTCTTTATAATGCCCTACTTTTTTACTGTCTGGTTCACTCGCCCCAGCAGGGATTTGGTGGTTGTTCTTCGTTTCTGGCCATGAAGATACAGAGGGAGATATGACAGCACAATAAATAGCTAAGAGTGGTTAAACTGTTTGCTGAAGGTAAAATAACAGGGCCCAGTGGTTCTCCTGCAGAATGTTTTAAACCCAAAGCTATAAATAATAGCCAGTGCTGCCAAAAAACCACATCAAAATACAACAAAACACCCCAAAACAACCAAACAACCCTAACTGAATCCTGAATAAGGAGAAAACAAAATGAATCTTCACTTCAGTGTCTGAAGCCAATGTTACATTATGATGTCTTGAAAAACATGAATCTGAGAGATATTTTACCAGCTACAGGCTATTGTCATCTACAATCACAGTCAAGATCTTCCTGTTAAGACTTGAAAAAGCAACTTCAGTCTTACATTGAAGAACCAGGAAACATTATTGGTGAACGTAATGTTGAGCTCTAGGAAAATACAAGGTGACAGTAGACCAGGGGAGTATTTAATACAACACTGTACTTAATACAGTGAATAGATATACTATTTTTAGTATCAGCTTTTGATGCTGGAAAGACAGTTGACTAGACTGAGTGGAGCTAACTTTGTCATGATGTCAGAAGTACTATTTGGGGAAAATAGTTTTAGATAATTTGCTGTTGCATGTCCTCACCTTGTAACCACTGTATAAGTATAAATAATATCAGAGGTGGCAGCAAATCCTTCCTATTTATAATTTCACATTCCTGCCTCTTGTAAAAGCATTAATCTCCAATGGAAAGTAAAACAGATTTGCAGTAGGAAAAAAGTCTATCAACGTAGAGTCTGTCAGTATAGAAAACAACATGCCTTTATTTGTCCTGTGGTGGAAAACGACATTCCTGAATGGTGATGCACAATCTGGCTAAAATAATCTATTATAATCTTTTTGTTAAATAATTCTGAAAAAAGAAAATATGGATGTTAAGCTTTTTACCAGCCACAGAGTTTTCACTCAAGAGGTAGAAAAGATTTGAGGAGACTTAGTGACAAGTTGTTCTAGGATTAGAAGTTCTCGGTTTGCATATACCAAACTGTTCTGGTTACAACTGACATTGCTAGCCCCTCTTTCAGTATCCTATATTCAGTAGTTACTGACCTAAGAATGAAATTCACTTCCTTCGGGTAAAGCCAAACAACCAGGGCTTCAAAAATTTGACCTGTGCAACTGCAGAAAAATGGAAACCCAGACCTTCATTCAGATCTACCTAAAGTCGTGTTTCATTTCCGTGGTTGCTTTCGCAGCAGTTCCTTCAAGGCGGTTGCCTGGCTGCCAGTGAGGTAGATCCAGGTCAACATGAATCAACGGCTCTTTCCTCCCCTCTGTACCAGAGCCACAGTGTTGTAACTGCCTTTGCTTCTCTCCTGGAGGTTAGCAAAGAGACTATTTATGGTGCAGATGCTTCAGGGACATTTTCATTTACCTCCGCCTTGCACAACTTAATACTAAGAAACAACAAAGGATGAATTTCATGACAGAAGCTTTACTTACAAGTATTATCCCTGAACAGAGATTATTTTCTTTACCAAAAATGGGTAGAAAAAGATTTATCTGTCATTCAGGTTTGTCATCTTCTTCTGTAAAAAGCAAACTAGAAAGTTTTGGTTTGTTTGTTTCAGAACCAAGTAACATACAAGTTTCTTAAACATATGAATGTTGTTTTTCTTTTCTTTTCTGCTTTTCTCTTTGGGAAGCAGGAAGAATTTCAGTGAGAAAAAGAGGGGAAAAAATTAAAAGAGATAAAAATATTTTTAAGCTTTCAAACAATCTTCTCTTGTACACAGAGTAAATATATCTGATTGATGCCTCTTTATTATTCATCACCTTGAAAATATTCTGCATTAAATTTAAAAAATCCTTTCTTTAATATCAATTCAGAAGGAATCAAACCCTTTTTTTTACAAAAAACTTGTCTTTGAAGATATTTCAATCAGCTCTGATGAAAAACTTGAAGATGATTGAAATTTCTTTGAAATTTATGTTTTTCAGACATATAAGTTCCTTGAAACCAAAGCTGCCTGTAGAAAAGACTTATTTTCATACATTTTCTGTGCGCTGTGATAATATATCAATTAAAAGGTATGGTATTTCTTTTTTTCCCATTTATACAGTGATTTTTTTTTGTAAAAATAAGGAAAAAAATAAAAAAACCCAAATATTGACACAAGATACTTGATTTTTCCCTTATCAAAAAAAGTATCTCTCTAAATTTTGACCATTTTTAACTCCATTTTGCAACTTCCAAAAAGAATTTCAAAAGCTCCAATTTTTTTTCCTGATGGGGAAAATACTTCTTGCTCAGTTCTAGAGCACGTATGATTCGGTAGATTTTTTTTTTTGTCCAGTGGATAAAGTGGAAGTATTGAAAAGGTAACCAGGCGCTGTCTTGGAAAGGCACTTACTAGTGGAGGGTTGCTTATTTTATTCCTGAATACAGCCCTCGCACTGAGGCAGACTTAAGGTGATAACATAAAGAAACAGGAAAGGAAGTGTTGTTTTGCCATTACTAAAGAAAATTAGTAAGTGGGCAATCAGGTGTGTCTTAAGAAATCTAAAAGAAAAATATTTTCTGGCCAAACTGTATTTAGGTTCAGAATGTAGGATTAAAAGACATTTAGTGGCCAGCTGCAAAGAAAGCTAATTTTCTTAGTTTGCTGTTTCAGGAATTTAAGTTTAATATGTGTTGTTTATGTGACTTGACATGTATCAGTAAGTAGTACTTATGGACGAGACAGCTTGCCTCTGGACTGGGATGTGTATCAGCACCAGTGCACCAGATCAATATGGAAAGCACAGCACGGAGATACAGCGTAAATCCCCAGCACGGTGGTAGACAGAAGCTGGCCACTCACTTCTGTTTATCCCCCAGGGACACTAAAGAACAGATTTGTCAGGGTTTGCCTCTTTTATTCCAGTAATAATGAGAGATTAATTGGGAATGTTTACTGTTGGGAGATGAATTGAGAATGTTTGTTGTTTAGATTTTTTTTTTGTATTACAGCTGCATTTCTGCTCCTTGCCTATATTTTTTTATGAATAAACTGAATGATGCAAGGCCTGTCTGTAGCCTGGAGGCCAGCTAAGCATGGCCACTTCCATATGGTTAAGCTCCCTTAGCCTCCCGAGCACAGGCTGCAGCTATCCTGCCTCTTGGGAACGCTCCCCAGGCTGGGCTACTGCCCTGGCTGTGCCCAGGAAACCCTCAGGAGACAGCTGGTCAAGTAGCCAAGATAAAAAAAGTATCAGAGACTGCCCTGAGATTTTATGTTTTAGAAAAAAACAATTAGTTCCAGGGCATGGATTCATGCCCTGGCATTGTTTAATTCACTTGCATAGATGTAGTCTTAGTATTATTCAGGTCAGTATGAGTCCAAATAAGAACACGTTCTTTATTCACTTTTCTCGTTTGGAATTAACTCCACTGATTTAAGTGGTGTTACTACAGCACAGCATGATGTTTTTGCAAATAGCATATAAGGGGCTTAATACTTGTTTGTAAGCAGTCATTAACTGTGGTAGATGCAATAATGTTCTGAAAGTAGTGGAAGATCTAAGCATGGTAAAATGTTTTAGGAAATAATACTGCTTACTTTTCATTATCTACAGTTTCTCATTAAATGTTGGGGTCAGTTTATCCAGAAATCACTATTATAGGAAAGCTATTATCTACTTTTGGTGCATTTATCATAAGAACTTTGTAAAATGTTGCAAAATCTGGTTTACAGAAGTGAGCGTACAAGAACTTGTCAAGGATGTATTACTAACTTTTGCCAGAGAATAAAAATAGAGACAAAAATCTCTATTTGGTTGAATATTCAGTATTCTGTGTGTCAGAAAAAAATCATGACAAACCTTTCGGGGTGTGCTCTCAGAAATCAGACTCTTTTAGGCTATAAAATACAGACATTCTCAGATAACTGTAAATTATGCTTACAAAGGACAGTTGGATAAAATTTTAATAAGTAAGTTTATGACAGTGGTCTAATTGAATAACAAAAATATTATTTCAGTTGTGTAGGAAAAATATATTAATTTAGAGTAGTTCTTATCACAGGTTTTTATTACTTTTATTTCTATATCTTTTGCAAATTCTACAAGTCATCCTCTCTACTCTTTCTTCATCTTTTACTGGTGAGCTTTTGCAAGGTTTTATGATTCTTTCACCAATGCAGGATAGTGATAATTAGTCTGGGCATTGGTAAACAAAAATGTTGCCTAGGAGAGATTCTACTTCTCTCTGTAATCTTTTAGTACCACTTCGTGGTTTCATAAATTAGAGTGTTCTTGGGGGAAAGTCACCTAATAGAGAGAAAATACTTTCCTACCAGTGGTAAAATAATTGCCTCCAAATCCCATGACCACAGGTGTGTGGTAAGACTGAATCTCAGAGTGAAGGTCATGAGGTCCCAGTGCCTTCTCTGGACAATGCTTTCAGTTAGGACTCTGGCATGCTGCATTGATTTAATACCTTTGGTGGTTTCAAATTGGGAGAAAGAACAAACCTAAATCTTTTAGCCATTTCTTCCTCTAAGTGATGCTTTTAGGATATCTCTCAGAGGAGTTTCGAGGAGTCTGATTTAACTATTGTATGAGTACATAAATAATGAACTTAATGGACACAACTTACAAAAAAGTTGGATCTGAATCTGATAAATAGACAATAGTCAAATTTCAGTTTCATTATTCAGTAGGAGCTATTTGGCTTGACCTGCAAAGAAGTGAAGAATTTTGTATAAAATTGAAACTTAATGAAACATACCAGGATTTTGAGCTCAGCTTTGGTTTGGAAGTTGGGATGACATACAAGGTACTTAATTTGCTTTCCTATTGAAATCACTGAATTCCCTAAAATGTTTCATGTTTGGAAAATTACGTGCAATCTGCAACTCTATAAATACATTAAAAAAAAATAGGATTGTAACAGATATTTAAAGACCACTGGTAAACATCTGAGAAAGATATATTATGATTATTTATGATATACCTGTAGATATTGATTTTTAATTTATTCTTAAATATATATTGTACACACTTATCAAAATATAAATGCATTTTGTCACGGATACAGGATGTAATGATTAAGGAGAACTGTGTTCTAAAAAGTTTAACTTCTTTATCAACGATACTTAAAAAGGAATAGTTAAACAGGTAGTTCCAAAGCTGGCCAGGATCTTCTTTGATGTATGGCTGAAGCATGTCTACTAACTGCAACCATAATTCATGTTCTAAAGAGCATCCTGCTCCTTGCATCCTGCCATAATGCCTCTAGTGGCTCTGCCTTTCTTCTCTCCTTCAGTTTGGTCTGCAGGGATGATAGTTCTCAGTTGGTGAATGCAAGTCTTGCCATACAGATTAAGAGGAACTCTTATTAGCAGTTGCTTATGGACGGTGAACTAGTAGCCAGTCTCGAATCTGGGGCAGACACAGAATTTCCCACAAGTTTGAGATTTCTTTAAGCATCTTTCTTTTGAAGATGAGGCGTTTTCATCCTGCCTATTTCTTGGAAAAAGCCCTAATAATTATGACTGCAAAATTATGAGATGCAAATCTCTGCAGACTACCTGTGTATCAAAACATCATCATTTGTGGCAGTAAGTGTAAGCATCTATTAAATATTTGAGCCTACGTTATAAAAGGTTCTTTGAACAGATGTTGTGTTGAGACATCCAGGGAGAAAGATCATGACACGTTTGGTGATAGCGTGGTATCGGTGCCAATAGCTTCCAATAAACCATGAAAAAGCAGCTGTTACCCTGGCCAAAATTGTCCCTTCCTCTTGCCCGCTTTCAGCGGGTGGCAGGCCTGACTCTGACCCCCCCAACTAACCTTGAAGCTGCTGTTACGGTAATGGAGACCTCTCTATTAGCCTGCTCCTGCAGCCATTTGGCATATGCTGTAGCAAAATTGTTCTAGCCCGACTGTGTCAGCTGCTGCCTCAAAAGTGATACTGTCTGCTTATAACTCAAAGTATAACTCTGTCATACATACGCTTAGTGCAGTATGGTTCTTAAAAGGCATTTTAATCTGCTGGCATTTTAGCTCGTAGGCCTCTGGGGTCAGGTTGAAAAATTACACTAATGCTGAACTTACTCTGATATTCTGGGCAGCCTTCTGAATTTTAAATAACTATCCTCAGAAGGCCATGCTTTTCAAAAATTATCTTTAAAACTACACACAGAATTTTAAGCTTAGTTCAGTTAATAGCACACTGATACACAGGCTGAAATTTATAAAAATGCAGGGTAAGAATCTTTGAGTTTATAGATGTTGGCAGTTATTTTAGTTTTCGTTGTCTGAGTATCTGTCCCCTAGATTGCTAACTTTATGAGTTCTGTGTTACTGTAATTGTTAATAAGTGCATCTGAATTAACTGTTTTACACTGTTGGTTTTGTAGTTGACTGCCTACTCAAAAATGTGGGATGATTTTGAAACCTATATAGAAAATAATCTTTTTATAATCTGGAATTAGGCAAGGTGAAAGATACAGGTATATTTTTCCAAACAATAGCATTCCTTAATCCATTCCCTTACATGCATATAAAGAAAAAACAAGATTACTACCTCTTTGTCTTGAGAAAGTTTTATGTAACTATTTCTTATGTCATTTATCCAGTATTTGTTACTTCTGTTGCTCTACTTGTATTGTTACTGAATATCATCACACAGTGATCCTCATGCCCCCCGGCCTAAGTTTTAGAGCAACTTCTTTTGCTGTAGTCTCTTCTATTTAGATTTGGATCCAATGATTCTTGCTTGTCCAGCCCAAGCCATTGGTCTCCTCCTCTGGTCCTCTACCACCTCCTCTGGTCTGACCCTGCCCTTGCCTTCAGGCTTTTTCCAAACCACAGATTGCAGTGGGCATCCAGCCATGGAATGGGACCAGCTTTTGGGCACAAAATAAACCCCACTGCTTCTAGGCAGGGCCTGCAACCCGTTAGCCATCTGTTCTGCCAGATCATTAAGGATAAAGACTACCCAGAGGTAGTTTTTAGCAAGGCCTTGAGCAAGTGTACCTTTCTGGTTTATCTGAACCCTCTCTTGCTAACAGCCTTAGAGGCATGCTACATCTAACCTTCTCTGTACTGAAATCAAGTTTCGAAAAGCTGAAAATAGTTCCCAGCTCACAGCATATCTTCTTACTTAGCTTGACTGGAGCTGTTCTCCTTTGGAAGGAGGTCTCTTTGAGCCAGAAGGAAAGGAAGGATGAGTTCAATATATTCCTTGTTCTGCCAACTGCCACCAAACCTATTCATCTTCCCTCCAAAGAACTATGAGTCCAGATCCATTCACACTGTGCACACTGATGAGACAGAGTGACATCTTCCATGATAGCTGATGAGGCTATGGTTCCAAACTCTTTTTTCTTTTTTTTTTAATCACGAAGTCTAATGAAGAATGTCAAAACAGATGTGCTTCACTGATGTGCTTTCAGGAGCAGAATGAAGTAAAAAGCCTAGGATGGCTGCTACAGTGAAACCTTACAGC
Source organism: Gallinago undulata (assembly GCA_026546715.1). Taxonomy (NCBI): domain Eukaryota; kingdom Metazoa; phylum Chordata; class Aves; order Charadriiformes; family Scolopacidae; genus Gallinago; species Gallinago undulata. The sequence continues at coordinate 69,139,313 of JAOTQQ010000023.1, forward strand.
CTGCTGTGTACCTGGACTGTGGGAAAAAAATATTCTTTGGCTTCCCAGATAAGTCACAATCTTTCCGGAGTGCTCCAGCAAGCTCTGTGAAGAAAGTTTAACAACTGTTCATCTACCTTGTGTTGGAAAAGGCGTATTAACTTCAGCATGTGTCCAGCCCTTTACCAGTTAGCAGAGTTTCTAGAATGCTTCTTTGGTTCCTTCTAAGATCATGTCTTATTTTTAGACTGACAGCAAACTGTGCCTGGCAGTGACATCTGCAAGCTATTCTTTCTGGGGCTGAATGGTTGCTTTTGTGCTAGATGTGTGATGCATAATACACCAGTTCTGCTCTTTGCGTAGAAGGAGGGCAGGGTTTTCTTTGGAAGGCTTATTTTATCCTTGTCCTGGTCTAAAATCATTGGCTTCTTAGGAACTAGGTGACTTTTTTGGTTGTTAGTTGAGGCAGATAATTGTTGTGATTCTCCACAGGAGCCTTTTGGTACAAATATGCTCCAAATAATGCACATAAGAGAATAATGATAATGTTTCATATTATCTACAAGGAAAACCCCAGAAGGATAAAGAAGATTATACAAGTCCACAAATAATCTATTGCTCCAGTACACAAACTGCTCTGTTAATTTGTATAGGAATGCACTTGTGTAGAAGACGTAAAGGTATATCAAGGAATCCTTGTCTTTTGATGTTTAGATACCTCTTTGAGTGTTCAGGTTTGGGTCCTTATAAGGACAGAGTCCTATTGTCAAATTATTCTGCTTGATTAGTTGTCTGTTTTCTCATTTGGGAATACCTTTGCTGAAGCAACAAGGAGCAAAATGGCATTTCATTGTCTTTTTCTTCCTCTTGGGAAATAGACAGAAAGTTGCCCCCCTTTTTGTGAACTGCAATTGTGATTGTTATCCAACAGATACAGATCCTGAATAATGAAATACTGCATTACTTGTTTTCATCATGCTAAGTGATCCATCTCAATTCTTCACTTATATGAAGAATGACCTATGCTTTCTTATCCTTCCCTCTCTCCCAGAGCTTGATACAGAATTTCAATGTCACAGGAAGAAAATAACAACATTACATCTATGCAAAAATAATCTGCTTTATCATATATCATTCTCAGTAGCATCACACTTTCACCTTTTTCAAAATTAGATGACGGATTAATAAATTAGTGTTTGTTCCAATCATAATGGAAAACTGTGACTATTTAGCATGCTCATGCCCTCCCTGTAATTGAAATTTGCAAATATTAATGAGATTATACCACTGTTCTGTCAATAAATATTATCAACTGAGTTCATTTATGTGGAGGTCTTGGGATTTCTGCAGGATGATTTTGCATTGTCACTCTAAAGATTTCATTTGGCTGAGGGAGCTGGGGTTGTTTAGTCTGAGGAAGAAGAGGCTGAGGGGAGACCGTATCATGCTTTATAACTACCTGAAGGGGGGGTGTAGAGAGGTGGAGGTTGGTCTCATCTCCTAAGTCACAGGAGATAGTACCAGAGGCAATGGCCTCAAGTTGCACCAGGGGAGGTTTAGATTGGATATTAGGAATCATTTCTTCACAGAGAGGGTTATTGGGCATTGGAATGGGCTACCCAGGGAAGTGGTTGAGGCACCATCCCTGGAGGTGTTCAAAAGATGGGTTGAGGTAGTCCTTAGGAATATGGTTTAATGATTTTTGTCTGAGTTAGGTGGATGGTTGGACTAGATGATCTTTAAGGTCCCTTCCAGCCTAGACAATTCTATGATTCTATGATTCTATTATAAATCTAACAGATCCTGACTACCTTTTTTAATTAACTCAAGTCCTCTCAAGAAGTCATGTCACTAAGTATAAAGTATACAGCTCTTGCACGTGTAAGCAGACAGGGAGAATGTACGCTGACGTGACTGTTGCTTATGAAGAGTTACAACTATTTGGAGCCTTGCAGTTGCTTCCCTAGCTGAAAATAAATGAATGACAGATAATCTAGATCTATTCCATGTGTAACTTGTTCCTGCATGAATATATGTCTCTTCTGGGCGAAAAACATCAAGCTCAGTCACTGGGTAGGAGCCCAAAGCTCCTACCTAGTTGTTATGTGGCAGCTTTGCAATAAAAAGTGACCTTGCAGTTAACACACTCCTTTGTTACTCATGCAAAGCTGTTGGAAAAAGAGGACTCCTTTACACAGAGCCTGGCGTAGCCAAAGCTGAACAGTTGTACACACACAGAGAACAGGAACACCATATGTAATAGCACTGCTCAGTGACACTTCCATAAAGATATCATGGGGGTTGATCTAACTACCTTAGTTACGTTTAATAACTGGGAGGAGTTGACACTCAGTTTTGGAGGATTTATCATTCTGAAAATGTTCCTGAAATGAAATTTCCAAGATGGGCCTATTGTAGAAGGCACCTGGAAAGCTCAAGGAAAATGTTTTCTCTTTTTACTTTTAAGGAAAACTCCGTAATCATGTTAATCATCAAACAGCAAATGACTTGAATATTTTTAGTGCCTGAGAAAACTGAAACTTCCAGGGCTGGAAAACTGGAAAGGTTAAATCTAAAGCCATTGCCCAAATAAATATTTTTAAAATGCATTTTGTCAATCCAGTGACATTTGACTGAGCTCCAGTTTTTCAAAAAGTATACAGTGCAAGATTTTTCTCTAAACTTATAAATAAATGTAGTTCTATATATATTTTTGTAATTATTTGAAATATACTGATCATTCAAAGGAATGACGGAGATCTCTTGTCCTTTATATTTGGCATGAAGGGTGTCTGAATGTGCATTTTCAGCTTTTCATTGAAGCAGAATGCTGTCCTGTGGATTGCTTACAGAAAACGGGAGAGTCTATATCTGAGACAAGCAGTCGAAAGACACCGTGTAATACACAGTCAGCGTATTTCAAACAGAAATCTTTTTTCTCTTATCTTCCTCTCATATTTTCCTTTAAAATAACATCACCAAATAACCTTGGAAAAATCCTACCAAAAGTCCATCTAGTGAGAAAAAATTAAAGCTGCCATTGTGCAAAAATGTAAACTTAGTAAAAGTAATTTTTATTGCAAGTATTAGCACTCAGTTTTCTGTGCCCTGTGTTTTGAAAAAGGTCAGACTAAATTGTCATGTTGTTTCCCCCTGACCTTAGAATCTGTGTCAGCACGTTTTATTTTTTATTGGAACCTGGCACTGGTTTTTCTCCGATGCTTCTCTGAAGGTGCTATCTTTTATTTTTAAATAAAAGTAGAATATCTGCGGGGGAAAAAGGGCATAAGTCTCTAGCTGTGACTATGACAAAGAAAACTTTAAAAAAATAGATAAAAGAGTTAAGATTTTGTCTTTTTTTGCAGAGAGAGTGATTGGCACTTGGGTTTTACTACTTGACATAGTCTAATTTTAGGTGTGAATAGTCATATTTCAAAGCTCTTTGTATCTGCGCTGGGCCTGGATTCACCTTTGTGATGTGCAAGAATTCTGGCTTTATTTTTAACTGCCTGAATCCTGCTACAAAACTCAGCCATCCATATTTTTTTGCAGTTAATTGAGGAAAAGCTTCTGTGCTATAGGAAACTTTCCGAAGAAATATGCCATAAAGACAATTTAAATAAGGAGAGATTCCAAAAATAATCAGTATCCCATCATTCAAATAATTATCCTGGCAACAGAAATTAATAAAATCATGGCATGATTTTCAGTATAATTTCTGAATTCCCTTCATACACAGGATATTTCTGCAGTATCACAGTGTACTCATTGAAATTTCTAAAACTAGATCTATGGCTAAATAGTATATGAGCTAAGGAATTATTCCTAAAAAATAAATCTGCTTCATTACTTTCATTTTAGAGAAATATATAGAGAATTTATAAAATACGTTCAAAAAATCATTGCAAAAACCATTACAGTTGATTTTTTTCCATATTCCAGGACCCTTTTTTTTTTCTCTATTTTTTTTTTTTGGTCATAAGCTTTATATTTTAGTTTGGTTATTCTGCCACATTCAGTGCAGTATCAGAACAGGGAAAAAGTTGAGGTTTTTTATAAACTGTGCCTGCACAAGGCGCTTTTCACTGTGAACTTATAGCTGCTCTTCGTTTTTAGTTAATCATGTGTTCAGAAAATTATCAGATCTGTGTTTTGCATAGAAGCATGTCCATAGACTCTGCCAATGTGAACATCCTTACAGGAGATGAAATGCTTATCTCATATTTCAGTCTTTTTGTTTCTTTACATATATAAATCAATTCATGCACAGGCATATGTTATAGTTCAATATGGATTGAGTTTTGGAAAGATGTTCAACTATTGCTGCTTTAATATTTAATGCTAGTTTTAAAAATTATATCTTCAAACATTTCCAGTGTATAAATTGGAATAAAAATTTTTTGGGCACTTCTATCATTAAAACTCATTACTTTGTACATTCCTGCAGAAAGTACATTTGAGCAAAATTGGGTTTTAATTTAACTGAGTTACCGAATTTATTTTTACCTCCTTTTTTTTTTTTTGAAATGTGCTACTCCCAGTAATTTGTAAGGGGACATGAGACACCTAATGGGAATGAAAGTGTTCAAATACTCATTAAAACGACACTACTCCACTAGTAGGAGGAGTTGTTCACTGTGTCTGTTCTAGAAATAGTGAACAGCTCCTGACATTTTTTAATGTCACTATAACCACGGGCTTCTCTCTGATAAGACAGACACCGTTTCATAAAACTCTCTCATCTCTTAGTTAACACACCTACCGGTTGAATATATCACTAATGAGTAGAACAAATTAATTTTATTGGACATTATGCCATAATTAGGCCAAATTATAATGATTTCCAAAATAATGAACCTACTTTTCAGGTTATTCTTTTACAACATGAACTTTTTAAAATATTTTAAAGATAAACATGAGGCAAAAAAAATAAACTTTATCATGTCCAACTTAAGGACTTTTCAGGTATTTCCTGCATCTAATATAAGAGAACTAACTGTTTACCTTTTATTTTAAAGTTGGGTACTCCACAATATTTGATTGTTATGGGGGGAGGTAAAAGAGAGTGGTACGTATCCCATTCCCAGTGTGACAAAAGGAGCTTGGTCCAATGATCAGAGCACTGCTATTGCTAAACACTGAACCTTTGCCTTGCTTTTGGAGGACATTGAGGTCTAAAGATTTAATCTATCATATAAAAAGTTAATTACAACTTCTGCAGCACCAGTACAGTAATTCCATGTATAGGTAAAGGTGAGGTCTAGGGCAAGATATATAGGTTTCTTCATAAGAAGAATCTAATCCCATATTAAGGTTTTAAGGTTGATTACATTGAAAAGTGAACTGTGTGTTTGGGGGGTTATAACTACAATATTGTTCATATTCATCATTCAGAAATGTGTGCCCATGTACCTTCATGCCAAGCCCTGTTGTTGCACTTCTGAATGGAGTATGAGAGAAAGCATGCCCTGAGCAGTGAGCCATGCCTGTGCTCTCTGTCCATAAGAAGGACAGTGAAAAAAGTGTATCCATATGTACACAGCCTTTTTCCAACAACACCCCATACGCATAATTTCTTATTCCTTTCTTCTCAAACCTGCTAGTCCATACGTGTTTGCTCAGCATCTAAACCCTCAGGTGCCCAGGGTGCACTCCTGTCCCCTCTGCCCAGCTCTGCAGAGCAACAGGACAATCACTGATGCTGCATCTCGGGGAGGAGGGTGTCCTGCCTCAGCACAGAAACCATCATGAATAGGAGAAGACCTGTGGTGGGCACCCTTCCCTGTGACATAAATGTGAATGTGTTGTCAAGGAAAAGGGCGGAAATGGTCTGAGGATGTTGGGAGGAGCTGGCAAAAGGGCAGGGTGTCAACTCAAAGGAATGGGCAAGGGAGTATTTTGGTGAAATTGGCTTGTGTGGCTAGCTGGACCTGTAGTACTAACTGACTCAGGTACTAACTGACTAAGTGTAATTTTTCAAGCACATTTTGAGTCAGGGTTAAAAGAGAGCCATGGAGACAGAAATCAGATTTGTGATCTGCTAGTGACAGCTGCATAATTTTCACTACTTTCTCAAGAGAACCTGTGACATAACAGAGGAGGAGTTTTAATGTATAACCAACCAGTAAACCCAGCTCATCTGTACTATCCCCCATGCCAGTAATTACAGCTACCTTGATGACAGGCCTCTCTCTGCCCATTGTTCTTGGCTTCTGTGATCTGAGACAGGTCCCACTGTGGGTGAAAACATGGGAAGACAGGGCCTCTCTGCGGTGGTGGCTCTCCTGTACCTGAACAGTTGTGACATGAGCTGGGTTCCCAGCATGAATGCAGTGTAGACATTCCTTTGAGATACCCAGGTAGGACAAATTTTCAACAGCTGCCTTAGTAGCTAATTAGCCCTATCCATGCTTTGATATGTGATTCAGTCACTACATGATGAAAAGTCTTATTTGCATATTTTCCACCTGTAGCCTGTTTTTCTATCAGCCTAGAGTTTCTGAAAGTGTCATATAATGCCAACCTTTCCCAGAGTGATGGCGTGTTTGAACCAGTATTATTTAAGGGACTCCAATTTTATACTGTTAAGACCCAAAACAGATGCCTCCCAATTTTTTATTCTTTAGCTGTATTAAGTTTTCACCTTGCTTTTCCTTGAATCTTCTTTTCCGGGAGGAATTCAGAGTAGTCCAGTGCAATAGAAAAGAAATAAAAGCCTGGTGGAAGTGACTTTTTCTTTCTATTGACATTGAATATAAAGAGGATATATTCTGTATTTCTTTGTTCTTTGTGAAAAGAGAAAAGAAAAGAAAAGAAAAGAAGAGAAAAGAAGAGAAAAGAAAAGAAAAGAAAAGAAAAGAAAAGAAAAGAAAAGAAAAGAAAAGAAAAGAAAAGAAAAGAAAAGAAAAGAAAGAAAAGTTAATATGTTTCTCATTCTCTTGATGTCATTTATACTACTTTGTTGCCCGTGGATCTTAAACTCAGAATATAGCCATGACGGCCAGGGTGCAGCTGAGTCCTTCCTTGCTTTGCCAAACTTAGTACTTCAGTTTCTTTTGCATATTTATAACTCTTCTACAATTGTACACAAGTAACTGATACTCCTGCTAAATCCTGGCATAGGTTTGCTTAGTAAATTGGTACTTGAGATTGTGAAGGGAAAAATAAGATGGAGGAAAAGATAGGAAATTGCTTTTGTGATCTATTAAAGTTCTCTAAAATGATCCAAAATCAAACCATCCCCACAATGGAAGTATTTCTCATAGTCAGTTACACACTGTGGCATTCCCATGTGTCAGTGGTCTGTCATTTACCACAGAAGCTCAACCTGCCATGCATTTTAAAAAAACCAAAACCAACCAAGCAACAACAACAAAAAAAACCCCATATGCATAAAATATACTTTATTTCCTTTGATAATCTTCCTCACCCAGTGTAATAGTTGCTGGAGTTTCTTTCTTCCTGTACTGAGTCTGCAAACAGAGCTGATGGTTATGTCACTGGGAAGGAATGAAATCCCTACTTGTCCCTGCAGATGAATGCTGGATCTCTTCAGCATTCTGCATCTTCCTGCAGGGTTCATACTGTCATATGCCACTGCCCCTATGACCAACTGCAGCCTGCAAAGTGACTGTCTCCATTATGTTGTTGACATTCTTGCTCTTTCTGGCACGGAAAACATATACTAGCTGCATTTAAACTAGGGAACCTGATAATTTTCCAGCTCAGAAGTTAGAGGTGAAAAATCTTCTCCTGAGCAAACATGGAGGGCAGACGTGAATGCAGAGCAGCACGTCACCTAGTCCTACTCTACAGAGTAACTTGTCTCTCCAACCAGCAGTGACACAACATTTTCAGCTGACTAGAAACCATAAACTCATTTGCTATGAGTCTGCAGCAGGCCAGAAGAGTCCATTTCCATACAGTTATTAGCATCTTCTTTCTGTATTGGCATGGCTTTGTTGCTTGTCTGTCCTAGGAAATCCTGAAAATAACACTTTTCTTTAGCTGTGTTGTCCTTGTCAGTAATCCCATGCCTGTAAGATGATGGTGTGATGGGACATGTATGGTTTTGTGTCACAGGAACCTGGAATTGGATTTGTCCTTCACACATCCAGATACTCCTCGTTCTACTTGTTAGGACTGCACTGGGGGACACGGGAGATTCCTGCCTCTGTGCCAGTGTGTGTGCACTGGGAGAGAAAGACAAGGGAACTAATTAGCTGGAGAATCCCTGGGTTGTTCCAAGTTTATATTTGACTTTGTCACACATGAATGACTAATTTCTTATAAACTAGTTTTTTACTTTTATAATGCCTATAGTAGACATTACTATAGACAAGAAAGCCATTCGTTGACCTTAAATATCTTAACATATTTTTAATAGCTGAATTTGTCTACAGATCCTCTTAGAGACAGGCAGAAGGGGTTTTTTAAACATTAAGTATTAATTTTGTAATTCATATATAACTTTCCATAATCATGTAAATGTACATTCTAATTAACAGTGTAGAAATCAAATTATTCTGTTAATCCATGACATACCATTAAATCTGATATTTTAACCGTGATGAACTATAATTAGATGAAATATAATTAGATCAAAATACTGTCCTGAACATTTGGTATAAAAGGAAAAATATATGGCTGCTTACATATGTGCCATTATGATAAATTCATTACAAAAGTATGTAAGCTAGTGTATTCTATGTTGTTTTAGTGGTCTTGTTCAGAATGTGGCAGGAGTAATTTAAAAGGAGTTCCACATTATACATAATGAAACTGTCATATTGAATCATTAGTATACTAATTTTGGCTCTCTTAATAACCCTTTTTGTATTGTGTAATCTTACATAATCTTACAATGATGGGGAATGTATATAATTGTTGGTTGTGCTAACAGCTTGTCTATATAAAAGAAGAGATTTCAAAAATAGCCACTGCTCTCAATTGTGGAGTTTGAAAAACCTTATTTAGTCATCCAAAACAAGAAAAACCAAAATCAGGGATCATGACGTCAAACTGGTAACTAGCCTTTGTAACCAAGCTGTAAGCAAGTAAGCAGCCATAGAACAAATGGCAAACAAAACTACTGGCAAGGTTTTGAAAGCAGGAGTTCAAAAGTTAGGAAACATCACAACCAGAGCACTTTGCTTTGGGCCCTCCTATATGGATGCATTATGGTTCAGACTTCAATTACATGAGGGCATAGTACTTTTTCAGAATGAATCTTGACTCATTTGGAATGATGATTAAAAAAGGGTCTCTAATGAGCAACATTTCGATATTTTTTTTTATTTTTATTGTTTACTGAGTGAACCTATGCTTCATTCACTTCATACTTTCAAAACCTTATTTTGAAGACAGAAATTATGGCTTTCTCATTGACTTTTTCCAGTATTCATTGTTGTAATTTGCAAGAGTCATTAATATAATTATTAATTTTCATAAATCCTGAAGAGGAAACATATTATCATTAATCTATTTTCACAGTTCAGAACTGAAGCCCAACTGAATGTCAAGACATGAACTCATTTTGCTGTTCAGCTTGAAATTCTACACTATAGGTATGAAGAATTCAAAGTGAAAAAGAAATGAGGATGTGGAGAAAAGGGCTGGATTCTTTCATATTTAAAAAAAAAAAAATAATGTCCTGAAGGAACATAGTAGCTGTTCAAATGTTCAGTTCCAGACTATGACTCATTCAAGCAAATTTGTCATGTTTAAAACCAAACCCTAAAAATCAATTTTTCTTTCCTAAAAAACCCAAAACCACCAAAACACACACACACACAAACCAAACCCAAACCCCAAACAAAAAAATCTGAGAGTTCTACTTATTGGAATAAGGAATTCTGGTAGTCTGTGTGTGTTGGGAGAGTGCAATTGTACCTCTCTAATCCATGAAGTAGTAACCAACTCAGAAAATGTATGAGTAGATGGGGCTGTGCTTGGGCAATATGTTATGCTACTGAAATGGTAGTCTAATTTTTTTAAATATAGATTGACTCATTTATTTAATTATATGTTTTACAAGAGTCCATAAACATCCTAATCAAGTACAGATCTAGAGGTTGATCTAAGATCTATATTGGAGATCTATTATTGTTTCAAAACTCTTGGAATTTAAATGCTCACTTTTCTTCTGCAAATTTAAAAGGTGTATTTCATCAGTATGTTGGATGTATATAATACATGTTTTCAATCATTATTTTTAATTCGCTTGTTTTCATATACATCATATGAGAAATAGCTATTGTATAGGTCTTTTCCCACGCCAGAAGCTCTTTGTTTGAAAGGAGCCTTTTATTTTATTCATTGCATTATCAAATTCCAATTATTACTCAATTTTGATGCAATTGAAGAATAATAATTAAAAAAAAATCCAAGCACTTCCACAAAATTGTTTCTAGTGATCCATCTTTGGGAGAGGACTGCAGTGTTTTGGTGTGGATTTTTTTTCTCTCTCATAAAGAGCTAATGAAACAATGCCTTAGTAGGACACTCTGGTTTGTATTCATATGGGCATTATTATGCGAGGTCCTCAACCTCTCATGTCAAAGGAAAAACATGCTATGGTAGTTTTTACAAGAGCAAGGATGTTAAACTCTGGTGTTCTGGCTATTTTCCAGGTTGATTAATTAAAATTCTACATAGTTTCGCTAGAATTTCAGATGAAAAGATTGTTCTTTATTTAACTTGCAGCAAATATAGTATCACATATATATTGCCCTCCAGAAAAGACTGCATTACTTATTGCAGTTTAATTTTATGAGGCCTTTTCAACTTTGAGGAAAAATAATTGTAGAAATGTGAGTATGTCACAAGAAGCTAAGGTTGACTATTAGAGAAATGCTTACCTGTTGCAGGATATCAGATCTTTCATGGTAAATTCAACTTCACGTAAAAGATGAAGATTTAAATGAGGTGTGGGTGGTACATATGGTACAGTAACATGGCAATGTTGTCACATAAAGATGAAGCAAGACAGATTTGAAGATTCCTATGACCTTACTTACCCCTAGGTGGACAGGAGCAATCAGAGTCCTTGAGCACAGATGTGTCCAGAGTTAATGGTGCTCTTGACTTGTAGGGAGACGGGGTGTTGCACACACTTTCCTTTCTATTGAACGACACAGCTGGCCTGTGCGGATCAGAGCATCTGCTGCTCCCTCTGAAACGCTGCTGCTGCAGTCCCCTTACCACAAGCTCTGTGCTCTGCTTGATTCCCACACCTGCCACTCGGATAATATAACTGAGAATTACCCACTGCAATATAGAAATTACGTGATGCAATCTGTAACAGCAAATTTACACTTTAAAAATCCAACAACATCATTGTATAAATAGAACTGGAACTAAAAATATAGCAATAGAGATGTATTTCATCTTGTGTTTTATGAGACAACAAAGGATAAGCATACCTTCAATGAACTGGTTCTCTCTCTCCTGCACTCTCTTATCTTACAAAATATAAATACTCAGTAATTCAGCTGTAAGAGATGCTGAAGATCATTATATTCAAAGTTGTTGGATCTTTTCCTGTGGTATGAGTAGGAAGAAGGAATTTGTGGAAGGACCTAAGGGTCTTTAGCCAAAGCAGTGCTGGATTCACGTGGGTTTGGTTCTTGTGATGCAATTTTGAGAGAAGGTGCTTCTGATACATCTCAGGACTGCAAAATGCCAGCCAGGGCAACCTGTGGGGGTCTCACATACTTAGGAATTACATAGTCACTCAAATCAAGATAACTGGGGATGACCTGAAAACAGAAGCCAAGGCCTTGGCTTCTTCTGAATTCTGAAAGGGCTTTGGCTGGGAGATTTCATCCAGTCTCCATAGGAGATCTGGCTCGTCCACACTGCCGTTCTTCCATGTTTCAGTCAGCCCAAGTTGCTGTAGCCTTCCTGGTTATACAGGAGCCAGAAAGGATCAGTTATCACTGAGAGATCTGAAGAATATTCCTGGTGACTCGGACAGCCAGCCCATCGTCGCCTGAGTTTTCAGGGCTACCAATACACTCATTTTATCTGAGTTAGTCTGCAAATCGCAAGGGCTAGTGTTAAATCAGCATTGCACAATCCTGGGGAATCTCAGTGCCTCATCTGTTTTAGCACAGACAATTAGATGGCTTGGTCCTCATCTATTGCCTCCCCTTCTCAGAGCACTCTGAGGAGACAGTGATTTGAGGACAGAATCTGACTGAGAGAAAGGGTTTGAAGACAGAGCCTTGTTATAAGAAAAAAGGGTAAGGTAAGAAAGGTAGGAGGCCATTATGTGGCAGGGCAGCACAGCTCACCACAAGCTAATTGCTTCTCTCTTTGGAGAATGAAAGTGAGCAGGAAATAAAATCACTCAGAGAGGTAAAATAACTCTTGTCTGGGCTGGTAGTGTTTTTTTGGCGATGTGGTAAGTAGATGTAAACCTCTGATGATTGAAGGAAAAATAGAGGGCCTGATGACACATTATGCTGCAGCCCACTCCAGTCCTAGCCTACAGCAAGGCAGGGTTATTCGTAGGCTGGAGGGTTACGGGGTCAAGGAGGGACCCCTGCCCCTATGCACGGTCTCCCCTAAAAGGTAATGACACTTGTCCAAAAGTTTTGATACTGCCATGACCTCTAATGATATTGTGCCTTTTTTGATATCAGGGGTTTGAGACACGCAGAGGCATTACAAATCATTATTGCCTATTGGTTCTAACTGCTCACTGAAAGTCCCCAAAGCAACACTTAGACTCAAAAGCCAAAAAAAAAAAATTTACTACAGTTTGTTGCCCTTTGGAAGGGTCATTCACTCAGTTCGAGTGGCATGGATCCTTTTCTTGCTCCAGCCTTACACTGCCAGGAGAGCAAGAGAGGGAGCAATATATTCCTCCGAGGTAGACATAAGGACCTTGTGTCATCACTCCCGAATATCATTACAGTCTCTTGAAAATTCCAGCCTCTTGGAAGGAGTAATTACCTCAAAGGGTCTGGTCTGGATCAGTGGAGGCTGTGCAGAGCCCACCATGGAAGGTGGTGCACAGGGAAGCTTGGGTATGGAGCAGTGTGATGGCTGCACGGGGCCTCTCATTCGGGTCACAGAGCCCATATGACTGACACGAGAAATAATCCACCAGGGCAGGACTCTTGCCACCGGAATCCAGCTCTGCCAGAGTCCCTGGTGGGTCTGAAGCCAGCTGCACAATTTAGGGACGCCTGTCACAAGGTATAACATTCAAAAGGACTGCTTCCAGCTCTCTGGCACACCTCACTCCCCTCCCGTCTGTTTAGGAGAGAATATAATTATCTGGGTCAGATGTTGCCATCATGTATAGGAAATGATCTGTGATGGTTAGATTTTTTTTGTTGTATACCCAGCATCTGACCCTATTTAGGGTTTTAAGCATTTTTCCTTTCATTTTTATTTTTTCACTCTTAATATAGAGGTCGTGGTAAGTGAATGACAGTGCTAGGGGTCAGGCTATCTTTTTCATACAGGAACACGAAAGGACAGACAGTCAATATTTGTAGGTGGCATAACTATTACTTTATAACATCGTAACACTAATTAATTTCAAATAGTCTTTTTAAAGTTTATTGCAACAGGAATGTTTGTAAATAAACACCGAAGAAGAGTATAGCTCTCTAGAAATTTTAGGGGCTAACTTTGTTCCCATGTCATCCATTGCCAGTGCCTCAATTTCTAAGTCCCTGTAGGCGTATGGCTGTTCATTAAGAAGAAATGGATGTATTCATCGACAGTGAAGCAAATGATCTTAAACTGGAAAAGCTCAGATTTTCATATCATAAGTTCCCACATGAAACTACTGTGTTATCATAAAGACAGCACTATAGGCTAATGTCTTATGAAGATGTAAAAAAAAATGTCTACAGTTTTGAAAGTTTCATAAAAGTAATTCACATTTTTCTTTGAATGATGCCAACTGTAAGAATTTTGCAAGTTGCTGTAATAATAACTGCGATCACCGTACTACATTATGTATTCAGTAACAGTAGTGGAATATTGTGTATTAGTCTGAATAACTGAAAGCTGGAAGAGACATTTATGCAGTCCACAAATGCATTATGAAAGTACTTAATCTGGGGTAAACACAAATGTATATGCTTTTATTATGTACTCTTTTGGATTTAGCTATGACAGAGCATTCTAAGATATTAGACAAAATTGAGTGTATTGCTTCAGTTCATCCTAATTTTAAGTAGAAATGTCTTGAGGTTTTTCTAAGAAAACTTTTCCCAGTGAATATAGAAACTGTCATGAGGTGGTACACCATGTTACCACTTCTTTTAGGCAAATAGCTGTTTTCTGAATGGCAATTTATTTTTTTCCCTCTGAGTTTGCTTAATGATGTTATTCATAGAGTGATAATTTGTCGCAGTATGAGGCTGCCTGCTCCAGAGCAACTCAGCAGGGGCTGGGAACTGCTGCCTCTCTCAGGTCACTCTGCTGTGAGGCAACAGCTTGTATGCTTATAGGAACTTGCTAATATCCTACTACCTCCCCAAAGAAATATCACCCCTCAATTCCTTCTTTCTTTTTATTTTTTTTCCCCAATATTGGGTAGCATCTCAAAATCCCAAAGGAATAGGAAATAAACTTCTACACACAAATGTCTCCAGCCAAATATGGATTTTACAAGTGGAGGGAGTGCTTTCTGTGGTTTCTGAATATATAAAGTAGTTTTTTGACACTTTAATCTGAATAACGAATAAACAAAATACTAAGGAGGAGGACACTTTTGTGACCAAGGTGCCAGCCTAAAAGTCAAAAGTGATTATTTTTGTTATTGAACTAAAAAAGTCTATAGTTTATCCACAAAATAAAACGATCAAATAAATGAATGGAAAGCTCTCAATATCTTTTAACATGTCTTTTCAATGTCCGCCTCGGATATCTAGAGGCAGTGACTGCATGCATGTGGCTACTACTTAATGTTGACATGAATATGACTTAAGTGTTATGTCCAAACACGTCTTTGGCATATCTACATTTTCACTTAATTTCTCAAATTTCTCTGATTGTTAACTCTTGGAGCTTTTTTATTTTAGTAGCCATTATTAAAAATAGATGGGAGCTATCAACTTGTTTTCACTGTGTTTTATCAGCCACAGATATGAGAGGATTATTAAAGGATTAGATGAATGTTTCCTCCACCATTATAGAATGAATTGTACTTGGCTCGGTAGTTCAATTTATAAAGTTGTAATATGTTAATTGAGGATTTCCCAATGACTTTGGAGAGCCCACGAACATAATACTTTATTAGCAGGAGCTGCAATAAGGTGTGAAATGCAAAACTGAAAAGCCTAGTTGAGAAAAACAAAAACCTCTCTCAAATGCTTCTGAGTTACATAGCCCTTTGGAATTTAACATCTCTGTGTAATCCTCCTTCTTATTTCCTGCCTTCTTTAATTAGTACCCCTGTGTACCTACTGGAATCTTCAGCAACAAAATAATGTTGAAGTGCACAGGAGTACACAATTGCCTTAGCAACAGATTATAATTTTTTTCTTTCTTACATTATACTTCAGGGATATTGTGCCTTTGGATTTTCTATAGGCCAAAAAGACTAATTGGCCAAAGGCTAATTTCAGTGGAAATGGCCTAGACATTCAGAGAGAGATGGGGGGACTGGGTCAAGGATAGTCTTTTGAAAGCCAGGGATCAGGACCTGTGGCTTCTCTGGCAGTGGTGTCGCTCAGTTAAGATGAATGGGAGATGCATGGGTTCAGCAACTTTGAAAATGAGGTTATATAAACTCTGGAGTGATCCTTGCTTTCTTTCATGCCCTCATCTCCAGTGCCATATAGAAACCACGTGTGTCAAAGAGATTATAGTCTCCTGTCTCCTAATGCTTTCTGTCTTCAGTCCTGTCTTATCTTGAAATCTGGAGTTGACCCATTGTCTTGGACTGGATTCTTCACACACACCTCACAGTGTTGATTACACAGCTAAATTTAGACAGAAACATACACTTCTTTTTGGAAGTAGGAAGGGGGAGAAGTGTGAACTATGGTTGGTGCTGTTCAGCACTGAAGATGTCAATAGTTTTATTCGATGTAGTGCAATTTTTTGTGGAGTTCCAGAAAGCCATGCTTTTTCATCCCCTTTCTGTGTGAGAAAAGTGGCAAATTTAACATTTTTTCTAGCATCGAGTTGTTGAGAAAGGAGACTTTTCTTTTCCTTTATTGGTTTATTTGAGGGCATTTCTGCAAGAATTGATAATTTTGACCCATTTAAACTTGGTGCTTAAAATTGATTGTTAATTTCTCTTTATCATAATAATTACACAAAAGAATGGAATAAATCTTCAGGCTCATTATAGATCACAGACAAATGTATGTATGGGTTTGTTTGTTACTTGTGGAAAATGAAGTTCTTATATAAATTATTTCAGTGTAGTTGTATACAATTAAATTTAACAAAGATAGTCCAATAAAGAAGACTTAATAATTAAAGAAAGCATTTGAAGAATTAAAATCTAGGCTATGTTAATTCTGGAGGTACTGTAGACCAATTTGGGTAATACGGAGTAAGCTGACTCTATCTGTTTTTTCTTCCCTAGCGTAATTATTTACTTAAGTTCCAGTCAATTACACCTATGCAATTCTGTTGCAGGCTTAATCTAAAGACAGTGGGGTGGCCCAGCATTATCTTGGGGTTTAATTTTGCCTTTAGAATCTCTATTACTGGTGATGATGTGTGAAAAGGAAAGAGCACAGCTTGGTTTTCTGAAGCCAGGGTGAGTTTGTTTGGCTGATGCTTAGGAACGATAACAAACAAAGCCTTTATAAACTGGTCACAGATGATGTGTAATTCCAAGAAAACAAAAAAAATCCCTGCCATGGATAGGGACATCTTTAACTAGATCAGGTTGCTTAAATCCCTGTTCAACCAGACCTTGAATACTTCTAGGAATAAGACATCCACCAATTCTCTGGGCAACCTGTTCCAGTGTCTCACTGCCCTCACAATAAGAATTTCTTCCTTATGTCCAATCTAAATCTACTCTCAGTTTAAAACCAATGCCCCTTGTCCTGTCACTACAGTCTTAGTAAAAAGTTTTTCTCCATCTCTCGTATAAGCCCCCTTTAAATATTGAAGGATTGCAATAAGGTCTCCTCAGAGACTTTTCTTCTCCAGGCTGAACAACCTTAACTCAGATTTTCTTCATAGGAAAGGTGTTCCAGCCCTCTGATCATTTTCATGGCCCTCCTCTAGGCTCATTCCAACAGGTCTATGTCTTTCCCGTGCCAAGGTCTCCAGAGCTGGACACACTACTCCAGGTGGGATCTCATGAGAGCAGAGTAGAGGGACAGAATCACCTCTCTTGACCTGTTGGCCACGCTTCTTTTGATGCAGGCCAGAATATAGTTTTCTTTCTTGTACAATGTTAAACATTGAGAATTTCTGTCTCTGGAGATATTCAAAACCTGCCTTGACATTTCCTGTGCATTCTGCTCTAGGTGGACCTGCTTTGGCAGAGGGGTTGGACTAGATCTCCAGAGGTCCCTTCCAACCCCATATCATTCTGTGATTCTGTGATCATTGTTATTTGTGTTTTTTCCCCACAAGTGAACCCTGTCTTCAGAGACAGCACATTGTTATGGAGGGGATACGGAAAAATAGAAAAAGAGTGACAGGATAAAGCAGAAGGACAGTAGCAGGAATTGCTTGAAATCCAAAATCATGATATCTTGCAAACAAAATCTAATGCAAAAGAGGTGAAATAATTTCAAATGTGTCTTCCTAAAACAAGCAGACCTTAAAAAATTTGTCTCTGACAGTTTCTTTACTTAGACAATGTTTCCCCTTAAAATAATTTGCTGACATAGCTGGGCTGGGGAGGGGTGAGATGTTTTCACCATTCTGACTGACATAAGTATGATAGCAACTCCCTGGGTGTAGAAATGCTTCTAAAACAGCAGAAAAACCATTTTGCTAGTGCAGCTTATTTTATTCCTGAAATGAAACTCCTTTGCTGTTGCTTTGTCTCCATGGTTAGGATTTATCAATGTAACCATAGTGTAGAGCTTTTTCAGCAAAACCTTGTAAATCTAAAGAAGACCTTCTGCCCTTCAGAAGAATCAGCCCTTATATTCTTGTTTTATGATAACCTTATGAATCATCTACAATGAACAACCCTTTTCTTAAGTGACCATATAAAAGTATCCCCATGTGGTCTTTGAAATAAGTTCATTTGACCTTTTGTTGAGGACCTTTTCTGCTATAGAGCCAATTTACACTGGTCTCTTGAGTGGTCACTTATCAGATATGTATATTCATTCAATAAAGATGTGCTGTCTAGCTGAATGCGTGCCAAAATTTTATGACTTCCCCTCTTCATTTCTGCCGAACAGTATGAAACTACTTAATAATTTCTGGCATATTGTGTTTTGTCACTATGTATGACCTGAACATATCCAGACATATGTTACACTGAGCCTTTATCTCTTCCTTTTCAGTGGGTGGGAGAAAGTCAATTACTTATCAGGAAACTGCCATGTTTAATTCTTGAGGGTATTTAGTTCCAGAATATAGTAGGATTTGCATATTCAAGACATAAATTTCATGGCAATACCCAGTTCTGTAACGTTTTGTAACGTTCACAGAAGTTGTTTGTTGTATTGAGGAAGGAAGGCACGTGCTGCTCTCTGCACTGGAGAAGAGGTGGGTCAGCATCCCTCCCAGCAACACATTTCTCACACTGTTTTGAGTACATAAACTTTTGCTAGAATCAGAGCACAGTGGGGTTGTTGAGCATTTTGGTCTTGTCAGATTAGAGAAAGTAAACCAGTGCAAGCAAGAACAGAATTTTAAATGATGTAAGTACAGGTCTAAATCCAACTTGTAAATTCTCTCATTTTAATATCTTTAAGTTGAGGGTTTGTGTTGGGGGTGTTTTCCAATTTAAATAAAAAATACAAAACCACAAGAAAACCCCCAAACAACTGATCTTACTTCACCATGAGAGCATTCATATGAAGAGTTATGTCTATATGATTTGTATGTTCTAAGTAAAAGGACCTGTGTTCAGACAAGCCCTTAGAAAAGAATATTTTATACCTCACCAAGCCTCCCCTGCTCTTCTGAGTGTGTCAAAGCTGTGCTAGTGTGCTCAGGGGGATCCTGATTTGTACCCCCATGGAGTGGGTTATGTTAGGATATCCTGGGCCTGAAGTTGTCTCAATGACTGCCTTTGCACTGTCAGTCCAACAAATAGCTCTGCTGGGAAAAACAACTTCCCTACTTTTAACTTCCTTACAGGCGTCTATACCAAAAGAGTAAGCCTGCTCCCAGCTGCTTGGACTCCCTCCAGATTACACTGTCTCCTCAATTACTCCAGTGTGAGTGTTTGACTGCTCTCTACGTTAAATCTATAAAAATGATCTAGGCTAGAGTCGGAGCAAGGGACATGGTTCTGTGAGACAGAAACATGACACTGTTCTTTCATGTTCCAGCTGACCTGAGATTTCCCTAGGATTCATGCATTTCAGTAGGAAGTTACTAGTTTTTGGTGGACCACAGCACAAGGTGGAGCGCAAACTCATTGTGATGACAGCATAGCCTAGTAAAAAACAAATGAGATTTCATTCAGTTGTGTCTAATAGATTTTTTTATGAGAGGTGTGCGGAAAATGCCATCTTCTGCCAAGCCTTTAATGGTGTATGCGCTTATTACTAAATATTGCAAAATTCCTGTGGGGGATCTATAATACATAACCAACATAACATCACATACGTTATCCTGGAGATTCCTCTTAACTCACTGCCTGTGCTCTTTTACCTTATGTTTTCTCTCTGAGTTAACTCTTTCATAGGCAGCAGCACATTAGGAGAAACACATTTATTACACCTTTATCGTGTTAGGTTACTGATAGCTATCAAGTGCTGTGTCATTTAAGTCAAACAGTGTAATCCGCACTATTACTGTTACAAATCAGGATCCACAGAGAGAGGAACAAGTTCCTGCACATATTGAAGATTTCTTTAGGTGATGAAAATGGCAGGAACCAGTGATATGCCATGCCACTTATTCTGATTCAACTGGAAGGCATAATTACCTCTAATTTTGTTATACTGTAGAATGGCAATGGAAAGAAGTATCTGCTGTGTTGCTGTTGGCTAGAAGAGCTGAGGGACTGACCCAAACAAAATAAGTTATTGCAAACAAGGTTCTGTCTGGCACCTGGGGCTCTTAATTAGCCAGGAGACTGAACTCTAATGAGAACAAATCACTAGAGGAGAGAGCTTTCTGATTTTTCTTGCTTCTTGCTGAGCAAGAATATGGTGGATAAAGGATAGTATGAGGTAAAAGTTCAGATAGAGCTTGGGATTTTTCCATAACAATAGGAACTGGGTGTTTGGGTTTTTTAATTTTTTGTTTTCTTTCTTTTTCTGTTATCTCTGTGGCACTGGAACCTTTAGGCCAGAGGGAAATGAGATGACAACCAGGTTCTTCCTGGTGCAGCAGTGAAACTTTGCAGCACTCTGCTCCAAATTTGTCACTGCCCTGCTGAGTGGTGTGTGTGTGTGAAGTCACTCACCAGCTTCCAGGGCAGAATGAAACAGACTATTTAAACAGCTTAAACTTCTAGCCTAAACTAAGCTGATTTTATTGGCAGTGGATTAGGAAGCAGTTGTATGAATTATGCTGCTGGCTCCACAGTGGCTCCTTTGGCCAAAGTTGAAAAAGCAGCAAAAAGAAACACGCCATTTGGGCGGCTCTACAGAGCCCATCAGGTAAGTTTTCCTCCAAGTATGCTTTGTGGTTGAGTTGTAGGCTAGTTCTGTCTCCTTTGGTTAGTGCTTAGTAAAACTGACACATCCAAAATACGTATAAGAGGAGTCAGTCCCACATGCAACCATTAATTTTGTGAAGTATTAAACAAAGGCTAATTTCAGCCACCAGCAAGCTGGTCTGCAGTCAGTGGAAGAGGGAGAACAATCTTCCAGCAGCTCCTCCAAGTCAGACTTCTAATCTGAGTCATCACCTTAAGCAATCACTTAACTAGAGGTCCCAGTGAATCAGATACTCATTCATACTGCACTTTTTTGAGAGAAAAGATTATAGGAGTGGGGCTGAAATATCTTAGCAGCACAGATCAGATGCTGATGAAGCTGGATTTAGAACTATATTGGTGCTGAGTTTGTTCTGTTTATAGTAATTGCTCTTCTTCTATTTGATGGCAACCAAATGTCCACACTGACATTATGGTATCCACTATGAGATTACTTACAACTGGCTCACGTCTTTGCTGAAAAGATCCAAATGTATCACTGAATGATTGCTCCTTCCAGCTATTGCACAAACAGAAATAAAATAGTTGGTGAGACTGGTGTCTCTTTATCCCCCCCTTTCATCCCTTTTCATACAACAGTGAAATTGTTGGGAAAAAAAATGCACATTTGCTTTCCATACTGGATTCAATTCATATTTGAACAGCAATTCAAGTTACCCAAAATAAGAGCAAAAGATCTTGTAAAATACTGTAATGATATATTTTTCAGCCACTGTCCCAGTACAAATAATTGTATGAAATACAGAGCAGGGATACCAGAGTGAGACCAACAGTGAGTCAAAAAAACTACAGGTACTTTAGCTGCACATCCACTGCATACGTCCTAGGTGTACGTTCATGTAATTTCTTCCCCAATACATACCTGCAACCCAACAGTACAGAAGACGGAGGTATTTAAAAGATGGGTAGGCATGGTGCTTAGGTTTAATGATGGTTTTTGTCAGTGTTAGTTGATGGTTGGACTTGATGATCGGAAAGGTCCTTTCCAACTTAGACAATTCTATGATTCTATCTCTGTGCCTGAGGTAGTATGACTTCAAAATCCCTCTTTGTATAACTTTCAACTTTAAAATAGGATTTCAGTGCCGATGGCCAAGAAGCTTCCCTCTTGAAGGATCAGAAACTATTGCACCCTTCTGCAAGTTCAAGGACTTTAGCCTTACCTCACTCCTTTGGAAGGGATAGAGATAAAAGTCACCATTCCGTCTGCATGCTTAACCAAAAAATAAATCTTCTTGTTAAAAAAAGCTAAAAGTATGACTTGGAGTTGTTTTTCTGGGCTTGGTGCATTTTGGCAAGTTTTCTTCATGCTTTGAGGATGATTTGACCCGAAGAGGTTATACACAGTTTGTCTTCCTTTTCCATTTCAGATCTTCAGTCAGATAAGAAAGGTGACCTAACTGTTGGGTAAGGACCAGACTAGTTTCACTGGTCAATTATTTAATTAGATCTTTACAGCAAGCAATATATGTGTAATATGATTGTTTTGATAGATCAAAATCCTATAAAAGACTTTTTTTTTCTTAAATATTTACTTTATAAATACATTAGTACCAGTGCTCAGACATAGAAACTTGTTCTGGGTTTCTGTGCCTGAAATTCAAATGCAAACAATACTTAGTTATTCTAATATTTATCTAACATCTAATTAGCTGGAGTTTTACATAAGGAATGAATACAAGAAAGCGTTGGTGTGAAACAAGCCACCCTTCTTTACTTTGTGTCAATAATTATCAGCCAAGGTTTTCCATTTTGGACTGCATGCAATGTGCTAGCTATAACTGCTTGAGATTTGCACTTAGTTTTGTCTGAAACCATGAATAAAATTAACTTAATTTATTTTGATTGTAGTAAGTATTTATATGTTGACAAGACTATCAGAGATCTAGGGATAATTTGCAACACTTCCCAAGGTAGCACCTGTAAAACAGCAAAGGTGTTGATAGACCCATTTTATGTCTTTTGGCAGGCTGTTGTGAGGAAACTGGCACTGTTGTGCCTACATTACATTATTCTCACATCTAGTTAATGGATTTGCCACCACTGTGACAGGAGATCCAAGAACTCCTAAAAATCTCCAGATTCACTCAGAAGTCCAACTTTAAATAGAATATTCAAGTGGAAAAGTGGAAGGTCAAGGAAGTAACCTCCTTCCTTGCTTTGTCTTTTAAATAAAATAGAGTAACAGCCTTACATAAACGAGAGTAATTATTGTACAGACTCCAGAATTTATCTTATTTAAGATTATTTCTTTTAAATATTAATATTATTGTGGATTCTTATAGATTCTTCATTCTTATGGTCATTATTGATGACTGTACTTTACTGCTTCAGGGAAATGTCCAGTGGAGCTGTCAAGACACTACATCTATTTTGACAGACTATTTTCACAATTTTAATTTTAATTTGAGTCAACAAAATTTTAAACAATTTCTCAGGTTAAGGGAATTATGAATACTCGAGAGCACACAAACTTGAAAATTCAGCTTGGAAACAGACCAGCGTAGTTTGCCTTTTATCACTCTGAGTCAGCACCACATGTATTGATTCCAAACAACATGGGCATTGAAGCCACATCATGACCCAGTTTTAAAATGCATATAGTTGATTAGAATGGTCATTTCATTTCAGTGGCAGAATGAACAATACTGGACCACATCCAGGACCTTAAAACAGGTAATGGCCGCCCTCCTCCAACAGATGGCCACTGTGTTTGTTTTATGGGATAGCTTGGATCTGTAGTTGCTTATGCAACTAGTCATGGCCGTGCTACAGTTGGAAGAGCCCCTTGCACAAGCAAATGACATGATGGTGTAATTTATACAAATAATTATCAGCACACAGTCAAACCACTGTAATGAAAGGATTCATTTCGAGTGACTTGAAGAAAGAGCTGAAGTCAAAGAGGATAGTTGCTTATTCACTGATAGCCTAATTTATTTGGTATTATAATAAATTTGGTAATTGGTGATAGAAAAAGTCATACACGCATGCCTACTTCCATTTATCTTAATGGTACTGCAACATTAGATTGAAGCACGAACGAAAAGCTGGTGTATTTCAATTCCTTGGCAGCTTGCGGTGACCTTCAGGAGAAATGAAATGCTCTGCTGGCTAGGGAAACAATTGAGCTGAAACCAGTCAGGCGCAGTAAACTCAGAGATTGTCTTTCCAAATTAAAAGCTGTTAGTAGCAACTCAAAACAAGGCAAAAAGTGAGAATATAACATCTTGCTGCAAGGTGATTTTATGTGCAGATTGAAACAGGAGAAAAAAAAGGCAAAGTTCAGATCTAACGGAATTCCCATTAACTTGAAGAATTTGGAGATTAGATTGAACATTAGCATCCAAAGGTACCTGATGTATGAACACACTGTAGAAGTCATAACCTGTTGAAAAGCACTGAAATAAATTTAGGCTACTGACCTTTTAGCACATTAGGGCATGAAATAAATCACTGGCTTCAAGCAGTAAATTTGCTACAATAAAAATGCTTTCCAAATACTTCCAGTTAAAGAATTTTGCAGTCAAGAGCACTGCATATCTGGAATAACCTTTTAATATTTCAATTATGTCTGAGTATTATGGACCTAATCCTGCATTGTTGCATACCCCAAAATTGCTATTAATACCAATAGGTATTCCAGTGGATAAGAAAGAAAAGATCAGCCAGCAATGTCCTCATAAATTAGTGGCTATTTACAAACTGATGAAGTGCCTAGATTAATCTCTATTTCCACAGATTTCAGCTCTGATGCTTCAAAATAGATTATGCAAAGCTAAAATGCACTGCTCCAGGATCTCTTCATTTATTACACGGGTGTTGCTCCACAGGTGGGTACCCTGGGGAGGCCAGCCCACAGCGGGGGAACTACCTACCTACCTACCTCTGCCAGTTCCAGTCCATACTTCAAACATAACAATGTTTCACAGATAGATTTTGTAGCCGTGATTGTTGTGCTCTGCTGACACCCAACTTGTGTTTTCACCTGTTCTACCATCATAGCTGCAGTAAGAAGTCACTTCAAGTGCAGACAATGCTCCTCTTTCTGTCTGTTCCAGATCTTTTGTACGGATAATATAGAAGTGCTTACATAGTTTTAAAGGAAAAGAGAGTATTGATGACCTGTATTTGGGGGAAGGAACTGCATCTTCTTCTGTCCTTGTGCATTCTCCTGGCTCTAATACCACTTAGACAAGTTTATCTTTGCAGAATCAATAACAATATAATCCATACAGCACATATTAATCTGTAAATATCAAAGTACATTCCTCAAGGTGATAAAAGTTTCATTCTTTCCCCATATAACTGGGACACATAGAGCATTGACTGGCCAAGCACGGGCTTTTTCAGAGGTCCTCAGGAACCACAGTTCTTTTGAAAGCTTGGAGGAATTACTGGAGTTCAGCATCTTTCAAAATCAGACTTTGGAAGAGACAGGGAGACGTGCTGTCTCACTGCAGTGTGAGATGAGATAGTGTTGGTTTTATTCTGCTGGGCCTTGTTACAGTCTCTTTATTAGGGGAATTAGAGAAACTTAGTCCTGCTTTGTCAGCTGAAACTCAAAGCTCCCTAACTTCACCAGGTCAGCAGCATTTTGTGACCACAGCAACCCTGCTATGGCCTTCTCTTTGTCTGAAGCAGTGACTAGTCCTCCTGCTCTTCTAAAGAGTGTTAGAAATTTTAACAGGTGGATGATCAGCTTTTGGTAAAATTAATTGGTTTATAGAGTGCTATCTTGGGCAGGGTCCTGCATATTAAAGATCTCAATGAATAACAGCAATTATCTATTTATCAAATAATTTTATAGGTTGTTTTTTTTTCTTTCCCTTTAGTATGCAAGGGATATATCTAGTCATGCCTGACTTGCACTGTTGCATCTTTAGTACATTTCCCCGTCCTTGAAATAAGTATTTAAGGCATATGCTTTCATATTGCTCAGGGGAATACTTCTCCCCAGCCAGCTCTCTTGTGAGATTCTCAGAGAACAGCATGTAGGAAGTGATTTTCTGCACAAATGTCTTAGCAAACCCAGAAGGGTGAGATTTTCAGGTTTCCTTTAATTCTGAGGTAATACTAGCATCTAAAGAGACAAGGAGACATCAGATACCACGTGCTGGTTGGTCCTTAAAAATAAATAAATACATACATACAGCTCTGGGAGCTGAATTCAGTCTCCTAGTTTCCTGCTCCTAAGTTTAACAACATTAAGGATAAAATGAATGACCACATATGTCCTGAGATCTGCCCTTAATTCCTGATCGTCTTACCTACAGTTGAGATGCCATCGTCTGCTATGCCTATTGCCAGCGAGACGTCTTTAACTTTACTCTAAGATGACATGCAAAGGAAAGATCTTTATTCCCCAACATCAATTCAGAAAAAGAAAAAAGAAAAATCCCCACCAACCGCAAAAACCTCTTTGTGCCATTATTTTTTTAAGTAACTATCAGTATGTTTATGAGCAAACTTTTGAATTACTTCTCAAATTTACAAAATCTATTTATGAAGCTCCTTTATTTGGCCTTTCTTCAGAGTTTGACTTACATCATGTCCACAGAAAATTGGAATACAAAAACATCATGTACTTGCACTCTCAGCATGTTGCTAGAGTTCAGAACTCTGTACAGCTTACTTGGCTCTCTGCATAATGCCCTGTTTGGCAACAATATTCAGATAGTACGTCCCATTTAGAGTTTGGTGAAGTACAGAGTGGGAGGATTTGGGAGGATGCTGTTATAATAGTTGACCTTGCATGCAGTGATCAAAGACATAAATAAATTAGAAGAATTGTAAGGTACACAGAAAAGGCAACAAAAGAAGGAAAGTTAAAAAAAAAAAAAAAAAGAGGCACCAGAAATGCAAAAGGTGAAGATCTTTCCCATTGAATATAATCACCAAACATTTTTTTTCCTTTTATTTGCAGCTAATTTTCACGTGGATCAAAGACATTTTCTCATCCTTGCCACCCCTTCTCATCTTTTATTTTGCTTCTTTACTTTTAATCTTTCTATTCCTCAGCATTTGGGGATATTTTTGAAGCCATGTAAAACATGATCCTTTCACGTTTGCCTGTCCAAGTCGGTAGCCTCTGCACTATTAAAATTTAATCAAGATTTGAGATTACCAGTTGTTGCTTTTAGGTGAATACATTATTGCAAGCAAAGTAAAGGTTTTATCTGTAAATTTTCAGAATTATTTGTATCATTATCTAACAATGAGTGAGAGAGAAAGAAGTGACTGTTTGTTAGGGGTCATGTGTCAGTCTTACTGGAGAAAATATTTACGCTTATAATGTCCTCACAAACAGCAGGCTTGATAGTATATTTTCTTACTGGATCAGCAAATCACTCCTAAGCACACAGAATTTGCAATAGAAAAGACAAGCAACACTCTCTATGGTAATTAGTTTCTCTTAAACATTTTGACAAGTATTGTCCTTAAGAACACGGTGTGCAGACAATAAGAGAAGGCCACAAGCTGCGACATAGGTCAGGACAATCTGAGAGTCCATTAAATGTTCAAATGTTCATTTGTCCCAGACATACGTGTCAAGCATCAATAATTTTTTCTCGCATTGAGAATGCCAAAACTATTGACAGAAACTGGAAAAATAACACCTGAGTAATAACTCTGATGTCTTCTGCGTGCCCAGCTTGAAGTATCCATAAAAGTCCAATTTTTGTGAAGTCCTGAGCATACGCATTTTAGAATCAATTCTTGATGTGTGCCAATTTGGGCAAAGTAAAACATAAGTAAGTACATAAGCTTTTAGGGTTTGAAAACCTGCATGTAGATGTTTTTGCAGTACTAAGTATGTTATAATCTTGAATAGTTTTCTAAAGAGGACCACCACTAATACAAATGTTGATGACATCTCTGTTCTTGCACATATACAGTAGGTGAATTATATGAAGCATACAGTCCATGCTCCAAGAGGACATTACATGCATATAATAAGTCTTTAAATTACTGTTTTATTTATTTATTTATTGATGCAAATGCCTTATTTTTATAACGGTGTTTATTCATTTATAGTTCTTTCATGTATGTGTTGCAAGCATATTTTGGAACCCCAGCAGAAGCTGCTACCACGCTCCACTACTTAAACCTGCTCTGATTCTGGTTTGGGCTCCATGTTGTCTTCTGTGAATTCATTCCCCATCTATCATCTGTATCATCTGTATTCAACTTTTTTTCTGGAGGAGGGCTGTTCTGTTGTTCTTTTACTTATCTGGAAATGGAATCAGTAGTGAAAAGGAAACACAAGATTCTTGTTTTAGCACAAGCCAAGGAATTATGGTGAAACAGTAGAAGTCAGCCTACAAAAGCTAGAGGCGCAGAAAGGCTTTGTTTAGCCCCTTTGTTATTATTAAACAAATAGTGGAATTCCAAGCAAAGACCAGGCACCTTCAGCCAAGACCAATCCTTCACTAAAGAGGAAGATAACAAGAAGATATTGTCATATTCTCTCCTGTCAGCCAGAACCTTTCCTCAAAGCTTCCCAAGTCCTTCCCAGAGCCACTCTCATGGGAAGATGCCTATTCCTCATCCTTCCATTGAGCCTTCTTTTCAATGCTGATATTTTTTCTAGTTACTCTTTGCAGCTCAGATGTGACCTTTGAAGCTCTAGCTCACCATAGCAGAGAGCTAATTTATGGTTTTTTTTTCATTTCCAGTTGTTTAAGCTGTGTCTCTTGTTTAGATGCAGTTGTTAAAAACCTAAATTTTCCTGAATCGAAAATGAGCAGTGGGCAGCATCTGAATGTGTTCTAAATATGAAAAGAAAATTGAATTCATCATTTAGCAGCATTAATTAAAATTTTTGTTTGTTCAGTGCCTCCATTGTTTATTTTAATATCAATATTTTATTAGGCATTGAGAAAAAAACTGCAGTTCTTGGTAAAATGCAAATTCATTTTTGTTGCTTTAAATAAAAATGCAAATTCCTTCTTCCCACTTATCTCTTCAAAAAGAGAACATGGCAATAAAAAAAGGGAAAAAAAAAATCTTTCTGCCACCTGCATTTCCTTCTCCTTGGCTACACAGGAAAGTTACATAGGTATAAACCAAAAAGATGAATTAAAATGACCTTGCTAAATAGGTGAAAATCTGCCTGTGGACACAGGTTTCATTTTAATAGTGTATTTTATGGGTCATCTGGGACCAGGTTTATGAATGAAATCACCCTTGCACTGATATAAACTCACGAACACGGACACAGAGGTCAAGGCATTAACCAAATCATTCCACAGTAACTTCACGAAACAAAAAAAAAAAAGCATTCTCATATTAACCCTCATTTAGGGCTGCGTAGATGCTTACCTCTTCAGGAAGCTGCTTAATGACTCCAAAGAGCTTGAAGCTCTTCAGGGTAAGGATCTCATCCCTTGTCAAAAATTAATGTATTCATATGGGTGAAGATTAAAGCTTATGCCTGTAGTGCAGACCCAGAGGCAATTTCAGTATAACATGCAGAGAGAGGTCTAGGATTAAATTGCATAGACTACTACTAAATTGTGTTGGTAGTTGCAACATAAAACTTGGGATAGAGTCATTTACCCTACTTGTGTGAAGTATTTAGACATACTCTTTTTCAATGTCCGATGCAGGTGTCTATCACAGTATAACTATCAGCTTTGACAGATTAGCAAGTGACCAGATGACAATATGTCACCAGGCATCAGCAGCTCCATGATAACTGTGTATTGTGCACGCTCCATTTCCTCATGATAAATGTGAGGTATTTGATACAGGCTACCCTTCCCAAGGAGGGTAAGCCTCTTGACATGTACAGAGGATGCTGCAGAGTAAGATTATGTGTAGGAACATAGGAGCAGCTGATTCCCAGGACTACATTTGTCTGTTAAACCTTTATGCCATCTTGAAATCCAATTTAAGTTAAATCAGTGCAATTCTGCCCTGGAGGCAGGACATTAAGATTAGTGCAGTAGTACACACTAAAATCTGTATTGGTACAATCTGTGATTTGTAGTCACCCAGTGTAAATGGGCATATATTAGTTCAATCCCATATAGAAGGGGATTAAGTCACACCAGTCTAAGGCCAAATTTGCATTACAGGTCTGACTGGCATAGATATATTAGCCAAAAGCCTGACAGTTCACACTCTGGTTGACACAACTATAGGAGTAAAAGCAACTAAAAGCAGTTAGAGAGGCAGTTATGACAAGAATATTGAGCTTTTGCCAGCAGTAGTCTACATTCAAAGATGCTACGTTTCTGGTCGCTCCAGATAGAACACCCTTAAGCAAAATAGTAATGAAGGCAGAAGTGCTAGTTCAAAGGCTTTCTGTCAAAAAAATATTTTGATAGAATATGTTATTCTGTTCAAGGAGCTGGCTTAAGCTGTACCTGCAAGAAAGCTATTTTATCAGAGTGATCTATTTCTGTACTACAAAGGAGTGGCTCA
The DNA here is from genome assembly GCA_026546715.1 of Gallinago undulata. Taxonomy (NCBI): domain Eukaryota; kingdom Metazoa; phylum Chordata; class Aves; order Charadriiformes; family Scolopacidae; genus Gallinago; species Gallinago undulata. Next base: position 69,169,527 of record JAOTQQ010000023.1, read on the forward strand.
TGTAATTCTATCAGTGTAGCTCTTATCAACAAACCTGTTGAGTGCAACCAGGCTCACAAGATAACTTATTTATCATAGGAAGAGGAAAGGTATACTGGAGTAAAGTATACTGTCTGGAGTACAGTTTTGCTGATTTAAGTTGCATTCTGAAGAGAAGCATTTTGCTTGTCATATTCCAGCACAAAGTACTCTTACAGTGGCCCTGCTTTAGAAAACTTTTTACTGTGTAAGTGGTCTTATAAGGGTTTATACCGATATACTGCTCTCACTGAAAACATTAAAGTAATAACTGCAGTGGCTATGTAAAATTGTATAAAAATAATCTCTGCGTAGATCAATATTTAAACTCCAAATATTTTTCTTTGGAACTTATGGTTGAATTTTTTTGATTAGCACTTAAGTGTTGTGTTCTGGTCCTTGTGGTTAACTTCCTGCCTCATATAGGCTATTTGTAAGTTGGTTTTTTTACTAAAATAAAGACCTTATTTTGATGAGACCTGAGTTTCTGATCTCCTCTTCTGTGTCCTTCCTTGATCATACCCATGTGCTGCGTCCTGAGAGTACCAAATTTAGGTCAAATTCTCTGCAATACAAGTTTCACATAGATATATTGACATATATATGTATAGCACTGAGAAAACTCAAATTAGTTGGGTTTCTATTTTTTTTAACATTAATATATAGGCTTAATTTAATTGCAAATGCTCAATGCAAACCTATCTCTTCAGATACATGTTTAATTTGGGATTTTAGCAAAAACTTGTACTTTTGTGCATTTCTTCCTCATTTCTATCTAGATTTATCGTCTACTGCTTTCATAGAATCATAGAATTGTCTAGGTTGGAAGGGACCTTTAAGACCATTGAGTCCAACCATTAACCTAACACTGCCAAATCCGCCACTAAACCATGTCCCTAAGATGATCTGGTCTGGATATTTTATTTTTTTTTTTTAATTCTTTATATAATTTTAAAAAAAAATGCTTAGTCTTCAAATATCTTATTGACTTGATCCAAACTGAAGAAATTAAGATGTTTCACACTGAGACTTCAGGATTAGATCCATATAGCATTATTTCACCATGAAGTGTCCCAGATTCTGAATTCTCCTTTATCACCTGATTTAAAATACCCATTTATTCATACTAACTGGTCCTAGAGTGTACCACGACACACATCCAAACGAGGTGGCCACTTTCCCATTCACCTCCCTGCCCATCAGCACATCTTCTCAGGGGTCCTGCCTTTCACTGTTTTTTTCCTGCGCTGAATTGGGCCAGACTAAGGTAATAATGTTATTACTCCAGGTAACTTTAACTGAATTTTTCTGGAAGATGAGCTACTTTATCTCAGTTCTCACATTTATCAGGTTCAAAAGAGAGACATCCTCCATCTTCACAATGGAAGAAGCATTCGGGAATTTGTAGTTATTCTAGGTTGTTCAAAATCATCTGATACAATGATTCCCTGACCTTGACATATCTAATTCATACCTCAGATGTATTTATAATTGACTGTGTAACATTTAAGAGTTACTATATTTTCATGTATGTCCAATGTCTCAGCAAACCTACAGTCCAGCAAAAGCATTGGCACTTAAAGTGATGCTTACCTTTGAATAACCAGTATAAAATTAGAAGTGCAGATGGGATACTTTTTGGGAAGAGGAAGAACTCAGTAGTAGTCATCTTCTTTTCCTCTTTTCAGTTCAGATGCATGAAAATGCTGCACTTGCCAGACACCATTGCTTGGGTATTTGGTAATAGAGATTAGTATCATTCACATGATGCTAGTGGGATCACAACAAGGGTAAATTTAATATTTTTGATAAATGCAGGAACTATTTGTACTGTGATATTCTTAAGAACTATTTATAGAGAGTAAACACTTTTTACACAACTAGTCTTCATTTGTGCTTTGTGTTGAGTGGGCAGCATTTTCTCCTGGAAGGAAGCATGGAAAATGTGAAAGAATGAATTCATTGACAACAGTGAATACCATTCATCAAAATTTAGCCAGTATTGGTTTCATTTGTATTTGAAATACTGTCATGGGAAGTTTAGTCTTTTTTTCTTTTTCTTCTTTTTTTCCTTATTTTTTTTTTTTAATAAAGAAATTTTGGCCAGTGGTTTTATAGAGTCTCACTCAGTGGGACTTTGCATCCTAACTTGAAACAACTGCAATAGCCCTACATTGGGACTGGAAAGTCCCAATATGTAAACCAACAACTTTAACAGTGGCCATTCTATCTACTTTTAGGTAGTGACTTTAAGGCTTTATTGTTAAAATAAAAAAAAAGGAAAACAAGCAGAAGATATTACTTGTTGGATCATTCTAAAGTTAGCAATAATATGACTAGCTTAAGTACTTGGCCAGAAATCCGCTATAGCATCATTCATAGTTTCATACTTGATAACTGAAGCAAGTCATTACAGGCTTCACAGTTGATTAAAACACTCACTTGAGTTAGAAATGTATGCAAAAATAAGGGAAGTTTTTAATCTTGCACAGCATAAAAAGGAACTTGTCCCTGGTGAAAAGCAGGACCACGTATATTTGGGGTCATCTCTTCTTGAGGTTTTAGAGGTAGACTGCTACTGAGCAGTAGCCTGGGACAGCATAAAGAAAACTTTTCTGTGGTCAGCCTTGTTCACATACCTACCCTTACACTGTTCATGAGACCAAGAAGGAATGTTTTCCCCACACGTGTCTGTAGAGATCATTAGACTTCTCTGCACTGGGTGATATGAGTCCTGTAGTATGATTAACTGGGCATGCCATTCTTGTTCAATTCTCAGTTATTGCTAGGGATTTGAGGAACTGTCATAGTCTAATTACTTGTCTTGCCCACAACAGGTTAATCACCTGCAGATGAAAAAAAAAATTCAATACAGTCAAAATATTAGATTCTAAACTGGCAAATGGATGACACTTAATGAGCTGTGATATTTAGGAGGTCAGACTTGATGATCAAATGTTCTTTCTGGCATTAAATTGCCTGAAATCAATGACACATGAGGAAGCAGTGATGGTAAAGTGAGTTAGACATACTTTCCATAAAACAATGCAGAAGTCTCGTACACTAACCAGAATCCCTCAGTTCAAGGAGAGAAAATACAGCCTACTTAAAACTTACGTGAGACTTAAGTGGTGTAATTTTTAATTCAAGTTTCATAGAATGAAACAGTAGCATACTTTTTGTGAGCACAGTTAAAAGTAAAGCATAACCCTTAATCTCTTAAGAAGACTTTAACACACCAGAGAACTTAATGGCATCAATTTCCCCCAGCTATTTTTGCTCAACCAAATGCTTAACTTGTTTTTGGCCATACAAGTCAATTTTATACTAATGGCAATGTGAAGACATAAATGCCCTTTAATTATAAGGCATTGTGATATTAGTATTATAAAAAGCCAAGATACCATTAATAGAAAGAATTTTGGCAGGCTATATTAGCTGGGAAAAAACCTAATCTTATCTGAACACACTGACTGTCTATAAGATGGGCATTTGGAGTCCTTTTAAGCCAAAATCTCCCAGTTGTGACTGAAAGTGAATGTGTGAAAATGTAGTAATAAAACAATAAAACAATAAAAAGGACATCTTTTTGTGAATTACAGAACTGAAGATATTGCATAGACATCAGGGATTAGATAACTAGAATTTTAGCAAACCTTATATCCATATTACAGTCATTTTTATGGTGTGCTTAATTGAAAGCAAACTCTTTTTTGCTTTATAGAGAGATCAAACTAGTTTGAGCTGCAAAATGATGAATAAATTACCCAACATTGTATTGTTTCTTAAGCTGCAGGTAGTTTTCAATCTACTGTAAAGTTCACATTCTTCAGTGTATTCAAGGAAGGCAGAGGGGAACAAACCAAATAGTGAAGAGGCTAAAGAAGGCACTGCTTCTTCATGGATACTGCCACTCAGCTGTATGAAGGACAGAAATTAACTTCTAGATGCGTTCAAGGGTTTCCTCATGCTTTGAGACCCAGTAAGACTTGCTTGTTTCTTCCCAAGCAGAGGACCTGTCATTACACTAGCGGTGTTACTGCTGTCATGCAGTATATACTTGGCAGGGGAGCCTCACTTGAGCTACTCAAAAGCCAAAAGATAGTCTTCCGTGAATAAATCAGCTCATGTATGCCACTCATAGGTTCCTGTAGTCCTGTTCTAATACAGTAATAGTCAATCACTTAATTTCCAGATAAGATTTTAATGGCACCACTTTGTACGGTGGCCATTGCAAACAATGAATCCCTATTCTTGTTATCATATCCTAAAATAACTTCAAAATTATGCTCTGGGTTGATAGGTGGTTTTGCTCTCTGCTGGAAATACTTAATTGTAGAGTGACGATGATCAATAACCGAATCCATGAGAAACACTGAATACTGGAAAAGTGTTTCTTTGAGTGGAGAAAAGGGGTTTAGTCAGGACATAGTAGCAATTTCCTGTGAGATACTGTTCTGACATGTGATTTGTCCTATCATTAAAGTCTGAAGAGAAGACTAGAAATACACATATCTCTGGTATTGCATTTGTACATAAACACCAGCTCAAACATCTACACATACAGTTATACATATGAGTATATGTATATTTAACTTAAATCACCCCTTGGGCTGTGTCACACAACAGTCCAAAGCTGGTACATGCCTACTGAGAAGAAGATCCTCAAGAAAAAGAATCAGCTACAAAAATCTGACCTACTAACTATAAAACTACTGATTTTTTTTGCCCCATGAAAATATACGTGTACAAAAAAAAAGGTAAAAGACATGTCTTTGGCACAAAGGTCATATATGTACAAGATTTGGGGGTTTTTCTCTGAAAGCATTCTAGGGACTCTGAAATCTATAAAATGAGCTGTCCCCACAGGTGTTGGTGGGTTTATTTGTTTGTTTGAGTTTTTTTTAGCGTTGTTTTTTCCCAAGTTTCTTTCTTTTTAATGGCTGGAATTTACCAAATGTTGCAGTCTGAGCCAGACTTAGCATGAATGTTCTAAACCCCTATTATTCAAATTTGAGAGGGTTACAAACAACTGAAATTAAGATTTTATGATGGAAAGTGTTAGACAAGTTTGCATTTCTTGTGACTGAAGCAAAGTTCAGACTATCACCTGATTAGTAACTGTAGAGTTAATGAGTATGCAGAAGACATAAAAAGAGTCGATCAGCTCTCCATGGACTCTTTTGGATGGCTTAGATGCTTTGACATAAATTTATAATATGCTATTGCTTTTTGAAATGCTGTACCCGAGACAAGGCTGGGGCAATGATCCTGCCCCACTTATAGTATTTTTTTATTCTTTTTTCTTCTTTCGTTCTTCCCCTCCCCTTACCCATACCCCCACCCTCCCCCAAGCCTTGGCATCTAATGCCTCAAGATTGGTATTCAGCCTTTTTGGTTTTTATCTTTTCTCTCTCTAATTTAGTACAGACTGTTTCAGTAAACAAGAACATGATACTGCAAATGGAAATCTGTATTTTTGGGTAAGATATAAGCAATATAAAAACCAATAGGAACCTTATGCAGCTCTAAAATCGAGCGAGTGTTTATTTTGTCATCACCTTGTTTATTAATACTATCCAATTTCTTTTTGTGCTGATACTCTTAATTTCCAAAAAGAATAGGGATTTGCATCCATTATTTATTTAGAAGTAGTCCAATCTTTAGAGCTGACTGACTTGGCATCCATATATGACTCTTAAATATCTAGCACTCCTGAAACTGTGGCTTAAGAATTCAAAGGACCCTCATGTGACCAGATCTATTTCACCTGAAAAAGAAGTCCTTTTTAAAAAAAGATAAAACATTATGTAATGATTTGGTCTCTAGAGAAAAAATCAAACTGGAAAAGGACTAGTCTCTTAAACAAGGCACACTTCTGTGCTTCTTAAACTCCTATATGAGAGCTGTGAAATGTAAAATGTATGTTCAAATTAGCTCAAACCTCTTCAGGTGAAACACTGAAATGGCTAACTGTCATACCCTATTGCATTTATTTTGAATATTTCAGGTATGGATATCTGAGACTTTCCAAAGTAGCCTGATTTTTCAAGAACTGCCTTTTTCCCCTTGGAGCCTGATATTCTGCTTCAAGCCACCTGAAATGAACACCCAGTATCACATTTAACAATTGCAGTGAGGCCAGCTCTATAAAGCTTGCTTTTTGACAGTGTATGTCAAATCACCTGCTTAATCACAGTAATTTTCTACAATTTAATACTAATGATGTTGACATAAGCCAAGTACATGCGTGTGATTGTATCAAAATATTTTAGATTCTTTTTGCTTTGACATAAAGTAGGTATTGCTTTATGGCTTTATTATCCCTTTGTTAAAAGGGATTTTCATGGAGATACAGAACCAATAAAATGACACACCAATGTAGCACATTTTTCTACTTCAGACAAAGCTAATAATAATAATAAACATTATTTGTTTTAATTTTGAAAATATAGTGGGAATATAGAAATTATCAAATACTGACAATATTTCAGAGTACTCCACCAACAGGTAGAAAATAAGGCTAGAACAGCCCAACTCCCAGGCCCAGATAAGCTGTGCACATCCTGACAGGCTTATGTCTAATCTGTTCTTAGAAACCTTCAGCAAAGATGACTTCACAACTTCCCTAAACAGTCTAATCTGCTGCTTGTCTACGCTGTTCACAAGTTTAAAGTAATGCCTGAACTAAGCCTGTCATTTCTTCATGCTCCTATTCTGTCAGGGGCATATCACGTGTAAGATGTGACACCCCCCCTCCCCACAAGTGGCCATCCATTCATGTCTCCCTTTGAGCACTGACAGTTATTTATGCCAATTCAGCAGTTTTTATCCCTGACTATAAATCAGACTGGTGAAATGGCATGTTTTTATTTAAAGGAAAGACTTTTTCTTTCTTTTTTTTTGAGCACTTCATTTTGCAGGTCCAGTTTAGAGCACAGCCATGTAAAGAGCTGAATCGGCATAACCAAGCGGAGAGAAATCTCCAAGGGGGAACTAGAATGAGTGGCTAAAAGTAAAGAAGGTGAATAATGTTTGGGTTACTATAAATGGCATGGTTAATGTTAAACTGCAGTCTGCATGTCCCTCATTACAAGATCAGCCCCTTACTTGCTTCTCTGATCCCAGTGGATTCCTGATCAGAAGTTAAACTTTAAATAGAAAAGTAGTCAGGAGGTCATAATTTGATGGATGAAAGATGGCAGAAAAATGATGGAGCTGAACAAATGTAACCACAGGATATCACAAAAGGTGTGGCTCCCAAGCTATCTGTCTGCTCTGCTGGTCCTTTTTCTTGCCCCATCCTCAGCTGCTCCCTGTTCTCTTTTCCACTTCTCTTGCTCCCTCCCTTGTACGGCTCTGGTGCCCCTCCAGCCTCACAGCAGTCTTATTCAGCTCTCTTACCTGACAGAAATTTACTTGCTCTTTTTGCTGGACTAGTGATCTGCACTGGTTTGGCAAACTGTCGTACGAGCAGCAGCAGGCAAATCTGCAGCATAGGAGGGAAGGAATGGGAAGCTGCACATCATGAGCAACGTCTCAGTGTTGCACTAAATAAAGCACATCAGTGATGTTGTCTTATCTGTAGGACCTTTCAGACTGCTTAGTTTTAGTCAAAACACAACAAATGTTTATATTTACATAATTTATATTAATTATAAATTATATTAAATATATATAATTTATATTAAACCAGAAGTTCATATCAGATCCAATCCCTGCATCAATGATTAATTAAGTGATCTTTTTTTCTTATTATTTGGCTTCCTATTTCTGGTAACCTCAACAGCTAAAGGTTATGATCGTTATTTATCTGGCCAATAATTCACACATCCTCGAGTCTGGTTTGCTTCAGAAAAGTGGAGTGTACATATGGAAAGCAATAGCTAACCATAGTCACAGATTTACTATTTCTCTCCTTTGAGGTTTTTGCTAAAACCATATTGGTATTATGGTTAGCTCATCCTGCAGAGTTACTGCCTTCTCTAAGACTCATTATACACTCAATGAGACTTAAAAAAAAATGTCTAGCTTGTTGAAATCTTGAGGCTGTTGCCTTTTTTGCTGAATTGATAAAAAGGAATCAGTAGTTATATTGTATTTTTCTATGGCAATGCTGCATCGTATAATAAGAAAAAAAAATCAGTTTCAAATTCAGATATACATTCTTACAGTATTATATCTAGTAGGCTTTATACTGAAAGAAAAAAATGTTTCTGTAGTAAAGACTTGTTCAGTTACCATTCCCCTGTCAGCCTATAACTTTCAAAATTGAAGTCTAGTTCTGCTTATTGCTCTAAATGAACGGTTGAATTTTACCATTAAAATAACTGTTTCATAAAGCAATTAATTGTTCCACTAACTTAATTACTTTTAAATGTCCTAAAATATTAATCACTGGAAGATCATTCCTACCAAAAAAATTATTTAATATCTGTTTTTAGTAATAACAACTACACATAAATTTCCAAGATTTGTCCATCAATACAAGTGCACATCATTGTCACTTCCTCAAGCTGCCTTTCATGGTGTATTTGAAGTGAAATGTTACTTTCACAGTTCCGCAGTAGTAACACGGATTCCTTCTTCCTAGTTGCTGCTGTTGACAAAAATACAGAAGTAAACAGTAGTGATTGTGATTGCTTGCTAATAAAATTGGATTCCTACTTAACCTGTGCAGCTGCAGAACACTAGCAAATTGGTTCACATCTAGCATGTTATACTGTAAAATACATATCATATGGCAATATGAATTTCTTTAAATATTGAACTGATATACAACATTTTCTTAATTAAGCAGGTTTGCTCTGTATCAGTATATAAAATATTGGATAAAGCATTTTTTCTTCGTTTTGCTGTCTTATCTGATTAAATTCTTGATGCGGGTACAGCTTTCAGAAAAGTTCAAAGTGAAAAGTGTAGTTTGCAGAGTGCATTCAGAATTATGCTCTATTCCTTTAATGATGTTTTAAAAATTGTATCTGTAAAAAAATCTTTGAATCTTCCCTTCTAAGTCTAATCAACTGCCAATTATTCCGAGCCTACAAAGAGAACAATAACAAATTATTTGTCATTTTAAGCCCTCAGCATGATATACAGCAATTATTCCTTTTGGTACAGCGAACACTTTTAAAAACTGATTCACGCAGTGTTTAACACATCTTTCTAGACTGCTTTTTGAATGTCAGTTAGATTTAATCTGAAAATGTAATAGCAACAGCTACCTACGGGAGGGGATTTATATATCTTGCGTCATCATGCTGACATTGTACACATGATGAAAGAGAGATAAGAAAGATTGTTAAAGTGAAGTGTAATTTGTAATTTCCTACTGGATTTTAGTAAGGAATAAGAGTAAACTGGAAAGCTGCACCACCGCAAAGAAGCTTCAGTAATTTATACTCTCATGAAAACTGTCGAGAAGTATGCCATTTATCTTTTTTAACAGAAGTTGATCCTCACTACTTTAAACTGAAAGCCAATTCAGTTCTGAATAGAAAAAATAATGAAAGCAGAAGAGTAGATAAGCTTTGAACACTGGAAAAATACTCTAAGTCAAAGAAAATATCTGTAGATTTCATTTGTAGCCCATTTTAACTTAGTATGCCTTGTATTTATTGTAGCGCAGAGACAAATTTCTGATTAGAAAGGAGTTCATTTTGTTACACCCTGATGAGATCTGCAACAAGACTCTGCTGTGCTGGATGAGAGAAGGCGGCCTTTCTGGGATTAAAGGTGCCCCTTTAAGAAGTTCTCGCTCTTTTTCTTCTGTGTTAAATCAGGGAGATGGCCTTTTGGTAGCGCTGCACATAGTTATTCAGGTAGGCAGAGCGCAGGCTCCTGCTCTCTTTACAAGCAGGAGGGTAGGGATAAAACTTCTGATAGAAAGTACCCTGTAACCTGTCAGAAATGCTCTCTACTGGCCAAATTTTCAAAATTATCTTAAGGTAAAGCCCTATATATAGAGAAAGTTACAATTTTTAAAGGCAGAGAATTTAATTTTAATCAAATGCACGTTTGATTTACTCAAACAGCATGATGTCCTTGGTCTTTATAAATATTTTCCAGTAAAGCTGAAATAAATAATAAAAAAGTCACAGCTGAAAGTGAACATTACGTATAGGGATATCTAGAGAGTTAAGAAACTTTAGAGGTTTGTGGAGGTGTGAAAAAAAAAAGTATTTTGCTAATTATTAATACCTACTCCAAAGACTTACACACTAACTTAACATTTAATTTGCTGTTCTAGCTTCTTGTCTTAAAATTTTAGTTGGCAGAACAGGTCTCACAGATATGCTGTATCTAACATTACAAATGAACTGTTGATCCAGGCTCTGAACTCAGTATCTCTCCTTAAGTCAAATTAAGACTTTAGAATTCGATCTATGCTTTATAAAAAATGCCATCTTTGGGATGGCAATTATTACTGCCATCTTGCTAGAGGATGGATAAATCACATTAAAATCACCAAAACCTTACACCTTTATCTGAGAATTCTCATCATTGCTTATGATGACTATATTGCACTCTCAGTTTTAGAATATGCATACATTTTAGCATTTCAAACAATCAATACTAAGCCTAACAACACTGATTTTTTTTTTTTTATTGATGATCTGGTGACTAATCAGTTGACTTTGGATCTTCTGATAAAATGTATTGTTATGATTATCTCAGAGTTCAGAGGACTGTGAGAATGTCAACCAAATAAAATGTAATCAAATTCAAAGGTCATAAAGTCCTGATGATGTAAAAGTGACTGACACATTTGTCTAATATGTAAAAATATGAGAACATTCTGACTATGGAATATATTAAAATCAAACTGTAGATTGTGTTTTTCTCTAAGTAATTGCATTTTGATTATCTTATCTCAGAAATGAAATATCACATCAGGGCAGAAAAATAAAATGTTTTCTGAGAAGTGCTAACTAACAGAAGCAACCTGTGATTAGCTCCCACATAAGGAGATACAAAAATCTTGAACTGTTGGAAAAATATGAAAGCTGATATGTAATCTCACTATATGTAGTGGATGGTGTTCAACCTCCAAGTAGCCACCTGCAGACTGGATGTGTCCTGGAGACAGATGTGTGGCTGCACAGAGGATACTACTAAGAGGACTTCAGTTTGTTTTATCTGTGATGAGTTCCTTGAGCAGTGGGGCAGGGATTAAAAAGAAGAAAGAAATATCTTTATAAAGCTCGTGAAAAGGGTTTTATAGGTAAAGAATTTAGAAGATTGAGAAACAGAAGTCCAAAGGTAGTGATAAACAGCAGAAACACAAACACAGATAAGTAGCTGCACAAAACCACAAAAAATAGGAAAGAAAAATTTAATGAGAATAGGGTCGTAAGAGGAATATGAAGGATGACAATAGATCAGTCTACTGAAAATCTAAGATACATAAAAATATACTAATACAGAAAATACACGAATAAAGAGCAAGAGCTGCAAATCTCACTACAGGATCAAAATATGGTTTAATTGGTATAAGAGAGACATACCAATTACCCCTCTGAATTCATACAACATAAATATTACAATAAAAGGTTACAGTTCATTCGAGGACAAACAGTGGAAGAAAGGAAATGTTCTTTGTCTGGTACATCACAAATGCTTCCTTTTAACTTTTGACTTGGATCACTAGAATACAATAGACTCAGTCAAGATCAAGTGTATGAGGGTTTTTCTGAGTATTTTTTGGTGGGTACTTGGCAGAATAATCCAGTAGCCATTGGGGATTTTGACTGTAGATAGAGAGTACTGCAGGGATACAATGTCCAGCATTCTAAGAATGTGGCCATGAGAAGGTCTTAGAGGGAGACATTTTTCTGGACTGATTCCAGCCAACAGAAAGATAATCACTTGATACTGTGAAGGTTGACGACAACTTGGATGAGAATGACAGTGAATCGACAGAGTTCACAGCTTTTCTGAAGAGAGGACAGAGCAGAATAGCAAAACAAAAATATGCAGAGAAATCCAGAAAATACTGAGATTTGAGAAAAAAGCTTAACAGGAGAGGAGTTAAGCAGAATAGGCAGATCTTTTAACAAGCAATTTTAAAAGAGAGGTTCAAACTGTTCCATTCTTCAGGAAATATAGAAAGGGACAAGTATGGCTAAACCACAAGCTGTTTAATGACTCTTAGACAAGCAGAAAAACTAAGGAAAGGGAAAAGGAGATTGGATTGCTATGAATAAACTTTAGGAACAAAGCAAAAGACCATAGAGCTACAGCACATAGAGCTACAGTCAGGAGGGACACCTAATCCTCTCTCAAAATGAAATTTTTTTTATGTCTGTGTGTACTTGCTGAACAGTACTGTATGGGACAGAGAAACCCTAAATACTGAGATGTCTTTTCTTTGGGAGAGATGCAACATCACTTCTGCTGTCTGGTATCACAGATATACCCACTACCATTTGGGACTTGTCTAAAAGAATATAGCTCCAAACTCAAGTGGCCTTTGGTATATTTCTCAGACAAACCACTCAACCTCCTTTTTTTGCAAATCAGATTCACATCCCATTCTCCAGAGGTGAAATGCAAGTAATTGAAATCCAAATTTTTTAGACTTTAGGTCCTCATTGGACCATGTAACTGATTTATTGTTGACACAGTTAAAGTCCAGCCATGTCAAAATCTGACACATACCCCCTATTTTATTTTTTTTTTCAGTCTGCTCCCTAAGGTCATTAGTATCTTGATATCTTTGATGACCTATAGTGCAAGAGAAAATAAAAAGTTGAGCCAAAGTATCGGTCACAGCAGAAAAATTGTTTCATCGTCTAAAAGATAAGTCTTGCTGGGATGATGCATTGGAGGTACATTTTTCTTTTTTCTTTTTTGTTTTTGCTGTTTGTTTTTAATTTTCCCTAAACTTTAAGATCATAGTTCTTAGGAAAAGCAAGCAAGCAAACAAAAATGGAATGGTTTTTAATGTATTGTCAGTTGGATACTCATTAGAAAACTATTGACTCTGCCACTACTTGCTCATCAAACTCATAGCAAACATTAAAATGAATCACAGTGGCATGTGAGAGATAGACTGTTCTGTGTTGTGATTATATCAGAAAGGGTAACAGGAAAAAAATGGGGCAGAAAAGTAAGATAAATCCCACGAGCAAAGATCAGACTTCCCAGTTCATCCTGTTCACTTGTTACAACTTATTTAATTTGGTATATACAAATGAGATTTAAATTACATTACCTATAGCCTAAAGCAATAAGCATTTATTTTAATTTGTAAAAGGGTAAACTATATTTTGCTGTCTGCTTACTTCTGTGTTATCTAATTTTTTAGTGAATATTGACTAAAGAAAACTTCTATTTCCATTCTTTCTCAATGTTTTCCTCTTCTGACAGAATACAGATAAAAGAATATTAATCTTTTAATCTTTTCTTCAAAATCCAGTGCATGGTCAAAATCTAGTCTAGTGCTCGGAGCATACATTTCCATTTTCTAGCTGTATCTGGAAAATTACCCATTGATTTGTTTGGCAATTTAGTTTCTACAAGATCACTACAATTGCACAAAAGAAGTCTCTTTTGCCACTCACTCTTATGGATTTATATTCTACTCACAAAAATTATTTGGGTGTATTTTACTTCTTTTTGGAATAAAAAGCAATAAAATAGTTACAATCAAGTTTTCTACTAAGACCATGAACAGCAATTGGTGATATCTGTGATCTGTATTTAGAACAAACATATGACAGTTGTCATAATATTTAAACTATATTAGTTTAAGTACTTTTGTATTAGGAAAAAGATTTGGAAGTTCAGCATGATCCTAACACGCAAGGTACTATAAAGTTGCAATACACTTGAATCATCCCCAAAAGGAAATACAGTATAGAAACTAAGAGGGAAGCTTAAAAACATTCTAAAAGAGACAAGAGAGGAGCAGAAGCTTTACATTCTAAAGCAATTTAATCGGTTGTATAATTCTGTGAAATGTTTGATTCAGGCACTCCGAATATAAGTGCAAGTGTTGCTATGATTTTTGTAACTGGATAGAAGTAGACCTTTATCCTACTGAAGTGCAAAAGAAAACTTCCAACTTCTAGCACATGGATAAACCTGTAGAAGCAATTGAATCAGTCATGAAATTCTGCCAGCCACTGTATTGCTTGCATAACCCAGCTGTCTCCAATTACCCCACTCCTCCCATTCTTAAACCATCAATATTCCTACTGTTACAGAACTTTGCTTGCCCTAGTGCACATAATGTTGAAATAGCAGTAAGAGAAAGGAATTATTTTTCTTCTTAGCAAGGTCATCACTACTAGTTACTATTTAGATTATTTTTTTTTCTGTAATCATTGAAGACATAGAAATCCAGACTTTTTCAGTCTTCTGGTTTTTGTAAAGTTGTGTAATTGCAATTACAATACCGTTTGAAAACTAGACACCTGTCTTCCCCAGACCATAGAAAAACTGTTATCCTATTTGTCTTTAAACAAAGCACACATAGATCGTTCAACTACCTTTATGAGGAAAAGCAGTGTTCGAAGTTTCAGCAGTTTCCAACTATATTTGAGTGGGCCACTTCAAATAATTTTTATAAAATTCTACACTCCAAGGGCTTTATTTTCTAGTATGTTTGTTTTCTGGGTACATTGAATTTGTAGGTGCTGTGAGAACTGTCGGATGTGTGAAAATTTCACAACTTAGAATGGCATCAAACCAGGGAACACTGCCTAAGGCAGAAAGCATAAATTAAGGGGTTAAATAATACTGACATTGGCCTATGTGTCACTTTGTAACAGGAAAAAGTAGCTCCTTATTTCATTTAAAATCACACTTAAAGCAGTTTGGAAATAACTAAAAAGAGCAGTATTGCTTTTTCAAATGTTATTGGAGATAGATAGCCAATTATTAGAACCTATACTTACAGTTAAAAAATTCCCAAACTGTAAAATGAAATTAAATTATGAAAAAAACCCCAACCCTGCAGCCTGCACTAAAGAATCTACATAACCACACGTTTTTCTGACCATCCCCAACACTGTAAAGTCTAGAATACCATAGATAGTGTGTTCGGTCTGGTACCCTTCTCATCAGCTCCTGTTTTCATAGCTTTCCCTTCTGCTGTTTTAGAGAGCACCAGGCATATGCTGTCTATAAACACGACCACTAATTACTAATTTGAAGTTAAAGTACAGACCTCCCCCTTATGTTTAATCTTTGGCCAAAGCTTAGAACATCTCAAAAACTATCTTACAAACCCATGCTCTACCCTAGAGATTACGTAATATTATACCTCTGTGCAAAGCTCTCACAAGGTTGCGGAGTCAGAAAACTGTAGAGACTGAATCGAATTTCTGTGTACTCTCCCTGGGGTCAGTGACAAATCAACAGCTGGTTGTTTCCATCAGTAATAGTCCGTCTGCTGCTGCTGCAAAAGAGAGAAAGAGAGAGAGAGAGAGAGAGAGAGAAGCTGTAATTCTTGTGATTCAGCTCAGGTGAGACAGTGGGGTGGGTGATTGGCTTTACAGATTTAAGACCAGGTGCTTTATTGTCAGCTAAGCAGAATGGATAGTGCTGATGCTTAATTACTGTGTACTTGCATAAGTCATGGATCACATAGCAAAAAGAGGAAGAAAGATTTGCAAGGTAAGCCAATCTCTTTAGAATAATCTATATAATATGGCAACGTTGTCTGGAGTTTAGAAAGTTTTTAAAATAGACTAGATTTGTGCTTCCTTATGAAAGCTGTCACTTAGCTACTGCAATACCTGATCTTTATGATTTTCTGCAATGTGGTTGCATTTCTAGAATGCATTAAAAATTTCTACTGGTGATGATAGTGAGATTCATTGATATCTCCTGTTTGACCTTTGGGGAGTGAAAGAGTGGGAGTTTCCAGAAACCCAGTTACAGTCCTCCAATTCTCAAGGGCCACCTCCACTTATAATAATTTATAACAATCTGAAGAGTAGCCTGTTGGACTCAAAGTGCTTTTCTTCCTATGCTTTTTCATGTCCTTTGAACACCTGCCTGCTGGGAGCTGTCAGAAGGGGTGTTTGTTCCCTAAGACTGTCCCATAACAGTAACCTTTCTGGATGGAGAACCCAAAGTGAATCTTGTAACACTAAAGAACTCCCACAAAGCAAATAATAATACAAATAGCCTTCTACTGATATTTATTGTCACTCAAGTAGCTGAAACACATTAAAAAGACAAAGCATGCATTCCTTAAATATGCTACTTCATGTTACAAATGTCTCAGTGCAGACTAAAAAAAAAAAGAAAAGTCTTTTAAAAGGCCAGTCCAACGTCTATTGGTTGAACTGGGTAGCTTCAAAGATTCAAAGTCAAAAGTTCAATGAGCTTCAAATCAGGTTGTGAATTCCACCCCACATTCCGCTCTCAACTAACAATTGTTCTACCTGTCAGGTCTACCTGCCGGCCTTTTGTGATACCATAGAGGTATTTCTGATATCATTACATCTCTCAATGTCATTTAATAGCATTTATAGGTTTATAAAGAAAGACTTTTTTGGTTGGATAACCAAATATTTGAAAAAATTAGAAGGCAAATGGACAGGTCATCTCAACATCATACCAACTGGCTTGCTAAAAAATTTTCTAGGTCTGCCATAAATTATGTCTTTGATCATATTTATGTGGTTACAAAGCAACTACATAATTTTAGGGGTGAAAAAAATCTAATCCTCTAAGTCTGAATAGTGAGTCTAAGACGTGAGCAATCCTAAATACAGACGTTGCTAAGATATAATTCAGTTTAAACTGACTTAAGCCCTAGATCTACTCACAGCTTACAGAGAAAAAGACAGTTTGTCTGAATTTAAATAATTAGGACATTAGAAGTTCAAATGCATCTCTTAATTTAACTGCCGGTGTAGTTTCTGTGTTGTTGTATCCATATGTTCACAATAGGATTTGCCCCATAATATTCAGGAAACAACATTCATAAGCTTCCTAATCATCTCACAAATATGTGATTTCACACAGGCTGTATTTTGGTGTGACGCAGGAACCTCTCACAAGATCCCCAAATTACTTTCTTTACTACCTACAGATTTAATAAAATATATACAAAACTGAAATTCTCAGTCACTTTCTCTTGTCAATGAAAATGTCTGCAAGCTATATTAAATTTTTTTCCAGACAAGTCAGCTATCCAAGCTGCCTTTTTGACCTAATTATATGCTCTGAAATCCAGCATGCATCTTCTTCTAAATCACAATTGCTGTAATATGGATTTATGATCTGCTCCACATACAGAAAAGCAGGAAAACAACGTGAACACAATTTGTTATCTTTTAAAAGCTGATAATAATAAAAGAAAAAGTCAAAGTACTAACTGTATATTCATATTTATGGTCCAAACTGCAGTCTGTGCAGTGTGGAAGCGTCATAGAAGAGAATTGGAAGTTGTTTGTGATTTTTTTTAAGGCAAATCATCTGGTAGTATGAATTATTTAAACATCCGTGAAGTCAATAGGGCTATAAAAATTTACAGCAGCTACAAACTTGTCCCTTCTAAGTCTTAATTTTCCACATTTTAGTTAGATTTTGAATCAAAATACTTTACTAATCTCCTTTGGAGCTCAACCAAAGTTCACTGAGGTCAGTGAAAATGTTCCAGCAAAAGAAAGGGTCTTTTGATCAGAACTATTACATTTAAGTTACTTGCATTACAATTTTTACCTCAGTTCTGTCAAAATGACCTTATCTGGGGAAAAAAAAAAGAAAAGTCAAGAAAGTAGAGAAATTATTTTAATATATATTAATGAAAGAAAATAATGTTTAGAATGATTCAAGTGCCTTTGCATTCTAAAGAATAAAGTGTCATTAGTCAAGCTTGATGTATTCAGGAAGTCATTTCTAGGTAAGATAGCTCCTTTTATTCTTTTGGTCACATTATGCCAATGGGGTAACTCTTTTTTTGTTTTGTTTTTTTGTCCCTGTTCCCCTCCTCCCCCCATTGCAAGATTTACACACATACCCTTAAAGTCCAGTTTCTTCAATGAAGTTCTAATGGACATATCTTCTGATGGCAGCTCTATTAAAAAAGTGACACATTGGTAGCTGAGAGGCAGTTCAGAGGTCTCACTGGAAACAGTGTCTTGGAGATGGTGAAAATAAGGTTCTTTTAGAGAAGCCATCATGTTTTGGATATGGATAATTGAAGAAACCAAATATTAAAAATCTACTTGTTCTGCTACAGTGAATAGACCTAAAAGCCAATCTCATTTTTTAAATTTTTTTTTTAATCAGAGGGTCAATCTTAAACAGTTTCCCAGGTAGCCATATGGGAAGGAAGGATGGGATTAGAGAAAAAGGACTATTTTAGGGGGTTTTGAGTTTTCAAGACCAATTACCCTTTTGACCATAATATTTTAAAATGTTAAGTAATAAAACTGCCACATGATATCTGGGTAAGATGTCACATAGAAACTTTGTAAGCAAGTTCCTATTTTTCACTAACATAAACATTTTACACTAATTTCACATTAAATAGCTGAGTCGTGAAAGAATTGGAATTTGTGCTCAGTTGATGCTCTGCTGATGTGTAGCTGTTAAGAGAATGATGTGCATGTAAAACAGCATGAAGGAAAACCTGACATTTATTTTTAAAATATTTTTCTGTCTAGTTCTGTATCATTACTCATATTATTAGCAAATTTTACATAAATGAAGGTATTTTTTTATACTTCAAAAGGCAGCTTTTGAATTCCCTTCTCTTTTAGAAGAAATCTCACATGGAAGCAGCAATTGTGTCCTCTACAATGGCTTTAGATATTGGAATGATTTCAAAGGGTTTTTTTCCCTAAAAAAAAATCTCTTTAAGCGTAATGAAAAAGAATATTTGAAGCTTTTTAATTTCAATGAGACTATTCTCAAGGACTAATGTCTGCAGCATTGGGGTGACAGTTGATTAGCCCCTGATGTAGGACTGCAAAAGAAGTGTCTTTGCTGCTAGACTTCTTCCTGTTAGTAAAATGTCACCACAACAGATAATAGGTACCCTTTTCTTTATTATTATTTTTGGCTATTTGTGTTGTCCATGTTTCCGTAGTAATGGATTACAGTCTTGAATAATGATACAGTTTGCAAAGAGCCCTTTATATAAGAGACATAATGTCCTTTTGCTATATATTGTTTGACTCCTTGATCTAATACTGATATGTATTTAAATTATCAAATTACTTAAATTTATTAACAAAAGTATGAATTCAGGGTATCTGGAACAAAGAAGGAAGTAACAACTTTTGCTTTTTTTTGAAAATTTACTTCATTAAAACTTTTAAGGTAGCACATAGACTTCTTCAGGTATGATTTCAGCCAGATTTTATTCATGGAGGATCTTGTAGAGATAATTGATTCAACCTGCTAGCATTCAGTACAGCCTGTGGCAGAGTTTCAGTTTAATGGACTCAGTCTTTTTTAGGATAGTTCAGACCTCCTGATTTTGTAAGGTTTGAACTATATTTTAATGTTTTCATTTTTCTGCAGATTAGGACAGATTAAGACATATCCCCATTGACGGGCTTTAAACTCAGCTTTCTCTGCTAGAAGGACAATGAAGATGGCATGATGTTGAATGACTGGTGTTACGATGGATAATATTTTAAATTTAGAAGTGAACAAATAAGACAAAGCCGTGTGTTTTCCAATTGTGCAAAGCTGGCCTGGTACAGGAGAACAGCAACCAACAGTTACAGGTCTGATTTGTACACATTGATTCAGAGAAAGACTTGACTCTGCCTATTGAAACTAATGCCAGCTGTCTGCAGCACCCCTGGGACAAATGCACCAGATGGAGGTTGCCAGAACAGTATAACCATGTCCCTTCCCTGCCAATATGTTCCTTTACAGCAGTGGGACTTGGGGAAAGCACTTGAGCTAACTATGTCACAAGGGAACTCCTTGGCTGGGTCTTCTCTCTTTGTCCAGAAGATGTAACGGGGGGGTGGGTGGGGGGAACCAAAACAACAAAAAACAAACAAACAAAAAAAAAACACCCCAAAACCCCCAAAACAACAAACCAGTGACTGTATCTCTGCAGCGTCCTGACCATATTTAAGTTATCATCATCATCAGACCTATGGTGCTATAGTATTACCAATAGTATTGCAAAGCTGCAAGTAGGTTTCTCCTTTGTTCTTATTCTGACAATATTTTCCTCAGCATTTTATCAGTTAATGTAGCTTTTCAGTATGTTTCCTCTCTGTTGTTTGTTTTGCCAATAAATTCCATTATGGTCTCAGTACCATAGCCTGTGATTTGATTACCATTTAAATCCTTTATGTGTGATTTTTCTCAGGACTTAGTTTTCTGAATTCCAAAATGGTCGCACTTGAATTGCACTTGATTTCCAATTCATCAGGCAGAGGACTATGTAAATCCACTGCTAAATATGACCGTTCCCTACTCCTTTTCTCTTGCACTCATTCCCTTTTAAAGGCAGTGAAGATCTTGTGCAGACTGAAGAGCTAGGGACATCCAGGTCTCTGAATCCTTCATCAGTGATGGGGTAGGACTATGCTGGTGGCCATTTGGTCTGATTTAATACAGTCAGCTGTTAACACAGCCCGACCTAAACCAGTGGTTAAAAATGCTTTGTACAAGCTCTGTTCTACTGTGCCCTTCTGGGACCTTGGCTTTCCACGTTTCTATAAGGGTTTTTCTAAGTTTGAAGCTATTTAGAAAGCACAGATGTTGTTTCTTTTTCTCCCTGTCACGGGTGCATGGGAAGTGGTAATCTAACAGCGAGTTATTATGCTAAAAAATTCTGCTGTCTGCTTCTCAGGTGCACATCACAAAAAGACTAATCTTGTATGGATTTTCCTGTTTGTTATCAGAGGCAAAATGGGACTCTGATATTCGGGTATATAAAAGTGGTTTTCCTCTTCTTTTCTTTCCTGCATTATGTACAGTGAGAGAGACGGATAGCTGCAATTCTTTACAGCTATCCGGAAAGACATGTTATGTTACCTTGATTGTAAGTCAATAATTTAAACTCAATAAATTTTCTTTTGAATTAGGGAGGTTTTCTGGCTTGCAAGTTAGCTGTACTGTGGGTGAGGTGATGCTTTGTATTGTAATGCTTCCAAAGCGAGTTGCTGTTTCCACATCGCTTAGGGTATCTGTGGTCTGTGTTGTCAAGTTTTCTTTCCTCACTTCCTTTTTAATTATGCGCACTTACAGTTATATATGCTCTGTGTTTTCCATGTTTTTGCATTGTCTGGGGCCCTCCATTATCCCTGCAGTTCAGGAGCTGACTCTAACAAGTCTGGGCACGTGCACTGAAAGCAGTAATGGGCTTCTCTTAGGTGTGTTCTTGCGGGAGCTTAGAACAGCAAACAGCAATAAATTTCCAGTGAATGTCCAACACACAAACATTTGCCTGCTGAAACTGCCTTCACCCTGTGTTACCACAAGGAGGGTTAGAAATCATGAAGTACAGAGGCCTCTGCTAGGAGAACATGGTCCCGTTGTTCCATTCATGACAAATACAAAGCCAGGAGCGAATGGCTTACAGCGGTACACGGACAAACCTGCAAAGCTTCGTGGGGACCTGCAGTTGCCAGCTCACCTCCAAGTAGCAAGGAATGGCCATGGATGGCATATTTGTGTATTTACCTGTTCTTATGTGTTTTCACATTGGTATGAAACGCTCTGCTGAAGTTCCACAGTCTGAAAATAAGACCAGCTGCTGTTTCAAGGCAAGAGGCTGCATAACAAACTCCCTCCCTGCTGCAGGCTCCTTTTAACTGATTAGTCATTACTGCAAGCAGTATTCAGTTGCACAGCTAGTGTCTCTTGCCCTATCACAATGGATTTCCCTTCTTTCTTATAAAGAAAAATAAGCAATTTCAATGTCAAATACTAATGCACATTGTGGTGACTTCAGATTTTGCACTCTGTTGGTTGTTTTTTCTCCTCCCTACCCTCCTCCTCCCCGAGTGGTGAGCTACTGGTGAACTGTCAGGATTGTCTGGCTCTCTGCAGGCTATTTCCTATTGCTTCACTTTTTATTTAAAAAAAAATATGCAAACTTCCATCTGTTTCTTGAATACAATCCTTCTGAGATCTAGGTATGTATGAGCTTTTTCTGCTGAAGAGGCAGGTTTCTTAGGACTGTGCTTTATGTAAATGCATTTTGACATTAGTTTTCTCCATCGCCATACTCGTCTTACCTGCATATTGTGTTTTAGGTGTCACTCAGAGCAATCACTACGCTTCTATAGTGTTTGTAATGCAATTGGGCAGCAATGTTAAGTACAGGCGAAGGCAGAGCTGATCAACAGTAAAATCTCAGGTTTCTGTTTTTAGCCAGGCTGTATGTGCTTGTGCTCTGCAGCAGATGTTTCTGCCTTTGAGGCAATTTCAATGCTGAGCTATTTTAAAGACAGATTATTCTACATGAAGAAATAAATTCATAATTAATTCCACTTTCAACTTTTTAAAACTATTTTTTTTGCCACTGAGGGAAAACGCGTTAATGCCTAAAACATAAGCTTTGAGAGTTTACGTAATTCTTGTTTCATCAGATGGCGTTTCAGTGGTAAAGGATAATGTGTTCTGACCAGAGATGGCTTTGATTCATACCTAACACTGAGAGGTAGATGTGAGTCAGATAACTAAAGGCTGCCATTATATAACTGAAGAGTGGCATGCTAACTGGACCTCATTAGAACACGTTGCCTAAAATTTCTGTCTCTCTTTGAGACAGGTGATGTTGGTAGCACCTTTTTCCTCCCCCTGCCTGCCCATAAACTGTGTTTATTAAGTCTGGGACAGGACTCACAGATTGAAGACGCTGACTATGCAATCTTTCCTCAGAACCCTTTTCTAACTTTGCTGCAGTTTCAAGGTAGCCTCTTTAGGGTAAGAGAGGCCCCTTTGCTGAGCAGAAATAAGGAATGTTGGCAGATCTCGGCATGCACTTGTACCTTGCCTGCAATAATATTTTTATGGCTCCTTGTGATGTGATAAATATGAGTTACTGTGGTGACTTGAGATAGCACTTCCCGGTCCTGACCTCCTTGAATGAAGTTGGGCGAAACTGCAAAATTGCAGAAGGTGTTATCAATGGTTTAGCATGTGTCCTCATGGCAAAATGGGAGAGACATTGGTCCCAATGAAACTCTCTAGGTTTTAGGCAGTTCTGCTTGATCATCCAGGTATCACCAGCTTAAACACTGGGAGATTTAGATGAAACGTTTGTATAGACACAAACGAAAGGAAAAAGCTGCACACAAAAGTGTAGACTGAGCTGCTTTTCAGCAAAAACTACTGAGATGCATCAACGGTGGGTGAGCTGAGATGTCTCTGTAGCTCTGTGCAAGGTTGTACCCCAGGGGCGGTACAGATGCACCTGAGTGGCTCAGAGAGACATAGGGCCAGCTGCGCTCGGCATCCTGCCATACTGACACAACTACATCTCTGTGCCAGACGTGTAGGTCTTTCTTAGTTCAGATACTTGAGTGGAGCGGCAAAACGCTACAAAAATATACCTTTGATGTAAGACACTCTGTTCACATCCTTACAACTCTAACTGCTTTGACTTTGCTTTTTTCTTTATCTCTTCAGTGACTGAGGTTTTGAGTACGCTTTGTGCTGTTACTAAAGTGATGTGATTATGTTTGTTTCCCTTTCAAGGATGTTAGTGTCCAGATTATAGTATATTCTAATAATTATTATATTGTAAAAGTTATCAGAAAACATTTCATCTGACAGAATTTAATCACGGAATTGTCAGAGTTGGAAGGGACCTCTAGAGATCATCTAGTCCAATTCCCCTGCTAAAGCAGGAACACCTAGAGCACATCACTCAGGACTGCATCCAGGCGGGTCTTGAACATCTCCAGAGGCTCCTTGGGCAGCCTGTTCCAGGGCTCTGTCACCCTCACCGCAAAGAAGTTTTTCCTCATATTTGAATGGAACTTCCTATGCTCCAACTTATGCCCGTTGCCCCTTGTCCTATCACTGGAAACCACTGAAAAGAGTCTGGCTCCAATGTCCTTCAACCTACCGTTTAGATACTTATAAACATAAATAAGGTCCCCTCTCAGCCTTCGCCTGTCCAGACTAAAGAGTCCCAGCTCCATGAGCCTTTCCTCTAAGGGAGATGCTCCAGTCCCTTAATCATCTTCATTGCCCTACACTGGACTCTCTCCAGTAGTTGCCTGTCCCTCTTGAACTGGGGGGCTGAGAACTGGATGTGATATTCCAGTTGTGGCTTCACCAGTGTAGAGCAGAGAGGGAGAATGACCTCCCTTGACCTACTGGCCACACTCTTTCCTATGCAGCCCATGAAGAATGTGGTCTTGTGTAAACAAACACATCTCTGAATGGGGAAAAGTTAGTTAGTTTTGGATCTTGGAATAGCTTCTTCTTTCACTGCATCAACAAAAGCTACTGGTGGCGTACAGTGTCAGCAGTCAGCCCCTAGGGAAGAAAGGGAAAATCACCGATACTGGCAGCAGGAGATTTAAATTTCTCTAAATTTCTCCCTTCTTCTTCCAATCTATATACCTACAGTGCTTGTATTCTTGAGAATTTGTGTTTCAGAGTTCAGCTTTATACAATACAGCAACATTTTCTGATCATCTGTCTCTTGCTAAATTATAAAAGCTTCTGTGGTTAATATCATATTTTATCTTTTTGTAGTCTTCCCAGACTTCTATATCCTAAAAAATCCAGGGAGGGGAGAAATTTTTGGACTATAGTTCTAATACTCTTTTATATAGGTCACAGATTCTTTTTCAAATAGATATATCATTTTCTTCCATAAACTCTAAGGCAATATTGGTCCTATTAGTCAAATAAAAAATGTATCAACTAATTTAAGCCCCAGTGTTGGAGTTTTGGTGCCACTGTTTCCCTCCTGAGTGCCATTGTTCTTGTATAATAGAAATTAGCAAGTGAGGGGAAGATAGGGGGTGGGATGAAGAAGCAGGAGTGGTTTTGGAAAACAAAAACTCTGTGTCACTTGGCTAAAGCAGAAAGTGACACTCAACCATGTTTTATTAAATGTAAATGGAAGAGAACAAACTTGTAAATGCTGTGTTCACATAACTCCAAGTCAAAAAAATGACTCTGTATCAAAGACTTTGTCTTTGGTTTCAGAAATGGCTGTCTCAGACACAGGCTAATTCCTGGAGGCAGCCATTCATCCACATGGAACTTGTAGTTCAAAATGAATAGGTTTTAGTTCTTAACAGGAAGGAAAGAAAGACAAAAACAGTGGCAATAGAAGATTCCTTCTCTTTCCCTCTTCCCTTAAGAAAAAGCTTTTGCTTTGAATTGCCTTTATTAATTTTGTATTTAATTAAGTACACTGTCAAACTTCTTGTCCAGATTGCTCAAAACAGTATTTGGTCAAGTTGACAGCTATTACAAAAGCCTTTACTTGAGCCCAAATCATCTTTTCATTGCTGCTTAAGTGGCTCAGAGAACATGAAACAAAATTGAATAGGTTGCATTTTATAACTATTAATGAGCCTTCTTTCTAGAGATATAAACTGTCAAAAATGGTAAAACATTATAAAAAATCTCTTGCCTATTTAATATTTCTTAACATTGCCAGATCCCATCAGTTTTTGACAATCATTCATGTTATGTCAGTTTTTAATGCTGTTGAACACGGTACAGGATTTCCCTTGGCTTTAACCTGCTTTTACTATATATGGAAAGTAACTTTAATGTAAATGAAAGATACGTTTTCCTCATACACTTTGTAGCTTTTTTTTTTTTTTGGACACATACTATATTGTAATATTATTTCACTTTATTTCTTAACTTGTACAGTAATTACTTGCAAGCGATTTGAATCAATTAATATGTAGCTGGGTTGTATTTTAGATAAGTAGAATCTAAATTAGCTTGTACAAAAGACAGTCCAAGTCCCAGTTCCAGAAAGTCCTAGAGAATGTCCTTAGTGTTCAGTCCATAAGTCCTGTTTGAGTCCTATTCACTGCAGTCCTATTCCCTCGTCTACACCAGATTTCAGCTCAACTTTAGCAAAGCATATAAACATGTGCTTAAGCTTTGCTGTTCAAAAATTACGATGTAAATATAAATCAAAACAAGCCAACAACACTTGCACTTGTTTTTATTTGCCTTCTGTTTTTATATATTCTGATAATATTTTCAAATTTTAGCACAGCTATTGAGGCCAGCAATATGCTTAACAATTATAACTCAACAATTAAGTTAAAATAACTCCTAGAAGCTAGTTCTTTAAGAAAAGCGCATCAGGAGACACAAAAAGTTATGGGCACTCTCAACATTCAGTCATCTCGAAGAAACTACTTAATGCTGAATTATAGATTACATCTAAAAGCAAAATGAGTAAGCAAATGTTTTAACAGACTACTGCCAGGCTAGCTTTTTCTCCAGTCTTCTCTTAGGCTGGATATGAATCAGGTCTACTCCAGAAACTGCATAACTATATCTGTGTGTTGCTAATTTGCTCTGCTATGTCTCACTGACTGTTTGGGAGGATGGCGGGTTCAGCCCCCTCTCCAAAATGCCATAACTGAAGGCTTTTGTGTTTTCTATACTTAATCTGAAACTTTCTATATATTTCACATTCTTTCTTATTATTTCAAAGGTGTTTTGTTGCTCACTGAAATCTGTACCCTTTGCTGCAGTTGGTGTTTTTGCAGAAGGGACAGCTTTGAATTGGCTTCATTTTCATAAGACAATGGGTAACAAATCACTATGCCGAGGAGTCTCACTAACAGTTAATGTTTTATAAATACGTGGCCATTATGTATTGCAGTATGCTACTTTAAAAATAGCTCTTTTGATATCATCCTTATGGTACAAAAGGGAGAATAAAAGGTAATTATGTGATGCTTCACAAATCTGTATTTAAAGTGATTAAAAATTGGGAGGATGTTTTCCTTTGTGAATCTTCTTAGAAATGACAATTGATAATGAAAATACACAAAGAAGTGGAATTAAATATTCCACATTCTTTTGCATATCCTGTTTTTTCGATTGTCTAAATAATAGCTTAGTTTTTCAATAACTTTTTTTTTATTTATTTCTCTTTCTTGTTGTGGTTAATTACTTTTATGGTGATCAAAGAAGCCGAGGAATCTTGATTTACAAATGCTAAACTAGAGAGTTTACTTCTTGCAGTTCTGATTCTTCTGTGATTCTGGTCTATTAATGTTGCCAAAGACTTAAAAGTGCTTGTGAGGCTGAGGTTTACTTTCAAACAGAACGGAAGCTGTGGGAAATATTGGAAAGACTGAGCATGAACAATTAAGTTATTCTACCAGCACAGGCTATAATCCTATTGCTACTGTGTAGTGGTTACAGTCTTCAGGACTGTGCACATAAGCTTTGTGTTTAAAAGTCAGATGTTAGAAAAGGGCTTCTGCCAGCTCCCTCCATCTTAGCACTGCCTGAAGGTGGGATTTTTTTGACCTAACTCCACTGTCAGAAAATTAGGTGTCTGAAAAATGTCAGTCACCTATCGTGGCACAAAGGAGACAGATTCACATGCACAGAGATTTATCAGTGGGGTCCTTAGCTGGTGGCAGGCATTGATAGTCAAAGTAGCTTTTGGAGAAAGATAAAAACAGAAAAAGAGAGAGAAAAGGCAAAAAGAAAACCATCCCTGGTGGCCATCAGGGGAGATAAGTGACAGGGTTCACAGCTGAGCACCCCCAGGCCTTGCTCCCATCAGCTATAGGTGGTTTACCAGCACACGCACGTGAACTTTAGTAACTATATGGATGTCTTCAAGATCTGCTCAAGCTGGCAGTTGTTTATGGGCATGATGCTGTTAGTGCTGATGGAAGCACACTTTGGGGCAGGTGCTGCAGCTGGTTAAGCCTGCAGCCTGCATTTTATTTGGTCCACTGAGTAACCAAAGTGTAGGGAAAGGGTGGAGGAAGGATGATTCACACTAGTGGCATCATTCCCCATAAGAATGTGTCACAACAACAACTTTGAGGCTTGCAGGTGCAGGGATGTGAGAATAACAATGGGAAAATACTGTTATAAGGCTTTGGGAAAGCACTGCAGTGGGGACTGATGAGAGATTTGAGCTGTGGGTGAAAGGCAAACCTCAGAGTTGCCAGTAGAAGGCCTTTGGTGACAACACAAACACACTGTGCAGCGCTACCTTGGGAAGGGATGGGCCACTCCAGGGAGACACCTATCTCCACTGGCCGCAGAGGGATCCCCTTTGAAATCTGTCGCTTAGCTTTTAGTTAATGTGAGCTGAATCCTACTCCACAGACACACATCTAACAGAATGATGCTTTTAATGTGAAGTTATACATCTGCCTTCAATAATCCTCATAGGCCATGCTCCTGGTAATACTATATGTTTCTTGGTATACTTAAAGCTATCTTTAGCTTAGCAGTTTTTAGTAGAATACTTTTATTTATATCAAAATGACATATTGTGTAAGGAATTGACACTCTTCTAAAATGATATGAGAAAATGGATTTGTCCACACTCAGAGGATGTAGCACTTCAACTGTGCCAGGAAGCTGAAAAAGGCCAGTATGCAATAACTGAAAATTATGCCTAAATATTTCAGCAGCTCATGTTGTTATGTCATCAGTTATATCTTGCTTATGCAGGCTTACTCCCATAGGGTTTAATGGACTGCTTAGAGTGGTAGTACTTCAGTCCCATTAGCAGCTGGAGAGGTAAAACAATTTCAGTAGAAGGAAACCCTTCCATCACAGAAATAGTTACACAAGCACAATACGTCATGTAGTGCAGGGCTAAGAAACCATTGTAGGATGATTTACTGGCTACAGCACTGGGATTTTTATTCTCTTCCCTGCCTTCTACCACCTGCTGTATCTAGTTTTTAAGTTGGATTCTTCCTTTGACAGAGCATCACTCATGCATATCACTGTCCTGTTAAGGTTATTCTGATATATTCCCTTTGTGTGACTCTCTCTGAAGATCAGGCCCTTCGCCTAAGCCTACAAGGTTGAAGAACTACCTGCTGTTCTAGCTATGATCTCTAGTTCAGGTGTGAAAGGACTAGCAGGAATAAAACTAGTCCCCAGGCTCTTTAACATACAGTACCTCGAGTATAGTGAACTGGCTTATCTGATCCCAGCTCTTGTATTGCTCATCTCTGCTTCATTGAAGTGGCTGCTCTCATCTTTTGGTGGGTGCTACATTAATCATACTACCCTATTACAAACCTTCAACCACATGGACCTTATCACTCTCTACAACCACCTGGAAGGAGGTTAAAGGAAGGTGGGGGTCACTCTCCCATTTAACAAGTGACAGGACAAGAGGAAATGGCCTCAAGTTGTGCCAGGGAATGTTCAGGATGCATATTCTGAAAAATTTCTTCACAGAAAGGGTTATCAAGCATTGGAACAGGCTGCCCAGCCAGGGAAGTGGTGAAATTGTCAACCTTAGAGATATTTCAAAGATGGGTAGACGTGGTGCTTAGGGACATGGTTTAGTGGTGGTTTTGGCAGTGTTAGGTTAATAATTGGATTCAATCTTAAAGGTCCCTTCCAACCTAAATGATTCTATGCCAACACGCAGTTGCATCCAGGAATGAAGCTCTGACAGTCAGATTGACATAATCAGTAATCCACAGATCAATCATTTTTATATGATTTGGAGGCAGCTTCCCTTCCCAAGGAGTACAGTTATTCACTATTTCTATCAACATCAAGATGTGCTTGATGACCAACAGTGAGCTTGGCTGGTTTGTCTGAAATGTGCATATAGTATCTTCAGCAGTCATGTAGTAGCACTTTTAAAACATTTTTGTCAAACAGTTATTGGTTTTACAGGTACAAGCATTTAGCAGAATAATGTTTTTTGATAGCTTAACTAAGTTTGAAAGCATCAAGCACCAGCACTTAGATAATGACACTGGCATGAATGTTTTTACTGCATTACATGCCAATTAAATTACTGATTTCATAATTATAAATCAGCATGTTACAGTGGATAATTAGTGTTGTCACACTCAAGCTGAAATACTTTATATAAGCATAAGCCTTTCCTCTGTTGATTTGTTAATTCAGGAACCAGAAAATATTGCATATCATCTTTTAATATTTGAATACATATCTTTTAGGATTCCTGCTCCTGCCTGCAGCCATAGCAGTGCATTGTGATATATAATGGCTCAATGTAATGAGTGTGGACGATACTCAGAAGGTATGTAATGGTCCCCAGGGAGAGAACTGTTCATATAGAACTAAGACTAGATTTGGGGGCAAAAAAAAACCCAAACAATTGAAAATAATTGCCAGATCTATCATTTTACCAATAAGAAAATCTATTAGAAGGAAAGGTGGTTGGCAGCTCACAGTAGCAAGAACTTGGTGCAGAAAGTGTTAGGGTTTTTTTTTTGTTAATGTGGAGTTGCTCTAAATTATAAAAGTGGTGAAGAGGTAGTCTTAGAATAAGGTCCTCAATTCTATAATAACAAAATATAATGTCCACCATCTTGTCGGTTAATTGAATTTAGTTGTGGTCAAGCTGATTGATTTTTCATTGATAAGTCATACTAGTAAATGTATAGAGAACCTGACCATAGAACACGGGGCAAACTATAGATTAAAACGCTATTGTTCATCTTTGAACAGAACGTAGAGTCTGACAATATTATTTTATTGTCTCAGAAATTAAAAAGCTAATGATAGTTGACCACGTATCAGCACAATCATTCTATTTGTAACCACAGATGTGTTCTATTGATTTGGGCTAGGAAGTGGGAGGCCAAATCTCAAGGCCATTTCCATCTTCAGGGAGTTTAAAATAATGGCTCCCCCCACCAGGAGAACATCGTCAGATTAATGGACTTCCTCTGCAAGAGCATCTTCCATCTCTCTCTTGTAACTGGACCACACTGAAACCAGGAATGCAAAAGTGGCGAGGCAGAAGAACAAGAGACCAATCTCTGGTTTAAAACTGAAGACAGTCTTGCTATTAGCCCGATACGGTGTTCCAGCCTCTGCTCTCAGAACTGTTAATGCCTCTGTTATTCAGTACTGTTATGTTAAAAGTATACCATGATTGCTCTCAGCACGGTCGTAAAAAGGAATGAACTTACATGGGCCTATCTGAAATTGCACATTCTGGTCTGTAAGAGGATCAGGCATGAATGGGAACAAAATATAATCAGAAGTAGCTTTAGGCCATCATTTGTCTTCATCATCGATGGCTTCCAATGCAGCATGCCTGCAACATGCCTATCAACATTGCTTTAGTTTCCCAGATCTTTAATTTCTTCAGATTTCTTTCTTTACCAGATGAGAGGATTCTGGACATAATGTAGAACTGCTTTCCTGGCTGCTCAAAAGGATCTGGAACCTTCCAAACATTAGGTTTGAAACAATGGAATCAGGGGAACCATTTACACGGCAGCAGAGAGCGGCATCTGCTGACACAGTCATTCGTATTCACATTGAAGAAAATCAAAGTACATACTTCATGATGTTATAGATCTAAAAGACATGATTTTATCAGTTTATGGCAGGATGATAAAAATATATGAATTAAAAGAGGTAAAAAGTGAAAATAAACTGCTCTATTTTTAATGCAGTTTTTCAGTACTAAATTAGGGGAAATGTTATATTCTTGCAAAATATGTATTTTAAAGTAATTAATAATTTAAAATACATATTCTTGCAAAATATGTATTTTAAAGTAATTGTGATGCTTTTATGAGTAAACAGGAATGATACGATGACTCATTATTCTCAGTTTTCTACATACATGTACATTCTCTCTTTTTAACGTTAATACATTTGAAATCTTCAATTTAAAGAATTATTCCTGGGGTTTTTTTTTATGCCATTAATAACTTTGTAGTCCACAACCTTTAAAATGAAAAAATAAACCTATTTTTTATTATTGAGGCAAAAGCAACACTCTCTTTATAAATATGTATATACACCCAAAGTTAATCAGTTCACTGTTCTGGAATTAGCTGACTTGTTTGCCTTGGTATGTCGCCAATTAGCAGGAACCCAGGGATACTGTCAGCTGACAGCTGGAAAGAGATCCCAAGCTCTGCAGCATACGGTTTGCTATGTTGTACAAAACCCTGAGCTGATGGTATTAATGCTTTAGTATTACTTATTAGAATTTTCATCAACAATCTGTCTGCTACTTTTTAATGAGCAAAAATATACTGCTAGAGCTCTACAAGGAGCTTTTTCACTCAGTAGCTTTTTGGTTGGCATTCCTAAAAATATTTGGTGAGGAGAAAAACAAAAAAGAAAACCTAGAAAAATCACAACAGATAAAGAGAATGGAGACACAGGGTAGGAGAAGGCAGGCATTTTACTATCCAGGAAACCACATATTTCAGAGTGATTTCTGCAGAGAACACTTTTAGAAGATTATTAAAGGGGTTTGTTCATGAGAATCTAGTTCTAAAAGAAAAATATATACTTCTAGAATTAAATGTTTATTATTATTGATGGGGTTGTACTTTTGAGGTACAAAAGTACATACAAATTTCTTTTCAATAAATGATTGTAAATGCTTGACTTTTTTCTAGTGTAGAATATACATGCACAAATACAGTCTACTATAATATAAAATATAGCTTGCTGCTTTTAAGATTTAGAATAAATCATAGTTGTTTTCCTTAGTCTATTTATGCTTGAAAGGCTGGATAAATAAACAAAATAGCCTAAATAAGATCAGAGTGATCTGCAAGAGTGCAATCATGCAAGAGTGAGCCACACTGAAGGTACATTATTTATTTTCCATCCTTAACTTTATTTTTCTCAAGAGAATATATCCTCTATATGTCCTTTTATGCATTTATATAGAGAGAATGCAATTTTCCTTATATTTTGTATAAGAGTAACATTGATGTTGCCCACTCCTGAAGTCCCTGCCATGACTGGGAAAGAGCAGCCAGTCAGAACCTACTGGACGGGATGTGACTCGAGTCATAAATATGAGTGCTCCATGAGAATTACACATAAACAATTCAAGATTAGTATTGATCTATTTTTGCATTATTTACAGTTGCCCTTGAGTCCATGTGCGCAGTTTTAATGGAGCTTAGCTGCATTAGGATTCCAGCTAAATATCACATTAGAAGCCCCCCCAGGGAGAAAAGCTGAGTACAGTAATAATTGAAAACACATATCTATGGAGTGCTAAAGATGACTGTATAACCTCCTGTGTTGGCTGCTACATAGATTAATGCGTGACTGTGCAAAATAATAGATATTTGCTGATAAGCTGTAAGTAATATGTGTAGTTAATGGACTAAAATTAATATTGCCACATTTCTTCCTTTGTCTGGAGAAGTTTAATCACTGAATTAAAACATTAGGAGGGTAATAATAGAAGTGAAGAAAACTTTTTTCCCCAGAAAAAATCTGAAAACAAAAGTGTGATGGGAGTGAATGACCTTGCATGTTTCACAAGCTTAAATAGGCTCCTGCTGGCAGCACGCTGTTGAAGGGCAGATAACGATCCCGCTGTTATCATCAGGGATTGCAATCACTGTCACAGAGCTTGTCATGTGCCGTCCGCAGGAGCAGCACCAGAGTGCAGATTTGAAATCAGTGTTATCTGTCAAGAGAGTTTTCTCTGTGGGTTGGAGTATTTTGAAATGTACACATCCCTCATTTGAGTTTTGGCAGTTTGAGCAGGTCCACAAGCAGAACTCCTGCATCAGCACTTTCCCCCCAAAAAATAATACACAAAGGTAGGGAAGATGTATCTGTCCTGTGCAAGGAGGAAAAGACCAGATGCAAGGTAGCAGTCAGCAGAACAGCCTGACTCTTTACCATATGATGTTCTCCCTTTCTCCAGATAACTTATCCTCTCACGCTATGTTGGCTTTAGGGGGCGATAACTGTTGCAGTAAAGTAAGAGCAGCTCCAGCTTCCTGGGGAATCTGAAACTCTGAGTTACAGATATAGGAAAAAGGCTAGTTCATTATTGGATAAGAGCACGGGACTTGCTAACATGGGATTCATTAACTGTTTTTAATAATGGATTGTTACTTTACAAATATTCGTAATACAAAACAGTGAAAATTGTAGGCTCTGTATTTATAGCATCATAGATGAAAAGCAAGTAGAAGACAGTAAGCTGAACAGATTTACCATTTTACTCAGTAGCACGATGCGTTTGGTGTGAGTGTTTGTGTACTGACCTCCCTTGCTTAAAACAGACAGCCCTGTCTTTCTAGCCCCATTTATTTGCCCTACCTTTCCAAATCCTTGTAGTCTGGGACTTCACTCCCTCCAGAACATAGACTTTGATGCTTTTATATTTCCCGCAGATTAGATAGTTAGGAGAAAGTTGAGTGTTTTGGGATATTTTTTTTTCATTTTAATTTTTAAAACAAAGTTGATGATTATGAGAGAATGTAGAGTTTAGGCATGTTTGAGACTGAAAGCTATATTTAACATTTGGACATTCACATTGATACTTTGGAAAAGGATTCAGATCATGTTTCAAACAACTAAATTTAGGCATTCACATATAGGTGTCCAGATGAACTAGGTGTCTAAGCTCTTATTATTATCAATATTTCATTAGTCAAAGGCTTAACACAGTCATCCTAGAGGGCTACCAGTAGGTGTTTACAGTAGTCAAAAGCATTAACATTGCTGTAAAAATATCCCCTTCCTGGCTGCCTGGCCTCTTCTAATGCTGCTTATTAAAGATTTCCTGCACAACTTCACCTGGTACCAAAGCCCAGATGAACTAGTGCTTGCTTTTTAGGGCTACAGGGGTGGGTTTTTTGCCAGAGCCAATAAAAATGACTAATAAAACTTAGCCTTCTTAAACAGAAGTTATTAGGTGCTAACTTGTACGAAGAGCTATGCATTGAGATATGTTGTTACAGGCAAAAAAAAAAAAATCTGTTAAGTGTAAGGGCTCAAGAAAAAAAAACAGTTTATCCTATATAAGCTTGTCTAGTACCAGAAGGCATTTTTGTCCATATTAAAAATGGACTAACTGCTCTTGTAAGATTCGAACACATTTTTTGACATTTGATTATTCTTTGATCTGCAAATTTTCAGCACCTAGCTTTCAAAGAAGCTGGACACACGTCACCCAGTATTTGTGTAGCAAGAGCACTGGGACAAAGGCGAGCTTGGTACCTATGTTCCTGGAGGGAGGTAGAGGAAGGAAAAGAGAAACATGATAGGAAAGACAGTCAAAAGGCTACCTATAACTTTTAGGTATGAGTCTCCTCTTCTGTTTGGATTGATTCTGATCCCAAGTGCCTTAGACCATGCTGAAAGACAGTGAAGCTACTGAAGCTGCAGAACTTGTATATGATGGTGATATCCTTGACTTGAGACCGAGCATTCACTTTCAGCAATTTGGAGGACCTGTAGCAGAACAGCACATTTGTGCCTAAATGAATAGGTTCTACTGAAAAAACCTGAAAGCACACCCATGGCTATACTGCTTCTTAAGCCAGTGAAATGTTTCTACATCATTCCCTTAAACAAGTCCTTTAACTTTATGCAGTTTTTTTTCCTGGAAACCACATCAGTATTTCACTGGTTGCTCCATCCTGGAGACATGTGGCCATGGAATCAGCTAAAAGTCCTTAGAAAGTCAGAGAAAGATAACGAGGGACTAATACCAGTCCCACCACCATCGACACTGTGTTTGTAAGTCAGGAGAACAGAACTGTTTTTCTGAACAGACTGTTATACAAGGCAATACAGTAAAGTCTGTCAGATTGCAAGGAGTGGCCCTCACGCACTTTCCAGGACACATGTTCACTGTCAGCATTCATTTCTGTATTCCCCAAATGTGATGTAGAACCTTAGCTGAGGTTCAGCTTTCCCTCATCGAGCTGAGGAGCCACATTGCCAAGAAATCATGAGGTTCTAGCCGGACATGGTGAGAAATATGAGTGTTTCACAAATATAGGAGACCAGTTCTTCTTTAGACAAGAGGATCAAGAAAAATACTCATATCAGCTGTGCAATAAAGAGTTAAATTTAGTCCACAACTATATTAGCGTTAACTATGATTTATGGCAGAAATTATTGTAAAATTAATTTTAACACCCCAGAACATGTGGATATCAATTTCATTTTCTCATTTGTTTTTCTAACCTCAATGCATTTTTCCAGCCTCTTTTTTGTTTGATCACACCTTGCCAATGGCATTTCCCTTTCTTCCTCAGTGTTCGTTCCCTTGGAGGTTCATTATAATTTATTGCTTATATGACTGAGCTTTGTGCACGTCTGTGCTCAGTGCAGGAGCTTCTTGGCAGTGATGCTGGCCAAAGGCTGCAGTCATACAGTTAATATTTTGACTCTAAACATTTTTGTCACCAGTGGACAATGTTGAAGATCTAGTCTTTCTTTTTCTCTGCTTAGTCTTTGGTGCTTTGTGTAAGAATATTGTTGCACGTGTTCTG
Source organism: Gallinago undulata (assembly GCA_026546715.1). NCBI lineage: Eukaryota > Metazoa > Chordata > Aves > Charadriiformes > Scolopacidae > Gallinago > Gallinago undulata. The sequence goes on from JAOTQQ010000023.1 coordinate 69,205,928, forward strand.
AAAAGGGATATCACTGCCTTCAGTGTTACTGGGAGAACTCACAGTTACTAGTCAACACTTAAAGAGCAATTTTTGTACTGATACTAATTTACAGTTAAGCACATGTACAGAAATGATATAAATTCTTACAGCGAGTGATATTTTTCTCTGGGAATGTCAGAGATGCAAAATACCCAAAAAAGTATACTTCTAGCATTTCACGGCTGGCTTTTCATACTGTATTTTTTTGTTTTTAAAATATACAATAGCACTTGTAAAATATTGCACAAGAAAGCATGAGGGACCTTAAAGGTCTTTCTCTGAGATAATTTTTTTTAATCACTCTTTAGTGCTCTAAGCTTAAAGTTTAATGAAGCAGTTCAGTTCAGGGAGATGCCTTGTTCAGAAAATGGACTCGCTTATTTTAGATGATTAACTGCCATCACATATTTTGAGTTTTTACACTTATGATATTCCAAGCTTCATGGAATTTCTTTGAAAAATTCATCTTAATATGTTTTCAGATTGCATTGGAAACCAATAATATTACCTTCCGTCTTTAAAAGCCATAAGATTATGGATTCCTTTCTATGAATTTTTGATAAGGTGAGGTGATCCAGAACAAGGGAAAGAAGTAGCTATCTGCCAAATAATCTCATGAAGTCTGTATTCACTGTTTAAATGCTTGCTTTGTAGACCTAAAACAGATCATGCAAAAACTCCCAGCAGATCCATGAATAAGAAATACATTTTAGCTCATATATTATTTATTGTTGCAAAGCTTCTGCACTTTTAATGAGAAAACAGACCCTACTACCTTAAAAGAAGAAAAATTCAATAATGGAAAATTTTTCATTACTTAGTTTCATTATTCAGTTCTGTCCTGTATACAAGTGTCATATTAGACAAACCAAACTTGCAAATTTGGCTGTTTCCAGCAGCAGGTCTTGGAACTGAGGTTTCCCTTGGGACAATGGGGAAGAAATCCTTGGGGTCCTGCACACAACTGAATCAGCTGGGCTCCCCTGGCCCATGGACTGTATGAGCGCGATGCCATGCAGATCTATTTCATGCCACCCAGCCTCTTTGGAGCCTCATCTCCTTTTTGCGAATATGAATATGTATGAACCAGTTCCCTGTTGGTTGCAGCTTGAGTGGTGGACAAAGCAGAAGATTGCATACTGATACACAGCCTAGAATTTATCTGATTATTCTGTATAAGTCGCATTTCACTTCACCATTGTAAGCTTGAAATGCTGTGTTTCTGGAGCCTACCTATTCCACACACAAGTGTCAGTTTTCTTCCTAATGAAAAAAGTTGAAATAACAAGAATACTGTTTCCCTAGTATTTATCTGCCTTCTGAAGATATGAAAACATGTTCAGAGAATATAACAAAAAGGTAGATAAAATGTGAGTGATATTACAGAACTATCACAAAAAAAAAAAAAGGTAGAAACAATTCAGTGAATGCTAATCTTTAAATCAAATCAATCCAGAGACAGTATTGAAGGAAATGCTGGCACCTTTTTTTTGCCCTTTTTTTTCTTCTTAGTTTTAATATTTATTCAGAGATTCATAGCAACCTTAAAAGAAAAGAGAACAATTATTGTTCTTTTGAGGGCACATACAATAGGACACTAAAATGTGAAAATGAGTTTTCTGTTCTGTGTAATATTATTCTGATGGGGAGAAAACATTTAAAAGAAGTAATACAGTTTGGGTTTGTTGTTTTTCTTTTTAAACCTATGATTCACTACAGAATATCTTACAAAGTCTTGTATTACTTGTTACAGGCACTTTTTTTAAGATGATTCATAGCTTTGACAATTCAGTCTATTGATATCAAAACCACTTTGTGCAAATGCTTCTGTGCTCCCTTGTTCCACTGACAGTAGGCAAAACTCTTCTTATACCACTTGGGATGTTCCACTTTTTGAACTTTGAAATTTCTAGTTTCAATCATCTGTTTAATCAATACGTTTCATAAGAAAACAAGGTTTTAGGATATTTTCTGCTGCTCTGGGCACCACTAGCATAAGGCATGACCACATTTTTGTGGGTTTAATTTTAAAGCAATATTTTTACATGCTGTTGTGAAAAACTACAATTACATATCTCTTATGTTTACATTCTGGATACATTACAAAATTATTATAATTATGTAGAACAGAAAGTGATGATTATATGGTTGGGTTTATGCATTTCACAACTATAAAAATATTTTAATAATATTACCTCTGAGTTACTCTCATAGAAAAGTGAAGAGTATGAGTTTCCTTCTGTCCTTAAATCAGGATATTTGTGGTATATTTCAGGTCAACCTCTGTCAGGTGTAACCACTGCAGTAAGGTCTACAGGGACTACAACATGAGTACAGTGGATGATTTAGGCACCTAATAGGAATAAAAGAAAAATATGTTTGGAATATGTCACCCCTGTATGAAAGCTATTAAATTAGAAAATGACTGGAACCTTTGAAACGCTGAAGTGTTGATGAATTTGTTTGGCCTGGCAACCAACACTTCATTCAAATGATTTTGATTCCTGACAATTTCAAACAAGAATCATCTTTATATTATTATAAAGAAATAAAAGCATGTGAGAAAATTTGTTATTTGTATATTCTTAACTGTTGCCCGGAGAGGTAAATTCATTTTTCTTGCATAAATTAATTTTGTAGGTTGCTTTCTTGGATAATAAAACTTTTGCACCCGTGACAGTGATGAAAGAATTTTTTATATGAAAAATACTCTTTGACCTGACCATGCTGGGGGTTCCAGTACTATCAAGGTGCAGAAGTATGACTAAGGAGAGAAACGTAGTAAAATGCTTTCTTTAATTAGTCACAACCGTGATTCCCAGTGACTCCCAGCCATGGTAGATTCCCAACTTCCAAACCAAAGTGAATACTTCTGACAAGTGACAGGCAAGTACACTGGGTGCCTGGGGCTTTGCTCCTTTAGTGGGGAGAATAAGTGTCCTACTTAAAATTGCTGTAAACTAAGGAAACTCACTGAGTAAATTTTGAGTCCTAGGTAGAGAGATAATGTCAAATAAGTCCTCCAACAAGTGCTTTGTTTGGGAAATGGAATCCAAAAGGAAATTTCAGAAAATTATATCTTTAAAGGTTTGGGTTTGTTGTTGTTTTTTTTTTAATGGAACTCTTGTTTGAAACCTTTTTTCTTCTCTCTTATCAGCTTATTTTTTCCTGTAAGCATAGAGTTCAAAATTTAACTGGGGAAAAAATACAGAAAAGCTTCTTTCCTTATGTCAAGATAATCTTTTAAACATAAAACCCAGAGGATAATGATATGAATGTTACCTCAATAACTGGGTCACTTGTCACTCTTAAGAAAAGTTTTATTCTGTTCTTATAGTATATCAGAAAAAACATAGTACTTTGATAAGAGTAAAAAATCACTGCCAAAACAGCAGGATAGATTACAAAATATTTTTATTATTCCAATCCACCTTACTTCTCTGAAGTTTTCTTCTGGAAAACTTCTTTGTGGAAAAAGTAAGCTCTTTTCTACTATTCTTTCTTCCTAAATGCCAATGACAGGAGCAAATAGTTTTATGACTATACAAATAAAGGTACAAATAAAGTTACCTATCTTGTTTCCCAATTACTGCTATGGATTTTATAGACAACTGAAATTTTTTCAGAACACCTTCTGTGGTGTTCTTTCTCCATGTTTACGACAGTGATTATCTCAATCCATAGTAAGGAGAGGCACGCTGGTGAGTTTCTTATGCCCTCCTTGCACTTATGATCTTCTTGACCCATGGTGTAGATATTGAGTGTATTTACATGCTAATTCAGCACTTCTGTTCACCTGGAGAAAAGCTAAATAAAGTTTGAAAGTGAAGGGGAAAAAGAGCATTTATTTGGTAAATGAATGCAGCATTTTTTAGGTCAGACCTTCATTAGTGGAAATCAATGTATCATCATCGACTTTCATGAAGCTACAGCAAATTACATCAGCTCAGAGTCTATATGCAGATCATATTTGCATTCGTTGAGGCTTTGAACAAGAGCTGTAAAGCTTTCATATGGAACAGATTTGTTGCACTGGGAGTTCTTAAGACTTTCTGTTTGGAGTATTTGGAATTTGCTATTTTTCAGGTTTTCAATAGTGCTATAGAGTATCATATTACTTGTTCTGCTGGGATTTCCTAATTAGCAATGCTGAGCAAGAATTGTTTTGAATGTAGTATGAACTGCTGCACCTCTGTCCATTTTACACATTTTAAAATTAATCTGTTTGATCAGAAATGTGTCTACAGGAATTAATTAAATGACCATAGCTGTTATACCTGAGTTCTTGAACCTGGAAGTTGGTCTATGCAAGTTCTCATTTGAGAGTTATAATTCATTTACATAAATAATTTTGAAAATAAAATTATTCTTTTACCATTCAACAAAGTTAGTTTAAAACGTTTCAAATTTTGTTCCTCAAAGATACAGGAAAATATTTCTCCTAAATTGTTTTCCTGACCATCTCTAATTTTGATAGCAGATCATCATTGCCCATATGAGTTACCACTTGGGTTATAACTGGTGAGAAAGCTGAACTTCAAAAAAACATGAGTAGAGGTCATATGCATGCTGTGACAGCAACAAGCCCAAGGACACAGCTTTCTGTTCTGGAGAAATAAATTTTAAGTCCTTTCCACAGGTCTCCAGAGAAGAGTACAAAAAAAGGAGTAAGTACTTTCTGGACACTGATCTTCTCAGACATTGATTTAGGAATGATTGTTTCTGAGTACTCCCAAAAGTACTCTTTCTAATAAATAAAGAACTCCTCCTAAATGGAATAAACTTGGTAGACTAAACCCGTTTCTCAGACATCCATCAGTCCCTGCCTGAGCTGAGACCAAACCTGCTCAGGGTGAGGTTAGAGGACACAGCTACAAATAGGCCTATGACTAGTCAGTGTTTCATTCAGCTCTGCCCATTGCCTTTCTGGTAGCCTTTATCTTGATGCCTCAAGAAAACCAGAGGTATAAGTGGAAGATCTGCTGGATGTCAGTAGTGTCATTTTAGCCTGAGTGAAAGGGAGCGTAAGAACCAGAGCTGACGTTAGTGTTGCAGTAGGGCCACGAGAGCATCTCCTTGCTCTGGCATCCAGCTGCCTCTGACATCCCTTGTAGTATCTGCATGAGTGGGCCTTAGGATCTGGGGAATGGCCACTGGTGATATTTTTGGGTCACATGCTGTGTCAGATCAACCCCAATCTGCCCATAAGCTAGAGTGCAATACAAAATTCACTTAAGGGGGAATTATAAGAAAACAAGAGAGCTCTCTGTCCATAAACACCTGCTTTGAAAGGATGATGTTTTGTTAATGAGTATTTTGGTTTGTGTTTTTTCAGTGTTGTCAGTGCTCTTGATTTGATTGTAAGCCAAATGATATTTTGTGGTCTTTTGTAAAGCCCAGAGTCAAGTGAGCATATAAGAACCTCAGTTTTCATTGAAAAATGAATTATAATAGACCCAATATTTTAGGAAAAATAAAACTTAGCTTTCCCCTGATTGCACGAGGAAGGCTTGGTCACCAGAAAAGGATAGAAAATACTGTGTCTTTTATCACAGGAGGGGAAAAAAATCTTTTCTTATTTTAATGAAAAGGAGGTTTTTCAACTGAGTATGTTTTTTGTGCTACTGCAGTGGTGACAACTCCTAAGAAAATATATATTATGCATGTCTTTAAAGCTCATAGGCGAAGTAGTACGTGTGGAGCTAAATCAGTGCTCTTCATGTTCAACTTGTTAAACTGGGTTAGCAGAGTCCCTGCTTAATTTCTTGCAACCTACTTGAAAAGTCTCTGTGCAATGTGTTTCTATTAACATAAGTGGAAGTTTTTTAGTGGGAAAGACCTGGTAGGGTTGCCTTTAAGGCTTCTTGCCTCCATCACATAACTTACGGTTTCATAGATCCATTTAGCAGATAGCAGCTAAATAGAGCTGAAAGAGCAGATCTGTTGGCCATCTTCTGTGGCTAAACAAACCTTCTGTACACCCAAAGAAGCTCCACCACTCTTCCACATAGCCTGCTGAAACATTATTGCAAATCACATTAATTCATTAATGTTTATTGTTTCCTCTCATTTCAAGTTCTTATGCTTTTCTTAACACCTCAGTGCCTGAGCACCCTAAAGATATACACTTAATTTCCAAAATTGACATGCATGAGGTTAAACACTAATGTTAATTGGCTTCCAAAAAAACCAAAAAGGTTTTCAGATAGTACTGATCTTGATATGTTTAACAGAAATAGAGAGGAAAATATTCACCTCAGTGAAAAGAAAGTATTTTCAAGCATCCATCTTCCTTTCTCAGTGAAGCAACTTCTGTCTTTCACCTGCCTGTCCTTGACAATCTTCATTTATCACAGCCTCCTTTTCAGTTGTTTTCCCCAGCCTTCCTATCAGTTTCAGCTGATGAAACACCACAAGTGAAGAACAGCAATTGTTGGTCACCTGTTTTGGAGAACCCATTGGTTTTTACCGTAACTGGTAAGGACACATGCATAGAAATAACATGGGATGTGGGAACAGCTTCTGCTGTTTTAATATCAATGGCTTTCTCAATTTTTAATGAAAGCCATCCCCCCCCCCTTTTTTTTTAAGAAAAACTCTCATTTCTAGAGCTGTAACTAAAGAAAACTCATTCTTAAGCACCAAAGAAGATCACTTGTACATGTAAAACTGAACATCAGAGTTAACTCTGTATTTTGCTGGATTGATAATGTTCTCATTCTTCCAGGTAACCACACAGAGCAGCAGATCACCTTAGAGCAGATTGTAATCCTTGTTTTAGTTTTTTGTTTTGTTTTTTTTTCCATGAGAAAGGATGGTATCCTGAAGCTGTCTGAGCACTGTATTTTTTTTGTAGTCTTAAGTAAAGTAAATATGACCAGGGAGAGGAACTGTCTTATCCCAATAGACCTGATGCTGGTCTCTTTTGTGCCAAAGTAAATCAAGAATAATTTTACCAATGTCAGTAAAATTCTAGTGGGAGTATGGAGTATGGCACAGTATCTCTGTAAAGAATAATGAAAGATTGCAGTGGGAATTGTTGTGCCTGTGTATCTCTGCAGGAAATCAGTGAAATTTGGTATTTTAGATGGTTGAATGAAAGAAACTTCTAATTTTAATTAATCAGGGCTGAGTTAATTAATCTGACACATGACAGGAGAACACTGTGAAACTTCATCCATGTCGTCTGTGACTGGACTGAATACCTCTGGTCTGGAAAGGAAAAAAACACTTTTCCAATCTGCTTTTCAAATCATAACAATATAACACTGGTTGGCAGCATTTGGGCAGGATGGGAACTGACATAAAAGCAAAATGGAAATAAAGATTGCTGCTCTGCCTCAAACGTGGCTGTTACTTGGTGCAGAGCAATTCTTTCTGCACCTGTTTAGGAAGGAAACCAGGAAATGGTAAAATAATTTTGTAAGCACAGGCAACTTCTTTGCATTCCTCATGGCTGACAGCGTCTTTGCTCTAAGTGCAGAACTGATTCCTGAAAAGGTGGCCACTTGAACTGTTTAAACATCTGACTGGGTAGCAATAAGCTGCTTTTATGGGCTGTATGCATAGATACACAGTATATCCGTGCCCACAGTGCTGCCTCATGGCACATGGCAGCTGTCCCATCCCTGGAAAAGGATGCATTCGTGGAAAACTCCTGTTCCCCCACCAGCTGCGTTGTGGCTGCTGCAACAGCCAGGAGAGAGGAGGGGTGGGCAGGCAAGGTACTGAGATCAAAGCGTGCTGCCTTTGAGGGAAGGGGGTTAAATCAGATCCCAGAAGGTCGAGCACAGGATTACATTGTTTTCATTGCCTGCCTGGAAATATACTAAAATCCTGAATATCCCATTACATTGAGAAGACGTGAAACTGCTGAAAACACGGATGAAACAAATAAGCTCTCCAGTCAGTGAAATTAGAATTGCAAAATATTAATTCTTCTAATTTATATGCTTATCAGTTTAGGGAGAGAAGTGCTCAAGGAGAGACATTTAACTCATTTTATGACTGGCCTGTGCTTCATCCCCAAATGAGAAAAAAAAACTTTCTTTAATGGGCAAAGGTACTGAAAAGATAAGTGATACTTGCACTGAGAACACATTTACTGCTCTCTACAGTCGTGCATCTTTTAAGTCATCTCAGGTCTGTGAAGTTAATTTTTTTGGGAGGCTGCACTTCCTCTGGAAAGTTGATGGGGCTAAGTTTCTATAAGACATGCATATGATCTGGTTTGGGATTCAGACTACTGCAGTGTCGATTTACCTCAGAAAGATAAGAAACCCTTTTCTCCTAAAAATACCCAGCATTTTGTGGGAAGCAGGTCTGCAAGAGGTGTTTGATCTGTCAGGGCTTCTTCTCAGCAGAGTCACCTGGGGAGTTGGGGGCCTCGGGGCATCTCTTGTCTAATGTTCCAGTCACGCAGCAGGTAGCTCAATCTCATCCCATTGAGTTTTGAGTATCTCCAAGGATGCAGAGTCCACGTCTCTGTGCAACGTGTTCCATCTGACCATCTTCATCGTGAATATTTTTTTCTTTCTACTCAGGCAGAATTTCCTACATTGCATGATGTGACCAGTGCTTCTCATCCTCCCATTGTGTACCTCTGAGGAGAGTCTGGTTCCATCTTCTCCACACCCTCCACTTAGGTGACTGCAGACTGAAGTAACGTGTCCCATTAGCACCTCCTTCTTAAAGCTGAACAAATTCAGTTCTCTCATCCTCTCCTTGTAAGTCATATACTCCAGTAATGGCTCTACTGGTGTTCTTTCTTGACTATTTTTTTAAAAATCCATGTAACTGGAATATTTGGAAGCTCCAGTCAAGAGGATAGGACTCAGAACCAAATATACTTCTGCCCTGACACCCAACCTAACATTAAAATAAAGAAAGGTTTGCCTATCACCTGGAGGTCATGTATTAGGAAAGACAGAGTGCCCATGACATAGGAGCAAAGAACAAGGTTGACACTGTAGTAACATTTTACTCAGCATGGAATGCTGATGCCACTTTTTGCCTGACAGTTAATCAGGAGAAATGGGACGTTTGTTCTTATTTTGAAACGTGGACACAGTAGCACAGTGCATTTACCTACCTCCATTACACATTGATACAAATAGTCCAAGTTGTGTTTTATTGCAGTCAAATTTAAGTTTAAAAAGAAAAAAGTGTCTTTTTAAAAATGCAGGTTGCTAGTATTCAGTTTTTTGGTGGCAAATTATTGAGCCACTTGAAATTCATTGCATCCTGTAACCAAAATTGATCTTGGAACTGAAAATCTGATGACGAACTTGGTGGCATGGTGGTAGTGATGACATGCCATGGTGTCACACGTCTAAAACATTTTGAAAACCAGCTAAATAGGTAATATGTGGCATGTCAAAATTTTCAAGAATAGAGTTGTTTCCCCAAGGGTAACTGCTTCATACATATTTGGCAGGTGAAGGAAGCAATCTATAGAAATTCCTCCCGGATTTCATCAAGAGTTCCTGGGCTGCGCACAGTCAGTTCTGCAGGTCTGTGCTGGAGGGCTTCCCAGTGCTACTGCCCTAAGGCCACTGCTTTCTTAGAAGTTGGGGCAGCCTGATTATCAGGGTTGGATGGATGCCATCAGCTCAGAAATTTTGGGTTATTCTGAAAATTATTTTCATTGAGCAGAGGGAAGACAGAAGGTGAAAATCTGTGTGCGAATCTCAGATATTTCAGTTGTTTTTTTTTCTTTGTCCCCAGTCACATAATTATAGCTCTCTGTATGTATTTTCATGGCAATACTGAGATTTTAAAATCTTTAGAAAGACACACATTAACTATTGCATTATTAAATTACAATATCTGAGTGTTGGCTCAAAATAGCTCTAAAACCAAACAATGGAGTATTGTTCATTCAGTCTTAGTCTGAGTGACCTTTGGTGTTTAGAATTACCTCAGGTAGTTACTACTGCAAGAGATCACAATGATAACCGAAAGAGTAAAAATATCTACCCTTTGAGGTTTAGGGCCTTCTTTCTTACTCTGTTGAAGGAGCATGTATTCAACTGTTATGGTTTAATATAACTAATTTTATTTACATTGCAATGGACTAGGTGTATACACATGACCAGGTTTTGTGTATAATTTAAGGGAGACTAACTTTTGTGTGTGAAAAAAGAAGTGGGCACTTCTTAAAATGTACAATTGTTTAGTTACTTGTGATTTTCTGAACTAAAAAAAAAATAAAAATTTAAAAATTAAATTTTAAAATTAAATTTAATTTATTTTTTTTTTAAATTCTGCCTTTCCAGAATCAGGAGACTCTTATCTTTTCATCTGTTTTTATAAGATTTCTCGCAGAGTGCTTTCTTGTACTTGAAACACACAAAAAACACACCTAGCAGATTCAAAGAAGGAAACCATGAAAGCAACTCAAGTTCATTATTAAAAACAAAAACACACAAAAAAAAAACCAAAAGAAAAGAAACTTAACCTTCATCAGATCTTACTTTTTTGTGTACTTTGACTTACAGTTTTTAACAGTGGGAATCCACAATAGTGGACACTGGTGCAGGCACAGTTATGTCGTGTCTAGCTGCCCTTGGTAGGAGTGGGAACCGTCTCAGCCTGGCACAGTGCAAACCTTTATGGAGCACAGGTGACTCCTCTTGAATAGTTTCTAATGAGAGACAATATCCTCTGTTTTGAATTCAATGAGCTTTTGAAACACTTTTAAGTCATCAAGTGGCTGAGTAAGGGGTTTGCTTTCTTAATGGAGAGGAATGACACATCTACATCAATTGGTTATTTTCTTATTGTTCAATCCTCCTCTCCTTCTGTCTTTCTACTAAGTGAAGGGAGGAAAAGCAGGAGATGTGTCATAAGGGTATGTGGGAGTATGTGAGGACCACAGCTGGCTGGGTTACGCCCAAACAACTGTGTAGGACAGAAGGTGTTGAGCCTGGCAAACTCTAGTCCCTACTGCCTATGGGAGCGATGTCCACGTGAACTATGGTCAGGGTGATGCCCAGAACATACAGGGAACCCACCAAGTCATTTCAAAAGGGAGCTCAGGAGCAAAGTAACATGAGGCAAGCCGGAACAGTCAGAGGACCAGGACCCAATAGCAATTCATGGACCAAAACAGTGGCTAAGGCTTTGCATGCAGGAACTGCTTGAATCCCTAAAAATTTTGCTTCCTCTCTATTGATAAAGCCCCTGGATATGTCTGAGCATATCTAGGTTATAAAGAAAGGAGTTAGAAGTCTTTTTTGTGCAGCAAGAGTGACACAACTTACTGGTTAATAGTGTTGACAATAATGCTAACATCCTTACATGAAAAGCAGTCTGTTGAAAGGAATCCTGCTCTGGGAAAGAACTAAAAGTGGTTGGATCTGCCACATCCTTTAACCCTCTTGCAGGGTATGGAATGGGATCCTGGGCATGGAATCTGAAAGGACACATTGGCCACAGAATCTGGTCTTAGGTAGAGCAAGTAAATGCACATCAAAAATGGACAGTCATGAAACAAAAATCTGCAGTGTTCTCATTAGCACAATAAGAAAGAGTTGAATTAGAAATCAAATAAGAAAAAAAAATTATGTTACCTCACTTAATTTGATTTTTCACTTCATATGTATTCAGTTAAACTGTTTACACTAAATAAATTGATGACGTGTGATCATTATATATAATTACATATATTGATACTTGCATATATTCCATGTTGAATTGTGTTTTTTATTGGTAGATGTCATTCTTGAGACTTATTGTTTATAATCAATATGAGATTTCATCAAATAACAGCAGAGAAATCTTATCTATTACTAAGTTTGAAAACAATCTATTTCTGGCAGAATATGTGTGTTCATTTAAACTCAACGTTATCCATTTTATAAATAAGTGTACATACTGTCAACATATTATTGATTGGTCTCCTTAAGCCTGATGGGAAACCAGTCCATTTTGCAATTACAAGATACCTATAAAATGATAAGACTCAGCAACATTATTCTTAGGGAGTTTTGACTACTGTACTGGAAAAAATTAAGTTATTTAATACATGTAATGCATTGATAAGAAAAAGGGAAAATGTGTATATGCAGCTTTCCTTCAAAAGTGTTTTCAAATCTCCTGACTTTTCTCTAAAACCTCAAAGGTAGTGAAGATTGTCAAAGCATAGCCTTTAGAATACATTTTATTTGCCTTGTGATCAATTTAGCTGAAAATTCAGTAACTCAGACCATGACTTATCACAAATAAGAGCCCTTGACAGCTTCCTATTTAAAGGTTTATCACATTTGCTGCTCTCACTGTGTGTCTCACACATGCGACTGATGGCAAACACTTCGAATCCAATGCTACAATCTGAATCTCCAGTATCTCTGACATCAAAGGAATCAGACCCTTCTGATTTCCAAAGTCCCATTCACACACCTGGGAGAGGAGTTCATTTGTCTCCTTCAAGTAACTGTTAATCTCATTTCCATGTATACTTAGCTTGCAGTTAAGTTCTGTAGGTTTTTTTTTTTCTTGTTTGTTTGTTTTCTGGAGCCAAACTATTATCTTTTCAAAGATACCGTTCATGATACTGGCATGATTTCACAGAGCAGTAGTTGAGATTACTTTTTTTTTTTAGTTATTTTAGCTGAATATTTACTCTGTGAAACTGAGCTATCAAAAGAGGGCTTTTGGGACATTATCAGTTCAGTCTAATGTATGAGCTCAAATTATTGTATCATCATAATATGCTGCTTGGTGTCTTTTGCCATTGGTTTGCCTGCATTTTTTAAATTGCTCAATCGAAAGCCATTTATCCAATAAATTATTAACAAATAAATGTTTCTGATGGAAAAACAAATAATTCAGCATTGTAAATCACATATCATTCAGCAGTTGGAAGTAAACTGCTCTTGAGCCAAATAAGTAGCTTATATAATGTAGATAGCAATTATGTAGTGAAATAAACACTCCATTGAAAAGAAAGGATGACTGCTGTTTTCCTAGACTTATTCTAAATTCTCCAGCTTCTGCATTGTATGTTTCTATGTTCTTTTATTGGTGCATCAAATGTAAACCAACAATATTTGCCAACAACAAGTGTGTAAAGGCATCTGCACTTGTTAGATTCTGACAATACTGTAAGGTGCTCAAACTGGCCATTCTTTGTAATATTTCTGTACAATCCTTTCGATTTAATTCTGCTTCTCCACTCAGAAGTATTTTTTCCTAAGAGAATAATTACAGAGTTAATGTCTTTTGGCAGGTCGCATTGGCATTGATGATTTTGAGGGCTTAACTGTATTCCAGATTCCTTGGGTTTGATTTACTTTGAAAAAAAGTAGATTTGTTCATGCCTAAAGCTAGAAATCATGGTACAGGGTTTGCAATTCAATGCCATATTCACGTTTGTGTCTGTATCCCATTCCTTCAATATGGAGGTGTAGATAGGATTATTTAAAAAAAAAAACAAAAACGTCAACAAACAAACAAAAAAAACCTGACCTACAGAAAACAGAAAAAAAGACAAGAATATTCAAACAATTCTCACTAAATATTATTAACATTTTCTCCAGATTGGTCTGGCATTGTTCTCAGTATAAAAGTATCTTTTCCGATGATTTACAAAATGGCTGTAAAATACATTTCTGGTCAATGTCAAGGGCAGAAGGCAGTGGAGCAGCAGTAGCACATGCAGTATATTGCCTCTTGCCATAAATATTTAAAATTGTTTTTGCTATAGCCCACTTAAAACACATGTAATTTACAATTTTCTGTTATTTGGAATGTTTTTTTGTTTGAGGCTTGCTATTGTGAAACATATTTGCTGTAATTTCCTTCCCCTTCCTCCCTAACCTGCGCTCCAGATTCCAGGCTGCTAATGTTTACAAGATACTGAGACAGTATGTTCAAAAACATGACCTGGCAAGCACTACCTCTGGGGCCCTGCTGCACAAGATTTCTTTTCAATCTTAAAGAGGGAGACCGAGTGTTTCTTTTATTGTTTTCTTTTTCAAATATGCAACAAGCGTCTTCTCTTTTTGTACAGGCTCGGCGAGTTGTACACCATTTCAGCAGAGATGTCTGATCTTTCCAACTGCATACCTGGAGTTGCTTTATCCCTTCACTGCTGTTTTCTGTAACCACTAAAGTCTTCTTGAGACTGAATGCTGAAACAGATGACTTAAATTCTTCCTGAATGTTCTTCATCAAAAGTAGATGTACTGGACTTTCTGGATGTGCGTAAGGACACAAAGGTTAGTGTATTCCTTAAAAGCCTGAAGCTTCAGGACTGTTTCATTTAACCATTAGCAGTGCAGACTGTGTTTCAATTTGTTGCTTAAACATAGCCACAGGTGGATAAAATGGTGATTGGCATCACATATATAGTTGAGATCATGCTTTTATCCGCTATGGAATAAATGTACTTAGTGAGCTTATGCAACTTAAAGCCCTCTAAATGACTTGCTGGATGGCAAATCAAGCTCTACTCATGCTCTTTCTTGATTGCTATTAGCCATTTTTGTGGTACTACTTCTAAGCTTGGGTTTAGGGCATTACAATCACACCAATTTTTGACTGGTAAAAAGGGAACAAGAAGAGTATTCTACTTACTTCTATTCACAAGATGGTCCTCGTTTACAGTCAATAGGGATGAGGGAGTAGATATTTGTCCATCTGTGTGCTTAGTTGTTCTAGATGGCATGTGGGCTTCAGGGGAGTGCTGAAGGCATATGTAATGGTGGAAAAAAAAATAAGTTCTTCCTAAATGCAGCTATCTGCTCTCTGGAACCTGTGAGATTTTAATAAAATGCTTTTTCTATCTCTTGATCTCTGTTAAAATATTATGTAATCTAGGAATATTATTGTATCACCCCTCTGTCATCTCAGGAAATCACCTTTGATCAGGACAATTCTCTGAAATCATTTTTCTGTGGTAGCATCAAAAACATAGAAGAAACATTTCTGCAAACAGATAGATGTCTGGAAAGGTGCTGGAATATGTGTGGGCATATGTGCACATCAAGTCACATATCAAACACATAACTGACAAGGAGAGCAGCAAGATCAGAAAGATCCATCAGGGTTTTCAGCACCAATCATAACATTATAAAAAAAAAGTTATGTTTATAATGATGTGAATAATGCTACATGCAGTAGAGAAGAAAAATGAACAGTCATGTAACCTTGATTTTATTCTATGATTGCCATCTGCTTTTCACCTTTTGCAGAATATTCTTCAGGATCATTGCTCTGTCTGGATTTGGGGGACGAGGGCGGGCAAAATTCATTCAGTTTTACTCTGTCAACCTCATCTTATTGAATTTGGCCATTTTTAAAAAAATAATTAGCTCTACAAATACTGTTTGGTCTTATGTAATATCTCCACAACCTATTAGAATGGTTTCAGGAAACCTACTGGCTGAAATGGATGGAGCTCGATGCAATTAGAACTACACGAATTGAGTTCTGCTTTCGCATTTTTGTGGAGGGATTCTAGTGATATCATCTGAATAATAGCTTTCTAATCAATCTCTTTCTGTCTGCTACCCTAGCTAGCATTTCTGTTTGCATTCTAAATGCCTATTTACTTTATACAGGGAGTAGAAGACAAAAATATCATCCCTCATCAAAAGGAATTGTTTCCCTGTTGGCACCAAATGTCTAGTCCAGATAGAAGAAGGAGAAAAAAAAAAAAAGAAAAATAACAATACAGTTTTGTTTCATCTAAGTTCTATTGAAGTTACTGAGAGTTTTTGTAACAGAGTTCAGTAGGAACAAGAACATGGATATGAAAATACAGACTCCATTTAAAAGCAGAAGGTTAGAGGAGCTGCAAGATTTTGCAAAGATTTCCATATGAAGGAGAGCTATGCTAGTTCTGTGTGGTGCCCTCACTGCAATACTTAAATATTTTCCAAGAAAGTAAGATTTGTACAAGGCATATATTATAACTTTAATGTGTAGACTGCTTTTTATAAAATTACATCTCTTTATATAAATACAGAACTAAGGGGTGAATATCTCATGCCATTGCAGAGCTCAAATGTCAGAAGTGTTGTGAACTCCACATCCTTTCACTGCATGCATGTTTGTACTTCTGCTTGAGGGATTTGTATATGTATTTTGTGTGGACTGTTAAATATAACATATAGGATTACGGGTTCTGCAAATTCAGTACAATTGTTGACAGAGCCTTGCTGTATTAGGATAGGTAATGCTGGAAGATCCTACAGATCTTTCATTTTGCTTACTGTATTGCTACTAAAGCAAACAGTGCAAATCAAAAAAAAAAAAAAGCTATATTGTCTGAATGGCTGAAAACCCAATGGAGTTTCACCTGTCCAAATTTTTCATGACGAATTTTGTTACTGGCTGACTTTTACCTTTTGCAAGAATACAGTTGCATCTAGGGTGACCCACAAGGCCTGCAGAAGCTTAGGTAGTAAAGGTAAGAAATGACCCTGATGTGAATGAATAAGGGTGGTTATACTGAAAAGAGTACCTAGCATATTAACTTAAAAGAAACTTTGGTCATTTAATGAAGAAGGACACAAAGAAAGAAATGATGGCTTATGAAGTGGGAACATTTAGCATAACCCCAGAATTAAAACTGATCCTGGAGATTTTCTGCTAAGCATAGAGCAATACAGCATGCAGACTAAATCCTGAAGGTTACAACTTCCTCCCAGAGGGTGGGAAGAGAATCCCTTGTCATGGGGAAGACTGAATTCTGCCTTTCCGTGTCGTGGGAGATTGACTTAACGTGCCGGGGAAAAAAAAAGTTTTCTGTCAGATATATTTTGTGAGGAGGAAAAACAAAGTGATCTATCCACCACTTCAGAAGTAGGTCAGAGCTGTGAATCCTAATCCAAATCAACATGACTGCAACTCAGCATAAGGTCCCTCAAGTTACAGGAGAAAGGGCTGCATTTAAGATCTGTCTCTGCCCTTATCATCACCTTTGCTTGACTTGCTGAGTCTCCCGAGAACCATCTTTCACACAAGAGTAACTGCATCTTTCTCTCAACCATTATGCCTCATCAGCAAACCTAAAGATTTCTATATCTATCTATAGCAGCAAAATAGGTCTTGGGTGCAAGTTTGATCCCTAGCTCCTGCTCATCCATCCCATCTGTTCACATGTTCCTTAGCATAGTTTTGCCCCACAAGCCCATGTAATGCCAGGGTAGAGTTCAGGGAGCAACACAGGATAGGCACAGTTTCTGGGAAACAGCTAAGAATACGGTCACCTAGTTTTGGAGTGGAGACTGGGTCACCCACACGCTGGGTGAGAGAATTACCCCTGGTGTGTTTAACTCACAAGCATACACACAGCCAAGTGAGGGTAGTGGAGCACTGGAACAGGTCGCCCAGGGAGGTGGTTGAGGCCCCTTCCCTGGAGACATTCAAGGTGAGGCTCGACGAGGCCCTGGGCAACCTGGTCT
>JAOTQQ010000023.1:69223462-69285158 GCA_026546715.1 Gallinago undulata
GGAGACATTCAAGGTGAGGCTCGACGAGGCCCTGGGCAACCTGGTCTAGTTGGAGGTGTCCCTGTGACTGCAGGGGGACCAGACTAGATGGCCTTTGAAGGTCCCTTCCGGCCCAGATGATTCTATGATTCTAAGTGGTACAAAACTGAGGACTCCTCTGATGCTAGATGTGGAGCACTGATGTCCCTATGAGTTGCTCCGTCATCTTCATTTACCTTCAACCTTTTCAGTGGCCACTTCTTAAAGGACAGAGAATTTGAGAAAGAGAAGCTGATCCACCTCCTCTTCCATTTTGGACTCCCAGGCAGGATGCAGTGCAAAGCATTTGCAGTATTTGTTGTTTTTACACAGTAGAACACAATTGTTCAAACAGCTACAATGACCTCTACTACTTATCCCCAGGCTTTTTTCTTTCTTTTTTTTTTGGTACCATTTCTAGCTTTACTGAGATAAAGAATTTGCATGAATTAAGTTATGTTTTCCATGTCAGTCTTGTGAGGAAAGTTTATTCCCTTTGTCTGCTTGCTAGGTCATAGTCTTTTGCTCATGTTTGTATAGTCTTTTCTGGATACTTTACATATGAGTTTTAGCTTACTAGTACGTTGAGCATCACTGTTAGTAGCTGATTCTGACGAAATATCCATATTAAAATTTTCTTTTGTAAACCATAAGAAACTTGTAAACATGGATTTTTTTTTTAATAATAAGGGAGGGATGAGGGAGATATGATGATAAACTTATCAATCTAATAAATAATTAAGATAAAAGTATAAAACCATGAATTCTAAACACTTTGTTTCTGCTCTCAAAAACTTGAATATCAAATAACTTTTACAAGAGGAAATGAAGGATATATAACTTCCCATTTCTCACTAATTTTACTCACATATGATTTAAAAAATATTTAAGAAAATATGGCCATTTTTACTCACTTTGGGGAAAAAAAAAGGCATTTTAAACCACAGGATGTAATTTCAGACTATTTGCAGTCAAGAGGCCTCTGCTGAGCAAAATACTCATTCAATTTAGGAATGCAGATTATAATAATTTTCCTATCTCCCTCACAGCAGGATTCCTGCCATCATTTTGCAAACTCACAGGTTGCAGTACTGAATGACTAGCTAACTTCAGTTCCAGGTAGCACATGCTCCAAGCATATTCTCATTAGCTCAACTTAGTTATAATGCAAAGCTGCTTAGTTTCACCAAGTGAAATGGGATACACTTAAATTGCCTCATCTAATATAATACTCCTTCTTAATACATGCAAAGTGGTTTATGATAGCAAAGCTTGTAGAGCATGAAACTCGGCAGCGAAAGTAAAGCTTTCAGTCTAAAACTGTCAAAAAGAAGTCCTATTTTATATCATTTCTTTTTAAAGAGGTTAGAAATCAGGAAGGAAAGAGATTACTGGAGTAAGAAATAATCACTGTAGAAAAACATATATTTAGTACATTAACCTTTTTAATACATCAGCTCTACCAAACAAGAAAATTATCAAGTAAAGCTGTTCTTTCAGTAATGTCTTCTGCACTGTAAAATTAAATGGAAAATACACAGCAGCTAAAATATATTTCAGTAAGAAACAGTAGTCTTTATTCTGTTTTATCCAGAGAGTTTTATATTGGGTGCCATATTTCCATTTGCTGGTATCATTAATCCAGCTTCCTGGGACTGTATTAGCTTGCATGCACTTTTAATTTCAGACATTGATAAGGAATTGTTTGTCTTTCTTCTCCTTTTAAACACTAAGTGAATATATCCCAGTCTTGTATACCTTGCAGACACAAAACCTGGTTTCAATAATACCCCAAACCAACACTGGTAAAATAATTTTTCTTTCCCAATATCCTGCACCTGCAGTCTGACCATAGGGCTATAAATCCTCTCCCTACATCCCATTCCAATACTTTCAAAAGACTGTTCAGAGAGGGGCTAAGCTGCTACAGGCTTTGCAGATGACACCCAAGTGTATATCTCATTTTCCACAGATGCAACCAGAGCCATCACAAAGATGTTGCACTGCCTAGAGGAAAGTGGCTCCTGGAGAAGAGCATCTGGCTGAGATTGAACTTGGGTGAGATCCAGACAATACTGGTTGAAAGACAGAAATGATCCAGACAGCCAGTTGAGCAAGATTCCTAGGCGCATGCCTTTAAGCATTAATTTGCAATGACTGTTCAGATCTTTCAAAAAAAGTGGGGAAAAGCATGTTGCTCAGCTGTGGCACCAAAGAATGAAACAAGAATTCTTCCCACACCAATTAAAGGCATCTGAAACACAGGACAAAGGGGGATCAGCCTTTCTTAGCTTTTCACTGAGTTTAGAAAATGAGGCAGCAAAAATAACAATGTCTAGAAAACTATTCCATGCCTCCAAGACAAAGGCTTAGCCACAGAGGTCTCTGCATACTTTTTAAGAGGTTGATCTAACTCATTGTATCCAGGGCTGTTTCACTCTTCACAGTAAGAGAATATTGCTCCTGAACTGCTGCCTCTCTGAGGCTCCCAGTCTATTTGCATTTTGGATAGAAAGCACTAATCTTGTTCTCAAAGGTACCATCGTTTTGGATCTCCTGAAATCCATGATTACTTTTTCATTTCCCACAAACGGACAGATTCTACAAGAAACAGTTTAAACCATTCTGAGCAAAGAGGTTCTTGAGAGATCCATAATGCACCTCTTCTGATTATACGGTGAGCTCTTAGGGTCTGTGCACACTTCAGGTTCCTTTCAACAAAGAATTTGACTATCAGAATTCCTGTACATCTGCTAAAATCACGCCTTCTACTCTTGGTAAGAGAAAGGTGAAGACAGGTTATTTAAACTCTAGATGGTCATACAAACATCCCTCATCTGTGAGGTGCCAGGACACAACAGTAGTAGCCTACAGAAATAAATAACTGGTGAGTAGAGGTGAAATCATACCTGAAAGTTGCAGGCAAATAATGCCCATGAAAGCATGTGGTTGGAGAAGCCTCACACAGCACTCTTGGGGAAGCTGGAGTCCAATTTCAGGATGGAACAGGTCTTTGAGTCTGGTCCCAAACAGTAATGAAAAGCTACAAGATTCTTTATGGAGGAAAAATAACTGTAAAACTGCTGGTATTCACTGTCAAAATCTTGACCCTTCTCCCTGGCAGCATCATCTTTGCTTTACTCAGTTCCCTCAACAGAGAGCAGAAAAAAAGCACCCTGGGGTCTCACAGGTGAGGATTTTTTTGGTGTAAGCAGTCACCTGCAGCACACAGGTGGAAGCAATCACCTGCAGTTTATTCCCTTGGGTTTTCTGAGGTCACAACATGACCCAAGTAAGGTGTGCTCCTCTGAATGTTTCTTCCATATCCCCTCCAGTCCACATTCAGAAGTAAGCAAGAGTGAAATGATAATACAGATATTTAACTTTTTGCTTTTCGTACTGGTGATTACAGGGTTTTGATTATTGTTAGATACTTGTCAGAGAAATTTCTGTCTCAAAAGCAAAGATATTTTCAGACAGTACTCAAGATACCTTGTTTATTTCCCATATATATTTTGCATATGCAAACTGGAGCACTAATCTTAGTTGGTTAATCTTTGGGCCTCATAAGGAAAATACATTCCTAGAACATTCTCCTCCTGGTAATTCCTTCTTTGTAGTCTCTCCACTGGCTCACCAGCTGTGCTGCTTATCACAGCTTCATTCACTTTATGAAAACTATTTAAAATGTTCTCCATTAAAAGCTGTGTAGAAAACTCAGCGCACATTTGTGAGGCATTTCTAGGAACGTGTAGTTATTGGGAGGAATAAAATAAAAAATGCAAAGCTGCTATTCAATTGGTATGTGTACAGTCATGCTGTACTTATTGCTATCATGAATAAAGCATTTGTTTTTCTAAATTGTGTGTATATTCCTAGAGGGGTACTTAAAAGACAGAGCTTGTTAGAGAAGGCATGGAAACAATGCAGAATTTCTCCCATTTCAGTACTTGAATCATAAGGTATAATAATAAATCCTGAGTGCAGTCCAACCAGCTAAAAGGGCACAGGGGACTCCTCCAGAACTTCGGGAATTTCTTTCTTTTCCTTTGCCCAGCTACTCTGAGGAATGAACTGCCAACCAATCCACCTCAAGGTCTCCTTGTCTCCCCCCTCTGCTCCAAATGCCTTGTCACTGTGGGGAGTCCCAGTGGAGCTGGGGGCAGTGAACACCCCAAAACGCTTCCCTGGTTGGCTTCTGCCTTCTGGAGCCTTTGCAAACCAGAACCTGGGGTGTGAATGTTTTGCTCTCAAGGGGGTGTAATGAGAGCTGACGTGCTTTGATCTGTTAGGAGACTCACAGGAGATACTGCCTTAAAAACACTGGGTTTCTTGGGGAATTTATGCTTGTTTGGTTGGTTGGTTGTTTTTTTTTTCTGTATTTTTAACTGTTACTTTAAAGCCTAAATCTTCCTTCTTTTCCTAAAATAGAGTTAAAACTCAGCTGCAAAATGTGTATACTAATAGATGCCAAATGCTTACTACATCCTTTCTCACTGTTCTGTTAGGGGGTGGCATTTTCTCTCCTTTATTAATATGCTGATATCTTGATTGAGATCAAGAAAGCTTGATTACTATCTTAATGAGCCTGACAAGGTGATCCCTGCTTTAACAGCTATTGCATAGTGCTTCAAATATCTTTTAATGTTCAAAATGTACCAAAACTACGTACACTTTGTTTACAAAAAAAAAATTACAAGTTTCTTTTAAATTAATAATGCAAAATAGCTCTCTTTTTCTTACTGGTTTTGATCAATTGATCTATCTGAATTTTATATGGTGTGGCACAAATACCATTCTCTGAATTTTTTCTCCTTGCAGATTAATATGCATGGAAATGAGGTAGCAATAGTATTTTCTTTCCATAAAGCACTTCCTTTTTCCGCTGTATGTGTTGTGTGTTTCCATCACATGGTAATATACACATATTGCTATGTGACTATCTGTTGTAGCTTGTTTGAAAGTGTTAGCTGCACCCTTATAAGGCTTACCATAAAC
This sequence comes from Gallinago undulata, assembly GCA_026546715.1. Lineage (NCBI taxonomy): Eukaryota > Metazoa > Chordata > Aves > Charadriiformes > Scolopacidae > Gallinago > Gallinago undulata. The sequence continues at coordinate 69,228,479 of JAOTQQ010000023.1, forward strand.
AAATCTTGGATATTTGCTTTTTTAAGAAACTTGTAGATGTAGCCTTTTAAAACTATGAAAATACACACAATTGTTAGAACTATCTGTTGTAATTTTGCTGTCCTATGTCACGTGACACTAAGTTATTCATAAGCCATGTCCTTAAGAACAAAAGTCAATGTCCATATATAGATATATATGTTTCTGGACTATTGGTATTGTGCTAGATGCATGTAAATAGCTGAAGTAAAATGCAAGCAGAATTTGGATACAGAAACCTACCAGTGAAACTGTAACAAAAAAAATCTTTAGTCCCCGTTTAGTATTTGAGGATTCACAAGTATCTTAGCTTGCAAGAGAGATTGTCACTTAAAATCCTGTGATCACACAACCCAGGAGCGCTGCAGCATCAGCTGGGCTGTGCGTTCAGCTCACTCCCATATTCTGAAGGCAGTTCAGATCCCCCAACCCAGATACCAAACACTCGTGTTCTGCACTGACCAGATACTGAAAACTTCTCAGAAATCCTGTGCTTCTCACCTGAGAACATGGCAAAGTTTTTCCTAGTTTGAATACTTAGGCTTTACTTAGGGAAAAAAAAAATAAAAAAAAAAGAGGAACAGAAACTGGATTCTAAAATTTACATCTCTCTCATTTTCAGAGGTAACGGACAAGTCTACTTACCACCACCAAGTCAGCAGAGATTGTGAAACCATAGGATAGCATATAGAAAGTGTTTTTATTAAAATACTTTGCTGTTTCAATTTTCACTGACTTTGCTCATCAATTTGCATTCTTATGTTATCATGGGTAGAACTTGTATTCATTGGTAAACGGAAGAAAAACAAAGAAAAGAAATGGCCGTGCACTTTACCCACCTCTACTTACTGTCCCGTATCACAGGTGCTTATTTAACATGTCATATCCCTGCACAGTTTAAATCTGTGGATGTTTTTTTAAAAAAAAAAAAAAGTTTTTCCTACTCTTGCCCTGTTTTTCAAATTTAAAAATGTCACATGAAAATCACCTCATTTTTGGCCCAGATGAAAAGATTCACTTCTTCTCAGTTTCATGTTCTAAAAATGGCATGTATCTGAAGTATATTTTTTTAATGTTGTGTCTTAAAAAAAAAAAACAACAAAACAAAACAAACAAAAAAAAGAAACAAGAAAAACTTGTTGGAAAGATGGACTATTTTCCAACTAAATAGCTATGTCTTTCATCCAATGTATCAGAGATTTTTAAGTCATTTTCAGATGACATTATAGCTTCATCTGATCCTCTTATTCACAGTAACTCTTAGAACCTGGCAGCTCAGTCAGGTGTGAAAAATAATCTCATTTTTGCAAGCACTCTAAATATGCTGGAATTTGGGTTTTCAGTAAATAGATGACATGAAATACTTCTTTTTTTTATCTTAAATCAATTTCTTTCCAAGATAGTTGCATTACTTACAAATGACAGTGAACAAACATAGAGGAATGTAGCATTTCTTAGCATTTCTTTGCTTATAGAAACTGTGGTTCATACATTTGGATTCTTTGTCCCTGTTTCTGAATATCATGGCTCCTTTATTTAGAATATGACTGTATCTCAAATATACGCTAAAAATAAAATAAGGAAACATTTTCTTTTTTCTTTTAATTTTTTTTCCCCTGACAAACTATGTAGATCTCACAGGCCTAAACTTGAATTGTACAATCTGTTCCTTGCCCTCATTGGAGGGACTGAAGAGTTTTCCTGCCTAGAAGCATAAGCACGTAGCAGAAGTCTCTAAATTGAGAATTTGCTCATTTTAAGCTGATTCTGTAATCAGTAGCTCAGATCTGAATCACATTCTGGAAACATTCATCTCTTGGCATTGATTATAGGGAGTGTAAGGTGACTTCAGCTCCCAACTTAGGCACTTAACTGAGAAAGTCATCGTGATGGAGGGTGAATCCAGACCCTTGTGTTGCCACAATTCAACTCTGGTTTCTACTTGAAATCCTGGTGCAGCTGAAGCTGACAGGAGTTGTGTCATTGACCCCAAGCAGCTAGAAGCTCTCCTCAGACCTTGATTCAAAACTTGCCAGAATGTTTAACCTTGGAAAATAAGGACATATGGAAATATTGATACAGCCTTGAAAGCTGTAACTCAAACGTGTCTGCAGTAAAATGTATCGAGCTTGTAGCTTTGACACAGGAATGGGATAATGCATAACTCAATGAATACAAGAGGTCTTTTCCTTTGAAAATCCAAACAGCACTGCTCTCTCAGCAAAGCTTAACAATTTATAAATATCTCTTTGTCACTGTCATGAATGCTTGTTTACAAACCCCTCCAGCCCGCAGAGTGCAAATAAAAATTGACAGGTAACATTATAATTGAAGGTGCATGCACACACGCTGCAGTGGTTTTTATTTGTGCAATGTTGTGTTGGGCTGTGCCAAACACACTGAAGAAATGGGACCACTGCAATCATTTTAACAAGTTATTTGGCTGCATGCATGATGTGATTTACTTCTGAGTCTCACAAATGCATTCAGCTTTATTTGTTAACCTAGCAGAACATTATTTATTAATGAGTTCTTCATGCTTTATTAAGCCTAATGTCAAAACACCTCTGTGGGACTCTAAGCATGTTCTCTCTTTGTGTTAAAGCCTTCTAAAGAAAATGAAAAATTATGCAGCAAAGCTGCAGATAAAACCCAGTAGATATCAGTTCAATTACTCTTGATCCTGGCAGATGATGTTTCTGAATATTTGTGAAAGCACAGCATCTGATTGTGTGCTGGCTTAAATTAAAGCATTCTGCAATCTCAAATGTACATAATTAGGGTGCCTTAGAAACCTAACAAGGCTACTGTGGTCTCCAAAGCTGAGTGGAGCGCTCAGATGGCAAAAACCAACAGGTTCACCATGGAAGCAGAATTCATGCTTTTTTCTGTGTTTCTATGAACTGATGTTTCGTATCAGAAGGGGAGGCTTCTTCATGGGAACACTGAAATGATTCAAAGTAGTAACAGGGTGAATTATCTGTGATTTTCTGTAATTTGAGAGGAATACTATGGCTCAGAAAACTAATACTGGATTTCAACAAACTTTTTCACCCTTGATCTGACTGAACACCTTGTTTTCTAGCAATGACATGAGATTCAAATCCAGCAATTCTCCGTATTTTAACCTGCATCTTAACATCTTATATTTGAAAAGCAACATTTTAAATGTGTTTTTAAACATTTAAAGATTTTGGTTAACAGACTTAAAAATGGCTACTCAGAATCACTAGAGTTATGTAATAAGCAGAAATAATGTAAAAAACCTTAATCTAAAAGAATGAAAAGAATTTAGAAGGCCGTTTCTTTTGTTAATGCTCAAAAGAGAACATTTAACATCTGAAGTGACAGACACAACAGTTTAGGTGTTGAAATCTAAAAGTTTTGTGCCATTGAGATTCCATGTTGTTTTTCCTGAAGACAGTTTCGTAATGGGTTATAGTGGAGAGCAGAAGTAAGGCACAGAACCTTACTTTTACTTGAAACTCATCACATTAGCCTACATTTATATAACCAATAATTAAAGTAGTAAAATTTGACCAAAGATACAGGCCAAAAAGACTGGCTCATTTTCCAAATCAAGCAGCAGAAATCTATGGAGAAAAATTCCTAGAGGGACTTGCAAATAGATGATTTGGACACTGCATAATCACTGCTGCTTTATTTCCTATTTTCTGTTTGTAATTACTAGCAGTTATGAATATTTAATGGGAGCTTGTTTTGAGCTTTCCCTTTTTCTTTCATCTTGCTACTTTCATCGTCTTTCACGACATCTGAGAGATCAGTGTAAAGCAATGGGATGGTAAGGGAAAGTACCATATCACAGCAAACATAAGGAACTGGGGGGACAGATCTTCAGCCGCTGCGTCTGGTTCCAGGCTGTCATGCTGAGACCTCTTGGCATAGACGTTTTGGTATCATAAACTGAAGACTGTCAGGCCCTCCTGCTGGAGTGCTTTGTCCCATTTTCTGCCAAGTAGTCACTGGAGCCTGGTTTCCCTCTCTCCAAGTGGGTATCTAATCATCAGAGAAAGAGTCCTGCTTGTCTGGTGCGTGTTTTTTTGTCTGGCACTAGCTATAAAGCTGTGAAATAAGCCAGGCATGGTAGAGGAGGGCTCTGCTCTTTCTCCTCTGGTTATCCTTTACAATAAATAATTGATCTCACTACAGATGTTAGTCTGCAAATCCCAATGGGAGGTAAGCAATCCCTGCTTGTCCAGGAAAAAATTTGGAATTACACCAGGGCAGGATCGAAATTTAAGCCACATCCTTTCCATGGGTGCTTTCTTATAGTTTAGCTTGGTTAGCTGCAGAGGCTTTCTCCTACAGGGTTGGTTTGGATTTTTTTCCTGTGTTACTTAGCTACCACAGTTATTATGGATTTTCCTCTTCCCCGCCTTCCTATTGCCAACGCCTTGTATGCACAACACAGCGTGTAGACGAAGAAGGCTTGTAAAATGTGGCATTGCAGTGCTGTGCCCAGCTGCCTGCCCTGGGTCTGGCACAAGAAGCCCTGGCCTGTGGAAAGGCCAAAGAAAATGGGTAGCCTGTCTTCCTGAGAGTTTAAGGCAAATCAGGCTGGTCACTAGTCCCACCACAAGCAGGCACGTTGCAGGTATTATTGTTTAGTGGACGCAATTTGCTAGTTTTACACGATGGTTTGTGTATGCTCAGAGGCTTAAACTAACAAGAAAGTAGAACTAGAAGAAGCTGTCACAGCCAAACCTTTATATATCTGTTTAATTTTTTTCTCTTAGTGTAAAAAGATGTCAATAAAATTGTATTTGTTTCAGAACCAACTAAACAGAATTTATCACTAAGACTTAACTAGAGTCCAGATACTCAGCAGTAACTCATCTTAGACTAAAGGGAAACTGTTGAGAGCTTGTTAGGTCCCTTTAGACTACAGGAGAGGCAAGAAGTCTGCCTTGTACAGTTATCCCAAGAGGACACAATTAAAAACCATCCTGCTCAGGAACTACTTTATATGCTTTTGTTTTTAATAAAGCCCTTTGAGACCAGCACCAGTGTGTAATATTCCTCCTGCTTTCAGTCTGTGTATGGTCTTCATGCTGCTCATTGGCAGACTCTATCACGCTTTCTTCTCCACTCTTTGCTGTCTAATGAGAAAGCTCATGATTGAGCAGAAGGTCGCTGGCTTCATTACCCAACTTCAGCACAAATGCAGCATAGAGAAATGCTGTTTCATCTATGTGATTTCCAGAAATACAGTTTCAGCTGATTAACATGATTTTGTGATATGCACATTACTGTGAACACATCATTTCTCGAAAATGCAAGTTTTCTATTTACAACTTGTGCTGTTGTAAATAGACTGTGGTATAGAGCTTTCACTGAGGATGGCAGAGCCGTGGTAAGCTTCATGGGTCTCGGCCATGAGCTGATTTTTGTATAGACCGTTGGTGACACAATGCCTAGCAGGCTGTCACATCTCTCTGTGCTGTGCACGTGAGAGAGCTCACGGGGAATGGTGAGGCACATTCCTGCCTGTGATGGTGTTCAGAGGAACCTGCTATGGAAGGAACCGTCAGCTGAGACAGGGCACTGGTAAAATTGGGGTTCCCCTGACACGCACCCTCCCCCTTCCATGAGTTCACGGATCTGAGGGCACAAAAGTCTTTGTGTCTTAAAGCAGTGCAGTTACCAGGATGTTTGCTCTGGAAATCAGAAAGACAGCAAATATGCTCAAAGAGGCTGGGTTCTATGCAGTGTCATCATATGGCAATTTCACTTAGTCACATAATTTTTACCCTGTTGTGTAGATGCACAGCTTGTCATCCTATGTCACACAGTAAAATATGACCTATTACATATGTAGTAGTAGGAAAGGAGAAACTGCCCAATCATGTAAAATTAATGCTCTAATGATTGGACTTTTGCTGTGTTTTGCTTATGTTTGGAGGAAAAGTGTATTTGGAAAGCTCTTCTCTATCCTCAATTACTGCTGCTCCAGACTATTTATGTTGTTGTAGCAGTTCAATAAACCCACAGAAGAGAATCACCTTTTCTGTTGATGACACATTTGCTGGTATTTCTGCAGCAGTACAGTAATGTCTTTATTGTGTAATGCTGTATTTTAATAGTCAATTAAAATTCCCATTGAATTGACAAAATGGACTTAGGAACTTCTGAAGACTATTTGGCTAAAAGTACTCATGAGACTGTTCTGATAATCACTGCCACGGCAGTATGTGAAATTACTAAAAGGCTGCACTTTATCACAATAGGAAAAGTAGTGAGGCAAGAGAAAACATATTTTTTATAAAGGAAGCCTGTTGTTGAATTGAGTCTCATCACTCCGTCGTGCCTGTGTCTCTCTTTTTCCTTTGTCCTCCAGCACCACCACCATGTCTCTTCTGCCTTTTGTCCACTTTCCCAACTCCATTCTGTGTTGTCTGTCTCTTTTTTTTTCCTGTTTTCCTCTCTTTCTTGTGTTATCTAATAATAACAAATGGTGCAGTGCCTTTATGATGAGAACGGGAAGGTGATGAATAGTCCTGTAGCAAGATTTCAGGGGCTTCACACAGAGTTTGTGTAATTTTATTCTTTTCATAACAAATGTGTTTACAGCCTGCAGGTTAAAATGAATGAAAGTAACAAATAATACATAAGATAAACTCTGTATGAGTAAGTACACCGCTAACAGGGAATGGGGCTTACAAACACATGAGTCATTCCAACTCATCCATTGCTCACTTCTGCCATCCCTGCAACACAATCTTCAGTCCCGTGATAGTTGATGGGTTTCTTAATGCCCCAGCTGCCAGATTTGCTTATTGCATGAAGACCTTTGCTTCTATTCAGCATGTTTCTCTGTTTTCCCAGTTTCATTAGAGGATTTTTTTATCCAGATGTCATCGGTAGATATTCTTTTGGCACTTTTATGATGATTTCCTCTGGGCCTCCCCCATACAACGAGGTAACAAGCCTGTGTAGTGTAGCGCACTGCCAGATGTGTTGTGGGATCGTGTTCATAATATTTAGCAACTCTTGCAATTGCTCCACAGAGGAAGCGTGTTGCAGCTTTCACAGCCAGGCTCTGCAAGCAAGACAAATGACAAAACTCAGGAAAAGCCATAAATAGGAAGCTCACGATTCAGGACACAAACAAATTCATAGGGCTACTGTATGAGAGAATAATAATAATCTCAGCCTTCTGAAAAGACAAGGGCAGGCTGAACTGCAAACAACATTTCAGTCTTCCTCATTCTATTGCCTCTGGCCTTTTGCTTCTCCAGTATAGTGTGCAAATAAAAGTGAATTGGCACTTCCAGATAGACTTCTGTAACCCTGCCGATGTGTTATTAATGTGGATTTTTCAAGTTTTAAGGCACAAAAGGACTACAATTGAATTATATGCAAACATAAACAGAATGGGCATCTGCTTACAGGGCATTCTGCCTTCTACTATTGACTACAGATTGGGAAGAATCATTTTGAACAGAGATGAATGTTGGGGAAACACACAACACGCTTTTACAGGGAATTAAAAACTGGGGCATGTTGGGTGGGGGAGAGTGAATAGGGTAGATTTTTAAAACTGTAGAGGCAGTGAAGCCCATGGGAGAATTGCTGCAGAGCGAGGCAATGGCTTGCTGAAGGCAAGCAGAGGGGACAGTAGCAGAAGGACAATCAGCAAGAACTAAAGCTGGCATTTTTTAGTCCAGCATTTCTTTGTAGTTAAGTTGTTTGTTCCACATAGCAAAGTGTTTGCTTCCTCTTCCCTGGTAGGACCTCCATGTACTAGCCCACAGACTGGTTTCAACCACAGTCTTAGAGCAAGGAGAGAAGGATGCCACGTGAGGAACCAGTCCAGGTGCTCCTTGGCTGTTGTTAGCAAGAGATGCTGCTGTGTGCTCCAGCGCACCTCCTGCACTCCCACGCAGGGAGGAGAACACTACAGCATGCTTCTTACCTACAAGGTCAAGCTTTCTGCCATGAAAAGCAAGGGTGTGTGGAGAAATGACAGCTTTGTGTCCTGAAATGTAGCCAAGGTAAGCACCCAGGGACTAGGGTAGCCTAATGCAGTGCTAATTTACTCCCCTTGAGTGTATGCGTTATAGCACAGTCTTTACTTCATGATTACATAGTATTTTTTTCAGACCTCTGCTTTGTTCACTGCACAGGACAAACTAAGCACTGAGAACTAACTAGCAATACACAGAAAAAATATGCTAATCTCTGTAGGATGCCTGTCTCAAATGGGATAAAAATGGAAGTTATATGACAGCTAAGGCAGAAAAATGCAAGAAGAAAAAATTAAAGCACCTGAGGCTTCAAAAGTCAGTATAGCAATTCTAGCAGTTATTACCCACCAGCTGTTCGTTACTGTCCTTTAGCTGGAGGTTTCTGCCTCCACAACTGAGTTGCATTCGCTGCTGGCAGCTTGAAACAAGTCCAGTGACTTTGTGCTGAAGCAGACTCAAACTCTTGATGAGGGCATTAAAACAGTCTAGCTGTGGATGTTATAAGAGCAAGGGAGGACAAGTTCTTAAATTGCTTCAACTCCAGACCAAAGAAGAGGATTCTAGAAAGAAGACTCTACCTTGTGTTTCTCCTGGCCTCTGCCCTAGGCTTCCTGGTGATGGTGGGCAGATGACTAAAATTTACATTTTCACAGCTGTCTGCTAAGTGGATTTTACTCCCAATTCATTCCATTTGTCTAAGCAAAAATAAATGCTTGGGTGAACAACACCCAGCTGCAGCTGAAGTTCATGGGTACTGTCCTCTGAGGATGCCAGCAGAACAGGGCCAGGTTGCAACCCTCTTGGACTGACTTTCAAGTTAGCTGATACTTTTGACTATTCATCTTGAGTCCCTGTGGGTCGATTCCCTTTCTTGTGTGAACACTAGCAATATTCTCATCTCACATGGGCATTGTTACGGTATATTTATTGAGTATGTTAAAGAACTTCATTACAGAAAGTCTTCCTTTAAGGAAACTGTCATTCCTATTAGGGGTATAAAGTGAAATTCAGCCCATCTGTTATGTACCACTGTCCGATTTCAGCTTTTTCTTTCATACTTGTAAAATTCTGGAATGTGCCAAAAAAAAAAGACTTTTTTTTTTTTTTTTTAAGTTGCTCCTCAGAGCATGTGGCAAATGATGCTTGGATATCCTTTTCACACTTGCAATGTGTGAGTGAAGGGATGTATACAGACTTGTCTGCCTTTTCTTTTTCTTCATTCGAGCATAGAATGCTTCCCTTCCCAATATTACAGTGTCCTTCTGTGTGTGCCCTGTTTTCTGCATTGGTTAGCATTATTCTGTCAACTCTAACTAGTGTTGATTAGTAAATTGATACGGTTACAAACAAACTATATTTCATGTGTTGATTTCAGTCAACAAGACATTTTCTCAATACTAGTTAAGCTGATAATGTACTAAAATGCACGGTTGATTTATTTTCTGGAAATTTGCCTTACATCATCACTAGATGTAACAATTTTTTACATTCCTATGGTCTGGTCATCATACAGTGAACCAAGCAAGACCCATCAGCTCAGTTATCTTCCTGGGTGCTGCTTAATAGTGACTCTGCATTTGTGATGAAACAGCAGTTTGAAATATCCCCTACCGATAGTGCCAGAAGAAAACTGGAAAATCTCCAGAACCCTCTCATTTTAAAAACATTGCTGAATTTCTTTGTGAATATATGAATATACATATCTTGCTTATTTGAGCAATGGGATTTTTTTTTTTCTCACTTGACTGTACTTTCTTCTTGTAGTACATATTGGTTCAGAAAGAGATTAGAGCTTACTCCATGTACTGAGGAGGGTGAGAGGTGGGAACTTAAGTGTCATGCATATTAAAATTAGGAAATTATAATTTTTTCTATATTGCATTTTGTAAATGAGGGGAAAGTTAGAGAAAAGCATACACTCAATATTAAGCATGACTGAATTGTCACTGTAATGGAATTGTTCCAGAATTTAAGGATAGATGTTTAAACCAGGATAGTGATTAGAAAACGGAGTAAAATCAAAAGGCCTGGTTTCTGCAAGAATTGCAGCCCCTCTGTTTGAAGAGAACCAGAAAAACAAATTGGGAAACACGGTTTCGTAGTGGTCACAGGTGGAGGAGGTGTCTATACCCTTCTTTATTTTAGGTAATATTCTGCAATTTTTGTTCTTATGGTGGAGGGCAAGCCACGGAGATATCTCAAATTTTGGGAAGGAAACATCGAACTCTCAGATCCTGCTGCCACCGTCCAGCAGGGGAGGCAGGTCCCCCACTGAGCAGAGTCCAGCCTAGCCTTACCCACCCTGCCAGTGGTTTCATTTCAACATTTGTCATTGCTCAGGAAGGACAGTCATAACCAAAATTACAGCAGGACTTAAAAGGAAGAAATCCTGAAGGTTGAGGATTTTGTCAAATGGGTAGAAGGAAGGAAGGAAGGAAGGAAGGAAGGAAGGAAGGAAGGAAGGAAGGAAGGAAGGAAGGAAGGAAGGAAGGAAGGAGAAAAGCTTCCTCTTTTTCCTTCATAGCTGGGCTGTCAGTCAGCCAAAAGAAATTAGAAAGTGAAAGTTATGGCCCATGTGAAACCAAGGGGAGGAAGTACATTAGAAATGCCCCCTGACTGCAAACCCAGGTGAACTGGATGCAAATTTAACAATGTTATTGCTCAGTGAGGAGGATTTGTCAGGGATAAAAGGCAATAAGCACAGAAATATCTTTGGGCAAGTGTTAGTCTCTAGTGTGACCTGAGCAAACTCAATTTTACTGTGAGCCATGTTAACAAGGAGCTGAGCCTATAAGCCTTGCAATAATAACAAAAAAGCAATTTATGCAAAATGGGGGCAATCCTCGTCTCCTACTATCTAGAGAATATGCAGTTTTATAGGTGATTAATTTCAAAAAAAAGAAAGACTAAAGAAAAAAAGGCTTGCATGAGTTATTTAAAAGCCTTTTAGTAGGCTGCTACTGGGGAAGTATTAAGAAAAATAGAAAGGGTATGGCACTTGAGGAAATGGCAAGACATTGTGGGAATATACTATGAAATAAAGCAGGATTCATTTATGTAATTATTACAGAGACAGAGTAGTCATACAGTAGTTAGAAGTTACGCCATGATTCCCCAAGATAAACTTGTCTTCATGAAAGTTTGTTTCTTTATCCTTTATCTTTTCTACTTAATGTTTTTACTTAAAGCAGAATACATCTAAACATACAAAGAAATTAATAACTATTTCTAAAACACTCTCCCATGTTCAGAGTTTGTTTTGCTTTGGTTTTCCTGTCTTTTTTGCTTTTTCTTCATAACCTCTTCAAACTTATTCCATGCAGGCACTGCAAACATAGCCACTCTGAAAAGAATTGTGTGCTGCTGCCTTCATGTACATTAATCAGAGAGTTGAAAGACATATAGGTTTACATTTTCAAAAGCAGTCAGTAATTCACACTGAGTGTTCCATTTGATATGCATAGAAAAAAAACACTGAGTATTAAATCAGCATTTAATATTAGGTTTCTTTAAGTGTTTAAACTCAGCTACCCAACATCATTAATCAATTTTGGTATATTAGGCTGTAAATGTTTACATTTGTTTTAAAGTAATAAACAGTCACGTTTGCTGTTACCATACAAATTATTAATTATGGTCGAGACTTTCAAAAAAGCTAAAAGATAATAGACACCCTGGGTTAAATCAGCCCAGTCATGAGAGCCAGAAAAAATAAAGGACTTGGAACAAATTTCAGAAAGTAGATATGGGAACTTCCACATTAATATTTTTTAAAACAAGGACATCCACATTCGAGTTGCCAGTTCTGAGGTGCTAAAAATCTTTCAGTGGTTGTTTTGTTATTTCAGTTCTTAAACTTCTTGATCCATTTTTTATGTTTCTGCTTTGGCACCAAAGGTCTTTGGCCTTAAGGAATTTAAATATTTCGTCTATGCAGGAGACTGCATTAACCGCCTCGAGTTTTATTTCGCTGTAGCCACAACACAGGCAGCCAACTGCTTAAAGGACTAAAATTAGAAAAACCAACCTTCATGTCTGAAATAAAGCAACACCTTTCAATGTTATTAATGAGTTCAGACCAAATTGATAGACACTGTTAATCGCTGCATATCACATTAGCTCTGAATCATTCTCTTAGCCATGGTTTCTCAGTCCCAGGGTCGTGGAGGTGCCTGCCCATTGCATCAGCCAGGTCCCGCACCCGAGGCTGGGGCTGAGATCTTGCACCTACCCCTGTGCTTGGTGTTTCCTTCTGTTTTTCTCAAGCAGCTCCTGCTGCATATGCTGCCACCCCCAGGCACATAACTCCCTGTTTCATTACCCGTTAGACCATATATAGTGTTTCTGGCTGAATTCTGTGTGTTCTGGCCTAGCATTGAAATTCCTAAACAAAGCCTATCCTTGCCCGTGACAGTGCTACCACAGTTGAGAAAATCCTCAAGCACCATTTTACCTCAGCTGGTAAAATGAGAATTTAGCCTTATCTTAGGAGGACTTGCAGCCTGTCAACATCTGTCAACAAATTCCAAGGTACTGAAGTTTCTGCTTTTACAAACCCCACGTGCATCTAAAGGTTTCCCAAATGGATGGTTAAACCCACCCTCAAATGGCTCTTGGGCCGCAGGGAAGTCATTAACACCTGAACTTAGAGGAAGGACACAGCCTAGCAGAGAGCCAGCCAGAGCCCTGGCCGAGGTGCAGAGGTGTATTGGTTGGTGCAGTGATAACGAGGAGGCACGTCCTTCAGCCCAGGAAGGGTTTCCCATCACCTGAAAACCATACAGAGTACTTTAGGAAGAGGTTGTGGCATGTGATAGGAAGGGGAGAGGAAAAGGGTGTGAAAAAGGCCTGCAGCTATTGAGGTAAAAGTCTGCTGCCCTCAGCTCCACCCTGGTGTGTGGAAGCAGCTTTAGTCCCTGTAGAAGCAGGAACTAGAGAATTCTCTGCAATATTTCAGCACTGAGAAGACAACCACTGTATTTTAAATAATGTCTCAGATTTATGCCTGATTATCAAGACACTGATGGTATGAATAAATACTTTCAGAATATATATGTGATCAACTTTTCACTCAAATTTTATGGCTTGCAGAGAAAATGGTAATTGGATAATGTTAGGAATGTTCCTTCAAAACAAGGCTATCAGTGAATTAAATAGTAGCAGATTTTTAAAAGCCTGCTCATGGTTAAAAGGCACTTTTTCAGTCTAAAATATTTATTCCAGACTATACTTTTAGAACAAGAGCAAAATATTTCTGCAACTAAGTAGTTTATACTTTAATTTATTCCCTCTCTGTCATTATATTGTCCTTGAAACTATTTTCTGTCACTGTCAAACATGATAGCCTCAGGACAGAAATGAAAGTGAGATAATATTTCTCCACAAGCTTTTCTGGTGAAATGTTTTTAAAAGTGTTCAAATGCAGACATTTGGATTTAAGCAGAAGATGAAAAAACAATGAAACTAGGAGATTAAAGGAACAAAAGCAATTATTTTAAATGTTATCATTCTAAAGTTCCATTATTAATCCTTGAACACCGTTATAATTGCACCAAATGATTTATATAAGTAACAGAAAAATTATTTTATGCTTCTCCTATTCCTCTGTGAAGAATAATATCTTCTCTGTCGGTCTCTTTTCTCTTAATTATGATTCCCAGAATTGTGTCACTGTGACATTTTTCCAAATATGGTCTTAATAAGAGGCTTAACTGTAATGGTTTAGTGCCTTGAAAACTTTCATAAGATTATCAAACCAATTCTTAAAAACATATAATATATTCATTTTCAGAAACCAATGTAAGTTCAGTGTGTGCTATTTTTCCATTTCAGAGATAACCTAAGTAGAACAAGCAAATCCAAAAAGTAAGGCTTCCATTGTTGCAATAATGTGGGAGGACGAGTGAGGGGCAGAGATTAGAAGATTTATGCTTTTGCCCTATTTCTTTAGTGCATGTTACAGAATTTATTGATTGTTTCTTTCTCATATGCTAGCATTTTAAGAGATTATTTTTCAAATTTTTTTTTTACTCTGCTTAACTACTCTTATATTTTCTCAACTGGAATGTCTGCCATGTAAGCTTTGAATTTCGCCAGACTGACATGCTTAGAGGTAGAGTGAGTGGCTGGCTCAGGGAAGCCATGTCTTATGTTTCAAGAAACATGATTCAGACCTCCTTGCATAGCTTTGAGCATTGCAATGTTTTCTTCACAGAGTTATCCTTGCATGTTTGTTTTTCTTTTTATTTTCTCCTTGCTTAGCACTAGCAACTTCATTACCCCTTACAAGAAAACCAAATAAGCATGGTTCCTCCTTCAGAGATTCCATAAAACAGACACAAAGAAGAGACAGTTCAATGAGAGGTGTTTTACTGCTTTACCTCACTTCCAGGTGTTGGCTGAACTGAGGGCTTTCTGTTATTTTGATACCATTTCTGATGAGCCAGAAACTAATACATGGCAAATGGTTTATATAAGATGATTGGCACATTTGGGTAGGAGCTGGGAGCACAAGCCCTTGTCCCCATCCCCACAACAAGGCAGTCAGTGTGGGCAGACAGGATGGAGGACCCCATTTATTTTGTTGATGTTACCACAATACATTTTCCTCATCCAAAGGGACCTTTGCTATGCAGTGCTTCTCTTAGGTTATCACTCTTAACAATTTCCTTACCAGTGATGACTGTCACTACTGAACAAGAATATCAGGCAGGTTTCAGTCTTTTCCTGGAGAATGGTGGTTGGGTATGTGTAAAACGGCACCAAGCAGTTCAGCTTGCCTGCTACTATACAGGGCCTCAACTGCTTACTTTTCAGCTTACTGATATTATGTGAGTGCATGTGTGTATGTGTGTGTGCACATGCACACACACATACCCTTAAATACAAGAAAATCCTAGTGGCGCTCAAAACATCTTCAGACGTTGCTGGTTTACTCCCCTTACACAAACACATGGACATACAAACACCCACATCTATTTTTAGATGTATGCATGAATTTGCATATTTGTGCATAGACAGGTATTTTTGTACATATTCACAAACAATTGTTATAGCTGCAAATGCATACATTTAAAATTTTAATTAACATACTATTAAAGTGATTGAAAAAAGTCATTAGTAAAATGTAGCTTGTAATAGTTTTGAAAGACACTACTGTCTGCAAATGCAATTCTCCATTATGTCAGCATGCCTGTTTCAACATTTTTTTACTGTCACAAGATTTTATAAATCACTGGCACCAAGTGTGCATGTTCTATATACCAAAAACTGTTTACCCACACAGATGGATGTATGCGTATGACACTGAATCACACTGAAATAAAATATTTTTCATGAAAGAATGTGTAAATATTAACCAGTATTTTTCAAACACTTTTCCCACTAACACAAGAAATAGTTGTACCAGCATCATTGAAAAACATGTTTTAAGGAGACAGAAATTCAGTCAAAGAAATCTTTCTGAAAGTGCCTATTAAAATCAGATAGCTCCGAAGCTGGGCATCCAGCTGGGGACACGCTGCCCTTTAGGAACACCTACCTATAAGTTTGATTGACCTGCGGAGGTAGTGGGGGTGGTTTTAGTCACTGGGAGAAACATTGGAGAGGCCACAAAACGACGTACCTGTAAGAGGTTTAGAAAGTGCCAGCAGATGGCATGCATGAGTCCGCAGAGGTGTTTCTTTTGCGTGGCAGGGAGAGCTTTGACAGAACAAAACTTTCTTGAGTACCCTAGATGACCTACTGTGCACAACTTTTGAATGTTCCTTTGAAAACTGAGATTTCTGAAGACATTATACTAGGTAAGGAAAAAAGCAAAAGAACTCCAAATTGATGAATACATTTAGGAAAGGATTTGCCTGAGTCATTAAAAAAATATATCTCTGCAGTCCTGAGAAAGCTCAGTTCCTATTACAGATACAGATTAAAGATGCTATTTGTATGCGCTTCTTCTTGATCTTCACACTTGTCTTCTTTGTTGGAGCTTTATAAAAACACATTAAAAACATCAGCATTGCAAAAAAGCATTTTAAAGCAACTTGTCTTCTGGAAAATGTTTGTTTCATTGATGTTTGAGCTTGCACAGAAGTAATAGAAACTGCATCTCTGATCACTGGAAAATGGATTCTTGTCAAAGGCACTAACTGTCCTAATAGTGTGGTGCTATGTCTTGCTCTGTCTCTCTGCCAGGCTCAGCTGTAGAAACAGCATAATTATATGAGTAGCAACAATTCCCTTATCTATTACGAACACTTGCTACTGTTAACCGCATTTCAATGTGCTGAAGATGAAGCAGAGAATTAAAATTTAAGCTGAGTTTGCTGGGTCTTTTAATCCAAAGGAGGTTGGTTTTCTGTCGAGTTGGTTGTTTGGGATTTTCTATACCTTTGTGAACCTGCCAGCCAGCCCAGAAGCAGGTGATTTTTGGAGACCCAGTACCTGCTGCTGCCAAGGGCACACCACCTGCCCTTGTCTGGTTGCTCTTTGTTTCCCTGCAAAAGTCTCTTCTGGAGCTGCTAAATTTCTGTTCTGCCTGACTTCTTGTGTCTCTGCCATTACCATGATCTTGGTACAGTACTGTGGCACCTGAGAACTAATAATCTCAGCAAAAAATTTCCCATTTCTGTCTCTCATTGGCCCATAAGTACATTCCCCAAGTGTAGACATTACTCATAAATCAGTACTCATGCTCTTCTTTAAAGGTAGCCAATTAATGACCAAAAATTCCTGATCCAAACCTTATAAATGTCAGTGAAAATTCTTCCAGAGAAAACTCTGAGTCCCGTATGAGGCAACCACAATAATTACTTCTCAATAATTATTTTCCCAGTTTCTAACCCACCAGCCCCATGAAACTACATGGATATTCAAATCACAGTACTGAAGGAGCTGTAATGATATTGAGAAATAGTGAACTTTTGATATTGTTGTGAGCACGGCCAGCAGTTATTTCCAAAGCATCTCAGAGAATCACTAACAAAGCAACAAATTAATACATTTGAGTTAGAGTAGGGGGAACTAGAAAAGATTCAGCCAAGAATGATGAGTCGAAATTCATTGTATATCGAACAACTTAATTACAGTGATTATGTTTTTTGTCATCGCAGAGTTGATGAATATTTTCCACAGCAAATGGAAATTTCCATCCCACAGTCATTGTAGTTGTCTAATATTGCTGTATATTAGTATCTTAGAGCACTATGATAGTGTCAAATATAAACAGATTACTGTAGACAATCACCAGCCAAAAACAACAAAGAGGCCAGATTATATCTAGGCCTTCTGATGATCAAAGCTTTAATATGCCTTATATGCTGTTTCATAAATAATGAATGTGAAATGGCTGTGGCAGCAACATCAAGGCTTACATATTTTTGTAGTAATTATTTCAAAATTAAATATAAGTAAACATCTTTTAAATGACTGTATTTATTAAATATAAAGCCCAAAGAGCCAAACACAAAGAAATAGCTAGGAGGAGATTTATCATCTGTAGGTCACTTGTATCCTATTTGTAATGATTCCTTTCCTGTGCTAAAAAGAAAAGCTAAAACAATTTCATGAATGTGTCATCTAGTGAAAGATAACCTTTCTTTGGAATTCTTTCTAATTTGTTGTAGACCTCCAGGAAGAAATATGCCAGCACCAGAAGTTATTTTCCCCTTTTTGTTTCATACATGCTGATTTACATATTTTGTTGGTCTTGTTTAAATGGCACACCATCTTCTGTTAACTAAAGAGACTTTATTAGAAGCAATGACACCAACTGTTCAAATTGGTATACATAAAATTCCTTATTATTTCACATTACAAAATAAGCATCCTTATCTATAAACTATATAAGTAAACAACATCTAAGTTTGAACACTCAGCTTGCTTATATTATCTTTACCTGGACTTTTAAAGAAAACTCAAAGAAAATTAAGATAAATTTTCAATGCCCTGGCAAAGATATGCAGGTGAAGGTTCAATAAAGTTAATCATCCTTTACACAGTAATGAGGAATTAATACTCAAATCATCTACATTTGATACACTTTACATTCAGCAATGTCATTTAAACCTTAAAACTGCAAGAATTATGGGAACTCTCAAGCTAATATTGATCTAATGCCTTTAGCTCAATGACAATGTCAATTAATTCATCTTTTTTTTTTAGGTAATACGAGAAGTACCTGTGCCGTTAGAAACAGTATATGACAGAAGGGTCCTCCTTCCAAAACTAAAGACAATTAATTTCCTGATTTCATTGCAGCTGATTCAGATTTTAACTCAAAGCATTTATAGATTTTTCCTTAGGGAAAATTAAGAAACAGCTTACATGTGTAAACTTTAGATTATTTAAGGAAATTGGTTTAAGCTTTAATTAAAAATCCATTATCGTTTGCTTTCTATTTTTATGGTTGCAGCTATTGTTCTTATCCCAGTTGTTTCCCTTACCTATCATTGGCCAGTACAACGTCTGCACTGACCCATTCAAATTCAACACCTGAAAATGCTTATGCTTTTTATTCCTTCTTTCAGTCCCTGCAGAGAAATTAAAGAAACTCAAGTTGCCTATATATAAGGCTACACTATACAAAATATGGGTCAACCAGCATGTGTGAAAGATGTAGCAGGTGTCTATCAGAGCACCCCACTGCCGCATTGGAGGGGCTTGTCCCCTGCTTTCTTAACACTTTCCTGAGTGTTAAGCTCCACAAGGCAAGTCAGGAGCTTTTTACTGCTCAGACAGCACCCAACCTGTTTTGGATATTAGCACAAACAAGACTGTGTATTAGCAGCCTGTTTACATGTTGTCAGACCAGCTACAGAGAACAAGTTTTAATTTCCAGGTGTTGGTTGCAACAGAGCAAAAAGATGTTGATTGACCCCAGCCTGTTTCCTCAGGGCCAAGAAAATTCTGAGCGTTTTCTTATGATCACTCTGAAAGTGGTGTCTGAAACAAGTCCTCTGGGCTGCAGCTGGTTTAAATTGATTACACATTTATTAATAATATACTTGTGATAGTAACGTCAAGCCTGAACCACAGGTCAGTTCAAAAGATAATTTTTCCTCAAACACAAATTGAATGTCAGTCTCTCCTTCTCAACAAGAATCAGAACAGAAACAAAAACATTGTAATATAAAAACCAAACAAACTGATGCTGACTTTTGCTATGTAGAAGTGCAGGCTTGACAAAACGACAGACAGGGGATGCTGTGATCAACAAGGACAACTTACATACTCATTTGATAATATTTTTTTTCATACAGACCAAGCCAAAATACTGAAGGAAAGGATGGAAATAGTTATTTCTAATTCCAGTGATCATGGTACTATATCTTTCACCTCTAAAATTAAGTCATATACATGTGTTTGTTCCTTACAAATAACTGAGACCCCATCACTGTGGCAAACAAAGCATTTCTCTTGGCAGACCCGCAATCTTTGTTTCTAGTAGCATTCCATAGTATCTCCTCAGTTAAAAACAGCTTAGTGCTTTTACCTGCTTATTTGACACACACAGAATGTCTATTTCTAAATTAACTCTTATTTTAAAAGATTGTAGCATCAAATTTTCATCTCTGCTAGAGAAAACCTGTGTCCAGCATTGGCCACTGCCACATTTCTGGTTTGTCTTTGAAAATCTTGGAATTCTACTTGTGCAAAACTGTTCTTGGTGACTTTGCTGATGCTGCCACAAATATTATTCTTTCTGATTGTCTCCAGAGGCTTCTCAGTGTCTTTCCTCAATTTTATATACTGATATAAGTACTCTGTGCAACAGTTTTTCAAGACTTGTCCCTACGAAGCAGTAATATGTAAATGACCCCCTCCCTTTCATGCACTAAGGGTCTCATGCCTATATTTAAATGAATTAATATGCAATTGCTACTCCTAATTTTTATCACAGTATGCTAATGCATTTACATTGGTTTGACTTCTTCCTCTGGAACATGGTACATGGATTAGCAACATGGTCTTACACAATTCTCCTGTTACTTAATTGAAAGCATTGGATTTGTTCACTTTCTTTGGAAATGCTTCTTGGGCTGAATTAAGTAATAACATGGGTGACTATATCCTCTTTTGTGAAGCATTAAATATAATTATTTAAAAAAAAAATCTTGTATTCTTTTTTATCTGATGGATCACTCAGTTGCCTTATCCAAGATACCAAAAAACTGGGCAGCAATTAATTATGGGCCAATTTTTGTAGGCTATATTTTGCTGGTAAGCTTCTGTATCACATGGAGATTAAATAAAATCTAAACATAGAACAGCAAGACAGTCTTAGTTCTGTATCCTCTGTTTCATTATTCTGTAAGAGCATCTGTAAATAAGTGCACCTAATGCTTGTTGTGAATTTTTTTAGCTGAGGGATTTAAAATGCAGCAAGAACTACTGAATCTACAGAGTCTGTGATATTATCTTATATAATACATTATCCAGAAAATTGTCCTAATCTATGAAATATATATTTATGTCCTTTTATTGTGCTATTTTGCTTACTATGTCTTAGTGAAAATGGAACACAGAAATCCATCTCTGACATTACCTGTTTAATGAATTTATGACCTAGATATGCTTGGAAAATGATTTATAGTCCTGTGATGTTTTTATCCTATTGTCCTTAAAGTTAAGTTTCACACATGGCAACCAGGGTACGTCATTTCAGCTTCTTCATAGAAAGGGTGGGTGAGTCTTTTGCAGAATAGGAACAAGCGCAATTTTGCTGACCAGAAGATACGTGTCATGCCATTTCCCATGGAAGGATGTGGCTGCTCAGTCAAAGTTTAATACAGTTCACTTCCTTGTGTAGCAAACTGTTCCCATTACCATTGTATCAGTCCTGAAAAATCTCTGCTAGCCAGCATCTCCTTTCATTGCTTTTATTTGCAAAATTCTGCCCAATCCTCATTTGCATTTCTCATATCCTACCCAACACCTTGTGTGCTCCTTGTGTAATCCTCCACAGATTGACCCTTCTTTCAGAAATCTCTTTCCTCCCTCTGGATGTTGCAGTGTTCTAGGCTGTTTTTTGTTAGTTCTTTGGTCAAACAACTCTGAGAATTTACTGCTTCATTGATAGTCTCTTCTTTACATACATGTTATGCCTGAGCTCACTAATTCATGGATATCAGCAACACACTCATCAGCCTTGCAGGGAGTTTTGATTTCACCCAAATGCTGTGTTCCCCTATATCGTTCTTTTCATACCATTAAATGTATTGACTTTCTTTTATGCCTGAAAGCTGGCCTATTCCTTCTAGCTGTTATCAGCTGGTCTTAAAAAAAAATAAAAGTCTTACTCTCCTTAAAAACCTCCCTTGGTCTTTAACCAGGAATGCTAATTATGCAAGAGATTCTTTGGATGAACCTTTTAAATGTAAAAGCTTTGGGAAGACGTATGAACCAAACCTATTTAAATAGGTCCTACATCTTTACAGTATTAAAAGTTGCATATCTTTCCCCATCTCTGAGAATAGCATTTTTCTTCCTATTTTTAGGGATATTTTTGGAGAGGGAAGGGCCTTCAAAGTGACCAAAATATTTTAACTTCTTGCTGTAGTCAGAGTAATGAGTGCTGGAAGAGTTGAATCCCAGCAGAAGTGGTAATTTTTATCAGTGGTGCAATTTCAGCTCTCCTACAGACATGTGATTTTGTCTTTCTGGCACTTTCTCACTCTCTTAATCTCCCATTTTCTTCTAACCAGGAATTCCATGGTTTTTCAGTGGAATATATTCATTGCTGCAGAAAGAAAAATATATAAGTTACATTATATTACAATCTCAGCCCTTTTCACTAGCAGGGAATGTCATTTTCATAACACTTCCACACTTTCAAATATACTAAGTGCATTTTGTTTGGGAGGTTTCTTATAAATTTTTTTATTCTGTGGAAGAAAAAGAGGAGAGAAGGAAGTGCTGCTTCATGCAATATGGTCTGTGAAGCTGAACTGTTGTCATAGCTGGTATCTCATTTTAACTTTGCAGGTCTTGATGAAAAAGGATCTGAGTTCAGGCAGTTATTGAGCGTATGCTCCAGTGACTGCCAGATTGATGCTTCTGTCATACAAGAATGTGACAATAGTTGCCATGGGTTTCCTGATTCGCTTAATTAGATTTTTCCCTGTATAATTAGCACATCTTTAGTCTGAACTTCAAACTATGTCACCAATTTATTTTGAAATTAGAGAAAGTGTTGGAGAGGATTTTATTCCTCTCATTTCTTGTAAATGTCTGTGCTAAGACCCACTAGGAATATCACAGCACAAAATTGTTAAGAGGTCAGTATGTGATGTGGAAACAGGCTGTTTGACCTAGTTTTGGCGGTGGCTCAGACATCTGAGCTCACTGAAGAGTGGCTGTGAGGAGAATCTCTCTTTGTTTCATTTCTCAGGATTGAGGTGAAGCTAGTGGGAAAGAGGGGGGTACCTTTGCAATTATATATATGAAATAGCTATTCATTTTTAGAGGTCATCGCACACACCAAAGTGTTACCATAGCACAAGAAAGACTGGCTTGGCACACAGGGAAGTGAGGAGGAAAGCAGCGGTGCAGAGCAAAGAAAGGTACATATGCGGTATGAAACTTTGCAAGTCATTTTATTCATATGGGGAACCACATGAATTCAAAAGCCTTTGCTTTGTCCACTGAAGTATTTATCCTTTCATGAGCTCTTACAGAACTATTGTAAAACTATCAAAAGTTTAGTTTAAACCCCCCCCATTTTCATACTACACAATATACTACACAGCTATGACAGGGATGCTGTTGGGGATGCTTGGCTGAGGTGGTGTCGTTAAGCCAGAGTTCAGTCTATAAATCCCCAAACCTCTACTTTGATTTATTTTTAACATAAAATCTGTTGCTGTTTTAAGGCTAAACAGTATAACGTATGCAAGGAGAAATTTGTCATTTTAAGAGGCTTCTGAAAAATATGTCAGCACTTTGCACTAGCTGAGGCTTTGCTCTATGCACCGCAGCAGCTCCTTAAAGATTTCCAATAGGCTGCTGCACGCCAATACTTCACTACAGAATTGTTTAAAAGCACATTAGCATGAGGATACCTTTCAGTGGAGTGGAAAGGGGCCTGGAAGGGTTACAATGGGACTGTAGTGTCCCCACACGTGACCTGAACCAACACCCATCAAAGTTTGAAGCATCCTCTGGCACCACCATGGTCCAGTGGGGTCTCTAGTGCCCCTGCAGCGGGTGTTGTCTCCACTGTGCCACTCATTCTGCCTCCTCATACCCTCCTGCCTTCCCTTCATTTGCAAACACACAGCAGGATTTTTCCTCTACCTTTACAGTCATGGAAGCTCAAGCGAGCAGCCTTTAGGACAGTGCTCCGTAACAGACCGCTGGTCCACAAAACGGGCCAGGTCACAAAGTTTGTCTATGCTTTTTCTTTTCTTCCTTTGTTTCATTTTAATGTGAACTAACATTTGTTACCCTTGGAACACAGCTTCCACACTGGAGAAAAAAAGGATGGCAATAAAAAACTTTCTGCTGTTTCAAGACATCAGAGTTCAGGTTGTTTATTACCCTTTCTTGTGTCTAATAGAAAAAAAGCACTAAAGTCACTTTTGTAGCATAGGTTTATGCCACTGCTGGCTGCTTTTATCAACACCACTGACTAAACTTTCATTAATCCAGAGCTATGATTTCAAAGCAGAAACACTGGAACTAACAATGCCTACATACATGGTCTGGATATTCATTTGTAGAAAAACTGCCAAGAGATTTTGTGAAAGGCAAAAGGTAAAATAAGTTGACAGAATTATGATGTCTTACTTTTCTTTAGTTTTTTTGTGCATGCTTTGAAACATTGATAACTTCAATTCTAATAGTATTAATTTCATATCATTGCTCATACTGCCACACAATGGGGAACAACTTGTGTTAGTCCTTCTTCCTGTAAACTATAACTCTCTATTATGTTCGTCAGCTATTTAATTCTCAACGATATCTTCGAAGTTTGATAATAATTTATGCTGTCAGTCTATTAAGTCAATTTTACAGGATCCAACACAACTAGTGCCTGCTTACATGAGGCCTGAAGACTACTTTGGGTCCCCGTGAAGGCCACTGGATATCTACCTTCTTTTATGGTTGACCTTGAAGGAGAGTTCAGTTTGGTAATTTATGGCAAACAGCATCCAGGAAGACCCATTTGCAAGATTCACTGTCACTTAGTGCTAAACGATCGCTCCTGACTCTGAAGACAATCTGAGTTCCTGACAGGGCAATCCCATAAAAAATATTGCCTGGCCGCCCAGGTGTCTTTTCCAATTATCTGGAGTAGAAATTAATACTTTTAAAAGCTGCTAGTTTTTGAAAGGTTATTACAATTTATTCCAGTAGTTTCTTTTACACATTATGATGAATTGGTTTATTACGCCGTTATTTTCCATGTCAGCTTTTTAGAAGATTGAATCATAATGTTGAAACATTAGAGTGAATGGCAAACATATTATTTTACAGCTGAGTAATATATTTCCCCTAAAAAATTGTGCTCTGTTTTTAATAACAGGTAATTTCATGATTATATTGCTTAATGCTGTTGTCCCACATTATTTATTTCTACGTAGTAAGGACTGGAGGACTCTCTTTTAAGATGTCAGTGATAGCTCGGACAGGACACAGAATATATGAAAGCACAATAATCCAAACTGTGAACTGTGCTTGGAAGCATAGCAATTCATGACTTCTCAATATCAGTTTAATACATGGAGCAGCTCCAGGGAGAATAAATGGTTAGCCTCACTTTAGTGGGATTCTAAATTTAGAAGCAAGTTTTTTTAATGTCATGTTTTCTTCTTTGATTTTTTTCTTTCTGTGATAATCTCTGGGTGCTATTTTTGTTCCCCAAATCCTCTCCAACTGATCTATAAAAGGGCGGTAATTAGCATTTTAATAGGAATAGTTGAATCTCACTGTTTCCCTACAGTGAGCATATTCCTATTTATGTAGAGCTCAGCAATACTCAAAGACAGCAGAAATCCATCCTTTCATTTTCTTTTCACTTTTTTTTTGGAAGCCAGGAGAGGGGGAGCTGGGGTGGAGGAGAAGGAGCAAAGCTAAAACTGCCATCCTTTTCGACACTGTATCTGCATGTAGAATAGTTTCTTTTTCCAGCATGAATTACAAATTTTTTGGCTCCCTGTCATCAGTTCTGCAGGTGGCTGAATACTTTGAACTCCCATTGACTTCTTTCACAGCACAATAAAGTTTCCATCCTGAGGTGCACAGCAATGCCCCATGTATTTTTTAATTGGAACAATTATCTCAGAATGGTCTAGTATGAAGTACTATTTCAAAAAGACAATTTCCTGTAGGTAAATGGTGTCAATTTCAAAAGTTGTAGGTTACTGCTAATGAGTGTCTGACACTATTTTTCAAGCAAGCGCATGTATAGATAAAGATTTGGAACCCAGCCCAAATGTTTAGAGAGTAAGACACCTACAGCTCAAATAGTCAGATAATGGCAGCAAAAATAGTCTTCCCTCAAAACCAGAACTTCTTCCCCTTCACCATCATAAATCCCTCCTCTGTGGGCTGTGTGAATGGCAAATTGCCATACAGCCTGAGCACCTCATGGACGTTACTGATTTTCATCCTCCATTTCATTAGGCTGATTTGCATGGCAGCACGGAGGGTAAGACCATGATGGATTTATCTTCTGTGTGACGCAGAGAAATAATTTAAATTTGTAATGTGTACTGTTTAACTTCCCATTTTGTGCCTTAGCCATAGGTCCTATGTAATGCAACTGTTCACAAAAGGTAGTATCATTTTATGGGTAAGAAACAGATAAAATTGTGTATTTTGGGGCTGGTCTGGCTCTGGGCACCACAACATGGTGTGTGCTTGTGTGTGTCCCAACCTTATCCAGACCCCTTGCCACCCCCTTCACTCCCCACATGGTTCAGATATGGCCTTGGTGAATAGTCACATGATGTTGCTGAACTGTGGTTCCTGGTTTTACTAAACCACAAAACAGTAAATCTGTGGCTCTGTTGACCAATCTGTTCACTCTTCAAAGTAAATGCTTCCTGACTATATTCCCTAGAAATGCTGGTGGAGATGGTTTAGGAAAGATGGTTTTCCCCAGTCCTTTAAATATTTTTCCCACTTTGTCATATTAATATCAATGAAATAGTTCACCTGAAATTCAAATAATTCAGATGAATTCAAAATATTCAAAATGCCTGAAATTCAAATCCATGGAGGAGTGATTTTCAAATATTTCTGATTAAAACACAGAGACTATAAACAACAATATATACATAGCAGCCTCTTGTTTTTCTGAATATCAAGATTTATTTCCCCTCAAGATAAATATTGACCTTGGCTTTAAATTGGTCAGAATTAATCTTTCTTGTCAATAAATCTTGGTATTCCCTTCCATAGAAATCAATACCTGTTTAGTATATCAGATTATTGATTGAAATTAATAAATTTAGCTCTGCATGAAGATTTTCAAACACGGTGAACAGTCCAAATTTAGGAGACTTCAAAAAGGCTCACAACATACTATATGGACTATTTCAGTTTAATGTTAAGAAACTGCTGAACTGTGCATTAAATAAATTACTGTATTGCTCAGAGACTTACAGTAAGGTCTATTAAGTACTTATTTAAAGACTTGGCAACAGTGAACAACAATAAATAATTCAAGTAGCACCTCTAATCTTGTTTTCTTTCTCCTTAATTGGTTTTACAGCATTGTTTTGACATTTACCCTTGAATTTAAAAAAAAAATACTCACAAAGAAGAAAATGCATGCTGTGCACTAATCCACCTGCCAATTGAGTACTTACATATTGATGCATCAGAACAGTGGAGGAGCTCCACTCTGTCTTCAGAGCTGGCAACTTCCATTATGGTGTGAAGCAGTATGGGTTTCTGGGCTTGCAGAAAAAATGAGTTGAATAACTGCTTATTTACACAGAGGCACATGTTCAAACACAAAGATATTTTAAAAATATAGAGATAGCACATCATCAACTCAGTGACACTTCAGAGCAAATAGGTAAGAGACCATGTCTGATTTATCACCCCAGGAAGCATCTAGATGCCAAACATTTGCGAAGAAAGACAGATGATCTAGAAGAGTTCAACAGCTGGAAAACTCAAGAATCAAGGAAGGAGAGACAACACTTTTGCTGTTCAGGTTTCCCCAGGCTGTTGAGAATGCTGGAGTGATTCTAGCCTTCAGGTTTTGAATTCAAAGGGGCAGTGCCAGGTCATATTTGAACCCAGTTTTTAGAACTGGATAAATATGTTTTGGTTTTGTTTTTAATTAAGTTTACAGAAAATAAAACATGGTTTGGCTTCTGCAACAGTTTTTCAAAATTTTGTGTCTAAAATTCTTTGTGTTAGTTGGTCTTTTTTTTCAAAATTATGTTTAGAGACAGAATTTCTTTCAAATTCTTTTTTCCTGAAAAGAGAATAGAGAAAGAAAGACCACATATTTTCCTTTCTTTGTGTTTTAATTTTCCTATTTTTTTAATATGTGTAAAGTATAAGCTTGCATGTGTATGTAGGTAAACAAACACATATGTAGAGATATGAGACACTAGATTATTCTGGCCCCTTCTGAGCAATATATGAATATATTCAAAGCATACATTTAGTGAACCTCAAATTGGTAAAAATATGGCACATACTGCTTTTAGACATCACATTGGCACCTCTTGGAACTTCAGATGGAAGTATTAACACTTTTGTCATGTACATATCACCCCCATGCATATTCATATTGAGACTTCCATGCATAGTAAGTAATTTTTTTCTCTAACACACACTGTATGGTTTTGTATGTGTATCCACTGTTTAAAAAAATGACATTTTCCAACATACTCTTCTCTTTCTTTAATTCTAAAAAAAAAAAAAATATTTTTCTGGAAAACAGCATTCTTACTGTGCATTAAAATACAAAAGATAAAGACAAAGCGACCATTAATCAATGTAAAACTGAAGAATGTATTTTTATTACCCAGAGAAAGGTGGGAATACTCTTCTCACTTATAAGTTCTCATGCTCCCAGCCTTTCTTTTAATAGGACATAATTTTTTTATCTTTTTTTTTTTTAAAAAAAGAAAGCTGTTTCTTTTGTACCTAGGCCATCAAGGTGTTCCCAGTGTGTAGAAGCCCTGCAATACCTCCCCAGAGAAATAGTCTATTGAGTCGTGAAAGACCACGGTAAAGTTAATGTATTTCCCTCTGACAGTAATGAATTTCCTCTCCCTTCATTGTGCTATTTGGTTAGGGAGATACATATTCACACCTCCCTAGTAAGTCCAGACACTAAAGGTAAAACCCACTGCTCTTATTTCCCATTCAATTTCCTACATTTGTCTATCAATAAACATACTTGTGAAGCTTAATGTTCTTACCATATTAATTTGTTCACCTATATGAGTTATATTTAATATTGACTCCCCATGAAACATGAAGCATCTTTGTTTCATGTTATTTCTTTGTTATTAGTTCCATCTTTGTTTCCAGCCAGGTAATTAACAATTCATTATTATAAGAAATTAGTTTTTATATACCATATTTAGGCATCCACAAGCAAGGGCTGCATTGCTAGCTCTGCTGGTAGCATGCCAAGTGACCTGGGTTGAGTCACTTCACTCAACTTACTCCATTCCCTCATCAAGAAAAAGAAGCATTTAACATTAAGTCCTTAGAGCTTGTTCTGATCTCTGAGAACATAAACTCTACACATTACTAATATTCGTGTTGCAACAGTATAATGGTCCCCCAGTAGAGGAACTGGATGGGATCAATATCCCTGGAGAGGGGCTGGAGAAGAACTGGGAGTCAAGCCTGAATTAGTTGGTTACCTATTAAGGCTTGCTCTCTACAGAGAAAGGTAATCTTCCACAGATGACAGGTACTAGCTATCTCAAAATGGTATCATAGACTGAGATGACCTGCCTTTGGGACATACCTGTTCCTCTCTACTGAAACGACCCCCTTAGCTTACTTAAATTTGAAACCTAGGTAGTTAATCAAGTATCTAAATATATGTTCAAATATATATGTTCAAAATGTATCAAATACATTTGAACATATATGAGGTGCCCCAGCGTATCACGACTTTGAAAGGAGGAAGTCCTCCATTGTTCTGGTGTCATATCTGTTAGCACCATATGTGTATCTTGAATTATCACAGAGCATCTCAATTGGTATTCAAAGCCCACGTTTAGGCACCTGAATTACTCTTCATATTTTTAGGGCACTGCAGCTGAAGGGATTGTCGTTCTCCCTACATAGCATACAGAGAGTATTATGCATAGGCACGATGAGGTGTCTTGAGAACATGCTTGCACATGCAAAAGCAATATTTCCTCAAAATTAAAAATATTGTTCTTTTATCTAAATAAATATTTTTTGTCAGTCAATTTATGTTTATCCACTCTAATATGCCACTGGTATTTAACTTGCCTTAGGTAACAAACTTAGTCATGCTATTGACACTAAAGCAATAACTCTCTGGTTTAAAATAATTATTCTAGTCTGATTTTCTTTTCTTTCTTTTGTAAGAACACGTTCTCTCTGCAAACATGACTTGTTTTTGAAAAGAGTTCTTTCTCTAAAAGAAAAGAAAATCAAATAATATTGATCTAATTGTGCACTTACTAATGAGTGTCTCAGGAAAGCAAATAATTTGGGAAAAGGAGGTGACATGTTTGTAGTTTGGCCATATCTATTATCATCTTAATTTCATAAAACTATAGCCTGACCTTGAATTGACCATGCATTTTATAAGCTTAGATGAACAGTTATGCAACCAGCTCAGCTACCACTTGAGAGAGCAAAAGCAGTCAGCTGACCAGGCACTTAAATTCAAGAACAGATAAATCATAAACCTAAATGTTTTATGATTTTTATTATAAATATTATTTATTTTAAGAGAAATCCCTACAGTGGTTTTGCTTTGCAGCTACATTGCAAAGCCCTCTCTGGTTTGGGCAATTTTGTCATTTCCTTTGAATTTACATTTACCAATCTAACAAGTTTAGTTTTCATATCTTTATCAAAACATCATATTGGGAGACTCGTTTGCTTAGATGTCCTAATTCAGCTCCCATTAAAGTCAATGGAATTAACTTGGCTTAAGTGATGTACTACACATAGAACAGCTGTGCAGGATCAACTCAAAAGTGAGTTTTCTCCAGTATCCCATTTCTGGCAAGAATAAATAAAGTGTGCTTTTGGAATAAGTCTAAGAAACAGGGCAAAGAGAGAATGATACTTTAACTTGTACCCTTCCTACTCCCAGTAATTTACATTTCAGAGACTTAGTGAGTTGTATGTTGTAATCACTATATTTAATATCTTTAGATGGATCTTTCATTGAAAGTCTTCAATCTGCCTTTGAATCCACTTATACTTTTGGCATTCACAAATAGTTCCACAACTAAGTTATGCCTTATTTGAAAAAGTACTTCCTTTTGTTTATTTTAAACCTCCTAATGATAATCTCATTTAGTTCTTCCTAGTTCTTACATCTTGAAAAATAATGGATAATCAGGCTCTTGTTCAGTATCTCCATGCAATTAGTAATTTTATAGAATGAAATCATATTTTCTTTCTACCAATATTCTTTTTTCAACCTGAAGAGTTCCAGTTTATGCAATTATACCTCACAGAGAGGTCACTGCCCCACCTTATTCTTCTTCAAAGAACTTATAACTCTACTTTGTCCCTTTTAAAGTGACACAACCAGCACCATCAGTGGAATTCAAGAGTAGACACACCAGGAGTGCACAGAGTGATACAGTGATACGATGTTTTTTCTTTTATTATCCTTTCCTTTTTTAACATTTCTTTGTAATTTCAACTCTCCTGGACACTAAGATGTCATTTTACACAGAACTATTTACATCCATTTGTCCTGATGAACAAGAGTTGATTTTCATGACCGTGCTTTAGTGTGCACTTATACTTCAGGCTGTTCCTACCAACACATGTTATTTGCCTTTTTCAACATTTAATTCTGTCTGCCATCTTATCTTTTTGTCATTTGGTGTCATCAAATTCTTTTTGTAACTCTTATGAATCAGGTTTGGGTTTCTTTTGGACTAACATGAATTTTTTGTCATACTAACTGTTTCACTATTCAACCTCACTATTCAGCTCTACTGTTCAACTCAGTTTCCAAGTCTGTTTTGCCTATGCATAACGACAAATCACAACAAAAACTCTTTAGTGAGATGGTTATTACTCATTAGTGATTAAATCTGTTCCTTAGAAAGAACCAGAATTTTGAGGTAGTCCTTGAGGTCAAGTTTTACAGTGTCCTCACCTCCCTCCTGTCTGTGGCATTCTCCAAGATGGGTCTCTGTGTGAATCCCCACTCCTCAAAGTTCCGTTTCTCTGACACATCCTCACTTATTCCTTCACCCCAGGTAGGTGAATATGCCTTCACATTTTAAATTTGGGATTAAACCAGTGCTTACTTCTTTCAGTGACAATTGTGAGCATTGAGGGGTGATGCCCTCCATCCAGTCCAACTACCCTTATGCCAAAGCTTCCAGGTGGCCACAGTCCCACCCTCCAGCAAATCTGGACTCTGTTCTCTGCACTGACCAGGCAGATTTCAGTGCCCCTGAAAGCCCTATTTGTACTGGAAACAGAGCGTGTCTGAGCAAGGCATTTGACATGTTCTAGTCTGGGTGGCACATCTTGGGGAACATTTTTGAACAGAAGTCTCTCTTTCCTCAGAGAGGAGTCCTCTCCATAAATGCTCATATGAGCTAGTATACAAGGGTAATAGTTTCAGATCAAAACTGGGATTATACAAGAATAATTACCTTGCATAGGCACAGCCTAAAAGGTACATGCATAGCCAAGGCACAAACACTTTTCTGCGTCTCTCTACAGAACTGTCCAAGTACCTCCTAATATGGCCACAGGGAAGCCCACACAGCAATATAGGTGTGCAAAAGAAAATAGGATACGTCAGTACAGGGAGTAGTAATCGGGGGTAAGGCGAGGCAGAATCTTGCTATGCATGAAGGATTTCTGCGTGTTCCAGGAGGAACTGTGGAGCTGTTAGGGAGCTGTGGAATAAGCAGTAAGAAAACTCATTTCTAAGGCTTCCAAAATATTGTAAAGCTTTGGGTAAACCTTTAGATGTGAATACCAAATCACCAAGGCATTTAAATTATGAAAGGTATATGAAAAGTAACAGCAAGAGAGCTAGCATATCATACAGATTGCTCAGTGAAAAAGCACAGATATATTAGGTGCATCCCTGCAGGGAGCTGTGACAACAAAACCCTCGAAGTTAAAATACTATCAAATATGCTTTAATCAAAAGCCATGTGGACCTTTTGGATGCTCTCTTCCATCATTGCTGTGATTAACATCATCTGTTTTTCTGGCAAGCAAATAAATAGATAACTAAAACACACTCAGATGCTCTTGGCTGAAATGTGACAAATATTCCTTGCCAGCAGATGAAAAACGTCTCTTTCCAGGGATGGACCAAAGTCAAAAAGTTATGAGGCTTTTTTAGAAATTTGGGAGTGGTATATTTCTGGACTGAAAAAGTGTCATGTATGTGGTATGTCTCTTGAGTGAGAACTGATACCAAGCATGTGAATTACTTTATGAGAATGAAATAATCTGATTTTTTATCCTTTACATCTGAAAAAAAAAATGTCATTTACTAAAATATGATGTCCATATTTGTCTGGCAGGCTCTTACGCCTTCCTCATAATTTTTGAACTCATTAACCAAATCTTGTAGAAGGTAGGAGTCTTGGCAATAGCTATAACAAGAACAGTAATATTTGAATTAAGTTTTTGTTGCAGTTATTATTTGGCTGTATAAAGCGGCTATTTTCATTATTAGAGTATTTTTTTCTACTGTGTGGAAGGATTGTGTGCCTGGATTAAATTGGAAAGTGTTAGAATTCATATCTATATTCATATCTATAATGAAAATATCAAGGTTTAATTAAATTCTGTTACCTGCTTTAGAATGATATTTAGCATGTATTTAAAAGAAAGAATTAACAAAAAGAATTCACTTTTTTTTTCAAAACAAGTATCTAGGTACACAGATGTGAACATGGAAAGTGCAGTGCAGGTTGCATGTTCTGTAGCGTTTAAATCTAAAGAGCTGCTAGACATCCTAGGTCTGTTGTAGCATTTCCTCTGGGTTAGCTTGTCTTTCTTTCCAACAAATTACAAGATTGTTCTGTGTACTCCACCTTGTAGATGCAAGAACTAACAGCCACCAAAAAAAAAAAAAGAAAAGAAAAATGTTTCAAATTGGTGAGACTGTAACGGTCTCCATTTAAGAACAACCTTTATTAAAAGATTACACATATTTTCCATGTTAGTAATACTGAAATACGGAAATACTGAAATACGCTAGAAATCCTGAAAATGTTGTCACTACATGCTTTCACAAGAAAAGCAAATTTACCATTGTAGGATGACTGACTAACATGGCAGCAATGAAGGGTGAAGGAAAACGAGTTTCTTCTAATTAGAAGTATGTATGTGTGCTGCTCACAACAGCGGAGCACATTAACAGCAGAGTTAACAATAACCATTTAATTACTCCAGTTTCACCCGTGTTTTTAAAGATGCTTTCACAGTAATGCTTTCAGATATCCTTTCAGATAACCTTCATTCTTGTAAAATGCTTTTCATTGGAAGCAAATATTCAGATAATTTTTCTTTCTCAGAAAGCCCACGCTGAGGGAAATGACTTTGCTCAATGCCACAAGGGATTAAAAAAGGGGAGTTTGCTTCATGCTAAGATATAGGGCTTTGTGCTAAGGGATGAAGTCAAGAAAATACTCCAATGCAAGTAAAATATGATGGAGATAAATGAGGGGAAATCACTCTGTGTTGAGCGAAGAGACTCAGCTTCCCCTACCTGTACAAGTGCAAACACTTTTTTAATGTCAGTCACACATAAAACACAGTAGTAAGGGGGAAAAAAAATTAAGAGAAAATATTTATCTAAAAACAGCTATCGGAAGTTGGCAAGATTACATTGTGGAGTAAAATTGGCTAAGAGGTTTCAGGTGAAAATTTTGAGTTTAATATTAGGGGTAACTGCAAATAATTCAAAAATTAATATCGTTTTTTTCCAGTCAGGAAAAAAAAAAAAAAAAAAAAAAAGATTTATCTTCAGCATTCTCTAAATAGAATATTTCAGTCTTTCATATGATTGTTCCCTATTTTTCCAAACTTCATATCAGAGAGTCAGTTCATGTTTTGGAGGTTGGGGGTGCATCTGCATACTTGGAGTTCTCCCCAAGATGTCTGAAGTCAAGCTGAAACTAAATGAATGGTTTGCATGCCTATAATGATTTTTATTTCTTCTTGACTTTACTCACTTCAACAGACTTGATAAATTGAACAGATTTAGAGCAGAGATGTGTTTTTACTAGTAAAAAGAAACAATTCTTTAATGCTCTTTCAAATGTAATCAGGAAGAAATGACAACGAGACATCACTGCCCTATTGCCTACCCCTTTGTGGCTGCAAGTCACCTTGCACAAGTTTGTTAAAAGACTGCATGAAGTAACTCCTAGACATATGCTACTGTCTGAAAATGGCAACACGATTAATTTTCATTTTATGAGCATCCTCACACTCAATTCAGATCCTATCCTCTGCCTCTGTGCATACTTATTCCTTTTGTACTCACTCTCACTTATTCTCCTTGCTGGCTTCTATACCTCTGCCCCTTTCTCTGCACTCTCCATCATAACTCCCCTGTGCTTTTTTCAATTTATTTTTTTAAGAGGCATAGTTCAATACTGGTTCTCTTCTTGTTCTCTGAAACAGATAAATTATTTTGACTATGAAAATTCCATTCCCAAAATTCAGCTTGAAAAAGACACCAGACGTAGAAAACTCAAGGCTACTTCTTCAAAACCAGAGAAAGTTTGAAGCCACAAAAGCATGCTCTAGCACTAAGAAACATCAGCAATATCTACTTCACCTTTAAGTCCTTCCTTACTAGTGGAGCAGAGGATGTGCCTAATGAGGTGAGAGAAGGGTCATGTTCAGGTGGTAAAAATGTGCATCTGTCGGACAAAGACCAAATAACAGCCCATTCGCTTCATTGGCTGAGTAATGCCAGAAATTCACTCAAAATCATTTCAGGCTTGTGATGCTGAATTATTTTTATTCATACTGAGTTCAAAGGGAGCTAATGACTCTCAGCCCCTTCCACAAGTGAGCATTAACAAACAGATTGGCCAGGCAGAGATAGGACCTAGAGGAGAAATCCCTCTAGACAGGGTATCCGACTCCCTGGAAAAGAGAGGTTTGTCTCAGGATTGGCACTCTGGAAAACAGCTGTCTTGGAAAGCTGAAAACTCCTTTGTAAGCACAGATGTTGGCGTCAGGCCAGCTGTAGGGCTTGGAGTAGCTTTACCCTTGCCAGCAGTTGCCCGTAGCTACTGAGGGCTGCTTGCAGGTCCCCTGGATCCTTCTGCACACCTCTCTAGTTCCCACTCCCCAGAAATTGAAGAAAGGGCAAAACCAATCCAGCCTTTTCTCCCCACCACCTTTACTGTGAAAACCCACATCACCAGGCAGGAGGATACACGTGCTTCTAGCAGGAAAAAGATCGAGTCCCTTGCCTGAGGATGGGTGGGCAGCACGTTTCCTCACAAGACATCCCTGGTCCACGCTAGAGCACCACAACCCAATCCCCTTCTGCAGCGCTCAGCACAGCCACCTGCAACACACCGCCCTGGTGGCAGGGGATGCTCTGCAGGAATGTGTGTCATGGGACAGGACGGACACCCCAAGCTTCACTCTCAGGTGTCATGAGGGAGTGCAGCTCAATAGGTCTGATGGATCCAGATGTGTATGCGCATAAGAAGGCCTTAGATAATGAGTGCTCTCTCTGCAATAGAATTATCTGGATTAATTACTCTGATAAATTCAGACTATTTTTCTTTCCTTGTATCTAGCTGGAAATATAACCTATTTTTTTGTTCTGGAAAACACTAAATAACTTTCTTTTGGTGAAGGAAAAAAAAATGTTTTAGGTTTACATGTTTTCCAGTAGCTGAAATTTTGAAAAAAGTTTAGTGGCTTAAACCCCCAAATGGTCTGTCTTATCACTCAGCTGTAAAAGGCAATTTGAAACAGAAAGTTTCATACATTATTTAAAGCCTTGTAGATTTGTTATTTCCTGAAGGCCATTCTAATTTCATGATGCTGTTCTGTTTGCTAGAATTTTCTCAGCATAACTGTCTGGAAAGATTTAGGTTAAAATAACAAATATATCATACAAATAGTAAAAATGTCAGAAATTGGTAAAGGAAATTCAGAGGATTCTTAAATATTAAAAGCAATGTGGAGGACTGATGCAGTAAAGCAGAGATAGATTTTAATTTCCAGAGACTTCTGAAGTGGTTTTCACTGGTTTGAGTTACTGGTATTATTTTTAAAGGAGTGCCTTGTCAATCAAGTGTTAATTTTTAAACCTTCCTGAGACAGATCAGTAAGACCATGGCCCTTTAAATCTTCACACATCTTTTTTTTCATGACACGTCTGGAGAAGAGAAGACGCTGTGGAGACCTTATAGTAGCCTTCCAGTATCTGAAGGGAGCCTATAAGAAAGCTGAAGAGGAACTTTTTACAAGGGCCTGCAGTGATAGGATGAGGGGTAATAGCCTCAAACTGGAAGAGGGTAGATTTAGGTTAGATGAAATATTTCACGATTCAGGGTGGTGAGACACTGGAACAGAGAAGCTGTGGATGCCCCATCCTGTAAGTGTGCAAGGACAGGCTGGATGGGGCTTTGAGCAAACTGGTCTACTGGGTTGTGTCCACGCCCATGGCTGGAGGGGTGGAACTAAATGATATTTAAGGTCCCTTCCAACCCAAACCTTTCTATGTTTCTATGAAATCTAATAAGCAACATCCCAGTTGTATTCCAGATTTCCATGAGCATAATTTCATTTCCCTTAACAAAACACCTCAGACCCTCCGGAAGGATGCTGTGGAGGTGGAGGGTCTCCCCTTCGCCCTGCAGCATCACAGTTCTCCACACACTGTGCAGGGAAGGAGGGCTTTTAGATTTCTCCGCTGTGCTGAGCACTGCAGACAGGCCCTGATCATGCTGAATGACACATTGCATTAAACAATACAGATAACCACAGTTACAGGTTGTTCTGCCCAGTGTCATTTCTCGTCTAAGATTCTGGTACTGTATTGAGGGAATTGCTTGTGATTTTTTTCACGGAAAGTCTCATGCTACGGTCGTTATAGGATCTAGGCTTGCCTTGTATGAAAGAAAAGAATATTATCCCCCTTTATCAGCGGGGTGTCATATACCCCAAGTAGTCCCAAATAACAACGGCATAATTAGCAGAGCCAGGAAAGGAGGCTAGAACTTGCTGACTACTGTACTTTAACCTTAAGGTTAAAAAACCCAAACAAACCAAAAACCGAAAACAAAAACACAAAAAGAAACCCACCAGCAAACACAAACTTTGCCTTCATACAAGGCAAGTGAAAGGCAATACCCCTCAGGCCACTGCTGGGGAAACATCTTGGGAAACAAGAGGCACGGTCAGTGCCGCTGTGGTCCGCGATTCCACCGGGAAAACATTGCACTCCCTGCGGACTTCGGGATAGTCAGTGATGCAAAAGGGAGTTTCCCAGCGTGAGTTCCTGCCCCTGCTCCCTATGTCAGGGCTCTTCCTTCCTACAAAGGCTTCTTTTTGGTCCATATATAGAAGAAATGCAGATGTCTGTTGCGAGGGGGTGGAAGGCACTGCAGAACAGTTGCTTTCCAAAGCTACAGAAGATAAGGCGCCTGCAGTAACGCACTTGACTCACCCGACACTTAGCGCTGAGTCAGCGTCTTAGAGCAAAGGAAGGGTTGCATGCGGCAAGGTCATAGGCAACTACTCACAATCAGCCTTACAGTACTAAGAAGAAAGCCCAACTTATTTTAGCCACTTCAGTAAAATCATTATGGGAATCACAGAATCACAGAATCTTAGTGGTTGGAAGGGACCTTTGAGATCATCGAGTCCAACCACATTAAAAAAACAAACAAACAAACAAACAAAAAAAAACCCACAGGGATACAGGGAGCTCGGCAACGCTTTCCAGCATTACTTAACAAAAACATGAACTATGGAAGTTCACTACACGTTCTAACTTGCTCCTTACAACACATAACACGTAACAACAACTCAGACTGAGTTTGAAAAGGAGCAGGTCGAAGTTGCACGGTCCTTGATAAGATAATGGCCATATTTTCTCATTTTCTAATCTACAAAAGCCAAATATTCTTATCTCATTAGCATTATCTTGAAAATGTATATACTGGTTTTCTTTTGTGCTCCGTTAAACTTCTGGTTTGTAATATGGTGCATATATGTACACACACACACACGCATCAACTGCAAAACTTTCTCCGGAGTTACACGTCAGATAGAAATTCAGAGACCCAGCACTGGATAAGTCAATCTAGAGCAAATTAAAAAATGATGCTTGACAACACTTTTTTTTTTGTGTTTTTTTTTGTAAAGAACAATTAAAACATTTGAAAGATTCGTAATAAAAGCCATTAAAGTGATATAATGCAAAAGAAACTTTGCATTTTCAACTAAACTGATTTAAATCATTCTCTTCATGCCATACTGCACAAAAAGCAAGTAAGACCACTCCAATAATTACAGGCTTGATCTAAGCTCATAAAAATTCTTTATACCTGTATCGATATAGTCAAGTTCAGCTGATCTTTCTGCCAGTGTTGTTTACAACCTCTGACTGTATTAACCAAAAAACCCAAATAAGTCTGAGTATGGCGGAGTCTGGGGACAAAAAGTGCCCCTTATCTGGACAAACCAAGGAACAAAAAACAAGGAGGCCTCATATTCTTTGCCCTTAGGAAGGGAATTTTTAAAATGCAAGAAGCTGAAATGATTTTTTTAAAAAGTCTTCCCCTTAGAGCAGAGCTTTGACAGAAGTGGATTATTGAAATATATATATATAAGCAAAGGATAGGATTGAACTCTCGTAACTGATACAAAACCAAAGTATTTTATTTGTCATCTGTTACATGAAGAGGGGGGACTAACGCTGTTACGAATGTGCAGAAGCCAAAGGAGCCAAAATAAAACAGATGAAGTTTATTTATAGCAAATATTGTGACTTCTGTAGATGTATGAAAACCACAAACAAATTCCAAATTACTCAAACCAATATATTAGAAAATCTTTTTTGGCACAAAAAATTAGCAAATGATGTAACAAGACCATATAAATACATATAATAAAAGCTACTCTAGGTGATAGCCCACTGATCTGTTCTTCTGGAAAAAAACCAACAATGTTCTTAGTGAATTCAGTGGGAGCAGGGTTAGAACCTGCAGGGTGAGTAAGTTGCTGGGTTCAAGACTGGGCATGTTTAGTTTGGAGAAGAGGAAGCTGAAGTGGGACCTCATTGCCCTCTACAACTCCCCGAAAGGAGGCTGGAGAGAGGTGGGGGTTGGCCCCTTCTCCCAAGGGAATAATGGCAGGAGCAGAGGAAATGGTCTGAAGCTGCGGCAGGGGAGGTTTAGATTAGATATTAGGAAGAATTACTTTACTGAGAGAGTGGTCAGGCACTGGAACAGCCTGCCCAGAGAGGTGGTGGAGTCACAATCCCTGGAGGTATTTAAGAAACGTGTAGACGTGGCACTGCAGGGCATGCTCTAGTACCTGGGATTGTTGGTTTGTGTCTGGTTGTGGGTGGGTTTTTTTGTTTGTTTGTTTGGTTGGTTGGTTTGGTTTTGGTGGTTGGATTTGATGATCTCAAAGGTCCCTTCCAGCGATGAAGATTCCGTGATTCTGTGAAGTGAGCTGGACACACAAGGTTTGTGAGAAAAACCGGAGCCTGTCCTTCGAGCTGCCCAGGATGGCAGCCTGGGGTGCAGTGCCCCACAGCAGCAGGACACTGAGAAGAAGTATTGTGCTAGGTAGGCAGTCAGCATGGTCACTGTGTGCCCAGCACAGGTCACAAAGCACCAAGCAGCTGACCGAAAAAGATAAAGCTTTCTTAGAACCCTTAGATGCAATAGTGTTGATGGCTGATCCTATCAATGTCTCTGCGCACATTTCTTTAACACTCCTCCTTGGCAGGAGACAATAGCTGAGAAGTTCTGCCAACACTGTTATCTCTAGTTCTCCCTCTGGTCTTTGTGATCTACAATTAGAGCACTTCTGAGTAGGAGCATTTCAGTTCAGTTCAGAGGTTTGACCACCTGGCTAATTAACCAGAACTATTCAATTTAGTACATTAGCAGCCAGCTGCACAATCCCTGCTCTTTTTGCTCAATATAGGCATGCAGAAACCAACCAGTGAAAGCCACTGAAACCAGTGGAAGCCCAAAAGCCACTGCTATTAAAGCATGAGAGTAACAGTGACTGCATAAAATTCCGGAATCACGAAATCACGGAATCATGGAATTGCTGGAGTTGGAATGGACCTCCAGAGATCATCCAGTCCCACTCCCCGGCCAAAGCAGGGTTCCCCAGAGCACATCACTCAGGAGCATCCAGGCAGGGCTTGTAGATCTCCAGAGAAGGGGACTCCACACCTTCCCTGGGCAGCCTCTTCCAGGGCTCTGGCACCCTCACCCCAAAGAAGTACTTCCTCAGATTGGAGTGGAACTTCCCATGGTCCAGCTTGTGCCTGTTGCCCCTTGTCCTGTCACTGGGAACCACTGAAAAGAGTCCAGCTCCATCCTCCCTCAAACCGCCCTTTAGACACTTGTCAGCATCAATAAGGTCTCCCCTCAGCCTTCTCTTCTCCAGGCTGAAGAGCCCCAGCTACCTCAGCCTTTCCTCATCAGGAAGATGCTCCAATCCCTTAATCATCTTTGTGGCCCTACGCTGGACTCTCTCCAGCAGTTCCCTGTCTCTCTTGAACTGGGGAGCCCAGAACTGGACACAGTTCATCTCATGACTTGCATATCAAAGCCTTATTTCCATTATTCTAATGCAAAAAGTCTGTCATTTAAAGGTGTGAGCTTTAATGTTTTTCCCTTAAAAAGAGCAGTAACAGTTTACAACCTCCACTGTGAAAGAGGCTGTCAGTCTAAAGGTAATAATATAATCAAAGAACCATAGAACGGTTTAGGTTGGAAAGGACTTTTAAAGGTTATCTAGTCCAACGCCGCTGCAATAATCCTATCAGCGTAGCTTTTTCCTCCTGTGTTTTTTTAGATCAGTCCTTGCGATTGGATCATGAAAAATAAGTTATAGTTTGTAGTTTATCTTAATCTCTCAAGACTTTATCCTTCCTGAAGCACAAGCCAAGTTTTGCATTAAAACAAACCCTTGCCAGAAGTATTAACTCACGGATCAAAATGCTGGCTTTTCCAATCAGACCTACTCTTTCTAATCAGATGTGCACTACATGCTATTTTATCTAAGGATCTCTCAGCAAATCAAAAGTTTAATTGCACAAGTCTTCAAGAGGGGTGGGCCAGTCCTTGAACAAACATTCCATCCAGCTGTCCAGTCTTGTCCTTGAAGTGGGCAGCTCCACACTTCTTGGAACTAATTCCAAAAAACAAACTAAGTTACTGAAGCGGATTGCAACCATTCATTCAAAAATGTGGAGTACTGTGAACTCTACAGCCCTGAACAGGATTTGAGACCTAGCAGGAAAACAGGACAGCAAACAGGCTATCTAGAACAAGAAGGTTCTTTCTTATATTTAGGATGCAAGCTCCTGTATTCCATGTGCACTGGAAAAAAACAACGGATGGCATATGCATTTTTAGGAGTGGAATATTTAAACTCTAGGGTTATAAAACCAGTGCAAATACTAGAATCCAACAGAAAGCAAACTGAAGGTGGGAGGGGTGGTTTACTACTGGGCATTATTGACTGGAATTACACTAAGTAGTCCATATGCTGCCTTTGATCTCAAGAATGAAAAAAAACAAAGTCTGCTACCTTCTTAAGGAACTACATACAGGATTAATCTCAGACGCCTCTTAATTGGCAGCCAGGATTTCCAACTCCAAAAGAAAATCACTGCTATGGGAAGATCCATATTGTTCTTAAATATGGTTGTCAGACATTATTTCCACCTACAGGAGAGCTAAAGACTACTGATCACTACGCAAACTAAGCTTCACCTGATGTTTCTATGGTTTCTCAGCAGCAGGACAAGCAGTGAATTGGCATTTGGTGAGAAACAACAGCCCATTAAATTTCGTAAATGACAGCTCAGAACAATACAGAGACTCTCATTTTTCCATGTGAAATACACAGATAGGGTTTAATATCTCAAGAGTATTTTTAAGCAAAACCCCTAAAGCTGAAGAGTTTACTGTGGGTATACACACCAGGAAGGGTGGGAACAGGAGTTTGAAGTAGCAACAACAGGATCCACACATGTACAGCCATAATCAGCACTACCTTAATCATGGTTTGGTTCAGGTTCAGCCAGCTGCTGCTTTTATTTAAATGTTGAGATTGGTAATATGGGGAATGTACCATCTGAGGAGAATGATAAAAGGACAAAGTTGAACCAGCTCTCTGCCTTCTAACAGGTTTAAACTACTGCAACATTTTTTTCTTCTACTTAGGCTTTGTGCTCTTAGGGAATAAAAGTGATACTACGGTCGCTGCAGACAAAACATATTTACCAAACAATACTC
Organism: Gallinago undulata; assembly: GCA_026546715.1. NCBI lineage: Eukaryota > Metazoa > Chordata > Aves > Charadriiformes > Scolopacidae > Gallinago > Gallinago undulata. Next base: position 69,271,155 of record JAOTQQ010000023.1, read on the forward strand.
ACTTGCATCCTAATGAAGTGATAGCAATTAAAATGTAGAAGCTTTCAAATATGTTCTACTCTTTGATTTCACTGACAAAATAGGTGAGGTACCTCGGTATGTAGGTATGTTTTAGTTTGTATCACAATGCCTATAGCTTTTAAGATAATGACTCCCTTCACCCACCGTCAGGGTAGGCAGTCCCGGAGCTAAAAACTGAAAGCCTGCCAAGTACATGGCCACTTCACAGGGTGCCCTAACAGTCAGATTTATTTCTTTCCATGTACTGTCTGGACAGCTTAAGCAACACAAAATGGATCCTGCACGCTTAAGCACAGGGCACAGCTATACTTTTCAGGAGCATTAAGTGGTCTACCCAATGCTGGAAAAGAAGGCTGCTCCTAGGTATAGATGCCAATGACTGCATTAACTTATCAATTAAATGTCTCAGCAGGCAGATCTTGGGGTTGGTTTCTGCTGCCAGAACCACTTCTTTATCTATAGCAAACAGTGAACGAGCTGAAACAGTTTTGGCTAGCTGCCGAAAAACCCGGACTCAATTAAACGTCCTAACCAGCATAATTTTAAGGCATGAATTTGCAAGTCTGAGACACTGGAAGCCAGATTAAAGTAGTCCCTGAAACCAAGGGATTTTAGATCTCTAGACTTGCAGATGTACAGAGTGACTCTGCATGACAGGAAATAACTTGGAGTTGCACCAGTTCCTGCTCCTCAGTGAGTTTAAGCAAGACTTAGTCACTAACTTGTTGAGACTGAGACAGTGTAGGGCAAAGAACAGAGAAAGGCAGAAATCCAACAAACCAACTGGAAAACTCTAAAATCAAATGACAGGTGAATTCAGACATTTTGAAGAGTCAGAGGCTGAACAGGGTTTGCTTGGAGCAATTTTAGAATCAAAAGCTTCAAGCCTGCCAGGGTTCTCTGTTCGGTGCCAAAGTCCTAATTGGTTTAAGCCCTATAAACAACACAGAGTGGAAAAATATTAACACGTTAGTGCTGGCGGATCAAAGAACAGTGATTTCCCAAGGCCACTTTGGGAAAAGAGACAAGAACTGAGCATACATTTCTCAAGCTCAGAATTTGTAGCAGAAGATTCTTTTAAAAAGATTTCTTTCCCAATAATGCTTTTCTTTTACCAATAATGCATAGTTTACCCTCCTAAGTCAACTTATCATCAAAGAATAACTAGCCTGAAAAGACTTTCTGTTTTCTCTTTCGTTGTGCTAAACAGCCTAAACAAACTTAGTCTTTCCTTGTAGATCACATTTTCTACATGCCTGATAAAATCTGTTGGTTTGCTCTGGACACTTTCCAATTAGTACACATCTTCTGAAGTGCACCAATTAAGATTAGTTTTGGGCACAGCACCAGGCACATTAATGAGCGCGATGATTATTAAAAACTCTCTCAAAACATTTCAGTTTGTGCACTTATGAAGTACACAATATAAGCGGAAAGAAAACGAAATAAAACCTTTTTGGGCATTTTAAGTCTCCCAAAAGAATTTTATCACCTACTCAAGGATTCTAGTAAACTAAGTCAGATTATTATTCAGACAGTATTTGAAATCACAGAAAGAGCAAATTACAGACATATTCCAGCAAAGTCACACACAGCATCCAGAATGGGGGACAATGATCTAATTCCACAGAGAGAAAAACAGACAGTCTGTCTCTAGGAAATCAGAAATTCAGAAATATACAGACCAATACCAAAGCCTGTCATAAACCTGAAAAAGTGAAATGACGTAATCTAATAGCACTCTGATACCAGCTCAGAACTGTCCAACTTTATACATATTTTGCTTGAAAACAGTATTCTATTTATCTCAAGTAATGTGTCTCAATCTGAGGGAAAAAAAAACCCACCTCCTGTTTCTCAGGAGGTCTCTGCTAACACAGACAAAGTTAATACTAGCTGCTACAGGATGATTTTCACAAGAAAAGCAGTAATGCAGACCAAGTCATATTTTGTCCAAATGTATTTAGGTGCAGTTTCTCCTTTGCTAAGAAAAATGATGCTCACACTCAGCTCAATGACTGCTCTACTCGCAACACAGGAAATTATGAATCCTAACAGAACCAGTACCAAAATTTCAGAAAATAGTCTACCCTTGTTGCAAATGGGATCCACCAATTCAATAGGAATTTTGACAGTTGGAAATGGTCACGTATATGTGCATGCATTCATGGTGCATGATATAGCTGCACTCCTGCCCTCCACAGTCAGGCACGGTCTTATATTCTTAATAAGAATATTCTTAATATGAAAAATAGTCAAAAGCGAAGGGATCTCACCTCAGAAAGAAGACCAGACAACAGTAAAGTTCAACAGTAAAGTTATTGCTAAGCTGAACAAAAACTTGTTCTGTGGCAAAAAAAAAACCTTTTTTTCCAAGATGAAACTTAATTTGCGAAGCAAAATCCAAACCACTTTTTTTCGTCTTCTTAAACCAATAGCAAAGAATTTTTTGCCTCCTCCCTATATAAAATATTCAGGTATTTATGGCCTGTACAAAGACATGAGTGGTCATTATCAATAAGAACAAACACAATTAGTGTTGCTTTTTGTCACATTGATAAAATATCTTGTTCTCACTTTCTTCCAGGCTGTAAGCCACATGAACTTACTTAATGACTTGTTTCCAAGCTGTAAGTGTCTTGATCCCATCCAAAAAATAAGAAGAATTAACTTTATCGTATTTCATGCCCTTAGTCTCTCAAAGAGAGCACTGGGTAGAAGTGAACTTAGAAATGTATGTGAACAAATGAAGGTATAAGACTTGATGAATTTAAACTAAACTAACCTCTTTGGCTTTTGGAAAGCTAGATGTTTGGGAATGACAGTACCTTGTCAGAAAGAACTACATTAGTTAAAAAATGAGTGATCTAGCAAAAAACACAGAAGGAAAGTGGATTACATGCATCAGAGAAATTACAACCAGTCAATTTACTGGCCAGGTCTAAGTCAGTTCTCCTCAGCCTGTGAGTGACTGAACTCAATAGAAAAACTCCCCTTACAGTGACTTCACCTGATCCGCTTTACACTTGCTCTATAATCTGCTAACAGTGATTTCAGAAGGATTTTTTTTTTAACTGTAAAACAACAACAATAAAAACATTTTGGAATGTTGGATGGCAGATTTTGCATTAAACCATGCAGAAAAATAATGTATTAAACTCACACAGACCTTCCAGGTCAGCAGGACAAGAAAACAGCCCTTTCATAACTGAAATACTGGCAATGTTGAAGACCAGAAGAGATTTTAATAACTGACCATCATGAGACAAAGACTCAACTCCACTAACTAATGATTACAAAATTAAACTTCTTCCCAAAGATTTGACTTGAGCCTTCTGATTGGAACTGATCCAGCTTTGCTAGTTATGTTACTTGCAATAAAAAAAAACATAATAAAACCACAATAAAAAAAAAAGCTGTCTTCTCAATTATTTATTTGCATGTATTTCAGTATATTAAAAAATACAGTGAAACTTTAGAAACCTTTTAAATAGAAAAAAACCTGAACTTTTATGCTAAATCTATACGTCCAAGCTTTGTTTTTTAAAAGAAAATGCCTTCTCATTTCCATTACAATGTTATCCAGATTGACTAAAAACAGAATTATAACATTTTAGCTGTTGCCCAAGTCTTGTGTTTGCTGTTTGGCCACCGGTAGTGCAGCAAGCACAGCTGCTGAAAAAATAAAAGTAATACCTTGGAAATGGCAAAGGCTAAGTATGTGGATCATGCTTATGCTTAACATCTTAGGAAAGCAATCTGATTCAATTACTACTAAGAGTCTAAATGTAACTGAACAAGAACAGATTGCCATACTTTGCAGAAAGCCCAAACAGTTGTTTGCTGTGAACGAGCAATTTCAGAACTCTGGATTATCTCTGCCTTAGAAGGGATATTACTTGCACATAAATATCTACAATTCCTTCTGTTTTTCTTACCAGTTCCCTTTCGAATAGTGTCTGACCTTGAACCTTCAGTGAGTTACCACTAAAGAAAAAGATTATGTATCCAAAATCATGAGTCCTCACTCCGTTGCTACATGAATCTTTTACCTCTCTTGTTTCACTGAGTCCTACTTTCTTTAATTTCTCTCTCATTTTCTTTGCATTTCACTTTCATAAAATAAATATGAAAACAAACTTATGTCCCAAGACGAATCAACAAAATTGGTCTGTGACTTCCCTGAATATGGCAAGGCTAGAATGCTCCTTAACAAAGTTAATGTGATACATCTAGGGAAAGAGAAAATAAAAGACTTGTATTTGAGAAATGCAAGTTAACCCTCTCTTCCTAAATGTAGTTTTTCATTTAGTTCACAATAAAATCTCTATCATTAGGGAACTTGGTCTTGCTAATTGACATTTTTATATTATTATATGTACTCAACGCAAGTCAGAATGTTTCAGCGTTTTCAAATAAACTGGTATTTTACTGGAAGCAAGTATCAAGAAACATCACTGCATACTGCTGGAAAACCATTTTTGAACAGAATGCAGACTTAAATACAGTAATCAGCTGTCTCAAAAGCGTTACATCACTCAATATATTTTTTTTCCTAGCAATTGTTTTGGAAAAGGGCTGAAAACAGGCCGCATCATTTGTGTTACAAAATTATTATTTTTTTGAACGCAACACTTGTAAAATTTAACAAATTTCATGTAAGTAATACTCCCTCTAGTTGATCATTCGTTCATGTATACCAAAGCAGTATTTCTCTTTAATTCCAAAGAGGAAAAACAACGGGCCTTAAAAAGAAGGATTCTGGTCCATGTTTCATTGCCATATGCTATGTATTGTTTCTCCTTTGGGAATAGTTAGAATTCTTAGCAGGAGTAATAGTAATAGTAGTCGTAGTCATAGTAGTAGTGATGATGATGTAGTATATGGACATTAATCTTGCTGATTCCTATTACTCCAAACAATCCATCTTCCATTACCTTTCTCCATTCAACCCTGCTTTCATTTTTCTCCTACCAACCACTCAGTGAACGCAAGGAGGCTGATGGGTAGTACTATTTTCTGAAAATAGGAACCATCCCTGAGGCCGTGCTCATCAAGCAGACTTTTTGGTGCACAGTGTCTCACATCAGCTCTGTAATTCACTCAGTGCTTGGTAGAGAGCCAAAGGAGATGCCTACAGTTCATACACCGAGATGTGCAAGATAGGACTCACCCTTTAAAGACACAACAAAACAAATCTATTTGAGCTTATCTTCCACATATATCTCCCACAGACCTTTGCATACAGGAATACGTGCACTTGAAAATTCTGACCTAAGCCTCTTCTTCAAAGTCTTACATTAGAGAAAGAACTATGGAAAAAACTGCATTTTCTGAACTAAAAGTAATGGGTTTTCACTCAGAGCAGAAGCTCACTTTCCCCCACTACACCACAAACAGCTGAAAGTACAGCAGGAAACACTGAGGCTTCATCAAATTACTCGTGACATTGCCAATATTTTAGTGGCCATGTCACAAACTGGCTCACCAAAGCAACCGATGTCATCTAGGTGAATGCAGAAGACAAAAGAAAGTGGCAGAGCAGCTCTATTTCAAATGTCTCTTTTGTCCTTCCATCAGATTTGTGCGAAAAATTCTACATTATATTGAATGTGCAGAATGTGGAAGAAAAACTGCAATGCATTTTTAAATGCTTTTAAAGAGCAACAGCACACTGATTTCTACAGTAAACATGCAAGTGTTGTTCCACATTAATATTTAATCAGTTAAAACGCTCCTGTATAAGTCATAAGAAAAGAAAAAAAAGCTTAAAAAGTAACAATTTAAAAATATGATTACTCTCTTTTGTGCCTAAGAAAATTTAAATAGCAAATTAAGTATACATAAGTATAAATTTTATATCTCATCTTAAAATATACAACATGCTCAAATTGCTAGTGAAACTTTAATCCCAATCTGGGGACAACATCTCGTAAATGCAGTAAAACAGAGAATAATAAGAAAGTTTAAAGTGGCAAATTTAAACATTCTCTAGTCTATTCCTATTAACAGTTTAAATAGTCATGGAAGGAATCGTTCACCAAGATTACTATGTTCTACCAAGGATGTGTGTTGCCTTAAAACTGAAATGTGTTTAATTTACATTAAACATTAGAATTATACATAAAGAAACAAAACAGTACCATACTGAAAATACTTGACAAAAAAAGACTTTCACAAGAAGCTGTTGAAACACAGGCATGCATTTCTAAGTCTATTTTATTTACTGATAAACATACAGTTCCTTATTCTAATTCTTAATTCCAATTTAGGAAAATAAAAGAGGATTTTCAGAGACAAAAGGAGTACTACAGCTTCAGAAAAAAAGGCCTGCAGGTAAGAATCCAAGAAACGTGACAGAGGCAGCTCAGGAGAAAGCTGAGGTTCAAGAACTTTGGTTTTCTTTAGAATAAAATAAAGTCATGGCAATTTTGTGCAATATACACAAAATGCTGCCTCACAGGAGAAGAGAGCAGAGAGCTCTTAAATAACCACAAACATTATAACAACTACTCTTACATTAAGAGAAAAAAACAGATGGTTAAGTCTTAGAAAATACCAAGTTGAAGATTGGGATTTCTTAGTTTTTCTGATGAATGCCCAGAGAAGGATCAAGCAAAGGCAAGAGTAACTTGCAGCTCAAACTGATGGCTGACCCTGGTTCACTTGGGCCCTGCTCTCACAAAGGACAAGCACAAATTCCATCTACTTGAGCATTTTATGCTACCTTAAAAAGGGCAATAAAGGATAAAGGACACGTGGTCTCTTACAACAATCAGAACCTGGATTCTCTGATTATGCTCTCTAGACCACTATATTTCTCAACCTTTTTAATGAAGGAACACTTAACCTCTGGAAGAAAAACAAACTCGGAGACCATCTTGTACTTCCTGTGCTGAAGTAGTCACAATGGCCTCCTTTTAGACATAAACAAAAATAAAGACCAATTATTTATCCTAATCTTTTTTCTCCTCTTCCAATTTACTCATATGTATGGCAGAATATGGCTGTGCAGGATTGTCTGTTTTTTATTTGCTTTTGAGCTCGCTTTTGATATTTTCTCGACTGCCCATTATCCACAGACTATGGGCTGCATAACGTTGCTTTAGGTGGTGCTGCAATTAAATCACATCACCCAGTGAGGACTGGAACTAATGAAGCTTGGGCTCTTAAAGATTTGTTTTTCATGGTTGATTGACTTTGGTGCCTAAGAATGCAAACTCCAACCGAAGCCTTCCCTCATGGCAGGCATTTAGAAGGGCTGGCTGGCTTATTGTTTACTCTTTCTTTCCCCACTCCCCATTCTCCAGTGGTTAACAGCGTGCAATTTAATGATGTAGCTTTTTCTTTATCCGCAGCCCTTCCAAGGGACATTTACAGAAGTAATTTACTATATTCTGCCATCTATTTTCTCAAAGCTTGCAGGAATTTATCAGTCTTTCTAAGACGTTTGAAGCTGGACACTGAATTAAAAAAAAGTTATTATGCAGATACAGCGGTAACTGGTCACTGCACACACACTCAGTGAACAGGTATCTTGTTTCTGCAGGAGGTGAGGCTAAAATAATTTGCCATACTCTGATTTTCTTTTCCAAAAGTCATTGTCCATTTGTTGGGGTGAAAAAAAATACAAATTCTTGCTACCAAAATACAAACAGAACAAAACAAACCATTCCACTCCCCATACTTAAACGCCCTCCCCACACCTCATGCCTTCTAGACAACCCTATTCTCTTTCTTCATCCAGCCCTAGGTGAGCTGCTACGCTCCTGCACTCTTCTGGTCTTACCACTTGTTCTCCTATGCTGGGACCAGAGTCCCTTGTTCTCCATGAGCTCTGTCCCCCCAGACTTCTAAGCCATACCCAGCCTACTCATTGTCTATCTGCTCCCAACCTCACCCTATCTCAGTCCCACTTCCAAGCCAGAAGCGCAGAGACACTTTAAAACAGCAGCCCTGTATGAAGCAAGAAACTTCAGTCTTTATCTGCTACAATTTCAAGAAAGAAGTGAATTTACATCAATAAATTTCATGCTATTGTCAGTGTGAAAACAGGACACAAAAAAGAGCTAACTGCACTCTTGGTCTGCCTTTCAAACACATTCTACTATGTCCACATAAAATCTGAGTTTTCTGAATATAGAGAAGAACTTGCAATTCCAGGCTTAAAGCAAGTGTTTGTGCTCTTTACAAGAGGAGATGAGATGTACTGGTTTGTAAACTTTTTCCATGCCCCCTCAAAGTAAGTCTTGCATCCCATGCTGCTAAGAGATAGCCCACCACTTTGACAAGTTGTTTTCATAGATTTTTAGGATTTGGCACAAAACCCCCTGGCTTACATGAAAAAACAATAAATTCATTGCTGATTCAGCAGTGCCTCAAAATACAGCCATTTCAGAAGGTATTTGTACACAGGAAAATCCATTTTATTGGCTGTAGATAAAAATCAATGTTTTTCACTCCTCTCAATCATTCATTCAACCTTTAAAGTTACAACTTTTGAATTAACACTTTTGGTCTAGAAAAAAGACGTAGAAATAAGATTCTCATCATTCCAAACTTCTTGATAAAAAAACTACCATTATCTAAAACCAGGGACGAGCAATTTTATTGATATCTACAAACTGGAGTCAATAGTTTGCATAGTTGTAATAATTTCTCCACAATGCTGCTTAAAAACCTTAATAATTTTAATGCAATCAGACACCAAATTCTTTCTAAGCATCAAGTTAAATTAAGTGTACCCAAGGCGATGACTGTTATGTATTATTTATACCACTACACATGCAAAATCCCCTCGTATTACACACTAGAACCTTATTGTGTCAAATATTGAATAGATAATAGTAGAAATCATATCATATACCTTAAATGAGAAGCAACATATGCATATCTGTGAGAAATGGGAGGAAATATGAGACAGTAAATAACTGGAAGGTGCAGTACCCAAGTTCCCTAGCCATTGTAAAACCACAGACTTTAAATTATGCATAGTAAAAAAATGACTGAAGTAAGATTCTAATTTAAATATAATGTCAAAAAACCATATACCACCATAACGACAAACCCTTGCCTCTTACTTACCATATAAATATTTTGTAATGACAATATATATTTAAGGCATAGTTTTACAGACACAAACATATATATATGTATATAAATGAGACATATACATAACTATATTCAGTCAGATTTCGGAACATAATAATCATGGAATCAGAAAGGGAAATATGAGGAGAGTCTGACCGAATGCCAACAGTGCAGACATTCAGTTGTTATAGGGAGTGTTTATTGTCCTGGAACAGGAGCCAATATTGTGCATTGAAAAGCCATTGGTTACGAAGTCTGAGCACTGTCGGGAAGAAGGACCAGAAATGAAAACTTTCCAGCTGTTCTAGCTATGTTCCCTAATTGACGAGTTGTCCGGCTAGACTCTCTTCCACTACTTCAGAGTGCTGTTGTGAAGCTGCACAGAGCTGGCACAAGAGCAATAATCCTGATCCCACATCAGAGAGCCCTTGTCAGTTACAGAATCACAGAATCAGAATGGTTGGAAAGGACCTCTGAGATCATCAAGTCCAACCATATGCACAAAAAACCCCCCTACGATCTCAGCTACTAGAGCATGCCACTAGAGCACACACCCCGAAGCGTTAGATCTACGTGTTTCTTAAAGACCTCCAAGGATGGGCACTCAACCACCTCCCTGGAACTGAACCATCTCCCTGGGACTCAACTACCTCGCTGGGGCTCAACCACCTCCCTGGGGTCATAGTCTGCCTTGAGAAGAGAGACTGGTGTGAGTTTAGGAGGGCACAGAATACAGCTTTTCTAGGTCCCGAGTTCTCTAATCATTATCATACTGTAGGCCTGGTGATCCCTGCTACCGTGTTTCCCCCTCTGCTTCTGTCTTTACTGCAACTTTTCTATTTTGTGTTGATTTCAGATCTTTTGTGTACTGGAGATACCCTTAACCATGCCTCTCTGATCCACCCCTCCATGGATTCCAGATGATCAACTACCTATTGTCTGGACTTCAAACAAAACGGGCATAAACCAAGTAGAATCACAGAATGGTTTGGGTTGGAAGGGACCTTAAAGATCATGAAGTTCCAACCCCCCTGCCCTGGGCAGGGACACCTCCCACCAGACCAGGTTGCTCAAAGACTGGCCTTGAACCCCTCCAAGGATGGGGCAGCCACTGGTCATTTCAAATAACAGAAACCACACATATGCACAGACTAGTTCTGCACGCCTTTGCTCAGGTGAAATCATCTTGTATTTGAGTTTATTGAAGGCAGAAAGATTTCAGCCCTATCTTTTACCCCTGCATTACTGTTAAGGAAACTGAATTATTACACTTCACTTTTACTTTTGTATAGAATTTTGTAAACTATTCTGTAGCGTGAGGGGATTACAGTTTTGTAAGATGTCTGAGAAACTACAAAAGAGCACGAATGCTATTTATGGTATTGTGTAGTAATTTTATGTGCTACTAGAGACAGTGATTTACAACTTTACTGGTTCATTTCCTACTAAGTTCTAGAAGAGTCCTCCAGAAGTATAGTTTGAGCAAAACTACTGCTGCTCACCTAGAGTTTCCAGTTAAAGGCTAGCAGTGCTCACTGCCAACTCTCTGCGTGCAGTAGTAACAGCAAAATCATTCACTGAAAAGGAAAGACACAATTCCCACCAGTGGAGGCTCTAGTCTTCTATAACCCAGATTTTGCAAAAGCCCATGCTTATTCAATGCACATTGTTCAACCACGCCAGAAAAGATTTATTACTATCTAAAGATAAACCCAGTGTATTCTGCACTCTATTTTATAGACATTTATTCTGCATCTGAGTTCTCCAAAACTGTCCTCACTTTCCAGGGAAAAAAGGAAAAAAGTGTCAGAAATACACCCATGGAAACGCGGTTAAAAACTTTCAATGGGCTCATAAATTACTATCCTGGGAATATTGTGTACAGGAGCTACTTTAACATTTTATTTCAAATAAAAAACTTCATGCAGTCTCTTTTTCAAAGTTCCAACTTTGGTTGATTCATGTTTTGGTAAATTTATTGGCTTATGAGACCTTACCTGAGGTTAACGATGTATTTGCCTCTGAAGCAATGAGGCAAGCAGATGTGCATGAATTCCTCCTTGTCTTCAGCACTGTATGATAGAATCTGTAATCTTTACTGGCCACAGCTCAGCAGAAAAAATAAAGGTGCTTATCTGCAAAATGAAGAAAACTGTGTTTGCACTTCTTCAGATAACAAATATAGCTCTTAAGTATAACTTAAATGTTTTCAGCAAATTTTCAATGTATGGCTTCTAACCATTATATATTTATTACCTACTGCCCTAAAAGTAGTGGGAAAAAAATGCAAGAATCTTGAGCTTTCGTAAGACATTTAAAACCAAACTTGTGACATTAACAAACTTGTGACATTTTGCATTCATGAGTGTATCAAATGTCTTTTAAGTGGGAATAATACTTGGAATGCCACTGTTCCCCAGGGTGAGGCAAATGTATGACAAAGCTCGCTTTGAAACAGGGAGGAGGCAAGCCAGAGAAGCCCATAACTTGTGTATAGAGTATTGTTTTGAGCCACTACATGCTTTTCATAAGGCAAGAAAGAAGCACTTAGCAATTTTACACATATAATCTATTACAAAATAATGCTCAGACTTTTCATGAAGTATTAGATTACTGATATTAATAACAAGAAAAGCCTAGGAGTAGAGAAATTAATAGCTTATGCAAACAGCAAAGATAGAAATATTGCCATTTATACCTTCACCCGCCATTTTCTGCTGGGAATATAATGCTGCATCTAGTGGAAAGTTCCTACATATAATTTTTTTCCTCCATTAAAAAGTGTTCCTACCTAAAGATGCAAGTGTTTTTTTTCTCTAGATTACAATTAGATTTTTTTTTTTACAATTTCTTTGCATCAGAAAAACAAACAAGCAGGAAAGAGATGGAGGTTACTGGCAGGCTCTGGAAGTGCTTCCAAAGGATTGCAAAAGTAGTCCCTTGCAGTACCTGATTTTGGATAATCATCTCAGAAGAAAAGCAAGACTAGTTTTCTTTACAAGTGAGCTTTAGTTATGTACAGAAAACAGTATTTCTTGAATTCTGCAAATCAGATGGATCAGGTGGGTTGTTGACTGTGAACAGCTACTCTTGCAGCCTACAATGGATTTTGCATGTTACACGGCTGCATGTATGTATGTTCACATGTTCTGTTAACAACTGCTACATGTAAATACTCAAACTACCAGTTTTCAGGCTCTAGTATTACCAGTTAGAGAAGACTAGTACTGGTTTCTTTTAGAAAAGACTAGTCTAAGATACCTTTTAAAGCTGAACTGTACATAATGCATCTTTTCCAAACTCTGTGCTTTTCCTTGAATAATGAATAGGTTGGAACGTGGTACTTTTAAAAAAGCTTCCCTTTTGTTTCCTGAAGGGTTTTACATGCCCAAGTCAGATTGCAGGCAGGCCCTAGTGTTGTTGCTTTGAAAACAACCAAATACCAGACTTTTCTGGAAGTTGCTTCAGGGTCTCATACTGTAAGCTTTTGTTCTTTTTTTTCAATTAAGAGCAGTGCGGGGCTTTCTGCGAGAACCACTCAAAGGCCCTGTTCATGCCCAAAAAAAGCTTGACACAACCACTGCCTCCATCGCTTCACCTTGTGCGGCGCGGAGCTAAAGCTTCCTCAAGTCTTCAGCGTACGGGGGGACAGCTTAAGCCTCACAGGCGCACCAAAATGAGTACTTTTAGGTTTGTAAACGTGTGGGGAACGCCTCTGCCTCCTTTCAGGGTGGCTAAGGACAGCCGGCCCCTCGGCGGTGCCGCCGCGGCCCGGGGTAACTCTGAGGCAGCGGGGGCGGCCCGGCCGCAGCCACCGCCGGCCCCGGCGTCCCTGTCAGCAGCTCCCCCGCCGCCCTGGGCTGTGAGGAGCTGCCTGCCCCCACACCTTCGCCCGCCCTCCTCAGAACGGGAGAGTATCAGCGATTCGGAGAGGGGAGAACAGACCGGGCGGCAGAGGAAAGGGACCGAGATCCCGCCGGCTGCGGCTGACAGGGCCGCGGCGGAGGCTCCTGGTGGGCCGCCCCCGCCCGCTCAGCCCGGTGGGGAGGCGGCTGGAGGAGACACCCCCGGTCTTTATCGCGGGTGTGCCGGCTCTGGGCGCCGCGGAGGAGCTTCCTCGGGGGGGGGGGGGGCAGCGACTCGCAAAAGCCTCCCTTCCCCTGCCCGAGCGCGCTCTCCCCGGGCGGCCGGGGCCTGGCCACCCCCTCTTCCCCTCCCGTCGGAGAGGTTGATTCCGTCCGCTCGGCCCCTTTCTCCCCGGCGCAGCGCCCGACTTGGTTCAGCCCGGGGCAGGCGCTTAGGAATAAGCCCTGTCCCCCTTTTCGAAGAGCCTGGGTTGAGGCTCCCCTTTCCCCCTCCCCTCCACCTCCCGCCGCCGCTGCTGCTGCTGCGCACTACTTGGTTCCGACTGGGCCCTCCCGCCCGGGCGGCGGCGGCGGCGCGGCGAGTCCTTGCTCCCTGCGCTGGCTGGGCCGTTGGCGGCGGGAGCAGGAGGAGCAGCAGCAGCAGCAGGAGGCGCAGGGGCGGCCGCGGCGGGAGGGAGGGGGGCTGTTGTGCGGCAGCCGCCGCCGATGCCGCTGTGAGATGGCATCATTCTGCGCGGCGGCGGCGGCGGCGGAGGAGCGCGGCGCGGAGGGGTGAGGAGCCGCCGCGGCGGCGGCGGCGAGGAGGAGGAGAGGAGGAGGAGAAGAAAAAGAAGAAAAAAAAAAAGGTGGGAGGAAGGAGAAGGAGGAGGCGGCGGCAGCTGTGAGGCTGCGAGCCACGGTAAGGGAACAAAACAGGCTGTGCCGCAGCCGTTTCGCTTTGCGGTCCGGCCCCGGCCTGAGGAGAAGAAGGGCTGCCGTTTTTGACTCCCTCCTCGCCGTTGGGGGCGAGCAGGGCAAGGGGGGGGGT
>JAOTQQ010000023.1:69285258-69306174 GCA_026546715.1 Gallinago undulata
ACACCCACAACCCCACGCACAACACCCCACCACAAACCAATAATCTTGGCCACTAGAGCATGCCCTGAAGAGCCACGGGACTAGAGGGATTCTAAATACTCTTCCATTAGCAAATTGATGTCGTGCAATGGGAAGAGATTGTAAGCCAAGGTGTATTCCTCAACATCATGCCTGAATTCTGCTCTCACTGCCACAGCAGTGCTGTTGTGTGGATGCCCTCCAGACCTCCACCGCACACCTCCATGTTGGTGGTGATAGCAGTCTGTGATGAGCATACCAGAGCCAGTATGCTCTCTGGTAAACTGCCTGTGTGTTCATGTGAGAGAGAAAGGGATCTCCCACCACTTGTCCTGGCATTCTACCATCAGCCTTGCCTTGGTGAGGACATTATGGTAGGTATAGATAGGAGAAGCCTTATGTTCTCCTTATAGGCTCTTTCTTCAGCTGTTTGGGGGGGATATAAAATTATCTTCAAAGAAAGACTGATAACAATATGAACCTGAACTTTTATTCAACTCATAGCTATACATTGGAAGATTTTTTAAAAGGGCTATCATTACTGTGGAATATTCATGTGATAATCCCCAAGCTGGCATAGGAGCATACAGCAAACTCCCAGCTCTCCATTCGTCTTAGTTTAACGCAAGGCAACTTGAGTTCAACAGAATTGCTTCACCAGCCTGCAGGCAGAATTGGGCCCTTAATATTCCATTTAGAATTTGTTGGAAATTTTTCACCTGAAAAGATTTTCAATAAAAAACAGGAGCATTATTGAAGAAAATGTTTGTGATTATAAAAGACATTATGAAGCACCTCTTGAAATGACTGTTTATTTGTTTTTGCTGGTATCTGTCCAGTTGGCTAGAGAAAAATAAGTATTTTCCAGATTTTATTTCTGGGGTTTTTTTTGTCAGTCTTCTGATAGATAATGTTGAGGGGGAAAATGGAAATGGCAACAATGAAAAACAAAGCAGCATTTTTCAAAATACTGTTATTTAGAAAAAAATGCCAATTTCTCAGACCTTGAAATTTTAACAGCTCTAATTTTATGTATACATGAAAGGAAGAGAAGAATTGTTCCACTAACTTGTCCCCTTAAGCAGAAAAGCTTGCCCATATGTCTTGGTTGCTCATGGCTCTTTGCCATTTTTCATCGCATTTTGCCCATTTACATTCTTTCTCCACCCCCTTCCATAGTCCCGTGCCATTTGCAGAACACTTGCAGGTGCTGCTTTTCACTGGCATTCCCCCGGCTGGTCCCACACCAGGGTGAATGCTTAATGCAGTGTGCTGGCAGGGTTCCACACGGAGCCCTCGCCAAGATTTCCTCCTCTCCCACTTGGAATATGGATGAGTGCACAATGAAGTCAGCAGAAATTCGCGTTCAGTCTTACATGGACTGAGCACAGAGTTTTGATGGACTGACTGAACTTATCACAAGTTCTTGCTCTTCTTTCAGTCACAGGCAGAAAGGTTGTCATATTTTCACTTTACTCTGTATTAAAAAAAAAAAAAAAAAAAAAAGAACTGCGTAGAGTTAATGAAAGTCATAGGAGCAGTTCAACTGTGCTGTTAGGTTCAGAGCGTGAAAGATCATATATCACTGTAACCTACCTAACCTTCCCTGTAGTAAATGACAAACTGCTGGAAATAGCCTTTGGGTCAGGTCTCACATTTACTAAAATACTTGTCCTTCAGCTGCGGACTCTGTTGAACTCATATATCATTCAGCATCTTAAATCACACAGACTTGCATAAATGCTAAATACTAATTAAGATTTTAAAAAATTAGTAAAAGATAAAGTCCATGAAACAGGTCAACTCCAGGCTTAATCATATCTAGAATTTATCTTTTCAGGTGACCTTAGAAAGATATAAGACTGCAATTTTCTAAGAGTTTATTAGGTTGCTACTGTGCTTCGTGCTGCAACTCATATCACCCTCAGAACCCATTCAGATGAGCTTGTGTTCATCCAGAAATGGATTTCCAGTTGAACACTTCGAGAAGCAGGACACGGTAACATGGCTGAGCTCACAGAGACTTGATTGGTGATAAGAAGCTTTTCAGATTTTCCTTATGTAGTTTGATTAATGGATCTCAGCAAGCAGTTCTTAAAAGGCTTTATTGCAAAGGTTTTATTTGACAGACAAGGCATCATTTGCTGGGAAAATATTATTTGAAACATATCAAGGATCGATATAAAAATGCATTTTGGAATAAAGCAGGAACTATAGGTGGTGGCTTGTGCAGTTAGGTGCACAACGAAGTTTGTAATTATTACTTAAGCACCGCTCCATGCATGCTAAAAGCTTTCTGAGCAGTGTTTCTGCCCTGAGGAATAAAAACATTAAGAGGAGACAGCTAAATAGTCAGCAGACACTGAAAAAGAGAAGAGGAGAGACAATTTATGTATCAAATCAGTCAATTCCCTGCAAGTAGCATGGTAGAAGTGTTGGGGTTTTTTATGTGGCAGAAGGCAGGAAAGTAGCAGATATGCTTAGGGAGGTCAGCAGTGAATGTAGAGCTTTTAGGTGATGGAGAAGCTGGCAAATTGGCTGCTTTGATGTGAATTGAATTGCAGCGGGGTTTTCAGAACTGAGTAACACGACTTTGTGTAGGGCACATGGTATAAATAATGAAAAAGAGAAAGAGACAGTACTGAGTCATATGTTTTGTGATAAGATATGAGTTGCTGGCAGGAGATGCAGGGCCTATTCTAAGCACAACTGCAGAGGAGAGGACTCCAAGATGAGAGAAGTGATGAGGGAGGGGAGAAGGAGATACAGTGCAGGAGGTCAGGAGGAGTTGCATCCACAGGACAAACACTTTTCTTCAGCGTTTCAAAATGTGGTGTTAGCACAGAGAACATATTTAAAAATAAGAATATGAACAAGCTTGTTCCTAACCTCTCCCCTTTCCTAGAAAGTGCAGTGCGGCTCTACATTGATTTACTGCCTGTTGTATTCCCTTCTGCACCTGGGCTGCTGCAAGTGCGTTATCACTGCTGGCCTCCGAGTCTAATTCTGCAGCTCCTGATGCAGAGGTGTAATCCCCTCTCTCCGCTGAGCTACGGTGTGTGCTGTGTTGTTGTAGTCTGCAGTTGTGGGGTAGTCCCTGGGAAACTATTACCAGTTGCTGGAATTTAGAGAGGGTCCAAAGCTGCTCTGAATTACACCCCGTCTGTGATTAATGCAGGCACATAGTGCAAACTGAGCTTCTGTAAACTGCACGGCAATGTTGTGCAAAGCAAGGAAGGAAAGATTCCGGGGTAATTTTTCCCCTCTATTGTTTAAAAAGTCACAATATGTCTGCAGTTTTTTTTAAATGACAGACAAAAAGAATGCAGACAGAATTGTGATTCTTAGGTGTTTGATATGTCTTCTGATTAGTCTTTTCTGGAATTGTCTGTACTGCAGAATAATTATCTATACAAAATGCCTTGTATTAGAATTATAACCTAATCACATCTATATAGCTTTCTGTCTGACTTTTTTAATTGGTTCTGTAATAGCCTCTGTGTAAAAACAGTAACCTGAAGTGATTAGTCATTCATTATTTTCCCTGTCCCTGAGTCAAAAGAAAAGAAATGAGCTAATCAAATTCATACCACTACCCAGTCTTTTCCAGAAGTAGCTAGAAGTAACAGAAGTTGCTTTTACATAGAAGAAAATAACTTCAATTCTTTCCCCAAATGACTGCACAAATTTTGACGTGGAGCTTCTATAATACCTTCATTGAAACTACTGAGGGTTTATTTGTATCAGAGAATTCATGTAATTTTATCAAAGTCAAAGCCTTATTTAAGAAAAAGGTGAAATCTATTCTTTTATGTCCATCTCTATCTTATTGACAGGAAGTGTTTTTCACTAGGTTAATAAATATTGAAAGGTCAAGTGCGGTACTAATCAAACAATATAAATGAAAATAATCTGTGTAGTATTTATAACATGCAGTTAACTACCCTGGTTTGTATTCTAGAGTGAGGTAAACTGGCACTGTCTTATAAAATTAAAAGCATTACGGCTTAAGAACTAAATTTGTGTCTTGAGCCAGAAAAAAGAGACTATATGTAACATCTAACATTTCATATTCTTAATTCTATATTCAATTTTATTCATATCTGTATAATATGTAGTTATATTCAATGCACCAAAAGGTATGAGTATAATATACACACAACAATATTTCATATTATATATAATTTATATGCACTGTGACAATATTGTTTTATGTTAAACATTATTTAAAGGCATGGGTGACTTCTATTAGAGATTATTATTAAAGGTATAGATGTCACTATTTAATTTGCTGCTCCTTTATCTCAGGTAAAAGCAGCACACTAGTGCACTCAGTACAACAGATCTTTTGAAGTTAATCACTGTACATAGCCAGAGAAAGTCCCTAACATGAAGAGTTTGAATCTAATTAGATGAGATGGAAAAAAGAAATATTTTAGGTTATGGTGCTGAGGCACAGGTACATTTATTCACTTCCCCAATCAGTTGATAATCATTAGGTAAAGGGGAAACTGTGCTGGATGTCCTGAGTCCTAATGAAGTATCTTAAATTCAATGACCATGCTTCCCTGCTAATGTCCATCATATTCTGTTATTCCCCTTTTTATCTTATTTTACACAGTGTTCTACTTCCTTTTTCAGCCAGAGTATATAATGGTCAAAGATAATATTGGTGCCAGAGGATAAAACTTCCATTAACAAGCTGATGATGTCAGATGCTGCTACCAATTTATTTATTTAAAACTGCAGATATATCAACAAAAAACTAAAAGGGAACTTATATTTCCCTGAGTCATCCCCAAAAGATTTAACATCTAGGTCAAGGGCATCACGCTAGACTGATGTCACACAAAGGCTAAAGCGCTGTTGCTCAGCATCTTCACAGCCCCAGTGCTCTGCAGTTTTGTCTTTTGTGGGATCCCTCCCAATGGTCTGCTCTTCCTCCCACTGTCCTGTTGGTCTCTGGGATGTTCACTGGAGAGGTACTCTCGGGCACCAGGACCAAGGAAGAGTCTTTACAGTGTTCTTCTTTGCCCAGAAGAGCACTGCCACAACCTTTCAGAGTCATGCCCTGCCAAATAGCTGCTTTCTGACACAGGATTTACTGGGACTCAGCGTGCTTGTAAAGGCAATAGATGTGATTCAAATGAAGCTGTAACTTCAAGAATATCTTTTTTTCTGCAGAATTTATGAGAGAAAGACCTTATTTCCCAGCTATGTTTTACCCAAATGCCATCAATCTGTTCCCTCCAAATGGTTACAATACTAACAGATCAGAACAAGGTTTCCATGTCCTGTTAATAAAACACCTTTTTCTCCCTTGTCTGCACATCTTTTGTCATTTCAACTAGTAATATTTGGAATTTTTTTAAAACTAGAGGCTACAGCATGCAAATTTTTCACTGTGATTTAGATGTCCAATTAGTGTAAGCACATGTCGTGTCAGGATGTATAGGGGAAAATAATTACAAGGAGGAGGAAAGAAAAAAGGTGAACAGTAAGTGGGAACCTGAAGACTGAGAGGAGAAAACTGAATATCTGTCTTGTCATTGTGTTAGCAGAAGCCAAAACTCTGCTACATTATTTTCTAGTAATATGTATTTTTTTAAAGATGTACCATTTTAAATTACATGAGAGATTAAGAGGAAAATAGCACAGGTTGAAATCTTTGAGCAGGAATTCAGCAGAGCTATTCACTTAAAACTAACTGTAGGAACCTGTTTCTTATGTTCCTAAGTACTGCTACGTGCTAAAAAATGGTATTAAATATCTAGATTAAATGATACCGTTGCAATAGATTTTGGTATGAAATGAGGTGTCTCCACAATTCAAAAGAGGCAGATATAATTTTCCATGCAAATATATTTTAAATATATACAAATGTAAATGGCCTCAATTTGCACCAGGGGAAGTTTAGATGGATATTAGGAAAAATTTCTTCTCCTAAGGCTTATCAAGCATTGGAACAGGCTGCCCAGGAAAGTGGTTGAGTCACCATCCCTGGAGGTACTTAAAAGACATGTTGATGTGGAACTGAAACACATGGTTTACTGGCAGACTTGGCAGTGTTAGGTTTACAGTTGGATTCAATGATCTTAAAGGTCTCTTCCAATCTAAACAATTCTAAATCTTTATTTGCATATGTGTGTGTATATATGTACACATATGAAGTCCTTTGTGACCTTCATACTTTTCACAGGGGAAATGGCTTTGACATCTTTTGGTACCATGTACATTCATCTTTACAGTGCTACTACATGGTGTAATAGCTGCCTTTAACATGGAGGAATTGTGCATCCAGCCATGCATATGGTTGTGTGTGTGACTTCTACAGATGTGCTGGGAAAAATGATGATGCTAGGACAAGTAAGCATGTGCACCTTATAGTGGAAAATCCATCTCTCTAATCTTGTATCTCTAGAGGGCTATTGAAAATGTTTTTTCACAATATAAAGATGCAGTATGGTGCTCACTAATTCTTAGGAGTGCTAGTGGCAGGAAAGCCTTCTCCTAATCTCTTACTCCTGAGAAGCATAAGGGAAATAAAGCCATTGTTATTAATGCCTGGGCACTGAAGAGATGCCGTTGCAATTTTGTCACTACTCTACAGGGATCTGTTCATCAGCATCACAATTCAGATAATTCTGAATTCAGATAATTCTTTTAAAAACTCCCTTTCTCCATAAAAGTAGGTTAAAATACTCCTTTATTATGTTCCCCTTATACATGTTTACATTTCTGGGTAGCCATGTTCATTATCCTTATTTTGCTTTGTACGTTTTACTTGAGATAAAAGGACATAGGTATGTCAGCAGACATAGGATATGCAACATTCATTTGTGCCTTTATATCTACTTACCTATTTATGTCCTTACCTGTAAGACCCATATACCCCTGTTTACCATCCTGTGCCTGGGCCAGGTTTATAAAAATTATTAGGTAGGCACTTTGCTGGGATTTCAAATGCTGCTCTCTCCTGCCTGCCTTTTCCACGCAGAAGGCAGCAGTGTCTCAGTGGGGGGCCGCGCTGCTCATAGGTGGAAGAGGGGGATGCTGCTGACTAGCAGGCTGCTGCCTCCGAGCAGCAAAGGATGGCAGCCTTTCTCCCGCTCCAGGATGCACTAAGGCCAATACAACTGTCAAAAATGCAAAATTGCCTAAGCCTCAAACCTAAATTTAAGACAAAGGACCCCTATGAAATCTTTCAAACGCCTAGCAGTCTACCTTAGCCGTTGCCCATGGCTTCACACAAAATACTCCTGTTTCTAACACCAATATAACATGTTAGTCAACTGCAAAATTTTGAAAGGAGAGATTTGTTTAATGATCGTAAAGAAAGGAAAAAAGGAAGATCCCCATTTTCTTCTGGCTCTGTCTTGATTGCCTTCAACGTCTGTGGTCTCAGGATCAGGGTTGTTGCAATTCTGAACTTCAGATAACGCCAAAGCAGAGAAGTCATGAGCAGGGTTTTGTCCTGGGCTCTCTGATCTTCCTGCTGAGTCCAGTGTTCAGCTCTGTGGAGGTTTCAGTTCAATCCACATTCACATGTGTACTGGGATCAGACTGGTTGAGACAGGGTGATATTTTTCCCTCGCATTTCACCATTAATGAATGCAAAACCTGATCTGATTAATAACCAGTGTGTTGCAAGCCTCAACTGACTCAGGAATAAATGATTAGCCCATGGAGCTTGCTGTCAAAAGAAATGATTGAGGACATGAACTGAATAGGATTAAATACATTTGACATCAGAATTTTAAAGCACGTAAGTGGAACAGGAACTAGCTTCCCCATTAAGTAGGTTCTTCTACAAATGTACACTTGGATTATATTTCACCTTGTTGTTTCTTATTCATTTTGTACCATTCAGTTCCAGGTATAGGGAGAAGGAGTACAAAGGAAAAAGCCAGCAGACTTTGGACTCCATTGGAAAGTGCTAGGAATAACTTGCTCTGATTCCTTCAGCATAGGAAGAAAAATAGACCTGAAAATAGGGATCGGACCATGCATGCCTGTAGACAGCAGAGCCAGTGCCAGCATCAGGCACCCTCTTTGAAATGGCAGTGGCATCAGGGAGCAGGAGATACCAGAGGTGAGTTCTACTGGGCAGTTTGGACACTGGCTGGGATGCTGGCAGCTGCTTGGGCTGAACTTTGCAGCCTGCCCACAGCACAGCCTGCCCACAGCACAACCCTGAACACAGAAAGGAATCACTGCCTAGGGAAGCTGTCAGTCTGAAATAGTCTGGTAATAATATTTTCCTAATGGTAATTTCTGGGATTTTTAAAAATTGAATTAATTTTGATAATCCTAAGTGATGTGTACCTGTACAGATTTGTTGCTTAAGAATTATTGACCTTTTGTATTGCATTTAAACAGGTGTAAAAAAACCCCAAATTGCTAAGAAAACTAATTGATGTAATACTTTTTTGGAGTTACATCAGTGTTTCATCTCAGGAAATCTCACATGAATGAATCAAACAATCTATAGTGGAGTATTGTATTGGAAATTGGCCTAAGTACAGCATTGAGTCTGGTCAATGGCAACTCATTCCAAGAGTTGTGCCACGCGCACAAATCATCTGCCCCCGTGAGCAATTGTAAGGCATTAAAAAAAAGTAATACTTGAATCCTGGAAGTAAATCCTGGAATTGCAACCCCAAGAGAGATTTTTCTTTTGCAGATTGCATGCCAGGCTTTTTCTGAATTATTATCACAGATGGTGAAAAATTCCCATGGCCTTATCCTCATGTTCTTTTCCATTCCGAATGGAGTCCTTTGTGAAATACCAGCATGACTGCATATGTTTGAACTCTGACTGTCCACTTAAACATATGCTGCACTTCAGTGGTGTGGTTTCTGAGAGAGAGTGTTAGGCTCTGTTTCAGGAGGTTTAGAGCAATTTATTTTCACCCCAAGGCCACTGAAACCTTGCCTAGTATTATCTCTGCTATGCTACACCACTAAACTAGAGCAGTGAGAGCTGAAACACAGTCTGTCATGCTGTGCTTAATCCAGCAGAGCCGCAAGCTTCAAAAAGACAATTCCAGTCTTTCCCTATCCTCTACACCCAGCTCCGTGTGCACATCACTTCCCTCAGCTCTCCCGAGTGATCTTTCAGCCCCAGAGTTAGTGAGATCCACTCACTGATCCAGTGGAAAATGATATGTGGCTGGCTCTGTCATCTCTTGGTCATTGGCTGACCTCAGTCAAAATGCTTCAATTCCCTCTCCCTCCCACTTATGCCTCTATAAAATGGGGAAATTATAGTGGTGAGGTTCCTGTAATTAGTTTCTCTCCTACTGAAAGATCTTCGATGGTAGTATATTTCTCTGTAGTTAGAGCCTATTTAACTGACAGGAAAGCCAAACTTGAAACTACTCGGGTGATCTTACAACTTAGACCTCAGATTTTCTTATGTTTGTATCAACGACTGTATAATGTCCATTTGTTCCAAATGAATTTTCAAAGTATGTAGTATCAGAGATCTACAAAAGAAATCATAGGAGCTGGAAGTATTCTTACAATGGGGATGAAATGTTATATCTGATATCCATTCGGGATGAAAGTATTGCTCATATTTTGCAGCTAAGTAGTGGGTGAGTTTCAGAAGAGGGTAGGGGGGGCAACCGGGCAGCCTGACTACAACTTTTCTGGCGTGCCCGTTGTTTGTCACCTGATAAGGACAGAGCCAGCTGCCACCCCGTCCTGCCCTCAGCCCTCACCCTCCTGCTGCTGCTGGCGTGCTGGGGCACAGCTCTGGCTGCTGTGGTTGTGCACTGCCCGCATTTGCAACCCCATCGCCCTACACAAGGGTACTCTGCCTCGAGTCCTGTGGGTGGAGCAGCATAAAACAGCTGGAGTGTGCTTATGGACTTGGCATTCAATGGGCTTTTTGGTGAGTAGTGGTAGAAGCCTTATGTGTCTGGTACGTGGTACACGGTGTACAAGCTGCATTGAAATGGATCTGTTCCACAGGAAATATGATTTTATGCTTCCTAATTAAGCAATTAATTTGAGTTTTGCCTACTGGTTTGCAAATGTCAGGGGACAAAGTTGAGAACAAGTGCATGCTGTATTTGCATCAGGAACTGAGGTCTAAAGAATTGTGCAAAACTGGTAGTATGCAGAGTTGATTTCCAAATTAATGTTTGGATGCATTTGAATGGGTAGCTAATTTTACTTTTTTCTTCACTTATTTGATATAAGCTGTTTTGAACCTCCCCAACATAATAAGAATACAGATTTAAAGAAAGTCTCGGCTGACTGATCTCTGTGAGTGTCCTTGAAAGTCCTTCTTTAAGCTTATTACAACTCTGTTTTTTTCCACTGGGAAACACGTGTTGTCCTGTAACTCTAAACTCATAAGAGACAAATGTCAAGAAAACTTGGATGGTTAAATAAAAATTGATTTGCATGGTCTGAGACTGACAGCTGTTTCATATAGTTTGGGCCAGTCTATGGAAACTTTGAAACATTAATAACCAGCAAAATCTGTCTGAAGTAAAATATGCTCATTGTGTTCCATCCAAATGACACCAATTTTATCCACTAAAAATAGAGTCTTCAATAAGCCCTGGTTCATTCACAGAGAATAAACCAAATAAGCTTTTACTTAATAAAGCGGTAGCAAACTTGATTAGTATCAGCACGTAGTCATTTACATGCTGATACTACATTATTTTATTATTACATATATTATTTTATTATTACAAGTTACAACGTATACAGATAATTAGGGAGGGGCCTAATCCAGGAAAGGCCAAAGAGCAAGAGTCAACATTGTGCTGGGTGTTACATCAGTTCTGAACCTCTGAGGAATCTGCTTTATTTACGGAGAATCCCCTGAAAGGGATGAAGGCAGTTAACAAGCTCTCTACACAAGTGGAAAGACTCTGGTCATGCATGTCTAAAATGTGCAGTGGAAAAAGACGTGATTGCCCATTTTATGGCATGTTGGGCTTCACACAGAGTCTGTTTCTAGCAAAGAAAATTTCTAAGGTATTGCATACAATAAATGGATCCTCTAGGCTCTTGTTTTCGATGTTGCATGCAGCCCTTTAGTGTGAAACCTGTGGAGACTTCATGAGCTAAAATTTCTCTCAGGTGAGGTGCTGAGACTCTAGGAAACAAAACTGGCAGTGTTGTACCTCTAGGAATCTATGCTCCCACTCTTCCATATGCAAAAATCAGTGTATGACAAAGATGTGGTTTTAGAAGACCCACTGTATGCAAGTGGCTATTAAAATGGTATTACTGGTATCTTAGGCAAATTGTCATTTGTTAAGCATGTGGGTAGTATTATAAGCATGGCATATGACTGACATTTGAGTAACAGTCACCAGTATATCTGAAACAGAAGGTGCCTGCTTCATGGGTCAGTTCTCTGATGAAATCTGCAGAGAGATGAATTGAAACTAAACAGTTGCTGAACCCAGTGCACTTTGGAGAAACTACCTGATCCCTATGTCTCTCATGTAAATCTGAGATTGAAGGAAAAGCTGTAGTTCACTGAGCAGACTTATTCAACAAGAACAACCTGGGTGATGTGGATGCCTTCGTCATGCAAACAAAAACAGGCAATAGCAGCACACCTGCAGTGTGATATAGTGCCTGGTGTGCGTGTGGCAGCAGCTCCACAGGCTGCGCACTGTGTGATTTGAAACTAAATCTTTCTTCCTCCTATTGACTTCTTGCCCTCTGGTACATTGAGTTGGCTGCTTGAGACGCTTTCACTAAGTACAAAGTCAATTGACTGTAAGTGGTGATGAAGAAAACGTTGTGTGATTAATATTACAGTTCAAGCTCTTTGGATCAGTCACAGAAAGAGCAGTCAAATAAACTCAGCTTAATTTCAAAGAATCACACACTGTTAATGGTGGAGAGTCTGCCTGGAGTCCAAAGGGAAAAACAAGCCACTTGAGGCAAATCTCTCTTCTTTTACATAGAACAAACTGGTTGAGCAGTGTTAAAAGCTGCCTATTGATTTGTGCCCAGACTGAAAGCCATGCACTGATGTAAATGAAAATGTGTCAAGAGTCAATATTGATTTTTTTTCTTTTTTCTTCTTCTCTTTTTTTAAAGCAAGGCCAGCCCCCATGGGAAATACTGTTAGCTATACTGCTAGGCTTGTCAGTGAATGAAGTAAGACCCTTTTCCACAAGACTACATATGTCCAGACATCAAATTTCCTTCTTTTATTGAGGTAATATGGACAGCATGCTGAGAGCAGCTATGTTGACAAAATTTCTTTTTTTGAAAAAATTTTTAGGTGAAGAAAAAGAAATGACAAATAGAAGAAATCAAACGTTAGAGAAGATAAATTTGCTGGGCTGAGCTTGCAGATTAATACTTGCTGAGTAAATCTGATTTTTTAAAAAATCTTTGCTTGCAACAAATTTGTGTAACAATATAAATTATACTCAGCAAGAGCCAAGGATAAGCAAAAGGTAAAACAGGAGTCCTGTTGTCCCGAGAGAGGTGTGCATTCAGCTGGAGTAGACGTGGCAAGAGTTTCCCTTCAGAAAGATGGAGGTCTTCAGCAAGAAGACCTAGAAGAATCTCTCTTTTGAGTGAAGGCTAGCAAAAGAGAAATGGGTGATCCCTGAAGAGTAATCCAATTATATTATTTGTTGAGTTCACACTATCCTCAGCTAGGGATATATAAAGCAGTTTATGAAAATATAGCTAGCAGTTGCCTATTGTTTTCCCTTCAAGAATCAGATGCAAACTGCAATAAACACTGTTCTCAAAAGCAATGTTATAGCTTTTTCTATTAGATTAAAAACTTCAACTAGCCTCTTTTAACCAAAAGTTCTACTGGGCTACCTCTTAGCAGGTCTTCCTGCTACGACTCTTCCAGGTCTTTGACAAAGATGACTCCTCTGCAGCAAAAATAAGCTCTTTTCAATCTATGCTATCAAATCTGGCAACTAATCCTCCACACCTCCTGTCAGGAAGACAGCAGGAAGGGGCAGACAACCCGTGCAGCTCTGGTCTTCTAAGAATGAACAAAGACCCACAAGGGAAGGTTGTATTTAGTGTGGAGGCAGCTTTGTGAGAGATGGTTTTTGACCTCATTGGCACTTCTTAAGGCTTTGGATACTTCCACTGCTCCTAGTATTGCCCCCTGAACAGAAGAAATGCCGCTCCATCTATGGTGGTGGCTTTGTTGCCTCCATTCATCCATCTCTACTGGCCTCTCTCCATGAAAGAAAGATATTTCTTCTGACCCTATATCTACCCCCAAAAAATACTCACCCCAACTGTAGTTTCACTGGGGTGATGAAAGAACTGTTTCAAATTGAAAATAAATAAATGTAGAAACAAAATTCTAAATTGTATAGCGGACAAGACCGAGTACCACAGCAGCAAACTGGCAGTCTTCCAACTACTGGCAGCAAAAGGTGCCCAAATTAGGAAAATGCTGTGGCAAATCAAAAGCGCAACCCCTAACATATGAAGTGTGTGGAAATACTCCTATTGATTTCATGTTGGTGAGCTTCAGGTTCCAGCTAATTAAAATAAAAGTTCATTTTTAAGACTCCAGCAAATTGAATTTGGCCTTCTATTAAAGGTTGTAACTGAGTTATAAATGGATGCCTGGTCATTTGGGTTGATGAACTGAAAATAGTTGAATGAGAGATGTGCACGTGGCTCCCCTTTTATTTTTCCTCATCATTTCAGGCAGGTTTTTGATCCTTTTTTTTTTTTTTAAAGATTTTCTTGCCAAACAGAGAACCATAAACGTAGCAACTTTTTTTAAAAAAATAGAAGAATCATGAAGATAATAACATTTTCTACATAAACTAGATGTAATTTGTCACAAATCTGGAAAGTAAGGCAATACTGATGCTGTTCATTCATTCAGCTTGGTTTGTCAGGCAGGTTGCTTTCAATTTTGCTATAACCATTCAGACTTATTATTATTAAAATTCAGGCAGAGGGAGACAGAAGAAGATATAAAATTATTCCACTGCTATCTTCTGTACATAATGTGCAGAGATATTCACTCAGTGGAATTCCACAATAAAACAGACTAACAAGAAATATGAAAGGCAAACCACTTACGAATTGGATGCTT
Source organism: Gallinago undulata (assembly GCA_026546715.1). NCBI lineage: Eukaryota > Metazoa > Chordata > Aves > Charadriiformes > Scolopacidae > Gallinago > Gallinago undulata. Next base: position 69,299,360 of record JAOTQQ010000023.1, read on the forward strand.
TTTATAAATCTGTTTTAAAAATATATGAATGGGAATGGTTTGACATTAACTACTTTCCAAACATTTTACTTGTCTCATAATAATGTCTTTGCGTAAATGATTTTATTTTGTCAACACCACAATTTCCAGTGCTGTCTCACACTTTTCTTTTCTGGGCACAATAACTACATATGGTGATATGAGTGATTTCAGCCAGATTTGGAAACACTTATTTCTTCTGTACATCTTAAGAACTAAAGAGGAGAAGGACTGTAGGCTGGACATACTTAGATGCTCAGCCATGTAGAAGACAAGTACTGACATATCGAGGATTTAACTGGTGTCTCCTGGACTCCTCTATCCTTGTGGTGCTCCACTTTGGAACTGCACAGGAAGCCACCTGAACTAACCAGGAATGAAACGAAGGGGAAAGAAGGATCTCCCTCTGGCCAGACAGACATCACCTTTCTCTTGATATTCTTGGCTGCAAACTCTGTCCTACAGCAAGGTGCCAAAACCTTCATTCTGTTTTTGATAAAGCAGACACAATGATATTTCACATTTTTCCTTGATGTTTCTTTCATCCATTCTTTCATTCATTCACCAAGTGTGAATAGAAACTTGTGATTAGTTATTTGTTCTGGAGCAAGGACTTGAATCTTGGTAACTCAGCTGAGTGACCTAGCTGCTGGCAAAACTTAATCCTGTAACTCTTAATACCAGCCTTAGACATGTTCTAAAGGCACCTCTGTGATCTGGCACAGCTAGAAAAATGCATGGAGAATTGCCTTGTTTGAGAATTCACCTTGAGGGACTCAGGATCTTTGATTTGTGCTAGGACTCTCAGCTGGGGTGACATCACTTTTTAAGGCTGTCCAAAAACAGGTACTGACACAGTTCTATCATCTTCACCCCACAGGAAGAGAAGGCAGTGTCACACCAGTATAGCATAAAAGCAACACAGTTGCAGCTGAGTCCTGAGCTTTCTGAGACAGTGTTTGACATTTAGGGGTACCTGGCGAGGCAGTGATCTGGCCAGAAGATGACCTAGCAGATAGTACCAGAAGCTGCCCCAATGCAGATACAAGCTGCAGCAAATGAAGGTCTGAAGACCTCTTTTCCTGGGAGTCCTCCTGCAGCACCTAACAATTCACCTGGAAGGTGAGGGCTCACATGCTTCTCCAGCCAGGGCAGAGAGGACTCGGTTATGTCTTTCCTTCAGAGCAGTCACTGGTTAAAATAGCAAGAAGTCTTTGAAGCAAACAGCAGAAAAGAAGTCTCTTTCCCAGCTGAGTGCACTATGGTCATGCTCTGTCCTGCTCTCTGGCTCAAGGAATCCTTAATTATTTAATATAAAATAAAACAGCTTTCTTCGGAGCATCACAGACTGCTCTGTCTGTCTCTCTGTCTCTGGGTATTTGTGTATGTGTGTGCATACATAAAGACACTGGTCCAGAAATGGAGAGGTTGCAATTCTCTTGGGAGGTCAGATATGTGAGTTTGAATCCTCTTAGGCTGGACGGCAAGGGAGGATTAATTTTATTTTGTTCATAGTCTTATACTAGAAGAAGGTTTTAATGGGGAACTTGAAGGAGGATAGTAGAATGACCTTGGGAATGTTGTATGCCTGGTAGTATTTGGTTGAATGATAAATTGTTGAAGGAGAGAGAGGATGATAAGTAAGGGAAAAGAGGCAAATCAATTTATCTCAAAACTGTATTGGTTAAATTAATCATTTAAATGATCCAATCTGGGTTCTTTATAAGATGTACACTTCTGCATGTAAGCCACTTATTTTTTTACAGATGAAATGCTTTGAAGTCAGTATAATAATATGTCCTATTTCTCAGCGTAGGACACAGAGGGTACCATGAAAATACCTTATCTGTTTTTATTTTAAATGGAATCTATTTGAAATATCTTCAAAATGAAAAAAAAAAAAAAAAGAGATAATAATATGGATGAAAGAGCAGCTGTCCAAGAGCTCCACTTTCTCTGAGAAATCTTTATGAAAAACTACATAAACAATTCTGTTTTTTAATGTTTTCTTTGCTTGTTCAGGTGTTACATTCAGAAGTGAATCCAGACTGTAAAAGAGGCTGTGCCTGTGTTTCAGAAAACAACATAGTATGTGACTCACATTTTGGAGACAAGAGAAATGGGAAAAAATGTTACTCATTTTTCTCTCCTCTAACTTAACTCTTTAACCTTCTTTTAACACTTGCCTTACTTCAAGAACTTACTTTATCCCCTTGAAACCAATGCAGAGTCCTTAGTGTCTTACCTCCAGAAGGGTAAGAGTCTATCCGAGTCCCATTGCCTTGGGGGTGTGACAGAGCTGGGGGAGAGAAAGCAGAGGTTTGTGTTTTGTTTAGAAGAAAAGGAGACAAACATGGGGAAGGAATAAAGATTGTATATTCAGAAGCCTTTCAGAAATCCAGCTCTCCTCCCTTTTTCCTCTATCCACCCCATGAAATTATTTTGCCTTTGATGCCATCTCTCTCTCTCTTTGTTCAGTGACACACAAGTATGCTCTGAAAGATATCAATTCCCATTTCCTTTCCTGTTTAACTCAGACCAGGAGGAGAAACTGTTTGAAAAACAATGGTTATGAAATGGATTTTTAACACAAGCTCAGTATTTCTAATCAATGTTTCTGCCAAAAGAATTTAACCTGCATGATTACTTAGGGAAAAAACAAAAAAAAAAAAAAAAAAAAGGAAATACAAATACACTGGGAGCATAGTTAAATAGTGATTTCTAATTTATTGTAGTGGTTAGGAGCATATTTTTAACTCAATTTGCCATGGTCTCCATGATTACTGTAGTCTTGTCAATGAGAAAAACTTCCCAGTGAAATATGTGGATTCTTGCCCTTAAATAAAACATTATTGTTTATGCCTTTTAATCAAGGGTATTGTTTACAGGGCAGACAACTGTTAAGTTTTCTTTTCGTTATTGACTGCATGATTTATTTTCTTTTGCTACTCCATTTAGATGTGCTAAAACCTCTCTTGACTGTTTATAAACTTCTCAGTGCCTTGCTCTAGGCTGTGAATGCAGCACAGTTACATCAAAACAGCTGAGTATGGAGCAGAGTCCAAGCTATCGGACACCTGCGCCGAAGAGCTGTGGCAGTCCCTTTACTGTTTGTTTTCTGCTCTGTAGCAGAGTATGTAAAGACGCTCAGGGAATAGTGTGTTATTGGACATGGGTATAAAGACTTCATCAGCCTAATGGAACAATTAACTCAACCATTCTGCTGCTCTTGATCTGCAGAATTTTGCTTTAAGATTAAAGTGATAAGGTGAAGATTAACACCTCTGGGTCAGTGGGGCTGATGAGACATGATTTATTAATCCTCAAATAAAACCTTAATTGGACACAAGAGCACTCTTTCCGTCATTGTTAAACACTGCCAATTCCCTGGATAATTAGTGTAGATGGTGAGTATGATAGAGACTTATTGTAATTAGATGCACCAAAACTAAGGTAATGATTTTTTCCCCTGGGAACACCATGTGTTATTTTCTCCAAATAAATCAGCGCTGATGTTTGCGAACACCTGAAAAACATCCCCTACAAATGGTCATTGACTACCCAAACATAACTTATAGAAGGAAACTGGAGTACAGGGTTCATGAGAATCCTTTGATTTAGAGGAACTGTCTTAAATCCTGGACTTCAGTGCACAGAGAATTTACTGTGCAAGCAGGTTAATGAGCAGGTTGATTTATTCTTATTTTTTTACCTATCATTACTCATTCTTTCATCAGGTTCTTTCCATTAAGAGGCACTGATTTATAGGAAGAAGCGCTCCTCTGAGGAGTTTGGTAGGTTTTGAAACCAAATCTCGGAAATACTTTCTTTTTCAAAGGAATGTCTTTTTGCAGGCAGTATAATAAATGGATTCATTATAATGCAGCATGCAGCTAAAGATTGGAGAAAAGTCCAGTTGTAAGCATACAATTCTAGCTACTCTACCCCAGGCTCAAGAAATGGGGCTGTGGGACTTGAGGATTCATTAAGACGCTTGGTGTAGTGCAGCCCTGATGAAATACGTTAATATTCTCGTTAGGGGGTTGGGCAATCATTTGGAAAAAGGTTCCTTTGCTACATTTGTTTACTGTGTCACAGGAAGCATGTCCTCAGTCAACTGGGATAATCATTGTCAGCAACATAGTTACAAAACAAACTAATACACCAGATTGTCGAATTATGTCAATCATGTCTAAACATCAACAAGAAAATTGCTGTATGCAGATGGGAAATTTGTAAGAAAGCCTAGATATTCAGTACAGTGTCAACAGCGCACATTGCGAGACCATGATTTAAGACTAATATCTGGGGGAATGTGACTTTCCACCGTGTGGCTCTGAAGCCAGATTGCTGTCTCTGTTAAACTGTCTAGTGAGACTTTTGACATTCAGCGCACTGACCAAGGAGAATTTGTATCATTAAGCATTACATCCTGCTTCTCCTGGCCTGTCGCTTTACCCACCACATTATCACACTGGTATATTAGTTGTCTTCTTGGTGACTCTGTTGGAGTCCTCAGGATTTATTGCAAGTTTATACCCAGAATTACTTCCCAAGGCTCTAGCTGGAAGAGAGATGAGAATCAAGAAGCGGTATCAGAATTTTTTCTGCAAAAGACACAGGAGGACTATATATATTCTTGCCCAGTCCTGTTGGGAATTGGAGTCAACTTTTAGTCCGGCAATCCTGATGTCAGCTTTCTGAGTGACGAATCCTTTTGACACTTGTCATCATTGCACCAGACACCACCCTAGGGGAGAAGAGACTTGTTTGTGCTGGTAGTTGCTGAGTGCTTGGGTGATTTCACCCCTGCTCAAGCTGATGCATAAGGGACAAAAGCATGAAGAGTTTAAAAAATGCTATAAAGCTTTCAGAATGCTTAAATAGACTGAAGCGAAGATTGCACAAGGAAGCAAGATAAAAAGTAAGACATTAATCTGCAGAAAGAACAAAAGGTCTATTAAATTAATCAATAGGTCTTTTTCAGTGGCAAATACAATTTAGTTAAAGAAAACATAGACAGCCCATGAAGAATGTAATGAGTTTTTCACCTGTCCTAAAAGCAAGAATTGAGACGAGCACTCATTGACTGATAGGTATGTTTTTCAGAGAGGAAAAGCATGCTCTGGAGGGTGGATCTCAGATCTGCACTGAAGTTACAGAACCTCCTGCACTGTACTGTCCTCTGAGAACATGGCCTTCAAATTACACCACAGAGTGTCACCTGATCAGAAACCCTAGAACACAGCACACACCAAAGCCAGTTTCTGTCTTCCCTCATATTTAGAAGGATATAGCAAGGAATACATATATATTAATTCCCTAGCAAATTTAACTGTGCTTTGGGAACATGACAAAATAATGGGAGAAAAAAATATATATTTTTAACAGAAACAACTGTCCAAGGACCCATGCAATAGGAAAATTTCTCTGTTATTTTAGGTACCAGCATAATTCACTCTTTCCGTTAGGTAAGTCCCAAATAGTTTGATGTTGGTTCTGCGCAAGACATGAACTGGATTGTTCAGTCTCAATGAGGAATAACCCCATGCACCAATACAGGTTAGGGGTTGACCTGCTGGAAAGCAGTTCTGTGGAGAAGAACCTGGGAGTCCTGGTGGACAACAAGCTGACCATGAGCCAGCAATGTGCCCTTGTGGCCAAGAAGGCCAATGGTCTCCTGGGGTGCATTAAAAAAAGCATGGTCAGCAGGTCAAGGGAGGCCACCCTCCACCTCTACTGTTCCCTGATGACTCCACATCTGGAGTACTGCGTCCAGTTCCAAGCTCCTACTGGACTACTGGAGACAGTCCAGCGGAGGGCTACAAAGATGATCAAGGGACTGAAGCATCTCTCTTATGAGGAAAGGCTGAGAGACCTGGGTCTGTTTATCCTGGAGAATAGAACACTGAGAGGGGATCTTATCAATGTTTATAAGTATCTAAAGGGCAGTGTCAAGAGGATGGGGCCAGACTCTTTTCAGTGGCACAAACTGGAACACAGGAAATTCTATCTGAAAATGTGGAAAAGCTTCTTTACTTTGAGGGTGCCAGAGCACTGGAATAGCCTGCCCAGAGAGGTTGTGGAGTCTCCTCTGGAGACATTCAAAACCCACCTGGATGTGATCCTGTCCAGCCTGCTCTGGGTGACCCTGCTTTGGCAGAGGGGCTAGGCTAGGTGATATCCAGAGGTCCCTTCCAGTCCCAACCATTCTGTGACTCTGGGATTCTATGATTTTGATGATCATTCCTTACTGATTAATGATTTGTTTAATGTTGCATTGTTTTTCCAAGGATTCACTCCCACAGCTAAAGATTTTCTTCCATCACTGTTGCATGTGCCATTGTACTAATTTCCATGAACATTATTATTTGGGATTTCTTAATTCAGCCTCATAACACGAAGCACTTGTTCCATACTGTGGTTTTCTCTACTAACCTCCCTTTGAAATACAGTCATGCACTACCCAGAGTCCAGAAATTTAGCAGACTTTTGCAATAGCTCTCCCCTGTAGCATCTAAAGACTTAACTCCAATATTATTAGTTATACTGTTACAACTTCCCAGGAGTTTAAGTGTCACAGTCTGAACCAAAGTGCAGTGCAGACTGTCCCTCTAATTCTGAATGTTCATGGCCAAACACAAGCACCTGATATTCAACAGCAGTTTCCTGAAACTTGTTCAAGAGGATATGCCAGAATCATAGAATTATTTTGGTTGGAAAAGACCTTTGGGATCATCAAGTCCAACCATCTACCCTACTCTACAAAGTTCTCCCCTACACCATATCCCCCAACA
>JAOTQQ010000023.1:69306274-69428611 GCA_026546715.1 Gallinago undulata
CCCTACTCTACAAAGTTCTCCCCTACACCATATCCCCCAACACCACATCTAAACGACTCTTAGAAGAAGCACTAAATTAAACTATTAGTGTAACACACAGAAGGGGTGGGGGTGAACAAACTCAACAACTGTATCATGCCCCATCTGACTGGAGTTCTGATGTTATTAATTTAAAGCTGAACCAGCCATCTGGGCTCTTTAATATCCATATATGTTATGTTGGAGTCTGATCCTCAGAAAGAGGGAACCAGGGAAAACTTAATCTGCCATTCTCAAGAAAGGCAATGATATTTCCTTTTCTCAGTGTGAAGCAGTCTTTGCTGAGCAGGGATTTAGGAGACCCATGGGGTCTGTATGTGCCAGCAGGCACAGAGGTTCATTTTAACTTCATCTGACCCTTTGGGAGAGAGTAAACACATAGAGTATCTTTCTTTTCACACAGCCTCATAATAAACTTCCAGAGGAGCATGAGCTTGACAAATCTCGCTGTACAATTCTAATTAAAATAGATCTTCCTTTAAAAAAATCAATTCCATTAAAAGAAAAACTCCACAACTCTGCTTCAATCTCAGTCTCACTAGAAAGACAAGTATCAGTAAGATGTTGGATCTCCTGAAAAAAATATACACAACCTGACTGATTGATTTTAAAATGCAATCAATTAGAAATCACAGTTGATTTTGATTGGAACTTAATTTGATTTGGAATGGGCTTGTGTCCTTGTCTACTATTAATTAGCAATAATAATAGTATTGTTCTTCTATGGGAATTTCAAACAGACCTGCCTTCCTATAAGGCAGATGGTTGGTAAGGCTCAAAGCACTTTCAGTCACAGCAGAGGTCTCAGCTCCATTACTTCCATTAGCTGGCAAGGGGAGGCTTTGGTGGAAAAAAGTGGTAACCCTGAACACCCTGAACAGAGGAAGAAGTTGCCAGTGGAACAAATTTATCTTTTCCAAGCTGCAATCTGAGAAAGAGAGACAGGCAGGAGGGGCTGCAGCATCCTCACAGCATTACAGCTGTCAAGGTTTGGGTGCTGGGGCACTGCAGGGAAATGTATAGCAATGCAGTAGGCAGCTGCTAGAGCCTGCTCTAGAATTCCAGGTGCTAAAGTGGTGTCAGACAATCTTATCCACATTTTTATCTAAAGCATTAGGCCAGATCTTCCTTGGCCAAAAGCAAACTCAATTGTATTATCTTCTGTTTGTTCAAGGGATAAGCCTAGCAGCTGTTCTTCTGTAGCACATATATCTTTAGAGAGGCTGCAATAACAAGGGGAGCTCCACGTGAGGGGACTGGCCCCTTCAGTAAGCTCGGAGGATGATGCACAGCACTGTGCAGAGCAGTCTGTTGCTGACAGGAGATGATTGAGTGGATGGCTTAATTTTCTTTTTTTTTACCTTTGCACTACAGACTAAATACTAGTCTCCAGAAATGTTTTCCATTAATATTCATCTGACAGACTTAATTTTAAAGCAAGTATTTGTTATTTTCATAGATGGAAAGAAGCTGTTAGTATTCTAAGAGATAAAAGAGATATTTCTTTTTCTTTCTTTCTTTTCTTGCCTGGTACATCAAAGCGTACAAACACGTTCATAGTTCTACGGCTGGTTTTAGGACAAGGAGTGTGAATGTATGTTTCCTGCTGTTTGTTGGGGGTTTTCTAATCAGCCCTGTTTTTCACACAGCAGTGTGAAAAAAGCCTAAAGCTGGGCATTGTGGATTGTGATGTGGATTGGCACCTCTGGGGAGCAGCTAAGCAGAATGATGCTTAGTGGCAGTTACTGTGCAGTACTAGCCTAAGGATCCACACGGAGACCCACGACCTGTATATATAAACAGCACAGAGACCCTGGGGATCTCAAGGTGGCCAGGTGCAAGGAAATGCCCTCTCACTGGGTCTTACTAAGATGGACTTGGCAGCAGGGGGGACCAGCTACATGGTTTGTCCCTAGTGGCCTGGGAGCGTGGGTAGATGGGACAGGAGCCTGACAGCTTCTCCCTGGAAGAGGCTTCCTATCAACAGGCAACTGGGGAGAAGCAGAGAGCAGTGGGGAGCTGTTGCCACACAGCAGGGAAATGCTGTTTACTTAGGATACATCTACTTTGCTCCTGGAGTCTCAGCAGGACCACAGGAATGATTCCTCTGACATGGGATAGTTTGAGAAACCTACTGTTGCTGAGGGTACTGTGGCATCTTTTCTGTGGGTAGCTCTGGTTGGCAATAACATTGAACCACTACCTTTTGGAGACAAAAAAAATATACCTACTAATAGAAATGGGAAGGACAAAAGCATATGCTGCAATGGAAATCAAAGTTCTCTGCATATATAAAACTTCAGCTCCATGGTACCTTTGTACCTATTGTACCATGGTACCTACATTGTACCTATTAATGTACCCGTGTTTTATAAAACAGAAGTTAACAACTTCCTTAGCTCACTTAATACAACATAAAGACATTTCTGCAACCACATAGTCTATTAGGCAACTATTAATTAGACAGCATGACAACCATTAACTTGGAAGTAAGAGGTGGCCTATCTCATACCTCACTCTCATGAAGTCTGATTCTGTTGATAATATCCTCGTGGCCACTAATATTATCCCACCTGTTTGGATTCTCACTTGTGATCAGTCCCACAGACCTACTACATATATTATGTTTAATCAAGCACAATGCACTTAATGCTCTTAGAAGAGTAAAAGTGCCTGCCATCTCAAGAATGAGAATTGCTCAAGAAAGTAATGCAGAACACTAATATATTAATGCCCCAAAACCCCCAAATATTTCTAAAGAAAAATAAGGTGGTTATTTAACAGCAAGAATGTTCATGGAGTTATAAGAGAAGCATTTTCAAAGACAAAAGGATTAAAGTGACCCTGCAGATAGGAGAGAGTGCTACTTGAAAGAAATCAGTGAATTAATCCATAGCTGGTACTAGAAAAATAATCTTAGGTAATACTGTAATATTGTTTCTTTATTCTAGGCTGTGATCTTGCATTTGCAGAAAATAGGGCCTGTTGCAGATATGCTGGGAGGCATTTCGTTCACCTGAGTGGCTGTCAGCACAGGGGAAGGAGCGTGGTGCTGCCATCCATCCTCTGTCCTGACAGGGGCCTCAGGTGGGGAAGTGCCATGGCTCTGCAGCACAGGCAGCTCTGTCAAAATCTCTCACTGCTGACTGTTCAATACGGCTACCACCTCACAGGCATGGATATTTAAGCAGCTATCACCAGGTCTCCTATGCAACAGGGGAACCACAGTTGGACAGAAATTGCCACAAGCCCTCTCCCCTAGAGGTTCTCCTTCTTCCTCCTCTTTTGCAAAATGGCTTCAGCCAAGGAGCCCTGTGAAGGGGCAGGAAACAGATATGCCACATCTGCATGAGGGGAAATTATTTTGGAACAGTGTAATTGAGTCTGCTCTTGTACCAAACAGTGAGGATAAAGTTTTCCTCCGGGCTAAGCTATGATGTGGCTCCAGCCCGTTCACACACTGTTTTAGGTGTAAAGTTACCTGGAAAGAGTTTTGAATGGAAATCTGCCTGGTAGCCAGCTACCTGGTAATTGCATCAGCAGACCAGGGTGAGGGATTGCAGGAAGGGATGGAAGCACGTTATGGGAGTAAAGCAGGAGGAAATAAATCATAAACATTTGCTTAAAACTACATTGTATGTTATGACATGGGATGGGAAAAGACTAGTGTCTCCTTTACGCTCTATAAGGTGAAGTAATTGAGAAGTTGTTCCATTGAGATGCTATTGCAACTGGGAAGCTATGAGATGAACTGCCTACAAAATTAACTTCAAGGAGACAGACTTAAAGAATATAAAAGAGGATCCTTCTCTGAACTTAACCAGCATAGCACATAATTCAGTAAGCTTTAATGGTGAATTTATGATGTGGAAAAATTTATTTCCTATCCCGTCTTCCCACCTAAAAAAATGAAAAAGAAAAAATGAAAATAGAAATATTTCTTACGTAAACTTCAGTTACATCTTCTGGTAAAATGGCAGGATGAAAAGAGTAATTAGGGTTCAAGGTCAAAATAAAATTCTGTTCACATCTCAGTCCTTCAAACATCATTCTGCAAAACAAGAAAGCTGAATAGAGGAAGAATTAACTGATTTCTTTTAAGTTTAGTAATTGCAAATGCAAAATAAATATCATTCTGCAGACGTGGTGCCAGAGGACAACGCAAGCTAACGAAATAATGGTAGCCCTGATAAATAATTTATGCACCATATCAAAAGCTGAATGAGATAAAGAAATGGTGAACCCATTTGAAAATTTGGAAATTGCTCAAAGCTCTTCTTCCAGTGACTCCCAAGAGGATGAGCACAGACCGCTAATAAACTCTGTGACTGTATAATTCATAAACTTTCCCTCATTTTTTGATTTTTTGCGCTTACAATTTATAGTTAACAAAAGAACAAAGAGTGGAAAAATCCCGGTAGCAGTTGAGAGGAGAACATAAGCCAGCTGATTCCTCCACTTAGCCTATTCATAAATGGTATCTGTTTTCATCCCAAACCACACATATATCCACCATTAAACTTAGCACATTGAAAACTGAAAAAAAACCCCTCCTGCTCATATCCTTATGCTTACTTTATGTTAGTATTTTTATGACAGCTATTACAATGTGAGATTATAACAAAACAAAAGCCATTTTGGGATGTTTTTTATCAACAGTATTCTGTTGTGGTTCTTGATTAGGGTTCAGACTGGAAATGTTCTGGATTCAATCAATGGCAGTAGCGTAAACTCAGAGGAAACCAGTGGATGCTCTATGAAGACAGTGGGGTATTTCTGAATGTACTACATAGCAAGAAACTTCTGAAGTCACATTTTGAAAAGGCACGGTGGGCAATAGGGTTATTTTTAACTTTGCACATCAGGAATTTGTTGCTTGATTTCAGGCATGGTACAATTCAGTTGTACGACCAGACATTTTTAATCTGGTATGGATCTGAGTAGCTTGATGATTTGCCTTCTAAGGATGCAACATGAAATATTTTAAGTTGTTGGTTTTTTCTCTAAGATGCCTTGGAGCTTTTCTTTTTCTTTTTCTTTTTTTTTTTTTTGTGGTCTATCTAGACACAGGGGACAGTGACTTTCTGAGAGAAACCTTCTGCTTCCTACCTTGGGTACACAAGCAGAGCACAGCACACTTCTCAGCTGCGTGACAAGTTTCAAGCTGCTGAAAGGCTGCGATGACACCTGCAGCCTCTGCTGCCACATGTCAGAATGAGCAGTGTCTGGCTTGAGTAATCACAGCAGAATACAGTGAAACACCAGACGAGGGATCTCCACACAGCTTCCCACACTCATCAAAGACACATAAAAATCACACAGCGCTCTCAGGGCACCTTTACAGAGCTGTCGTCCTGCGTGGGTAGATGGGAAAGAAGGTGACTATCAGCAAGTCACAGAGGCAGCTACGGGGCAGCTGCCCTTTGGTGATCTGCTGTGCTTGTGCACAGGCTGACAAAAGGGATCCGTTCCCTCAGCTCCTCCCTGGCTGTCCTGCCTGCTTCTCAGAGCCTCTTGAGTGTTACTTGAATGTTGTTTATTTCATTAATTTCCTCCTACCATCAATTGATGAATAAATTATTCATAAGTAAATTTATAAATTATTCTACCAGTTCTATTTATGATTAAATACTATTGACCAAATAAATTATTCAGTCTTCTTTTCCCCCACCAAATGACAGATAAATTATTTGTGAGTATTCTTTTTTTCATTATTAGATCAACTCTTCCATCTATTGAGACACTTATAAGATGTCACTCAGTCTGCTACACAGTTTGTAAGCAGCACTCTTTAGGACCTATATTTTCACAAACAATAAAGTGATTTAACTTTATTGTATGCTTACATGGCAGCACCTTTAAATATGAGGTCCTTGAGAACATGAGGAGGTGTTTTTATACATTTCAAAGCAAATTATAGAAACACTGATATATTCTAGGGTTAATTCTCACCCAACTAATCTATTTTGAATTGTGCAGATTATTTTACAGTTTTCTATATTTGTACAAAACAGTCAGTGTTGAGGCTGCAGCCAGCCCATGATCCCAAAAGGTATTAGGATGTAGGTTCTGTAAATGAGCATCAGGAGCAAAGCCAAAACAGACAGATACCTTGACTAATGGCTACTACAAACGTGAACTGCATAGGCTAGAGGTTATTTCAAGTACCTGGATAAATTACATGAGCTTCACATCTAGCGAGATCCATTGCTTCTCTCTCTTTTTTCACTGTTTCACCACTAACTATGCCACATACAAGTAATAGCCTCTTCTAGTGGCATCATTTCTAGCATATTTTACCATGCAGACAAAATGTGTCTATATCCAAAAATATGGACAGTCCATGTGGTGACTGTCATTGTCAGGAAGAAAAAGACAAAATTAAAATTAATAAATAAATACATCTCTAGGAAAGTGATGCTAAGTCATAAGCACACATAGAGAAAGGATTAGATCCCCTCTGTTCCATGGAGCTCAAGTTAGATTAAATCCATCAAGTTAATCAACCTGCAGTAGCATAAAATCAGTATAAGGACCTTATGGTCCTTAGTAGACTGAAAAGTATTCCCTAAAAAGTTGCTCTAAAAGAGATAGAGAGAGAAGGCATCTCATGGCAACAGAAGAGCAGCCCTTCTGGAATTTTTCAGGTGTGACTGCCAGTGAGGATCAGAAGCACATACATCTCTCTGCTGGCATCTTTCTTGCCTCAGAGACCCACCAGTAAAGCATGTGTAAAGAGGTTTCAGTTGACTTTTTATGTTTGCTTTTTGGTTTTGTTGTTGTTTTTTTTTTTTTTTTTTAATTTAAAACCATGGGGGCAGGCATAGTTGCCAAGCTATCTACATGCAAGAGAGTGAATACAGCCCCAAGACAGCAGTTACTTCTACAGCTCACACTGCCCAGTGGGAGGAAGACAAATGGGCTGTGCAAGCGAAGCAAGGCTGCTTAGTGAGCAGAGAGCTCATTTTTGGGGAAATCTCCTGCAACTTGCAGCTCTGTAACACCTGGCTACTGCAGACATGAGCTGTCTCTCCTTGTTTCCCCATTTTTTCCCACCCAGATGGGGGCTGTGAACTGTCACTTGAGCCAGTGTAACAGTGTATTATTGGCCTTTAAAACACATGCACGGGAGAAAATCACAGTGCACTCATTTTCAGAGAAAACTGTCAATAGGTCTGTATCTTTCTCATAGAGACATAGTAACAAGTCCCTGGTTAAACTGGCATTGATATTTTCACTTAAGTTTCCACCTTAAAATAGGTAGCACTACTTAGGGAAATGTTGTGGTCAGGACTTACAGGGGAAGCACCTAGAGTTTGCATTCTGAAAAATAACTGAGTGGTCTTTAGGGTCAAGTTTTTAAATTCCCTTTCTCCCTGTTCTCTCAGACACAGAAGTATACAGAAAGGTATGATAGAGAAAGAGGGAAGACAATAAAAGGGTGTCTAGACAGATGTGTTGTGGTCAGGGAGACAGGCTACAAGACTGCTCTTTGCAGCGCTGTTCAGAATGGACATGAATGGAGCAATTATACTCATCAAGGCCTGAGGAAAGACCACTGCAGTAGTTAAGACAAAATGGTGAAGGGAACCCATGAAAGAATTTTAGTTATATAGCTATGTAACAGATTATATCTGTAGGACAGTTCTGCAAAGAGGACCTATGAAATTTAGCCTGTATTTGAGATTTTGGAGACACATCTGAGCAGAGTAAGTCGGAGTAAAAGACAGAGATGCTACCAATCCAGAATGAACATAGGTGCTCCATATTAGACAGTAGTGTGATGTCTACTCATCAGTAATGGGGAAATCCAGAATATGAGTTTGGACAAGAGATGAGAAAGTGATCGACCTAAAACTATGCAGGTGGGAAAGAGAGAACTGCCTGCTCTACAAGATACTGAGAGGAAGCTGAGGCTGCATAAGAAGCAGGTCACAGAGTCACAGAAGCTGAAGGAGAACAGGACCACAAGAAGATGTCATCATATTTAGTTGTCTTGCAGAATTTTGCAGTGTCATCTCACTGCACCTGGTCATTCACATCAATAGTGCAAAAAATGACTTATTGCTGCTGCTTACTCCAGTTTAGCAGCCAGAGCAAGACACAGCTTTGCAGGCGGCCGGTATTTCTGCAGCACACATAGCATGGGGACAGGCAGGAGTGTAGCTGGGCCAGTGTATCTGGCCTCAGGAACAAGGACTAAGATTAGGCTGCAAAAAAAAAAAAAAAAAAGAAAAATGTTCAGACTCACCCAAATTATATTTTTAAACATGCTCATATATGCACAGGGGGTGGATGGGTGTGTTACTTCATACACTGGAATGTTTTTTTCTCACTGGGGAGTAAAAGCCATGAGGAAATTCTACTCAAGCATTTTTTTACTGTAAATGCAGTGTACCAGCAAAATAGATTTGCAGCTTGGTTAAGTTTTTGCTGTTAGTTTTCTCATGAATGTTTTTTACTTCTAGTACTGTTTTGCATTTAAGTCAGTTTTGCTGCTTTTCTAAAAGAAAATCACAGAAAATAGAGCTGTAAGGATATTCAGAAGGGCATCTAGATTTTGCCACCATAATAGCTAAGAGGGGAATTAACTTAAATTGTCTGTCAGGTTTTAATTAATTAAAATACCATCAAACAGTTTTTCATTTGTCTTATTTCAGGTATGAAATTATTTGGGAAAGGGCATCTTTTTCCAGGGGAGGGGAGGGAAAGAGCAATACTCTGCAAGCCTGACCTGAAGTAGCAGAAAAGAACTTTTAAAATTTGCAAGTACGTGAAAAGATGTGATTTTTTTTAATGCTGAAACATATTAAGCAAGACCTCCCTGCCTTCTTTATATCCCATTCAATGCAGTGAAACTGTTAATGATTCTAAGTGAAGTACTCTGAATGAAGGACAGAAGAAAGCTCTAGATATCTACCTGCTCACCTTTCCCTCTGAGGATTCATAATATTCTTGTTTAAGTCTTTTCCGGAGCTGAAAAGCAAACTGCTTACTCCTAATGTGACAGTGCTTCCGGCCTCCCCTTATGATTTTACTTTTGACTTTTGCAGTCATTCCTCCCCTCTTCCATTTCACTGCATTTTGTTTTTTCCTTTTTGATTGCTATTTTTGGTTGCAGCTGTTGTAATGGCAGCTGGAAGAAATGAGGCTGGTGTTCTCTTCTGAGGACTGTGAAATTAGTAGCTATTATAAACTTTCCACAGTCAGAATTGCAGGTCCACGGGTTTTCTATCTGTGTCATCAGCTCCACCTTTCCTGAGAAATGGAGCAGACAAGGAAGGTGATCATTTTAGAAGAAAAGGAGGGAAGTAGCTGGGGAAACACCATTAATTCAAAGAAAAGGGCGAACCCTATCAGATTAATCTCATGCTCTATGAAGAGCATTGCAGGGTAATACACTCGGGATGCTGGCAAGGAGACAGGCATCTGTATTTTGGACTAATGAAGTCCTATTAAGATCTATGTTCTTGGAAGTGTTCCTGGAGCATTGTAGCTAATCGTGGATCATGGCAACCTACTCATCATTCAGCAGAACGCAGCCGCCTGCCTCGCCGCCTCAGATGCAATAAGGCAGTTTTCCTAAGCAGATGTGTCTGAGACCTCAAGGGCATCAAAGCGTCTGAGATTCCTAACTACTCTGACAATCTGGCAGCAGATCTGTTTGGCACAGGGCACTGCAAAGGCAACAGCAAGCTTTGGAGCTGTTTCTCTCTTCCCAACACCATCTTGCTCAATGTCTTTCAGTAAGATGCAAAAAAAAAAACCCTGAGGTCAGGCTGAGAAAGGAATGTGATAAAGAGCTGGTTATGGCCTTCTGTACTGTTGTCACTTGACACAGAAGCTACCTTGAGATAGTTAAACTATGGATAGATGAGTCTTGAGGGCATCTGGAGTTAAATCTCCTGTGGGCAGTGGCCTAAATGAATAGCCTTTACTACTCTGTATAGGCTTGAGAGAACCCAGATATCTGGGTGTACCACCCAAGCCAGCCCTGATGGGCTTGGAATTATGAATCATAAATGCTCTTTCAGCACTGATAGTGTGACAACTTCTTGTGAAAGGAACATATGTTTTCTTATCTAGTATCCACACACAGACGCTGATTTTGTGGATGGTCTCCCAGAGAAAAACAGCCTTTCTGGAGAAAGCTTTTTACCACTTCTTCACACAAAGAACTGGCTTCAAGGGCAGTTTAAAGGCAGTCCTAAATGTCAAAACTCTACAATAGCAAACAAAAAAAGGTATTTTTAAGTTATTGTCATGGCTGTGGCATAAGATTATAGGAAATCTTTATGCTGGAGTTTATCTGCATCATTTACTGTGTTCTGTCAGCTTTGCTGACATTTTATTCTCCACTCTTTCAGTCAATATGAGTCATGAGGTGAAAAGGACATGTTTAGTACATAGGGACATTTACCTGAATCTGTGAACTTGTTCCATGTTGTGAAAGTATTTCCTTCTTTTCTTCCTTTACATGCTGAACTGAGCGAGTGTGCATTAATTTTATTTCATCTCCTCTCATTCTTATGCTAGAGAGAAAAAAAAAAAACAACACCGTAATTACACATCAGAATTAAATTTCTTTTTTATATTGAAAATACGAACCATTATGGAAAATTAAAAAAAAAAAAATCCAAATTTCATTTACTCAGGCTCAGCATTTTGCCCTTCCTTCAGGAAAATGGTATTTTCAAACCTTTCAATTCCCATTATCCCTTTCATTTTACTGTGTCTGCAAGGGGAAGAATTTTGTGTGTTCTTAGTTTATTCAGTGCTATTAGGAATGAAAAATTCTCTCTCTAATGAAAAATCATGTTCTGCTTTATCATGATTATTCTAGCTCTTTAATCCAGACCACATGGTGCAGTAGCACTGTTGCAATTAAACCACTGAAGTGAAGGGTACTGGGGAAATAGTACAGTGGGAATGTATCTTTTCCTTGCCACTAGCCAAGACCTTCATCACTGGTGAGATAGCACAAGAGGAAGGAGAGGACCTGGATAAACCTAAAGAAGGAGTGTGACTGGCTATTCCAGCCATACCATGAAGGGGATCATGAGCTTTTTTTTATTTGAGGGATAAATACCTCCCTTTCCCAAAAGCCACATCATTTCCCATACTAGAAAAAGTCTAAGTGCTTGATGCATATAAATTTTGCTCAGTGACAAATGCAAGAACCTGTAGTTAATGTTCAAGAAACATAATGCAAAATCAACAGAAATGGAAATGTGCCAAGTGATCAGTTCCTGACTTGTTCTCTCAGTCACTGTATTTAAATCCAGATAAACTCAGAGATCTTTTTACAGTGTACGAAGACAAATATTTGTTGGTCAACAGATGACCCCTGCTGGTATGCAAAATCAAAAAAATCTATGCCAACTGGTTGATAAATTCAACTTTAAAAACATCTCTTATTTATTATTTTTTCCATTCTCCTTTGTGCATATTTGCCTGTGGTTTGTACTTCACTTTGATTAATCACAGCACTCCATCAAGACTGTATCTCTTCAGTCTGTTTGGTTGCCTTCCTTTTTTATGCTTCTCTCCACAATCAACCACATGCTATTTGTTTATCAATAGCATCTTCTCATCTCTGCTCCATGTGTCCAAAAATTGTCCTCTGAACATTTTCAAACAAGTTCTTGTCTCATTGTCTGTTTATTTGGAATAGATGATTATAACAACAGCTTCTGTTTTCAGTGCTTCTGTACAATTTGCAGTGTTACCAAATTCACACCTTTATCAGTATATCATACCATCATTATTGGTATGCTTTTTTCCATTTTCTCCTACTTATTTTACTTTGACCTAACATAAACTTGAAACTAACATTTACAAGAGCTCACCAAAAATCCACATTATTTGACCAGCTCATGTAATATCTCCCTTTATCTCTGATCACTTCATCTTCTCAGGAACACTCCATCTGGTTTTTAATTGGTATTACCATCACAGTTCTACATAGTTATACTGTCTTCTTTTGGCAATTCACTCAATAACTCCAGTTCTCTCCCTAACAGGGATGGGAACATGGGGAATGGAGTCGGTTGAAGCATTCACATCAATACACTGATAAAGCTACTTCCTAATGCTAAATGAAGCTTCTATATTTACCTTTATCATGTCAATTTAACAAGTTAGATCAGTTGTGCATCTGAAATTACAAAGCACATTACACTTTTTTCTCTACATGATGTGCA
This sequence comes from Gallinago undulata, assembly GCA_026546715.1. Classification (NCBI taxonomy): domain Eukaryota; kingdom Metazoa; phylum Chordata; class Aves; order Charadriiformes; family Scolopacidae; genus Gallinago; species Gallinago undulata. Next base: position 69,318,517 of record JAOTQQ010000023.1, read on the forward strand.
CATTTCATTTCATTTCTGGAAATTATGCATTCCACTCTGTGAATTGTTAGTATTGTTCTTTATGCACCATGACTCTCTTGGATACCCAGGAAGGGACTTTCCTCAAATGTATATTTAACTAGGTTGTGGAAGATAGATATTTCTGATATAAACCCACTGGCGATGTGCAACAGCATATTGTCATCTCTTTTGGTAGAGGTTTCACATTCAGCATCCAGCTACTTCGACAGTTCTGCCTGCGGCTTTCCAAAGCTTCCCTCTACTGGTTAGTAGCTTGTGTGCCAGTTCAGCTGTCATCCCTAACAGAGAGCAAAATTTTTTTAAAAGTACCCTTATTTGCCTCAAATAACTGCTAAAATCTTGTCACTTTGGATTACATTTTATCTTGCCTTCCAGCTTCTTGCTAAGTTTAAAAGTATGCGTTCCTTATAGAAAACTTTGTACAGCTTATAATGTGTTCCAGAATTTTCATTTGTTCCTTTTCATTTCTTCTTTCCATTTCATTTAGGTGTTGCTGTGTTAGTCTCCAGCAACATTTCAGCCTTAGGGACCTTCACCTTAATCACATTCTGGTTGTATTAACTCTGTGGCTTAAATAGAAGTGTTTTTTCAGTCCTCTGTCATGAAGAGCTATCTCAGAACATCTATTGCACGATGTAGCCATTTCTGAAGCTGAGATACTATTTTTCTATATTTTTTTCATGAAAAAAAATCTGAGGAAAGTATTATAGATGTCACAACCTCTCCTTCCATGGACTTCAGATGCTGAAAGTGATAACAAAATGAAACAAGCAAATAAATAATGTTATATTTGCATTTCTAGTGGGTGGTTAGTACTTGTCATTCTGTGGAAAAGTTTTCTGTACTCAGGTACATGAAGAGAGAGAGCAAATGGAACTGGTTTGGGGTTTTTTTAGTTGGTTGGGTTTGTTTGGACTTTTTGCTTTGAATCTTATTGCAAACATGAATATTGTGGTCATGAGACCTCATGGCACCTATTTCAGTAAACAGCTTGTCATTAATTTGACTTCATTATGGCCTGACAACCACCACAACCTTAGTGAGGCCTGCAGGTAGGACTTAACTGGGGTCCAAGAGCTTGTGTAGGGGGGAACGTACGGACAGCACTTTAGTTTCACGTAGAGAGGGCTGCATATGGATATGTTTTCTGAGAGACAAAGTTCAGAACTCATGGTTGTAACACTGAAGTGATACTTTTATTTTAAGAGAGCAGCACTAAAGAATTTCAAACTGGAAACACATGAAAATTTGTTGTCATCATCATCATGTCCTTCTGTTTCCTGCTTTTTTAATTAAATATCTTATTTTAAAAAGCAATTAGCAGTAGCATATCAACATAGAGATACAGTGTCTGTGCATTTTTCTTAATAATTAAGCTTCAGCTATGGATTTTCTTGCTTAATGTCTAGAATTCATCATTTATATGTCATTTTTATGCTTATTTTTCAATGTTAAGAAAAAGTATACTACAAAAAAGGCAAAAGTTTATCATGTAGTTAAAGCACGAGAGGAATTGAGACTTGCACACTGAATCTCACTGGTGCTATAGGTTTTCTCTGTGACCTTGAGCAATCCCTCTGTACCCCTGCTCCTCTTTTTTTTTTTAAAGGATAATAATACTTCTTCTGTCTCTATATTTACATTGCAAACTCCTTTTACTCTGTGTTTTATAAGATTCTTGTTGCAATAAGGATTTTATTCGAGAAATAGAGTTGCTTTTATCTATGTAAAAAGCAATATATTCTGTACGATAGGTTATCCTGTGTGAGAGATTACACTGAGCTATGACCTGGTTGTATAAGGAATTACTATTATTATTAGCACATCAGTTAGAGACTCAGATAGAGTCTCAGTCAGATTCAGAGTTTCAGTGTTGCATGGCTCTTTTATCAAGAGATAATGGGCTGGTCTTACAAACGCTTTCTACATAGCAGTAAAATAAATATGGTTGGAAATTACTATTCTACCACCTGTGAAGACAACCAGTATGGAATGACCTGCATCCATACCATGAAACTCAGCCAGCACTAAGGCAGGCAGGGAGGCTCAATGCATGCTGTATACTGGGAATGGTCCCTGGCTTGTAGTAGCTCCCAAAATGTATCCTGGAGTCTTGTGACAGCTTTCTAGGCCAAAAACCCAACAGTATGGGCAGGACAAAGAAATATTTGCAGGCTGTATTTTTCAGTGGCCAGCCAAACCTTGCACTATCTTTACTTGTTCTTCTTCTGTATATAGTTTTATGCTTATAATAATCTATCCCAGTCTTGCTTGATACAAGTCCTAAGGCTGGAAAAGACGAAAGTGAGCTGCAAAAGGAGCTTTACTAGTAAAGTAAAACATAAAAAACTTGACATCAAAAATTGTTCAAAGTAAGTCCAGTCAAAATTCAAGTAAAGAGCAGTTTTTGTTGGAACTACTCCATAATAAATTAAACACTCCCTGGTTGCAGGAGTGAGCACATGAATGAGTTCAAGTGATTCCAGTTTATATTTGTGGTTTTTTATATCAATAGGATCAATTTGGTGATTAAAGCATTCATATGGTAGGTAGACAATATGGCTTTACATCCCCTGAGCCAGTAAGAAGATTTGAACAGTCTCTTGTACGTTTATAAGAAAGCCTAGGATTGTTACAGAGTGAAGAACCAAGTTATTTTTGTGCTCTGAAAGAAGAGACTATCAGTTCTTATACGAAGGTATTAAGCATGCAGCTCTGAGTGTCGTAAACAGGTCTGCAGTCCTGAACACAAACCTAGTGTCTAGGGAAGAGTCAGGCTAAAGACAAATGGTTTTACTCAGCACTTCCTTCTACCTTACCTAGGGACCTCCTGGTTATTCTGGTTCTATCTTCTTGGCACAAGGTCACATTTTTTGACTCATGCCTGCCTCTCATCTGAAGTATTTAAAGCAAAGATCATTTGTGGGCTTTAGATGGTGCCTGGTGCATATCAGAAAAGGAAATTTAAGTCAATGTTTCAATGTTGCTGAAATCTGGGAATTTCACGGATTTCACAGAGTTGGAAGGGATCACTAGAGATCATCTAGTCCAATTCCCCTGCTAAGCAGAGCACAGAGCACATTATTCAGGATGGCATCCAGGCAGGACTTGAAAATCTCCAGAGAAGGGGACTCCATGACCTCTCTTGGCAGCCTGTTCTAGGGTTCTGTCACCCTCACTGTAAAGAAGTTTTTCCTCACATTTGAGTGGAACTTCCTATGTTCCAGCTTATACCCATTGCCCCTCGTCCTTTCACTAGAAACCACTGAAAAGAGTCCAGCTCCATCATCTTTCAACCCACCCTTTTGGAAGTCCAAGGTGCCAGTTCTGATGGTTCCTTGTCTTGCTTCTGCAAGAATTGAAATCTTTGTGATCTTGTGGTCACTCTGCCCAAGACGAACTTGAACCTTTACATTCCCCACAAGACCTTCTCTGTTAACAAGCAGCAGGTCCAGTCCCTGGTTGGCACATTCACCAGCTGTGTTAGGAAGTTGTCTTCCACACACTCTAGGAACCTCTGGGACTGTTCCCTCTCTGCTGTGTTATATTTCCAGTCTGGGAAGTTGAAGTCCCCCACAAGAACAAGGGCAAGTGATTGCGGGAGCTCTTTCAGTTGTTGGTAGAATGTTTCATCTACTTCTATGTCCTGGTTTGCGGGTCTGTAATAAACTCCCACAATGATGTCTGCCTTATTGGCCTTTCCCTTGAGTCTGACCCATAAACACTCTACACTGTCATTCCCTTTATTAACTTCATTCAAATCTGTCTCTAACATAGAGGGACACCTCACCACCTCTCCTTCCTTGTCTATTCCTTCTGAAGAGTTGGTAGCCATTGATTGCAGCACTCCAGTTGTTTGAGTCATCCCACCATGTTTCTGTGATGGCAAATATATTGTAGTTTTCCTGCAGTACAATGGCCTCCAGCTCTTCCTGTTTGTTGCCCGTACTGTGTGAATTTGTGTAGAATTTGGGCATGTTCAGTTCAAGGATTACAGTTTGTGTCCCATCAGATCTTGAGATGACAGCCAAGGCCAGTGTCAGGCAGATGAGGTACTTAAGGGTTTCTCCACAGAACAGCCCAAGCAAATGTCCAGACCAAGCAAATGTCCAGCCCAGGAAAAGCTGATAGTATGAGCTGGTGATGAAAATGTTCATTGTGCCCGCCCCAGCTACATGCTTCTTAGGTCTGTCATGAGGGGCTTGCTGGCACAGATCGGGAAGTACAGTGGCTTAGATTTGTCTCCAGCTTACACTCTAATAATACTAGAGATGTAGTAAATGTGCCCCATAAACTGTGTGCACAGGACCTGCACGCATAACTTGTGGTTACTAATGCCTCACTTGGCAGCAAAGCATGTAATCTGTATTGAAACCTAGCCCAAGCTGCTTTTGAAGTGCTTAAAGTCTAAACATATTTACCTAACAAGAGATCCTACTACAATACAAGCTTCTACACAGTCAAGGCCCACGGCATGGCTATCAGACTGCCCTAGTAATGGTGCATGTAACTGAACTATTGACTGCTAGAATTATCGTCCTAGCCCAGATATACTGCCTGGTTTTACCATGTGGGATAGAAAAACAGTAGCAAACAAGACCAAGTTTTAACTACTTATTTTGCAGTTTGAAAAGATTTTGCAAGTGTGGCTTGATCCCTCACAACATCTGATTGAGGATTACCCTACATACTGCTTTCTGATGAGTGTTTTACATGTTTCTGTCTCTGCAGACTGAAGAAGTCCTGAAGATTGATGGAGGGCCATGCTATTCAAACAGCAGGCGTTGCTGAGACAGAAGCTCTTTGTACTAGGCAGCCTTGCTATTGGAAGTCTCCTATATCTAGTTGCCAGAGTTGGGAGCTTGGATAGGTGAGTCACTAAGTAGCTGCTCTCTGCATTAAAAATAGGCTCATGTTGTCTTGGTTTTGCTTAAAGGGTCTGATTTCTTACTTGTTTGTTGTTTTTTTTTTTTCTATCCCCCTTTTTAGTGTCTACTTATATATAGAAAGACAGAAAGACTGTCTATTCTAGTACTGGTTTTCATTGTTCTTTCCTTCTCTTTGGAGAAGAGAGTAGGGAAATAGAATCACAGGTCATCCCTGTCAAAGTATTTCTATCTGTCCATTTGTATTCTAAGTACATTGGCACTTGTTTTCAGAGAAGAAATAAAACATCACCCAGTAAAAATGTCATTACAGTGGCTCATTTTTGTCTGTGTGCATCTGTATGTTGACCTCTAGTTTCAGCAAAACAGTTATGATGTATTTATATATCGTCGTTCTAAATTTATGAGCAAGCAATTAATGGGATACAGTGATAGTTAAAACTATGTATAAGCCTGCAGAGTAGCTCATCAAGTTTTGAATACTATTTCACTTGAAAGACTGCTTCAGGGTTTGAGAATTTTAACTATGTTAATTAGCCAGTATTTTCTGGAGTTGAATGTGCTAAATAAGTGCATTTTCTCTGCAAGTGCTTTCCTGGAGAACGGTAGAAAATCCAGCAGAGGAAATCAAAGAGTATTTAGCACTTTTTGACCAGGCTGAGTTTTGACTGGTTATTGACAGTGCAACTCTAGTGCTACCTGCACTGACACTTCTGTTTCTGTCACCTTCAAATTGGCCTGGGATTGTCCTAGTAGGTGCTACATGAAGACAGGATTAGAAAAAAAAAAAAAAAAAAACAAACCAAAAAACTGTTTTGAAAGAATGAATGTAACAATACTTTGAGATTTCCTGACACTGGTAAACAACTTGCCAGCCCTAATGCTCTAATAGCACTCTTTTAAATGATGGAAAACATTAGTTGAGCTCAAAAATGTGACACAATGCTGTGTGAATACACAGTGCATGGAAAGTGAACTGAAAACAGAGCTACCTAGGGTCCATTGCTAGGTAATGTTGAGCTCCATTTGAGGTCACTGTGTGCCTTCTTCAGCTGCTTAAGTCTCCTCAGAATAAGAGGGAGACTGTACTCAGCTAGGCCCAAGTGCATTGCAAATTATGCACTTGTATCCTCTTTCCCTTGGTGGTCAAAGCATCAGAGATACTTCAGAGGTGAAAAATTGACTGCAACTAATGTGGTACTGTAAATGGAGGCAGAATTCCTTACTGGTCCCTGCAACAGTATATTTTATGCTCAGAGGAATGAAATCTAATTAACCTTATGCTATAATCTACGCTTGCACATCTACAGAATTTACTGATGGCTATAAAATTATCTTGCCACAGTATTTGACTCATTGACCTCCTGCAGCAGTGAATTCCACCGGTTTCATATATAATGTTGCCAACGACAGTAAAATTCAGTTTCATTCTCTTGCATTACCCAGTGTGAAAAATACCACACTGCTAAAAAACAGCCCTTTATTTGGACTTGTTGTGAAAGAGAGAGAGAGAAGTGCTAGAAAGCATGAGACAGATTAATTTACTGGAAATGTTCTTCTGTCTTAACACCAGGGCACAATCCAAACTTGTTGAATTTATCAGTAAAAGGATGCTGGGTGGCTTTGATAGATTTTTGGAATAACTAATTGTTCAGGAAGAAATCCAGATTCATTTATGCTTAATTTATGCTTATCCAATTTGAACAAGAGAGCTGGGGCTGGCCCACATTTAATAGCCTCAGATTAGTCTCTTCAGCAGGAATGTTTTGAGTTTTCTTAGGCCTGAAAGGAAATTACCACTAGCTTATCTGATTCATTGAGTCATAAAGTCAGATGAGCTGAGCACATCCCCCCTGGGAGACGAACATCCTTCAGATCTTGAGTGCATAGAGCTGCTTCGCATGTGGAAGCTCAAACAGACTCTGTGCCTGGTGATTTTGAGAAGATCTGGACCAGTCTTTGAGTTGCCTGACTCTCTTGTCGGCAGGATGGGGAGCCTCTGCACCTGGTTTCAATGCTCCCAAACTCTCCTGTTGGAACCAGGCTTATAATCTTTTGCCACCATGACACCTACATTAGCAGCCAATTAGCAAGTGTTCTGTATCAGGAGAGACAGTACTGCTACTTGTCATTAAGATTGCCCAGATGTACTTTAGCTGTTAGGAAATTAGTTAAAAATATAGATCTCTGAGATTAATTGTTCTGTGGTGGGTTTTCTGAAGAAGAATATTTGCGGAGTTTTACTGTAGCAGTTTGAGAAATTGTCTGTTTTGGGAGAGCAACTTCAGTGATATAATAAATGTCATATACCCTTTCTTTGCAAAGGACTGATATTTTAATGGACAAAATGACTCAGCAAATCAAAAATATTAATGTGTTATAACAGTAAATAGTTACATCTGCGGATCCAACTACCAAGACCTGACAGCTGGCTTAATACCACAGCTGCCAAGATCTTTTTAAGGATATTTTTTCTTGTTTAGAGAGAGGAGAAGAAAGGGGAAAGAGCAAACAACTCCAAAATCCAAAGTGTTGAGGAGGGACTTTTAACAACAACCAATCTTTTCCCTTAGGCTAGAGGATATCTTAAGTATTTATTTACTTTTAAAGGAAACCACCCTGTTTGACAAGCTGTTGTGTTACACTGAAGGCAGTGCTAACTGTCTTTTTGAGCAAAAGAGATAAAATTAGTTGAGATGGGTCTGGAACTGCTGTTGTGGAATCCTTTTTGCTTGAAAACAAATAACAAATACACAGAAGGAGAGGGAAAAGAAGAATAGAGACAGCAATTGCAGCTTCTGTTTCTTAGGCTTTTAACTGCCACCTCGCTGCTGCAGAAAGACTCTTACCAGCCACACCACAGACTGACCAAATTGTACCTTTGTCAAGTCAAGACATTGCTTTCTGTTTCGTTTGTTGTGGTAGTTTTTTCATTGTCAGGTTTGCGTCTTTGTGACTGAGTCAAGCTCTTACCGATGGCAGAGAGCAAAGGAAAAGAAGAGGCTGGAAACTTGAGAAAAGAAATAACAACAGGAACTCACTTCTCATCGCACTTTCTAACTAGCCTGCAAGACTTAGCTAGAGCTCATGTGAACCCAGCAATGTCATCTGGGTTGTTTCTTCAGCTCTCCCTGGACAGGCTATATCTTTCAGCATCTGGATAATCAAGGAAAAAGTTAGTGGGTCAGCCAGGGGGATCAAACTCACTTTGCCCCAACCATCCATTGTCCTAGAATTGGTGTCAAATTAGAGATCCCAACAAGCAGTGATGGATGGAAAAGCCATAAAGAAATAAATAATTCTGTCCTGAAAGCAGGTTTTGAATAATATACAGTAAATGAGTGAGGGGCCACATGCTGAGAAACCAGCATAAATACTGAATACCTAAACAGCTATTAATGAGCATTGCCCATCTGGTATACAGGCTGAGGCAGGGGTCCTGTGAAAAATAATAGCATGTGGCCATGTAATTTAAAAAATGTATCATAATATATATGCACAGCAAGCTCATATTAAAATTGCCTAGGCAACCTTTGTTCTTACATATCCTTAATTTTGGAGAGCATGGCTCCGCAAAATTTGTAATAATATTTTTCTGTAGGTCTTTAGAAGGTCTCTCTCCACACCAATTTCATCTTCAGGGCAATACTGGCCTGCATAATGACCAAAGCGCTGATTTGAAAGTGGAGGTGAGAGCTTACTCAGGGTTCTGTAGTAGCAAAATTTTAACATTTTTCTTACTGAATCGTTTCTTGCATTCAGTAACATCAAATACAAGAAGGAAGCGTTAGAAAAGTAGAAAAAAGGTGAAATAATTGCTGGAGAATATAAAAGAATAGTATAAAAATGCAGGGGGAAAAGAAGAAACAGTAAGGCACAAAATGAGGTTCAGTGGGAAGATACATATGTAATGATTAGAAAATCATTGCTATAATGATACAATAAATGCATTTTAAAAAACTTTTTTTGTAGTTCTTTCTGTGCCTTGCTAATCATGCCTGATTCAGAACCCTGGTCTTTCTGATTCTGTTCCACAGAAAATACTAGGCACCTTTTAAAGAGGAGGGAAAATATTGAAAGGTGATGCCTACAAAGCTATTTTTCACCCCTTTTGCTCCTCTTCACTAAAAAGGCCAACTCTGGATAAGCAGCTAATAAAGTCAACACAACTGGAAGCACAGAAAATAATTCAGGCTAGAATTGGAAAAGTGTTAGAAAGAGATGACTTAAATGAACTGTATTTTCAGATCAAAATGACCAAATAAAATTCATCTTAGAATGTTTTATAAACTGCCAAAGCAATCACTAAGTAATCAGCAATGTGGGAGGTGAGGCAAGGTTCAAGAAGACCTGAGAACAGTAATCATAGTGTCTATACTTGAAAAGAGAATAAAGGTGGAGTTGGGAGTTACTCAGCAAAATCACAGCAAAATACTAGAATAAATAATCAAACTATTTTGAAACAATTTAATCACTGCGAGAATAAAACACAAGTTGAAAGATGTGCATGTCACACCACATTGTGAAAGGTTCCCATGAGCGTGACTGACTGATACAGAAAACTTTCCTTAAGACGTACCTTTTTTTTACAAATATCTCTTACTTTTCTTGCAGACTGCAGCCCCTCTGCCCCATTGATGGTCGATTTGAACCCCGCAATCAGGACGAAATCCAGCTGCGAGCTCTGCAGTTCAAGAGAGGATTGCTCCATGAGTTCCGAAAGGGCAATGCCACCAAGGAACAAATACGACTGCACAATCTGGTTCAGCAGCTTCCCAAGGCCATTATCATTGGGGTTCGGAAAGGAGGCACCAGAGCACTGCTGGAGATGCTGAACCTTCACCCTGCAGTGGTCAAAGCTTCTCAAGAGATTCACTTCTTTGACAATGATGAGAACTATGCCAAGGGGATTGAGTGGTACCGGAAAAAAATGCCTTTTTCTTACCCTCATCAAATAACAATTGAGAAAAGCCCTGCGTATTTTATCACTGAGGAAGTACCTGAAAGGATTTACAAAATGAACTCATCTATCAAATTATTGATCATTGTCAGGGAACCTACCACAAGAGCTATTTCTGATTACACTCAGGTGCTAGAAGGTAAGGAAAGAAAGAACAAAACTTACTACAAATTTGAGAAGCTGGCTATTGATCCTAATACCTGCGAAGTGAACACTAAATACAAGGCGGTGAGAACCAGCATCTACACAAAACATCTGGAGAGATGGTTAAAATACTTCCCAGTCGAGCAGTTTCACATCGTGGACGGAGACCGGCTCATCACAGAACCACTGCCAGAACTCCAGCTGGTCGAGAAGTTCCTAAATCTTCCTCCAAGGATAAGTCAGTACAATTTATACTTCAATTCCACCAGAGGGTTTTACTGCTTGCGATTTAACATTGTCTTTAACAAGTGCCTGGCGGGTAGCAAGGGACGCATCCATCCAGAGGTGGATACCTCTGTCATTACCAAATTGCGCAAGTTCTTTCATCCTTTTAATCAAAAATTTTACCAGATCACCGGGAGAACATTTAACTGGCCCTAAATTAAACTTCATACAACACTTTCTGTTGCACCTGAGACATGCAATAAATGTCTCTGCTAAAATATGCACTTTTCATAGACACAGCTATCAAAGTAACTTTTTCATGCATACGTGTACATATGCAGTATGTGACCAAATATATGGTGGGATCAATTTTTTCTACAGAGTGGTAACTAACATAAATTTACTGTCAGCATAGTTGCATCTTTTAAGATATAATAATAAAGGGAAAGGAGGTATTTAGGGACATAAAGTCAGACACCGTTAAAAGGGTCAGTGTTCCTCTCACTTAGTGAAGTGTTTATGTGACATACTTATTGATCTAAGTCAGTTTATGCCATAAAAATTAATGTCAAAAGTTTGTGAAGCTGTGAGAAAGCATAATCTTCAGGCTATATTTGGTACGTGTATTGCTAAAGGAATACTGACACTTTAAACCCAGTGCTGAATTTTTACAATGAGAGTGGATAATACTATTTTCTTATTGTTTGAAATTAATATCTTATCTCATACAAGCTACATTGTTTCAGAGTTCCTGTGGTGAGTTTGCACTATTGTTTTATTGTATGGACCATAGTGTCACTTGTAGCATGTCAATCACGTGTCAAAAAAAGGTCAAATAATTTTTTCTTCTATGCTTGTGTGTTGGCAAAGCTAAACATCGTGTACATAGTGTACAATGTTTGTAAATACTGGTTTCACACTAAGTAATTCTATTTTGTAAACTGAATATGGCTATTTAATTTATTGTGAAAATTAAATTTATTGTGGTATTTAAAAATGGAATGGATTAAAATTACATATATGTGCAACAACTTTTCACCTTTGCCTGATGTACATCAGTGTGGTCCCTTAGCCCAGGCAAATCATGTGCAAACATGTGAGAGAGAGCTGCACGTGTACACTTGCTTTCTAGACAGTTGATAAAACTGATACATGTGGTAAAGCTGAGTTTATTAAAAAACTCATCCATCTGGGAATCTGGTGCAATACACACCTCAAAGAACATTATTGCTATTCTATTGCAGCATTTTGCTAGAATTAATCCAGTTGCAGTAGCCCATGAGGCTAAAGAATGACCGTAACCAGGTATATCAGAAACACAGAGCCACTATTAAAACCTAAATGACAAACAGACAAACAAGATTAAAAGAATAGAGATTTCATCACCAAAAGCTGACAATGTTTCAGAAGTCAAGGAAAACAGTTGTGATACCTCTGCTTTTATCTGGTAGCTTATGAACCTACTCCAAACAACCAAACACAGTGTTGTTATTCCTGGTATAAACACATAGCTCATGTTTCCATTCAGTAAATGACAAGAAATTAGTTCAGGAAATGAGTATTTTCATGCTTTATACATTGTATGGCTCTTAAAGATTCATAAGAAAAAGAATAAAAGCAATTGAAAAATGCCTTTTAGAATATGAAAAGAAAGGAAGGAAGGAAAAAAACCAACAACCCAGCCACTTTAAAACCAACATCTAAAGACTGATGGGGACACAGATTTTGGAAGGTATCCAGAACATCTGAATATTCTGAGCTATGGAAGAGAGTAGCTGGTAGTTCAGATTATAATACGATCAAGTTTTCCCTGTGGGCTGTTTATCTTGCTCAGTGATTTGGAAGCATCAGTTTTCTAAATAAGTGATTTTTAAATCTCTTGTGAGAGATTGCTACTTGTCTTGCTGTATCTTTAATCATATGTGCTAGCACTATGAGCAATGTGCCCTTTCTTCATGCTGCTTCGGAGCCTTGCCAACACAACACGATAGAGCATATGTGAAATTTTCCACAGTAGCTACAATACTACTCACTGTTTTCCCGTATGAGAGCCATTTATCCTGCCTGCATCCAGACATAAAGGCTGAGATGTTTAACTTGTCTAATAGTGTTCAAAGTGGAGATTTTATCCAATTTAACATTTGCACCATCTTCAGTTGAGCAGATTCCAGACGGCTTTGGGTGATACCTACTGGCTACATACAGTCCTGGCTACAAACTGCAACTGAAGGCTGAGATATATTTTCAAATGAAAAGGAAAAATTAGGCCAAAGTTATCTCTAAGCATCAAATACACCTTTGAAATTAAAATCTCTCTGCATTGATCAGAAAAATCACAGAGACTGTGATCTAGCAGGCACGCCTATGCATATTTCTGTTAAAGTCAGCTGGCTTAACTCCAGTGGATCATTTTTAATTTGGGAGACACACGGATAAATTTAGGCAGTATCTTAGACAAATCTGGTTCAAAAAAGCACAGAAGAATCATCATGAATAGCAGCAGAGGAAAGTGTTCAGAGGCATTGCAATGTATTAAGAAGCCTAAAAGAGCAGGAGACTGATTCACTGAGTCAGTGCAACATCCTCAAGTCTTTTTTGACGTCACCTACTGAACAGAAAATTTCAAAACTGGTTCTTAATACATGGATCCAAAGCACACTCCTACGTTAATGGGAATTTTGCTGATGTATGTTTATAACCGTTTTGAGGACTTCTGACCTTATGGTATTTACCTCTTCAGGAACAATTTGTGAATAATTCATTTCAGCCTCTTTGCTTTGCTTCCCAAAGCCTGAGTGAATCATTTCTATTCAAATTGATCATGAGTGTTCAGACTGGGAAGAGTGCTTGTAGCTTAAGTTTATGATTGCAGAGTGATGCACTGCTATATGAAGTTGCAGCTGTTAACTTATGGCATTCAAGTTCTCTAAAGACATTGCATCTTTCATATTTTCTGTTTCGCAAAATTGCAGGCTTCACAGCTCTGATAAATGTTTAGATTTAAACTGCTAATATTTCTGTGCATTTTTATCATATTGTCCCAGCTGCTATTTAAACTACAGAACAACAATTTGCAGCATAAAATAATATCAGAGATGAAGTTAAAATTGTATTTTCAGAAATCAATGTATAGGTAGACAAAGGATTGACAGTTGGAGATCAGCGATTCATTTGCCATTAACCCACTATACTGCCTTTTGTTAATGAAAGCAGAATAAGCATGATGAAAATGTATAAGCCCTCTTTTAATGGATTCTTTTTTTTTTTTTTTTTGCCATGATGTCTAACAATACAAAAGAGACAATGTTTATAGCCACATATTTCAGTGTACTAGTCCAAGATTTTTAACAGGCTTTCAGCACAAATGGAAACATGGGAGGCCCTGTTTGAACACCAGGAAAAAAAATTTACTGTCAGGTTGACTAAGCACTGGCACAAGTTGCCCAGAGAGGCTTTGGAGTCTCCATCCTTGGAGATATTCAAAAGCCACGGCCCTGGGCAACTAGCTCTAGGTTTCCCTACATGATCAGGGGTTGGATGCCGCTTCTAACCTCAACTGTTCTGTGAAGATCTGCCTCTATTATTAACATTCTTTTTAAGTATTGCCCACCAGTTCAATGTTACACAGACCTCAGAGAAGGCCTAATCCCAGTGTCACAAACCAGTGCAATCGCTGTCCAAACCCAAGTGGAAGCACTACTGTGCACATGTTTACTTCCCAGCTAACTGACCTAACACATATGGGGAGTCTGTGCAACTCCTTTCACATGGAGCAGCTTCAGTTCAGTATGCAAGCAGAAGACTAACCTGAATCTAAAAAGGTGAGTAATGTTACCAAAACAGTACTGGGTTAAAGCAAAGGTCTTTTCAAACCAGTTTCTGTCACTGGAAGTGGCCAACAGCTAATGCCTCAAGAAGAACATAAAGATAAGGAAAGCATGGAGACATTTCCAGGCTTCAGTGGTTTGCAATCATTGGATGACTTGAGTGGGACAGTGCAATCTTCAGATGTAAGAGTACTGAGTGCCTTCCTCTTCTGCGTAGTTACCCAGAAATCCCTTGAACCCACTGACCAGCTGTTTCACAGTTGCACTCTAAACACTCCTATGTTATCAATTTGCAAGAATAGATGTATAAAATGAATCAGAGAAGTCTGATTAGTATCTTTAAAATCTGAAAATGAATATGCTGGTATGGTAATAGAAGTATTATTTTCCTTCCCCATTCACTTTGAAAATGTTATGGATTGTTTTCTTGGTTTCTCAAAAAAAATACTTGCCACACTACTTTAAACTTACCAAAGATCCCTGAGCAGACTTGGTCTTCATATTTGTCAAAGACTGCATAAATAGATTAAATGATGGTAAATTTTACTTTTTAAAGAGCTTGTTTGCAGAGAAAAGGACTTCAGGTAAATGCTTTGAAGAGATTTTTAACACTAATACCAAACATTTTTTGTTATTGTACCTGTCAGCTGCAAGGAGATCGACTGGCTACCGGGTTACAATCCTGTTAGCCTTCTACTTCAGTTTATTGTTTTTATAGTTTAAGATTTATTTCAGGGAGGAGAAAAAAAACATTTTAAAAGGTTGGCAACACAGATCTAGTGAGTCTCAGGTTGACATGTAAAAACCTAATTTTGTTACTGAAGGCTCATTCATGTTACTGAAACAGTGATGTGCTCAAGCTAATCATTGTTACTATGTATAAGTTGATTTTTCTTTTGTTTACAAGTTTCTTTGAGGAGATCTCTATGTGGGATATTTCACAGCACATTTCTACCAGCTGATCAGCTCTGGCTAAACTGTTCTTTAAAGCATGATTTACCTTATGACAACATTGAGACAGACATAATAAACCCATCTTCAGAACTAGCAGCAATTGCTAACTGCATTTACATTTATAGAGAAAGGATTTTCAATTCTTTCTGCAATAATGCACTGATGAAAGATTCAAGCCCTTAGAGAACATCCATGTGCTATCAATCTGGATACCAGCCTTTTTCCCAGGGCTTGAATTGACAAGTGCAAGGAAAGCACAGAAAAGACTAGAATGCCATCGTCCATCTGCTGCACCGTGCCTAGCATATGGTAAATAAGATTACCTGCTGTTTTGAGATCCCTATTAAAACTGGCAGTAACATGGCTTTAGGAACTGATGTTGACCAAGCTACTTGACTCTTTTTAGTTCATATGTAGCTTAGTTTCAGTTCAGCTTTGAGTCCAGTCAACTTTACATCAGTCACAAAGTTCTCTATCATGCTGCATAGTGATTCTCAGCGCTTCCTGCAGTTTTTGTCTTGTGAGACAGAAAAAGAAACATCAGCAGAGGTTGATGCCCCTGGCAAAGGCTGATGCAGTCTTTGCCCCTGTGACTGCAGAGAAAGATTGTGGTATACCCAACTTCATTCTGCTGATATCGTTGTATTTAGCTGATTCCCTCTAACAACTTTCAATATAATCTCTCCCCAGCAGCAGTGGTCACTACTTTAGAAGACTAATGCTTCTGTGAAAATGTCATACTCAGGATTCAGGCAAAATATGAATTGTCTCTATTTTTAACAGTTTGCAGTCCTTTGATACAGTACATATACTGTACACATAATACACAGTAAATCATAGGATGTGACAAGGAAACAATGCCACTTCAAACCATCTAATGTTATGCCTCAGGCTGATTAAATAAACAAAAAGAAACATGACAGACTCATGCACATCTTACTCCTGGCCCTAATTGCAAACAACTGTTTTGTAATGTATGAGGCCTTTGCCATTCTATTCCTTGGCTGATTTTCTACTGATGAAAGACTTTCCACTTCGTTGAACTGTGAAGGCATCGTTTCTATTCCAAACCCATGGAGACACAAGAATTAATTTACAATTCCCTACTATATGAAAAAAGTGATAGGCATTTCATAAGAGGTGGGACTAGCAGCAGCACTATTACTAACTTCATCTTCAGAAAATTGCTCCAGCTGTTACAAGCTCCTTGGTGTAGCTCCACTAGTAATATAGCTTTAGGAACAGAAAAAAAGCCTTTTTCCTTTGGATGGCCGTGGTGTACCACAGTGCCTTGCAAAGATGCAGCCTGGACCTATGGGGCTGGTGAAACAAAACTGTCGTTTGTCTTAAAATAGGAAAAGCTCCACATTTGCTATGCGTTTAATGGGTTCCAGCCTGCATCAAGGAGATAAAGGAAATAATAGTCTTTTCTGGTTTGGTTTTGGAGGTTTTTTTAAGTGAATAGTAAAGCCAGTCTTCTAAGAGGTAGCCACACATAATTATCACTGTCATCAGTGGTAATTAGCAATGCGTACCCTATACAATGGACAGTTACTGTTACACCTTCAGGCTTTCAATTTGCTCTGAAGGCCCACAGGATTAACTGGAAAAAAAATTTGCCCTCAGTGCTGATTAGGGAAAAAGTCTGACTACGTTTCCATCCTGGAATCTAAAATCACTACCTGCATGCATGTGGTCTGCCCTGGGCCGGTAGCCTACCATTCTATCCACTGGTAACAAAAGAAGAACAAGTACAGCTACTTATACTTTTTAATATATATTTAAGATCCAGTAAAATCTCCTTGTGCAAAGCCACACAGGCTTTATTTTAAAATGTTGCAAATTGATATTGAGTAGTTCACAGCTGTCATGTTTGTTTCCACTTTTGACACTTAGATATTGAAAGAAATACAGAATATAGCTACTCAGACATCTTATCAAGCCTTGGAGCTACCTAAAGATGGTTGGACTCGATGATCCCAAGTGTCTTTTCCAACCTATGATTCTAAACACTCCAGCTTTCTATTTTTACTCAATTTTAATGGATTAGAATATCATTCACACAAAATGTTGAGTTACTTGATAAAACAGTAGCAATGCATTTTTGGATTGCATAGAAGAGTAGAAATGATCACAGGAGTAGGGTACAATCGTAGGGACCTTCTCTTTCTGGTTGTTTCTAAGTGTTAGCATAAGTCTCTTCTTGCCAGCTTTCTTGTTCAACCCAAAAAGTGTGCTGAGCTACATCCAAAGGCCATTTCTACTTGCACCATGGCTAGGATATTCTAGCCATAGATTATCCTAGTTGCTGGCTGTGGTTAAACCATGACAACTGGTGATCTCATTTCATTTCCTTTACAGCTCTTTATTAGTTACAATTCAGCAGATCTGATGTCCTTTTAATTTCAACAGCTTTTTGTGCAATCACGCTGAAAGTGTAGTAGCACTTTATATTCAATTAATTCCAGTTCTGCTGCAGCTTTTGGAAATAGGAATGAAAATCTGTGGTTGTAAGGATGAAAAAAAAATCATATTGAACATAGGAAAAGAGTATAGAACAAATCAGTTGCCATATGTGAGGGGACAATATAAGAGATGGAAATAAGCAAAATAATTTTATGCCAGTCAAAGTATCTAAGATTAATCAAAAAGGCTTTAACATGCATATTTGAGAAAGGAAATAATAGAGAAAATAATTTGATAAATAATCAGGACATATATTCCCTGATGAGTGGAAAAGAAAGATTTGAAAATGAAATTTAAAACAAAAAATAAGAACTAAAGTAAAGTGAAGACATATATTGTAGCTTGCATTTTCCAATAGCTTTTTCTCCAAGTATATACAGCTTTGTCATGTAGGTCATGCATCTCATAATCCTGAGTATCTGTGCCAGGTTTGTGCTATTAGATGAGCCTGGCTGAATTCTGCACCCTTATGTTTGTGTGAACAAGGGCAGGGGCCCACCAGCACAACTATTCTGCTTTCCCATTTAAGAATACAGGAGTCTTCAAAAGTTTCATTCCTTCTTATTGTAAATAAGAACAACCTACCTGAAGGGACATATTCAGTTTAACACCAGATATTTTTTCTATCTTCCCTCTATAAGCTAAGCTTTCAAATGATCCACTTGCTCAGCTGAGTGCCCAAGTTCAGCTGTGAGTAACAAGCTTTCTCCCCTGCTCCCAGCAATCTCTCAAACCCTCCTGCTATCAGCCCATCTACAGCAGAAGAATCAAAAAGTGTCTTTCCACTACATTGAATCTCCTCAGCTTGGAATCTGAGGTCTTAGTCTCCACCTGCAGCTCCTACCATCAGGGTGTCATAGAAAGGCAAGTGTGGCAGTAGGGAACCATGGGTCTCCCTCTTTGGAACAGTACCTGCTTCTTGCTTCTCTGTTCTTAAAGTGCCTGCCAAATCAGCTTAACAATTAGGTCACTTTAAATAGTTACAAAGGCAGGTAGTCCTAATTCTAAAGAACTAATGCAGCTATAACAATAACAATAATAACAACAACAACAACGACAACAGTAGTAGTAATAATGAGAGTGTGAGAGCTGGATTATCCAACAGATCTGGCAGAGGGCTCATCGCTCAGAAGCAGAGATGTTAGTATTCTATTCAAAGGCCAGAGTCCTAACAAAGATGAAAATGCATAAGCAACAGGACAAGCTATGAAGCAAGATAACATAACCCACAAAGTTAGAAAAAAACAACAACAAAAAAAACCCCAAAACCAAAAAACAAACATTCAGACTTGAAACTATGATCTTATCCTCAAACACCACTGCAGAAATACACTGTAATGCTCTAGGATAAAGAGAAACTTTTTTGACCCATTAGCTGCCACAGAGCTTCAGATCATTCCCTGTCATGCAAACTTGAATGTTTTGAAAGTCAGAATTTCAGTTAGCAACATAAATCCTAAGAATAGTAACTGCAGTATCTGCTTCAAGCCATCAAATCTACCTTGAGAAAAGGATGGATATCTCCTTAAAAATCTGTCTGAAAATTGTAAGAAGGCAAAGTAGCATCACTGCTGATGGTTTTGTCCAAGGGCATTTCCGCTGGAAACCTCATAAAATTGAACATAACTTCAGTGGTGCATCTTTTTAGTATAATATTTTAAATACACTATTATTTAATAATTAATGACAGTTTTAAACACAAAGTTCATTGGCTTCTTGATATTTAATATTTTACCAACATTGATGAGCATAGAAGTTTTTTCCCAGCCATTTCCAGATAACGTAAAAATTGGTGAGAGAATAAATAATCAGGAAGTCACCTACTGTTATCCAATGATTGTATTTTATTGCCGTTTTGACCAAAAATATATCATTGGTTTATTGAACCTGACAAAAAAAAGATCAAAATCAGTTTCTATGCAGAATTGCTCCATCAGTGGCAAGACCATTTACATTATGTCTCCTTCAGTATCACCATCCCTCCTTCCAATTTTGTTATCCGATAGTGCACAAGTCCCTCTTGTGTCATCTGCAGGATGAGTTATCAGGATGCAAGGTAGTTTTCATAGCTGTCTGGGGCTTACTATATTTCTGTTTTTTGCAAATGTCTTCAGCATATAAGATATCTTAGTGTGCACAGCAGTTATGCTGACAAGGCTAGGATTTCCAAACATCTGGTGGCTCAACTGGCTTAGGAACAATTCCACTTGATATGCTGGATATCCAGAAACCTCAACCCAATGTGCAGGGCTCTTAAATCGTGGCTGAGTCAAAATTGCTTGCACTGGGTTGGAATTTCTAAGCCAAAAAAAAAAAAAAAAAAAGCACATGCTTTAGGAGAATAGCACGTTCATCCTTTTCATGAAGAAGCCTCAGCATTTATCCCGCAGTGCACATGAAAGGGGTTTGCTCGACAGCCTCCAGAAAGCTGCTGTGAATAGCACCAAATAGCCAGGAGCAGCATGAATTTCTCTATAGTTACCAATAAGTGTAGAACAAAGCAGGACAGGAGGAGAGAGACTGATCTAGTCTTCACACCCAGTCCTCTGCTTTTCAGCTTTTCTCCTGTTCACAGAGAATAAGACTTCAATTTCTCAAACAATTTATTTCCATAAAATGAGCCCAGGAATAAGTATAAAATGCCATACCCAAGGTTTCTAAATGCATTAGTAGCTGCTATGATTAAAATCTGAGTGTTCTTTTTTTAAAAAAGATCACTGAATAAAAGTGATCTTTAGATCCCTGAAGACTGAAAATGGACTGATTTAAGGTCATAATTAAGACAAAATCCTATGGGTATTCCAGAGATTATAGAACAGTTAGTCTAACTTATTTTTTAATAAAGCATTAGGTACCATTTTTTAGAGATCAGATGGGAACACTTTACAAAGAGGAAAATGTCTTGATTTAAGGGTAGGCACCCGTCCTGAAGATAAGCATAATCATGTTTCACTTAGAAAGGTAGTAAGAGGCAGTTGACTCCCACTAATCTTGAATAGACCAAAAGGACACAGATAGCATAATTAAAATTTCAGAGAGTGCATAAAGAAGTTTCACAGTGGTTGTGAAGGGATAAGAGTTGTGTGAAAACTGAATTTGCCTGGAATTGATGTAGTATAAGTTTTTGGCAACAATGCTACTTCTATTAATATCTGTATGGGTTTGCCTATTTAAAAGCAGAAAACAAACTGTTCCACAAGATTAATATTACTGCCGGTTTCTAAATTGCAAATGAAAATACAATTTTTACAGGTGGCTTTCCCACTTTCAAGAGTATATTTTACAACTTTGAGCTAACAAAATTCTCAAAAGAAGCAGCATGTCAGCAGCTGATGAAGCAGCTGAAAAGCAAGATATTTATGAAAGTACATACAAGTATGGATATATGCTTCTAACCTTAGGCACTCAAGCTAGAAATTACTGGCTTTTAAGAAGTGTATATGATCTGATAAAAAAGAAGGGTCATCTTATTATTAAGCCACTGCCTGAAAATGCAGGAGCTCTGGGTTGAATTTCTGGCTCTGCCTCACTCTCCCTGTATGACCTTTGGTGGGTCACTTGTGTCTCAGTTTCTTCTCAACAAAGTGGGAATCACGTTTCTGCACTGTGTAGAGGTTATACCAGATAAATTCATTAATATCTGACAATGCACAGCAATAGGGAGCAAAGAAATTAGACATGTATCAGAGAAGTCAGCAGCAACAAAAATCTGCATTAGTGTGACAGAAAAATAAATTCACAAATAAATTTTATTATTTTCCCCCCCGATGTTTAGAGTTGCTGGACTTCTACCAAGCGGCAAAATGTCTTCAAGCTTCAGTAACTTAGCTTCAGCTGATAAAGTAGCAGATGCCATAAGAGAGAAGGCACCTATTCTGCACCCTTGTTGCATTAGGCAATTATGTGCAAAACATCTTAGATATTCAATCTCTAAAATTCAAACCATTACCTCTGTCAAGATCTTGATCTACTCATGGAGGTAGTGAGAGTGTGTTGAATGAACTTACAGAGAAGTATACCTCCTCAATGAAATTTTTGTGTGTGTGTCTACAAGTGTATGTGCTTCTGTTTCTGTGTGAATCTATACATTCATAGATATATTTTGTTTACTCAGGAAACTGTTGTTTAAAGCAGTAATAGAAATCTCATGTTTGTGTTTGGATTGGAGCCAGATGGTGAAATATTATAAACTGAAAAGTTCATAAGGTCAAACAGACATATGGTTGAAAGGCCAAAATGTCACATTAGGTCAGGAAGTGTCACCACAAAAAGAAATACACAGGAGTATTTCTCCTACTTTGGAAAGGGATAGGAAAGAGATAATGATCCATCACTGATACTTTCTGCTCTCTGTTCTTACAGATCCCAAATTACCATTGGCTCTAGTCAATAGCATTGATTTAGCTACTGGGTGTGACTGGGACAGCTCATGCCTCAGAATGGAAGTGATAACACACTTATTTTTTAGCTGACGACTTACACTCCTGGCTAACTTTGTAGTAGTCTGTCACTTTTCTGTCAAATGCATCTGGCTTTCCTGATGTAGTATGCCATAAACTGCATGAGTATCATGATCTCCTCTGCAGGTGATTCTACAGTGGTCAGTGCTTTAGAAGAATCAGATTTGAAGAGTATCAGGGTTAAGAGAGACTCCATTGGTGTTTAAAGATCTCTTTCCCACCAGGCTCCTTTTCCATGTATAATTGCAAACACAATAGAGTTTCGTTCTATGGTAAATCTACCACAACATCAGTAGTAGGGCAAAGTAAAGAATGAGAATATATAGTTTTCATATCTGCAATAAAGAACTTGAAAATTCTTTCAGATACCAAAGATTCATAGCTCCTCCCAAGCAAGGATTACGTTATCTTTATTGTGCCATTTAAAACAGGTACCTTGAACTGAAGCAACAAACAAGGTCATATATGACAAAACATGAATGAAGGGAAATCTGGAGAACAGAATACAATTATTGAACATGCAGAATGCAAAGTATTCCTCTGATACAGCAACAACATTTTAGTAGTTGCAGTTGTAGCATCTATCCTTATATCTTCTTTTTTAATGAAAGGAATGAAGGAAAATGTCTGGAAAATATTCTGAGGGAACATACTGTGGGAAATATTAGAGTAAAGGATGCCAAAGACAAATGTTGACAAAAATCAGCAGCAGAACTGGTCAAAATGTTTTTTTGACCTCAGTAACTAAAAATCCAAAGCTTGAGCTATAATGTAAGTAACCTCTGCAAAATGGGCCTGGGAAAAAGAACTAATACAGACTATAAAGGCAGTTACACATATATTCTGATAAATAAGTGATTTTTTGATTTAACAAATCCTATCTGAATATGCTGACATCGCCTACCTGAGTCACAACAACACATCCAGAAGTATAAGAAAAAATCAAGCTAAATGTTTCCACTCTTTTCTATTGTACCATTATGTAACCAGCTGTTTCTGCTCATTTTTGAGCAGCATGCTAATAGCTAAATCTGAAGATTGGCAGTTGTCATAACACATGAAAAAACAGCTCAAATATTTTTAGAAGTCTTTTGTAGTATGACCAGTGCTTATTTTCACCAGGAAAGTACTAATCCACAGAAAGAATCTATGTTTATACTGAAAGTAAAAGTAAAGAAATATTTATGTTTTCCATATTTGCATATTTAAATCTAATTTGTACAGTATGCCTAATGAACCATACATTTCCAAGAAAAGGAACAATTCAGATTTGTTTGCTGCCTTTTGTTTTCATTTGATTTATGTTTGTTTGCAAGTGATGCTAGATTCCCAATTGCTAGGTTTATTGTTCATTGATTTTTACTATTATTGGGCTCTACATACATACAAGAATTCATGGTCCAGAGATTTTTACTAACTGTGCAGTGAGAACTGTACACAGGGACCTTTTTCATCAAAGTCAGTGAAATACCAAGGAGGTAGAGCCAGATCTGGTAACACTGTGGGACTGAAGGTGCTCAAAGGTCTCACAGATGGGGTTACAAGGTGCAATTGTACAGAACCATGGAAAAACTTGTCCATGCTGCAGATAGATCACAGGATAAAAGCTTACAGATTTCTGAATGCTGTAGCCAGCCCTACTAGTGTGAGCACTTAGTCAGCATTAACATGTTATTCTATCTTCCAGTCTGCACCACAGACAACCAAGACCAGACTAGGTCTTGCTTTGCTTTGTAAGAACTGTAACACTGTTATCACAGAATTCTTTAATGTTTTTACTTATAGAGAGTTGTCAGGAAACTTTTCCCTCTGTTATAATTGTGGAAAAAAATGTCCCAGACCTGCAAAACGTATCCCCTCAAGAGCATGGATCTCAAGATCTTTCATTAAAACTTAATACTTTCAACGGAGCTCATGCTACTGTTCCAATAACCTGTACAAAAGATATTCAGGATTTCGAGATTGGAGAAGACTAACTTGCCATTTTTTACAGTCTAGTAGTCAAATGCAAAGTCTCAGAAAGGTTCATGGGTGAGGAACACAAAAAGGTTTAGCTTACTGATAATAAAGCCTTCAAGAGTTGGATCATGGATCTACTTAAGATGATAGTTATAGAGCAAGCTAGACAAGCAATTTATCATTTCTGAGTTGTTCGTTGAGGAAATGACTGATGCCAGGAAATACTGACGAATGTAGAAGAGCACCAGGTTCAGCAAGATACATCCTTTACAGGCAACTTCCTATCCTTGTGTGAAGTAAAGGGCAGATATAGCAGCAAAAGTCATACAGGAAAAGGTGAAAAACAATCAATACAGACTAAGTATAATTTAAACACAGTTTAAGGAAATATTAAACTATTATATCTTTATGCTTCATTTTATTTGTATTCTATAAATCAAAGAATAAGATTGGGGAATTAGAATGCCTTGTATCAATACATTTAATACAATTGTAGGTGTATCCGGAATTCATTAGAAGGAAAACAACCTGTTGAGCACTATGGCTACATCTCTATCAGTAACCTAATTGGGGTCATGATGTTAGGTAGTCCTGTAAGCCTAGCCTGTTTCAGCCCAGCAACCTTCCTCTGCACTTTGTGATAAAGCCTTCCTCATACAGATGAGCAATGGCTGTGTTTGACTGTATGCTCTGCAATGAAAAAATGGTGGTAAAGTGCATCATTAGATTAATGACTCCCTTATCACTGCACAATTCCCATATGTTTGTACACAGAAAGCAAGTGAAAATGGATAAAGGAGTAATACAACACATTCAGGTTGTCATAAGGTAAATTCTTCTTGTTGCTTTTATTCACATAAGAATGGATATATCCTAAAAAACTAAAAATTCCTTTCCAGATTTACTGAAGATCACTGATGCCTAAAGACTGTCTAAAACAACACTACAGCAACCATATGACTAAAAAAAGGCCATAAAATTATTAAAATACTTGCTGTTTCTGTTGTATTGCAAAAAATCTGGTGGCAAGTCAATGGTATGATGGTTCACGACCTTCTTATCGAAATACTAGAATTTTTTGTTATTTTGAAATACAGGATAACAAGGATGGGAATCTTTGAGCTCTCAATTTTTAGCAAATTAATATTTCTGGTGCCTGGTCCTAAGCATAAAAGGTATAATTGATGCCCAGACACACCTATGAGGGTGATCTATTTTCACCTGGCAAATGCAGTAAGTTTTTTTGAATAATCTTGGGTGTCAATAATTTTGCAGCACTCTTTGAGTGAAATTATAATTCAATGTTAAGATGAACCATAAAGTACAAAACCAAAAACAAAACAAAAAAAAAAGGAGGTGTGTGGGGGGAATCTCTCAGTAAAAGAGAAAGAAAGAAGAAAAATTACAGCTTGGAAAAGTCTGCCTTACTATGAGAACCGCTGAACTTGGAGCTTAAAATGTAGTACTTAAAATACATCCAAAAAGGAGGGTGTACTCCATACAGAATTGTAGCTTTTGTACCTTTTTCTCAAAGGCTGAGAATAATAACATTCCTTAAAATATAAAACATTTAACTGGTTTCTCTTTGTGTGTCATAAAATAATAATTTTTTTGAAATTTAACTTAATGGAAATTTTTATTCCCTGGAGAGTAGGTGGGAACTCACTGAAAAAGTAATATATTCGCTCTGGGTTGGGAGAGGCTGAGAAATTCTGTGCACATAAGGAGCATGAGCTGAAAGCACAGGAGCTGTTTGCACCATTGTGCTCTGCTGAAGATGCTAGAAATCCTAGTTACAAAACTTTATTGCATACTAATTGAAGGGGGACAGCTGGAAAAGCAGTATATCAGCTAGAAAATTAAGCTTGTTACATACAAGTGAGAGATTCGTTCCATCAGTTGGCTTATTAGAATCTTTAGAAAATATTCCCTTACTTTGTAGTTTTTTTTCTTTCGTGGATTTCACCCGAGTCGTTTTCATTAACTGGAGCTCCCCCTCAAGGAATACAATGGGAAACTAGTTTTGCAATAAGAGAGACAGGTTTCTCATTTTGACTAAAACAATCCCGATATTCTAACCTACAAAATCTTAGAGATTTTCTTCAGGGTATTCCCTTGCTTATGACTGATATATAGTTTGCTAAGCAATTTCATGCAGAAGTGAGGCTGTTCTTAAATAAAGAAACCGAGGCCAGAAAAGATTAGAACATTGATCTGAGTGACTTTGGGGATTTAGGTATCATTTTATTCAAACTACAATTCTTGTACCATGAAATGGCTGACACCCACATTCTGCTGCACTACACAAAGACTATGTTTTGGCTCAGCCGTGCCCCTCACACTTCAGCAAAACTTAAATGAAACCTCCTAGATGGGTGTCTCAGCAGAGCACCTCTCCAATAGCCCCAACACCTGCTGCTGCCGAGGCACTACATGCAAAAGGGACAATGGGCCAGAAAATAGTCAGTTGCACAAAGAGGCGACACAGGAGGATGAGGCATTCACAGTCTGTCAGGGAGGTCTAGGCCATGGTGTCCAGAAATATCTGGACAGCATGTTATATATAATCCGGACACCAGTTTAGTAAAAATTGTGGAAGGAATTCTTCCCAAAGACATGAAAACCCTCATGAATTGTACAGCCTTAGGTTTTGTACTTCTTCAGCCTTGTCTTCTCTGATACTGACATTTTGCAGTGTAAAAAAAGATACCCAAATCTTATCAAAATAACGGTATATATCAAACAAAACACTGCGCAAAATTATTCTGGGGTGGAGGAGAGGAATGAGTCCAACATGACAAATGTTAGTCTCCTGGATGAATTCATTACTGCAGTATCATTATATAGTGTGATGAGATCTGAACAGGGAGGGCTGAGGAAGATAAGAATGACTACTCAGTACCAAACAGCTACTAGTCTCTAGCAGATGAGGATGCGTGAGCAGATCATCAGCATCATCAGGAATGGGACTTTACTTTGTTCCCTTCTCAGTGACTCCAGTATCCCCAATGTCGCCTCACCTTGATTCATTATAGAACCAGTCACACACCTCTATAACCACCTTAGATGAGGAAGGATGTCCACACTTCTTAGGATCTGAACAAAATACCATCTGCAACAGTTTTGTTGAGATGACAGCTTTCTCTGCCTGTCCGCATTCAGTCATACTGAACTTTGAGATTTGAGAGGTCTGGCTAAGAAGTTTATCCTAACTAAAAGAACATTCCTCTCAACTAAAAGCTAACAGTCTGTGATTGTTTTCACCTCCCCTCTCTGAGCCTCTCAGAGATTTGCTGCAGCCTGCAGCAGATGCCACACATACAGCCATGCTGTGAGAGGGTCTGCCCCGGCCCTGGCTGCTCAGTACTGAACCTTTGCTGTAGGGTATGGCCCCTTCTGTCTCCTCAGCAGCCAGGGCGAATGTTCAGTCATTCAAAAGCCAGCTTGGCAGAGATCCAACAGTTAATCTTGGTAAATTATGCTTATTTATTCAACTGAAGTGGCAGGGAGGACAAAGCCAGAATACCTGGAGGGTTTCCTGGGACCTGTTGTACCTGCCTACCTGTAAATATGATACAGCTGTAGAGTCTGCTGAGACAGAAAAGTTGTTTTTACTCAGTTTAAAAAGCATGAGTAGCAACTGTTTGAAAGTGAAAGAAACTGCAGCTAAGTGGACAGAAGGGATTTAATCAATTTTGTTATGTCAAATGTAGTTAATTATTGTTCAGATGGTGCAAACAAAGCTACTGTTCTATCTTACTACAACAAAGTCTTTAGAACTTAAATACTTACATTTCCCAACTCTCCCAAGAATTAACTTAATGCTTAATATGACTTTCCATCAAAGTCAAGGCCTCAGTCTACTTTCCAACTGCAACATCACCCCTTTTCTACAATCACCCAGCGCAAAAACCTCTTGCCTGGTCCTTCAGCAGCTCTTTTTCCTTGTGGCAATACGGACCCTGAGGCTCCTGGCTAAATTTAAAGTGGCAAATATACCACATTGAGGGGACAGTAGAAGCTAAACTTCTCCAGAGCTGATACTCCTTTCCTGCCCACTCACGCTTTTCTGAGCAAGTAATCAGTGTTGCATGACTTTTCTCAATGCTACAACCTCTGGGATATAACCCGAGAAGTCCAAATGCTTCAACCTAAGCAAGGAGAGATGGAGGGCACACTCACAGCCAGGCATCTCTACTGAACAGCCACTTGAAGTCATACTTCATACTTTGCAAGCAGTGCAATTGCAGTAAGACTTTAATTTTTTTAAAATGTAAATTAATTCCCTTAAGTAAAGGGATTCATGCCTGGCCTTAAAACAGTAGAAATAGCCTATACACAGCAATACTATATATAAATACATAATTTTTTTTCTAAAGAATGTTTGCTCTGATTCTTCTTACTATCTTCCTGTTGCCTAACTAAACCTGTCATTCATCACCTACAGCATTATTCCCACAGATTTGCAACATAGAGACTGCAAACAGTTCAGTTACTTTATCACTATACTTATGTCCCACCTCCTCTTTACTGCTAGTCTCTTTGATTCGTCACAAACAACGTGTGACTAAACAAATGCAAGCTTGTAACATCCAGGCTGCATCAAAAATTTCTGTTCTATGCCCTGTGTCAGCTGGCTTTGTGGTTTGCAAAAGCTGTCTGAGAAGAAAGGAAGAATGCCAATGCAGAAAGTGCAGTTGTTTTTGCTACTGCTGCTCCCACTGAAGCGAGCAATTCTCATTTGTCTCTGTAATGAGAAGGAGCCTTCCCGAGCCCCAGGTACATTAAGAAAGAATGTGTGCATGGGGGGTCCCCACTGTGTGTTTACCCTAATGTTTCCAGGACTCTTCAGATGGCTCCTGCTGAATTACATGCATAAAGGAAGAACTAATTCTGCTGAATCAGGAAATGAGTCGATGGGGACGCTGTATGATTCCCATTACCTTTATATTATAGTCTGAAAAGGCTACAGGTCTGAATATATGTTACTTGTCTAATTCTCACTGAAGTCAATGGGATTTTGGGGTACAAGTTACAGCAAATTGCATGGGGAATGTGGAGGACGCTGATGAATGTAAAAAACATTTCCTGTATTATTCAAGTATTTAGAGTTTGTTATCTCAGTGTTTTGAGTCTAATCTATAAAATGTGATTATCTAGGCTTCAGAATAAAACTGAGAAACAATTTACAACCTTGTTCTCTAATATGCCTTTAGCTTCTGGTGGTATACCATTAAAATTAAGAAACAAGGAAAAAGTTCCATTATAGAGCAACAAAGTTCATATGCAGACCATATGCTCCAATATCACCTATCTTTCCATATTGTTAACTAAACTACTGACATCAGCTTGATTTGTTGAATAAATAGATTAATTAATCTAAGAGAGACATGGTACTCATCTCCATTATCTTCCATTCTCTGCACAAAAAAGAGCAATCATGATGTGCACTTATATTAAATTTTGTCAGTAAAATATGCTTGCTTGATATTGTAGGCATTTGCATTTTATATACTTCAGTTACCATCTGCTAATGGTAATTTAATCATTCAATAAATAACACTAAAGAGAGCAACATTAATGAAGATTGGGGAATTTTTTAATATAATGAATAATTTTTGGTTTATTTCTGAGAACTGCAACTGCAGCCAGCAATAAAAGGGATAATCCATTAAAACTAGAGCACAATAATGAAAGCTGTTGTTACAGTTCTGGCATAGTGGATGACCAAAGGGGATTGTAAATTCCCGGAGTGATGACTTTCCCTACCCTTTACTAAGGAATAATGTGTGAATTGTTATGCCTTAGACAGATGGGACTACTCCAGAGAGGCTGTGATTGCATGCTAGCCTAGCAGAAGTTCCAGGAGGCTTTCATAGCTTGGATAACTGCAATGTCTCCAGCAGGACAGGAGAAACCTGGGTATGGCTGAACTCTTTAAAAGATTTTAGAATGAACAGCTCAAGGAAGAACACCTCTTAAGGATGGCACTTCGGGCCTGCTGTATATTTAAGTCAGCTTGACTAACACACAAGATTAAATATAACCATTTGCTTATAGGCTTTTGTTAATAAATTTATGCTGAGATACACTTACAGGTATTTCTTTGTTACCTAAGATTTTAATTCTGGTTTTAGCTCAATCCATCAAAGCATGAAAAATCTGATACAAAGTTTTAAATGTACATTGAATTTGATCCTGTTTTCTGCGGTAGAGCCCAGATTTCTTCTTAACTGAGACTGCAGACTATTCTCTTAGCAAGAAGGAAACAGGCTTAACTCCAAAATACAGATTTCAATGACCCCAGTAAATTCCAGTCTGCTAGAACATGTATCTCTCTGTTCGCGTCTTCTGCACTGAGCATCACTTTTAATTCTATATGTGATGAGTTCATGTTGTAGCTCTTTCTTGCACAGGGCCCCCTCCAATTCTGAATTCAAACAGCATATACATAGCTTTCTGGCAGCTCCGTATCTGAGTAGACTGCTAACCAGCAGAGGCCTATAGTGAAGTACCTTGGATACTTTGGTGTGATGTCGGGTGAATCCGTGATTCAAAATCATCCCGAGTCACAACAAGTAGTATTTCCAAGACACAAGCAGAGAGCAGCAAGTGGTAGTTAGTCAATCCACGGAGAGGCTGGTTTTTTTTTAAAAAAAACCAAACAAACCAATCCACCTTGAAGACAGCACATGTGAATCCATGAGCTCTCCTTTTTCTGTGACTAATTTTCAATACTCAGACTTGGCAGGCTTTTTAAGACACTTGGGCCTAGTTTTATCTGAGGTTTTTGGGAAAACCAGAAGAAACTTAGGAAACTGAGGGATCAAAGGACTTGAGACAGGTATAGTGAAAGGTGTCCCTGCCCATGGCAGGGTGGCTGCAACTAGATGATCTTTAAGGTCCCTTCCAACTCTAACCATTCTATGATTCTATGAAATGTATCAAAGAAGCAGCAGCAGTAGTGTTGCAGCCAAGAAATAAGTTAAATAAGAAGAATTAATGATAAAAAGATATATCCTGTGGATCCGACCAGCTGTTCATTTGCCAAGTATCTTCCCCTTGGCTATGTCAATAGGAAGTACTACTTAGGGAGGCATCATGAATAGTTATCCACTATTCCCTTTATCCACCTCCAGCATCCATAATCATCAAGGACGTTAGAGGGCACATCCCTGCTTGTTTCCTTACTATCTGTCAATGGATTTGTCTAATCCCCTTTTGAATTTGCTGATATGGTCTGCATCCCTCAAGCTCCTCCAGCAACAAATTCCAGAAATATGCAGTATCATAGATTATTGAAGGTTGGCCAGGACCTCTGGAGGTCACCTAGTCCAACATCCTGCTCATTGTAGGGCTAACTTCAATGTTAGATTAGGTTGCTCAGGCCCTTGTCCACGTGATCTCTTGAAATCTCCAAGCATGGAGACTCTGCAGCCTCTCTGGGAAACGTTCCTGGATTTAACCAAAATTTAAGCATTGTGAAATTTTTTTCTAATTGGAATTTGTCTTGTTTCCCTTTCCTCACTCCTGTTTGTCAACCTTCCTCTTATATGCTTTTTATCCACTGTGTAAAAACTACTTATTTTATTTGTTTTAAAACAATCTCCTCCTGATTTCAGAGATTGCCCCCTAGCTACAGTATTGTCATTTGGTGAGAACTCCCATTAGCCTTTTTTTTACATTATAAGTGAAACTTCCACAAAAGTGAGAGGATTTTTCTCCCTTATGAATATTAAATGCAGTGTAGTGGTCTTTGCTTCCGTTGAGGTGGAAATGGGACTGTATATCACCCTTTGGATTATCTATAATCCAAGATGAACTATGACAGTAAAATTAAATATGTAACCAGTGATTTATTCTTGACTGAATGTGACCAATTACTGCTAAATAATTTATTCAAAATCAAGTTTGCAGATTGAACAATGTCTGCAGGTACAGGAATACGTAACATTAGCAAACATTTTGTATGAATATCCTTCTTTTGTACAATTCCTGAACAACCTGTGGTTGTAGCAGGTACAGAATACTTAAAAAAGATTTTGGGTCTGGTTGGTATGTGGTTTGGTACTTGATGGCCAGTTGTCTTGGACAAGGGTGGCTATGCCCATAACAGGTGAGTCTATCTCAGCATCCTACCTATGCCAGTCCCATGTGCTTTACTTTCCTTTAAATGTTTTCCTATGAATAAGCTTCTTTGAGGGAAGAAATTTGCTGTTATCTTTTCTCACTCACTCTGTAACTTTCTGTCTTTTAGTCAAAGACCTGCTAAATAATTTCTTGTCAATGAAATTTCTTTTCCCCATTGATTAATGCCATCTTATTATAAACCCAGAAAATGATCCCTCATCCATTCTAGAATCTTCACAGGTAAATAATTTCCCACATCAACTACTGCACTAAATATTCCATGGTTTATGAGCTTCCAGCACCTCTGGACTGAGGCACCATTACTTCCTTATAATTTTAAAATAGAACACATAATTTACTTTATCATTGTCTTGAATAAATGATGACCTCTCAAGCATGTGTTTCTGAGACACAGCAAAGATGAAACACAGACAATAAATATAGACAATTGTAAGTAGTTCAGAGTGCAACAATAATGCAAAATGCTGTTGAAGAGAAACTTGCCATTCTTTCCAGCGTTAATGACCAAACAAAGAAAGAATGAAAGAAGATATAGAATGATGTGCTGCAGGAAACACATTTAGATTTCAGCTCATGTGTCAGACCAGAGGTAGACAAGGATGGAAAGAGAGTAATGGCAGTAACTGCCAAGAAATTCTGCCTGGGTGCATGTATCATGGTCAGGGGTCTGAAGGCCTGGGGCTACCCAGAATCACTGTGTCTGTGGTGGACAAAGGTGGGGTGTTGAGGGAGGAGCAGCTGCAGCAATTGCAGCTCTCCAGTGGCTGTTGGTCTCGAGCACCAGCACAACTCCTCACCACAGTCTGTGCTGGCAGCAAAATCCACGTCCATCCCAAACTGGACCGAGTAGACATTCGAGGGCTGTGGTGACACACTAACATTTCAAAGCTCATTGCTGCTGTGTTGCTGCTTTTGCCCCAGAGATCCCTGCTGCAGCTGCAGCACCTGGCTTCTCCTCAGCTTCAGGCAATGCTCAGAACCTGACACCTAAAGCCTCCTGCTCTAGAGTTGGCTTCTGGGCACTTTCAGAGGGTCCCACTGGACCTGCAGACTTCAAGCCCAGTGCTGCTGCCCCTTCCCTTTGCATGGCTCAGCTCACAGTCTGGCTGTTGTGCATGTGGATTAGTCACACTAGCGTATGTGGGATGAACATGCACATCTTCATCCAGTGTGCTTTGCTTCCTGTACTAGCATCCAGGTGAACCCAGAGGGCTGATCTCAGCATATCCTGCACTCCCTTCTTCTGGATTCAGGCCAGAGGCATTTTGAGAACAAAAAGAGCTCCACTGGACAATGCCTCCCTCTTATCATTTGTTAGCCTATTTCTAAATCCTTTGGTCCCCACAGAACTGCTTTGGCAGTTTCCGCTAGTTCTGAACAAAAGGGATTTAAAGTTTTTCCCAGCAGCCTGAAGGGAAGATGGCTGTTGTCCTCAACAGGCTAATTTGCCTGAACCCAGATGCAGGGTGAAGCCCGCTATTCAGACATAGGTGAAAAGGAAGAGCCACCCCCTACTATTTCTTACAGTCCACTTTAGTGAATTTAGTTCCCATTGGAGTTGTGAAAGCAGGTGAGAGCAACTATAGTCTGCTTTGTTCCAATTATTGCTGGCTTGCTCTAAAAGTAATTTGCTATAGAATAACCTGCATTAGAAGCTGTGGCTCTGCAATTTTACACAAAGCAAGTATAGCTTGAGCATTCTTCCTACATTGTCCTGACAAAGAAAGGTCTTCTTCCATGTTGAGAGAGTAGTTTCCTTCACCTGAGTCTCCAGCACCTGGTCCATCTGCTAAAATGGCCAATGGGGTTGCCACTAGTAACAGTGTTTTATTTTCGATACAAAATCATAATTTTTTGCTAGGTCTGAATGCCTAGTAAGCTTATTAATTGTGCTTGTTACAACAAGAAGCTGCATATGTAGCTGTACCACTTTACATCCAAATAGTAATTAATTTTAAAAAACTTGAAAATTCAATTTTATGCTTAGCACTACAATTGTGTTTAGTTCTTTCAAATCCTTTAGGCTGGAGTATTGATAGACTGAGAAAATGCAATTTAGAGGTACACAGGCAGCTTCAAGGTAGGGTAAGTATTGGACAGTTTGTCACTTTACCATTAATTTACTAAAATCAAAGGGGCTGTGCCAGTTGAGGATGAGTCAAGGATTTGCCTCATTGCTCTATTAGAATGCCAAGCTATAAACCAAGTAGGGAAGTATCGGTGCTGCTTGAGCTGACCAAACAGCCTGAAATCACCCAAAACAACCCAACAGTCTTCCTTAGCCCTGTGTAATCTGCCATCTCAAGCAGAATTCGAATGCTCCTAGAAGGCTAACCTACGCATAAGATGTCCAAACACTTACCAGAAAGAGAGAATGAGATATTATATTATACCTACTTCAAGAGTTCATTTGGATGGTGAACAATCCTTGGAGGGTCAACAGAAAGAGTGAACAACAAACAAAAGTAAATGCATAACTCAAACAACCTAAGGGACCATGTATTTTTAAATTCTGAGGATAAGGTGCGTACCGTTGGGCAGATCACTTCACTCTTTGAATTAAACTCTGACACGTTTAACAGGCAGATGCATTCCTTACATTCCCAAGGGAAACACTGAATATTTATTCCTTATTCCCTTCATTGTAAACTCTTCAAACAATTGCAGCAGGCCTCCGCTGCAGAGCCAGATGAACCAAAAGATCATAAAAAGCAATTTTTCTGGACATCCATTCAGACACCCAGGAGTTCTCCTGATGGTGAAAATAGCAGTGTGTGGCATTTGGACTCTGCCAAGCTCATGCCCTGTGAAAGATGACAGGCGACAAACTCAGAGCTTGTAATCAATGAGGAGATAAAGGCAAGAAAACAGCACCCACTGCCCTCCGCAAAAGCCAGGGAGGAAGCATTGCCTTTACCATTTTTTGCTGTCTGCACTTTACGCTAGCAGAGATTTTTATTACTCAGTAACATAAATGCAGGGTTAGCCTATATGGGGAAAAATGTTCGGCTAGGTTTGCTGCCTCAACCAGTGTGAATCAAATACTTGTTTCATCTTCTGAGAATAAAGGGAAGCATGCAGCGATAGGAAACCTTTTAGAGGCCAAATACAGAAAGAAAAAGAGCTGCTGCATTTACTAGTGCTACAAAATATAGAAGTAATTCATCAGCTCAGACCGAGCATTATGTACACCTTGCATGGAAAGAAAAGGATACAAGTATGATCTAATCAGGCTTATTACAAAGTAATAACATATTTCTGCCATGGAATTGGCCAGTAAAGGATACTCAGTAATTTGGCCTGTTGGTTCAAGGTTTGCCTTTGACAAAACTCGGTTCTTATGACAAACAACATTTCACACGAGATTAATGTAAGCCATTTTATTTCTATTTTCCTGGCTTTACAAATGTCCATCTATGTATTCTAGCTGATTCATGCATTAAGGAACAGAAAATCCCTATGAAGCCTGAGGTTTTTTTCTTTTTTGTTTATTTGCTTGGGAGGTGGTGCTTGAAGAAATTCACTGCAAAG
This sequence comes from Gallinago undulata, assembly GCA_026546715.1. Taxonomy (NCBI): domain Eukaryota; kingdom Metazoa; phylum Chordata; class Aves; order Charadriiformes; family Scolopacidae; genus Gallinago; species Gallinago undulata. Next base: position 69,354,101 of record JAOTQQ010000023.1, read on the forward strand.
TCACAGTTAAGAAGAAATGACACATCTCTATGGAACCATGCAGGTAAACTGAAATGCTACCCCAGCTTCCTCCATAGAAATTCTGTTAAAGCTGAATTTTACGTTTTGTAATTATCCCAAATACTACTGGATAGGATGGCCATTGAACATCATTGTTTTTGAAGGGTATTAATTTGACCTCCCTCCCAGGAGAGCTGATGTGGAACTATCTGTACATCCTGGGTGTCCCAGGGAAGAGCTGGGTGATGGAAGAACATTGCACCTGATTCGCAGCTGCACTACATCACTCCATGAAGTTGAAAGGTGTCACACTGGCAAAGAACTGACACGATGCAGGTTGCAGAAAAAGTGGTAATCTCATGACTACATCCAAATCCTCAGCATAAAGGATTCTTGAATCCTTTTCTTTTCATGCAAGATGTACATAAAGTGCCCTGTCTAAGCTGATGATGAACTACTTACATATTTTAAAGCTCATTTTCTTCCCTTCCTACAGCTCTCAGGGGGGAGAAGCCTGACACCCAGGCCTCTGGTACCTGGTATCCCACTGCTGACTGCTTGAGGAGAGATGTGCCAATGCTCTGTGCCATACACCCACTGCTGAGGGGAAAAGCAGTCACAGTGATCCCTCAGCTTCCGGTGTCCTTTTCTTCACTAAAAAACTTGAGCTTTCCCTATTTGTCACTGAAATAACTCCAATGAGGCTCACCTTTTGTGAAAAAATTGTGTATAGGAATAAAGAATCCAATCTTGATGTTAAGTCTGTGAAATTGCTGCAGACTTAGTTCAATGTAAGTGGGAGCAGAAATTGGGGTATAATAATTTGACAACATTTCTGAGGGTATCATTTTCCCCAAAACTCCTTTATCAGTGTCACTTGATGTGTTACTTATTCACCACACATTATACTGCAGTTTCCTGACCAGACTGTGACATTTTCCAACATCCTTTCAGCATTATTGTCAAAATTGTCTAAACTAAGAGCTAAAACTTTAAAATAATCGATTTTGCCAGTTCGCTTTAGTCCTATCTTTGCCTCTGGAATCTTTCCAAAATCTATAAGAGACTGAAATCGGTCCAAATTGCCTTCTCTGAATTCCAAAAGAAAAGGAGAAGAAAAGAAGAGAAGCTGTTGGAAGAAAGCTTAGCAAGTCAATTAAAAAGAAGTACAGTCTAAAGAAACGGTTGCATGGTCTAGGGAAAAAAATCATTAACAGTCTTTTGGAAGACATTGACTTTAAAGTCAGAATTGACACTAAGGACAACAAAGAGAATAAAAAAAAAAAAAAGAAATAAAGTTTCTTCCTCTTAATGTAAAAAGAAAGAAAGAGAGCTTTAGCATTTTCTGTTTTGAATGGCTTTAAAAAAAACAACAAAACCAAACCAACCCCTTAAAAACACCATTTTGTGCCCCATTGGCATGAAACTTTTTTCTTAATTGTGTTGTCAACTCAATTAAAAAATGTCCTTTGTAATGCACAAGGCAGCAACATAATAAACTCTCAGTGTGACTCTTCTGAAACAAAACCTGCAAAGACATAGACTTTATGCATAGGGGACCTTTATTTAGGTTTGGTTCTGTCCAAATTAAGCACTAATATTAAACACTGTGCATTAACACAGGAAGCACAAAATGCAATCAGTTCTTTTCCTATGTCCCCGTCAGTAAGTTAAAGAGGCCCAGGTCAGCTCTGTGGCGTTGAATTCAACTGGAACAGTACAGCCCATGTTCATAACATAAAATGTTATGAACATTCAAAACCTTCAAAACCAGATGGCTTCATCCAAACTGCCAAATGGAAATGATCCATAACCACACTAACTTCTGACCCATGCCTAAGGCCTATGTTTGGAAGACTGATGACCAGTGTGGATCGAAACCAGCAACCACTGGCGGTTGTACAGCACAGATACCCGAGTGGCAGTGTCTGGGAACACATCCTGGAACTACTTGGTTTGCTGCTACAGATGCAGACTTTGCAGACATTGATTCTACAGCAAACAGAAGACTTGCCATGCAGTCTTAGTGTGATTATGACACATCTCAGAAGCTCAGAAGAGGTGCTGTAAACCAGAACCTTGAGTAAATCTTCCCTCACTGGTGAGTCAGGAAAATAAAGTAGCTGGGACTGGGATTATTACCGTATTGTATTGCGAATGGGGCCATCTCTAAGGCATGCCTGGAGCTGCCTTTCTCCATCTGTACAATAGCTTAACAGGTAGAATCATTACAGGGGAGCAAATTTTTGATGGCAATGGAGATATAAGTAGCTCCTGATTATCTATCCTACCATGCTCCCTGCCAGAGTTAAGCTTTGTGATTTCTTCTTTCATCCTAGAAGTGGTGAAATTAAAAACAGATTCTGCAGCAGCTAGTCATAGTTGGTGGTACGCTGTGCCACAGGGTATTAATGTCCTTGCTGGGAAGCTATAATTCATTGCATGTGGACAGGCAGAGAAGGCTCTAACACTACCAAAAATCACTGCAGAGGCTGCCCTGCTCAAATCCTGAGACAGAAAACCTTTGCTTTGCAAGACAGTTGTACAGGTGTGTGACCAGTCCTGAAATTGGTAAAGGTGAGGGAGCACTTGGGATACTGGAGACACTGATAAGCAAAAGCAGTATTCACATTTCTGATAGTCCTGATGGTCTTCTCACCCATGGTGACTTGCTTAGTAGTTAGCACACTAGCAGCTTCTTGTCACTAGATCTCGACCTCGCCTCCTCTCCTCTTCCTTCCTCCTCTGTCCCCCGACTCCCTCCATTACTCTGTTCTCCTCATGCTGATTGTGCTCTTCTCCCCATTCCCAGGCATGTGGCATGACCCCGTCTTTTGTGTCAATTCTCCTGCACACAAGATTCTCATATGAGTTTCAGTCCACAAATGTAACACCAAATTACTTGCTGCCTTTGCAAGCCTACTGTTCTGCTAAGTGATTTAAATCAGCTTAAGGAGTAATCCACTGGCAGCTCTAGACAACCAGCATGTCCTGAGGCTGCTAGGAGGAGGTGGCAGCCAAAGCCTTTGGTCAGGATGACCTGTCTTTGGAACCTCACCTGTAGGAAGAAGAGGCTTCCTTCCTCGTCCTTAGGCACCCTCCCACCTTCCCAGTGACCAGAAGCCACCTAAATTATAGACAAAGGAAGGGTCTGGAAAAGAGAATAGCAACATTGTTCAAGTCTTTTGTTGTGGGTCTACAGAAAGCAAGTCAGGATTTCCTGAACCTAAAAGAGCAAATATAAGGAGGAGCCCTATGCTGCTCTTATTCTTGTTTCCGTAGTCCTCCAATCTCCCTCTTTTAGATTTAATTGCTTGTTTTCTTCGCTTTCATACCTTGCTTTAAAGGAATCAAACAGGGAGGTATTGCTCAGTCTGTAACTATGAAATAGGCATTCCCTTCCTCAGGCTGTCCTTTATCATGTGTCTATCCTCTTGATTCCTAACAGAGCTTCTTGAGGACTTTTATAACAGTTTCCCTTATATTTGGCACTTAAGTAACTGTAAACATATTTCTGGTTTTATTCCATTGGCGGCAACACAGAATTTATTCCATTAGGATTTACTGTAGTATCAATGCTACAAAAGACAAAAAAAGATAACTTGTGCAGCCGTTGAAAATTGTTGCCCTGATAAATCAACATCAGCAACAGAACTTAAATATTATTTTAAATTATGATTCACAGATCTTAGGTCCTAATTTTGTTTGTTCTAAGCATGTAATGATGAGAAGAACAATGCTACTAATAGACGTACAGAAATATTTCAAAGCCAGGAAAATTAATTTCAACATGCTAAACAAATAAATATGTAAAAAATGGTTGAATTATTTCTAAAAAGTAAATAACAAAGCACACATAACATTTATTATTATGAATGACCTATAACTACTCTGTAATTGCAAACAGTATTAGGAAAAAATGATGCTTCCTATTGTGTCTTTTACCACTTGATTCCTTTGTTATTCTCTTTATGAAACTGACCATATAAACCATGTAGTGCTTTTTGTCCCATATGTTTCTCATGTAGAACAACTACTTCCTTAGATTCCTAGGTCTCTCAGCCACATTGTTGTCAGCACATACATTTTCAGCAATTTACCCAAAATGTATTAAAATAAGTTTCTCTGACATCACTTAATACTAATAGATAACACATGCACAGTTTTGATTTGCAAGTAAGCTGTAAGATATATTGGCATCTTTCAAATGCCTTTTTTGTTTGTTTGTTTTGTTTTGTTTTCCAGATCCTAAAGGTTTAGGAGCTGAGGAGAACTATCTGTGTTTGTTGCTGTTTCTCTCAGACTGAAGTCTCCATCTAATGCGGTCAGAAAGATGCACTCAAACACGGGAAGAGGATGTAACAGATGTAGTGGCATCTGCTTGCACTTTCAGGACCTTAACTAAAAATGTTCTGAGAAAAAATTTCCCGCATCCTTCTCAGTGAGCACCAACTTAGCTACCCATTGATAATGCTTTAAATGTCAACACCCTTCTATGACTGCTTATCAGAGACAGAAAAAGAATACAGACTGCAATACACCATCAAATTTCCCCAGCCCCTAGTCCAAAATGAACCTTAAAATATTTACCAGCCCCCAGTCCAAAAAGAACTTTAAAATATTTACCAGTGATATTCCACCTTTGCAAGCTGAAGTTGAGCCAAGGACACATGAAGCTGAGACAGCAGGACTGGGCTCAGGAAACCCAAGCTTAATTCAGAGGGTGGGGGGGTATATTGACAAGACTTTATATGCATCATTCACGTGCCTGGTCATCTGATCATCCGACACTACTATGTCTGGGGAAATATTATTTTATGAAAGGATTTTCTGTTATAAATAACAAATGCTATCATTTATTAACATAGCTACTTCTCAGAAGAGGAGAAATTCTCTCAAGCAGAGCTGTAGAGGCAAATATTTAGCAACTATTGTTATGGCTAGAATAAAAATTACCAACTTCTGTGGTTTTTTTAATTATTTTTAAATTTGAGGATATTTTCTATTTTGCCTCCATTTTTCTTCTTTCTCTCTCTATCAGAGGAACTAGGAATCCAATAAATTTGCAACCTCAAACAGAAGTCCTCTGTTTCTATTCTACATGTCTGTTAACAGCAAAAGTACTGCCAGAAGTGTACTTCAAAGACTCCCTTGCAATAGCTTCTTTCAGAGCTTTTCCTTCCTACTCCAAGGACATTATCTAAATTAAGAAACTGTGTTAGACAGGAGAGTTGTGGTGGTTAACCTAACAATGAATACAGCTCTGTAAAAGTCCCCTTATGATAGCTTCAAGATTAAATACCTAACTTTTGGAAAATTATTTCAGAGTATCATACAGTGTTTCTTTATTATCTGTTTATTATCTGCAGGGTAAAGCTGATAGTCACCTAGTCCTCACAGTGCTTCCAGAAACCCCTAGATATGTTCTGAAAGTGTAGTCTCCTTCTCCAGAAAGGGCTCAAATTTACCATTATAAAGATCACAAGGCACCGTAATGTGGTCACTGCATCTTCACACCCAGCTCCACTGCGAGCATAAGACACTGCTTGTAAAAAACCCCACAGTTCATTTGGTATTGAGCCACATGTGGGGAAAGTCTTCAGCCTGCTACTCACACTGAAATACTCTAACAAGAGCCTCTTTCTAGAGAAGATTTTTATAGGAACCCTAGCTTCGCCAAGTTAGACCCAAGTTAGTTCATTCCTGAGTTTATTGATATGTAGATGTCCCAGTCAGGTATATACAAACATGGAGGTAGTGCTCATGGAAAAGGCTGTAATAAGAATAAGGACAAAAATAACTGCTCAGCATAAGGGGGATTTTCTGCTTCAGATGAAATATTTCAGGATATTCACAGCAGAGAGCAACCTCTGCAGACTCTGAGTGAGCATGGGAGCAGGGAAAAAGAAGGAAAAATGTCAGCAATAAACTCTGGGTTGGGTGGCAGAGAAAATGACTTAGCATAGCCACATATTAGTGGATGGGACGCTAAACTTCCCAGGCCATGGGCTTGACCACAGAAACACTAAAGATGACAACAGGGAGCAAGCACTGAGATCCCTTTCCCCGGGCAGACCAATCCTCCAAGCACTTCTTCATGAGAGTCAGCAGGCAGCACTGTGTCTTCTCCCACTGGCTGTCCTCCATCATCTCCCACCCACTTATCAGCCAGGCTTCTTCATTTAGCAGTGAGTCAAGACCATCTCAAGATTAACTCTTGTTGGTCATCACACAGTACATAATTCCAGAAACATCAAAGATGGTGAACCAAGCCTTGACAGTAAGGATTTCATTATATTCTTATTATGTCAGAGCAGCTGACCTGAGACTGGTACCCGACAGGATGACATGGTCCTTGAAATGAGCTTAAGTGTGGTGTTTGGGTAGCTTGGGTGTGAGTACACTGCTTCCTGCTTTGAGTTTTTGAAGTCTTTTGGTCCTTTCTCATCTTTCCCACCATCATATGCTACACCATATATCATATCGGTGTGCTTGCTAGAGGATATTAATGCGTTGAGACTGGAGTAGGTGCTGAGGAGCTGCCTGAAGGGGCAGCACTGTGTAGAGGGGTCACAGTACATGCATGGTAAAAGAAGAGCTGCTCTCTCAGGATACGCTGTACCTACTCAGAAATGAAGTGTTTTGTATCATCCCTTTGGGCTAAAGCATGGACACAAGCAAGGTTTTATGGCCTGTAGCCCTCTCATTTGGATGCACTCCAGGATCAATCTAGCAAAGCAGTCCAAATATCACAAATATCACAACTACCACTTTTTACTCATCAGAGCAGTAAGATGGGGATTTGAAAAAATGAATTAATTCATTCACATGGCTCTTTGGGCAAATTCTAACACAAAATATAATTTTCCAAGTTTCCCTAAATAGAAGAAAGTTAGTGCAGAGGATAATTTTCATGAAACCTATTGGCCTTTCTTCTATCTTCTGCCTCTGAGAAACTACTGCTGCTTTCCTAGCAGTAGTCATCTTCTCTATGCTTTTTCAGTTGCAGACTTTTGGGGGGAACATCTATCAGATTTGGTTAGTAGCATCCAATCGGTGACTGCATTTTCTCTTTTTTGGAAGATGACTCAGCTAGTTGTCTGTACTGCTTCAAGAGTTGGCAGGGACAGAAGTACAGTGAGTTTTTCCTGTACTCCAAAATGCACACTGAACACCAAAATAGACTTTGACACAGTTAAAACCAGCATAATAATTAAAAAACCCAACACTTCCCACTGATAAAATTTCAGTTCGATATATCCACTTGATGTGAAATATATCCCCCTGAGAAAGTCACTTCAAAGTTTGGAGTAATAGCTTAAAATGAGACTGGACTTGTCTTCAGATGCAAAGGAAGTCAATATTTTTCTTCTAAAAAAGCACCAAGAAATGCGACTTGATTAGTTTTTCTTCTCTTGAAAAATGTCAGGTTTCGGTGTAAGTCTTTATTAATCTTCAGAAACTACTTGATCATTAGACAATGCAGAGAATCTGCCAGTTGCCCAAAATGCAGCAAGTGCATTGGGTGGAGTCTCCTAACTGGTAAATTCACTATCTTCCCTTTTTAAGTTGTGAATTTGAAAACATTTGTTTCCCTAGCTTTTTGCTAACCAAATATTTTCAAATTTTACAAAGTAGGTATTTCTTTCCCACACCTGGAACAGATGGTAGGCATATGCAGCTGATTCATATGTTTATCCTATGGTTCAACAATACATTTCACAACATTGTGAAGGCTGCATATCAGTACCTCAGGACGTTTAATCATTGCCACTTGAAAATTGGAATCTGGGAAGAGTTCATGGGCAGTATTAAATCCTGCTTTAATTCAGGACTCCATAAATAGTAAATGGAGTTTAAAAAAAAAAAAAGGAGAATTAGGCCATCAGGTTATACATGACAGAGTAACCTCAAGTTTTCATATTGTCCATGACGGAGTATTAAATACCCGAGTTGAAAAAAAGATATGAGATTTAGTTCTCCTATTTGCTTTTTGTGTCAGAACTAGAGACACTGCTTTCTGCTATATTTTGCTTTTAAATCCTATGTCTCTTGGGACACTGAAGATATATTTAGACTTGTTAAAACTTTTGACATAAATACAGTAGAGGAAATAAGAACTCTGTGCTCTCAAAATGGTTTGAGCTATTTAAGTAAACTGCAGTGAAAGTAAGTAGTCTGGGAATCACTTGGAATGTCACTTGTCCAGATCCTCAGATGGTATAATTAGCTTAGGTGCTAAACCAGCTGTTTGTGTACACATTTAGGCTCTAAGTAAATCATATTTGAAGAAAAGGAGAAAAAACATGCTTGATAAGCTAAATTAGCTAAAGCTTAGAATTCTCAGGCCCTGAAACAGCTTCCTCCCTCTGCATCTCTCATCAAATCAATGCATCTTTTTTACTTGCCTCATCTCTTGAGGCAGGAAGTACCACAGAAAACAGAAAATACAGAAGTGACAGGCTACCAGGAGACTTTGGAATTTTTGATGTTGAGAAACGAGTGAGGGACCCCACTTGTGGTTGGAAATATGAAAGAATCAGACTAGACTTAGAGCTGGGCTATACGTAAGATGCAGTTAGCCACAGCCTCTTTCTTTGGCAATGATGTTGCTAAAGCAGACTACTTCCTTGTCATTCCTTCTGGGCATTTTAGAGGGCAACCTTGTTATTATGCTGTCTTATGTCATTACATTTCATATTACTCTTTTTCTTAGCTTTCAGCCTAATGGACATTATTTATTACATGTAATACCATAGAATCACAGAATTGCAGAGTATCTCAAACTGGAAAGGACCTATAAGGAGTCCAACTCCCCGCTTCTTGCAGGACTACCTAATATGACTAACAGCATCGTCCAGATGCTCCTTGACCTCTGACAGGCTTGGTGCCATGACCACTTTCCTGGGGAGCCTGTTCCAGTGATTGACCACCCTCTCAATGAAGAACTTTTTCATAATGTCCAATGTGAACTTCCCATGATGCACCTTCATACCATTGCCATGTGTTCTATCAACACATAATACCATATAAGTACTCAGCAAATCTGACTCACCTTACTGGTGACAACCAACATGGCTTCACTGAGGGTAAGTCATGCCTGACAAATTTGGTGGCCTTCTACAATGGCATTACAGTGTTGGCGGATAAAGGAAGAGCAACTGACATCATCTACCTGGAACTGTGCAAAGCATTGGGGATGTTGGTTGATGAGCTCAACATGAGATGGCAATGTGCACTTGCAGCCCAGAAAGCCAACTGCATCCTGGGCTGCATCAAAAAAAAGCGTGGCCAGCAGGTCAAGGGAGGTGATTCTCCCCCTCTACTGGAGTACTGAGTCCAGCTTTAGAATCCTCAGAACAAGAAGGACATGCACCTCTTGGACTGAGTCCAGAGGAGGGACACAAAGATGATCAGAGGGCTGGAGCACCTCTCCTATGAAGACAGGCTGGGGTTGTTCAGCCTGGAGAAGAGAAAGCCCTGGGAGACCTTATAGCAGCCTTCCAGTACCTAGAGGGGGCCTACAGGATAGATGGGGAGGGACTCTTTATCAGGGAATGTAGTGATAGGACAAGGGGTAACAGTTTTAAACTGAAAGATGGGAGATTTAGATTAGGTATTAGGAAGAAATTCTTTATTGAGAGGGTGATGAGACACTGGAACAGGTTTCCCGAAGTTGTGGATGCTCCATCCATGGAAGTGATCAAGGCCAGGGCGGATGGGGCTTTAAGTAACTTAGTCTAGTGGAAGGTGTTCCTGGGCATGGCAAGGGGGGTTGGAAATAGATGACCCTCAAGGTCCCTTCCAACCCTAACCATTCCATGATTCTATGATTCTATTGCTCTTCTCTTTGGAGAACACTGGTCCCCCCAGTCTTCCTACTAGTGAAGCACCCTGTGGCACTTCCCACACCCCTGCCTGTCTGATCTTTGCCCAGAATGGCATTCTGATGAATGTGGCGAGGGACCCACTGACCTACACAGAAACCAAAGAAGGGACTGGAGACATGAGGATGGTCCGTGGAAGAAACACTTTTCTTGATCCAGTTGGCCTGCTGTTGGGGTGCACAGCCAAATCTGGAAACAGGAAAGTGCTGTAGGGGCCAGTGAGACAGATGTGATCATGCCAGCCCTCAGACCAGCCTTCTAAGATGTCCATTATTCAACCCTCATATCAAATATATCATGAGCTGAAACTAATTAGAAAGCAAATAAAACTACATGGAGAATTTAATGGAGAAAAAAATGTAACAGGGACCTTTTTTTTTTTTTTGTGACAACCTAAAAACTCTGGTTTAGTTTGCTCCTCAATTACTTCAGTCCCAAGAAACTTGCTTCAGCCTGCCCTTTAAATGTTTTGATCTCCCAGCCGCCACCTGCATGAATGTAATATTCCTGAAGAAATCATCTTATCAAGTGGGGTGAGGTGAGGAAACGGGAATCTTGGCAGAGAAGCAAGTGTATAGCCAGCACATCGACACTGGTGGCTCCAGGCAAAATGACATCAGAAAGGGGTAGAGAAGAACTTGCTTCCTTTTCTAAAGGCAGTGTTGCTAGTAAACTGTCAATATATGCACAGTACATACAGTGCAGTATTTTCATCTTGGAACAATCTGATACATTATTCCAGACAGCTATAAATAAACCACAGGTCCTAAAATGTGAAATTAACATAGTTTCTCAAATGTAATATTAAGCTGGGTCAGTGGGGTAGAATGGGTATTTTAGTATTTGGGAGAGACTTTTTTCTTTTTTTTCCTGGAAAAAATCATAGTTGCTTAAAAATTTCAGAACGATGACCTTTTTTGACTAGATTTATGAGAGGTAACAAGAAAATCATTGTTTGGGACCCATTTTGTAAAAATGCTTTTTCTCATCTTTGTGTCTGTTCTTTGACACTCAGGTTTGCTGTGCTGCAAAGAAATGCTGTGGTACATTGCACCTGTGATATATCCACACTAAGAACAGATGAGGAGAGAAGGAAAATTCATGACTTTGCAGTAATGAGATTGCTGATCCACAGCCTGCTGGTAATTCCTGCACAGCGGAAATAAAGCCAAAGAGAATTGCCAAGAATCTCATCTGCATGCTGACAACTGCACGTCTCCTCAGATGCATCCATCCTCAGGTCACCCTTTTGGTTTTTTAACCTTGCACTGGTATGGCTAACAGAGTGGTGAACAGTCTTGTCCTCTGAGCAGTGAACTGTCTACCGACTGCAGAATTCCATTTATTTTGTCTGGTTTTATTCATTGAGAATTTATTCATTGTCAAGACTGAATTAGATAGGAAATTTGAACTGATAGGCGCCAGTTATATGGGAAGTTTGCCCCTGTTTACCTTAAATTGTTTTCTAATTGATACAAATGACTATGTGGATGCTGCTTTCTATCAGACTAGCCTCTGAAGATTAGAATCAGTTTAAATTGAAGCTAACCTGCAGCTGTTGAATTGAAATAGTGTTCATACAGTGCCTCACTACAGTTTAAATTGGTTTTAAATTTGATTTAAGTTAAATTGGTGCATTTTCCTTATGCAGATACAGCTTTATCTTAATAACACTTCACATCGTACACCTGATATGCAAAAACTAGCACTGGCAGGGTGTTAGAAGATGGCCAGTGTCTCACTGGTTTTTGTCTGCTTGAAATATCAAGGGTTAATCAAGGAAACAGGAGGGAGAGTGAATCATGCAGGGACCAGAATGTCTTATCAGCTGTGACCTGTTCAGCCCCTGAGACAGAGAAGAAATAAGGAAGTGATTTATAGGTTATAGCAGTTCAGGACTCATTCTTTGGGAGCTGCTGGAGAACCATGGTAATCTGTACACTGCTCTCCCATGGCCTGATATGCTCCTCATCTGGGGACTTCCTACCAGCAGACTGTTTCCCACTATAAGGGTAAAAATTTCCCACTACTTACTAAAAACTTTCCTGCTATTGTCCCTATCAATTTCTGGAAATTAGACTGCTTCTAAGAAAATTTAACCCTAGAACTTTGTGAGCATACAGAGCTATGAAAACATCATTTAGAGGTTGAGAAGACCTGTCTGCTACTTTACACAAGTTTACCTTCCACCCAATTTCAGTATTTAGCTCAGAAGCAGATAAGATAAATCAAAGCAAAGCAGACATCTGTAAGTCACAAGTACTGTGCTTCATATGGAGGTCTGTGGCTCTGGGAAATATATTATGATGGACATTAACTGCCTAATCTGTATTTTTTGAATATCGTAACTATCTGTCAGATTTCCTTTTAAAAAGAAGTCAGTCTGTCTTTGGGCATTACCAGAAACACACAATATCATTCAGTCATCTCAGCAAAAGCTAGCCTAATTTAAACAGATCTCTCTTTGCAAACAAAGAACACTGGAAGATTGCATATACCAGGCACTCTTGCAGTCACCAAGAAACAGTATTTTAACTGCAAAAAGAAGTGATGGCCATCTAAATTCTTACAGAGGGGAGCATATACTATTTTCTCTAGGTCTGTCAAAGTTTTCAGTACAAATAGGAGGGGTGAATTACATTACTCTCATTAAACTAAACCTAGCATTGCATGTTTCTTCTCATCTGCCTTCCTACTCCTACCAACTTTATAAAAAGTAAGTTTTTAAAAGAAAATATTTGAATGTTGATGTTTATGTGCTTTAAAAACAGTGTGTAGCCATTTTTTAAAAGAGAAAGACAAGCATTACAGCTATTGCATTATACCCTACCACTTTGCATAAACACTGCATCTGTGTTTACGTGCTGTGCACTGAAGACAGACTTTTCCTGACTACCAGACTGCCAGGCACACAACTGAACAGGGAAACCACTTCCAGGCAATTACAGAAGAGATTCAATGGGTGGGTATACCTGCCCCAGGCGGAATATACTAATAGTGTATTATGTTTACACGCATCACGTAAAGATGAAGATGCTACAAAGAGAAATGATAGACATGTAAGAGAATACACTGGCCAACCACTTAAATTGAAATCACTGCTGTGTTTTACTATTGACATGAGCATCCAGGAGCAGAGCAAAGTTCCCTTAGCTCCCAGGCCGACAGCAATGACTATTCCATAGCATTAACACAAACCCACTATGAACCTTAGCATTTTCCAGCAATGATTAAGGAAGACTATTCAGAAGTCAACCCTCTTGAAATTCAAAAGCAATTAGAAGATAGCAATACTTCCAGTGCTTATTGCACATATAACCAGGGGAGAAAACCTGAATCTCACACCTAGTTTTCTATTTAGTTCTCTTTATCTATTTGTTCGTTAATGACTTTGACATACTGCATAAAGTGATCTCACTAGCAATGTATCTGTATGATGAAACCTGTGTTTCCTTCTCAGGAAAGGAGTCCCAAAGCCCTGTTTACTCTCATGAACTGTTTACTCTTAGAACTCTCATAAAGTCTATGAATGTCTTCAGAAAACTTCTTTTTCCATGTTAACTCTCTTCTGTGCTGTCAAGAGAGTTAACACTACCAGACAATGGGGCAAGTCAATAGTATCAAAGTCTGTGACTTTCTCCTTACATTTATGTGTGTGATTACAAGACTGTGGCTGTGAATGCTGCTAAAAGGTAGCACCTGAAAATACTTATTTTTCACCAATAAAAAAGGGGGAGGGGAGGCAAATAACTATGGCTAAGGTTAAAGAAGGAGACAGGGTGTTTGATTGTACTGTACTGAATGGTGTAAGGGATAACTATTCTATGAAGAAGCAAACTAATGGAAAGATTTTGTGAGTATCTCTAGGTTGAACTGGTTTGGGTTAAGTATGGTCTGGAGTGAGGTAGTTTAAAAGGCTCTCTTTGGTCTTCAATAATAAGGAGACTCATTAATTGTTAAGTGAACAACTTCCTTTGCTCTTTAAAGGTTTTTTGGTTGGGCTTTTTTTATTAACTTGATAATACACTTATTGAGTTCTGCTAAAATGAATGGAAGTGGCTGTATGTACTTAAGCTTACATGGGGTTGTGCATTTTGGGTAGGTAATGAGCTAAGTGATGGCAAGTTTTCTAGCTGTATCATTCTACTTCTAGATTATGCTAGGATAGAGAAGGAAGGTGATCTGGTTATGATTTATGTGATATATGAGTAATACCACTTTTCTATAGCAGCTATGAGGAGAAAAAAAAAAGCGCTATAGATCCTTCATTTCAAGTGTTCTAATTGGCTTTTACGGGGTGTGGGTACTCTGGATCTGAGAACATCTTGATTGCTTTCTGATAAGAAAAATAAAGGTTTAAACTTCCACCTATAAAGATTTCACTGTTTGCATAAGCATTCACTGAACTTTCATAGTAGGCATGCTTTAGAAGAGCAATGCCAATTGCAAATGCTGAAGCTGGAAGTTACTCTTCTGTTTAAAAGCTCCTTATTGTTCCTTTTTTCATGTTATTTAATAAATATTATCTAAGGTACAACATAAATACTGTGTAAAACAAGCTAGGCTAGTATAACGATGCAGAGAAAGCATGAAAGAAAGCTAGAAGACATCCAGTAACAGCAAGAAGCAATTACAGGAAGGTATAAAGGTATCTCCATTATGTTGTAAAATCAGGTCTGTATGTAGCTACATGTTGAAATGGAATAGTCACCTTTTCCATTAATGCTTTGTTATATATTCTTTTCTGTCTCAGCACTGGCCTGGGACTTGAACAGCTGATGTGCTTTCTGTGGGGGATTTCTTCCTCCTGTGTGGTTGGAGCGGAGCTGAGGCAGACAAGGAAAACTGCTGGTCGATCATCTCCTTCAGGCGTCAAGACCTTTCTGTAAAACCCCAACTACTTTTATCTTCCATAGCATACCTCAGTTTTGGAAGAAGCAGTTGCCAGGCATGCTGTGAAGCAGGCTTTGAACTTCTTCTGGAACAGGGGGTATTGAACAGCAGCAGCCTCTGCAGGGCCTGCAGTACCCTGAGCTGTGCTCCGGCCTGAGGCCTGGCCCAGTGAAGCCGCCTCAGGCACCGGGTGGGCTCTTCTCAAACACGGGCTTCTGTAAACCTTCGTGACTTCTAACAAAATTAAAAATAAGAAGAGCCATACATAACTCCAGTAGTGGGGAAAACAAAAACAAAAAACACAACAAACCCCCAACAGAAAGTGGTTTTGTTATGAAAAAAAGAGCAGACTACGTGACTTCACGCTTCAGGGGTGGCACGCGACGCGACACCCCCACCGCCCCGGCCGGTCCGGCACCTGGTGTGCCGGGAAGACGGGCCGAGGCTGAGGTACCGGCGATGGGAGCCGCTCCCCGGTCACGGCTGGTCCCTTAGAGGGAGGCTAGTGGGAGCCGCCATGACTTCCTCCCGCGCTAAGCAGCGGAAGAGCCCGCTGTTTTCCGGGCACGGGGGTCCGCCTGTGAAACGAAGGCTTCCTGCTCGCAGCCCCTCCCCACCGCCGCCATTCAGCGCCGGGCCCCCACCGGCTTTAGGGAGGGCGGCCACTCCGCGCATGCGCCAGAGGGCTCCGTGAGGGGCGGGGACAGAGCCCGACGCCCGCCAGCGGACCGTACCACTGCGCGGCGTGGGGGTGGACGAGGAAATTGTTGCCTCCAAGAATTCGCTTATGAGGATTTCTTGCTGACTCCTTTCCTGACTCTGCGTGTAACAACGTTTCTACGGCAGGGACAAGCAGGCGAGAGTCCACGTTTGCTCTCATGCTTCCTCTCCGCCTCCTTCTCTCCCTCGCTCACCCCCGCCGGTGGCGGATTGGGTGCATCCGGCTTCTCCCCCCCCATCCCGTTGCTGATGGTCGGGCCCGCTCGCGCAGCCTGTGGCCCGGCGTCGTGAGTTCCCGCTCTCCCGCGTCCGCCTTATCCCGCCCCCTCCCTCCTCCTCTTCTCCTCCTCCTTCCCTCCCTCCGTGCCGGCTCGGTGCTCGCCTCGGCCTCCCGCTCCCTCCCCCCGGCTCCGGCTTGGCCCCGGCGGCCCTATGGCGTACAGTCAGGGCGGCGGCAAGAAGAAAGTCTGCTACTATTATGACGGTGAGCAGGAGCGCGCGCGTGTGGGTGTGTGTGGACCCCCTCTAACGGCCGCCCGGGGAGGCCTGACCCCCGTCCCCCGCCATTACGGGCCCTCTCTCCCAGCTCCATGGCGGCCCCGACCGGGGTGGGGGGTCCCCGCCTCCTCCTCCACCTGCGCCGCCGCCGCGCCCCGCTCCCGCCGTCGGCCCCGGGTGCTCCCTCCCCGCCGTCGGGCTGAGCCCCGGGGGACCGCCGGGCGAGGAGGGAAACGGTGGTGGTGGTGGGAGGCTGGAGCCGGCCGAGGTGAGAGTTGGGAAGCTGCTTGCAAGACCCGGCGGTGTGAATGCGGTGTCTATTGTTTCCTCTCCCAAAAAGAAAAGACCAAAAAAAAGGAAAAAAAAATAAAAAGAAGAAAAGTTGAGACACTCCCCTCCATCCGCTAGGCACAGAGGCGTTGGAGTCGCTGCCGCGTCTGGCTCCTCCCCTGAAGAAAAAAAAAAAAAGAAAAAAAGTCTAGGCTGTGTGTAGCGTCGGCACCTGGTGGTCCTCGGCGCTGGGGCCTTCCCCTGCCTCCTGTGCGGAGGGCTCGGGTGCCGAGGGGACTCTGCCCCCCCGCCCCGAACACGCACCGGAGCGGAGGTTTGGCTTCCAGCAGCCCCCCCTCGCCCGCCAAACACGAAAGTTGGGCGCGTAGGTGTTTAATAACAGCGAAATGGGAGTTGCGTTCAGGCCGCCCCGGTTTGCCCGCTCCTCCGGCGGGGAGGCGGCGAGTTGCGTTCTGCCTTGTCGGCCGCCTCGAAAAAAGTACGTCGAGCCCCTGCTTAGTTTCAGATATTTGCAGCGGCTTGTTTGTGGTTCTCTCTGGCCGCAGGCTACAGCGACAACTTTTAGTTTTCTTCCTGAGTTTGAATTTGTTTTTCCTTTTTTTGTTTGTTTGTTTTTACTGGGAGGGTAAACTCGTTGGTCAGATTAGTTAAAAGATTTTATTATTTTTTTAATTGCCTCCTATTGTAACAATCTTCTAAGTTGGTGGTTTAGACTGGTATTGGTAGTAGCCAGGAAAAGGAGATTGAGGCTGTTTTGCTGTAGCGCTTCGGTGTTTTCACCATTTTGGAAGTGAAGATGAATAGTTAAACCCACTAAGATATCAAAGGTGTCTGCTGCTGTAGCAAATTTGCCATTCTTTAGAAATGGAAGATCTTGCGGGGCCTGTCTTGGTTTTTTTTTTACCACACTAAAAGAGGCCGAGTCGTGGTTGCCGCCCCCTTCTCTTTGTTACTAGCTCTGGTTCTTTGTTCAGCCTAAAGGGGAAAGGAGGAGGCCCCTGTTAGGGATAGTTTTGGTGAGGCTGGAATCTTACTTTTCTTTGGGAAGAGGACACACTTTTTGCCTTGTTGAAAGGAAGACTGCAGTGATAGTTTAGAAGCTTTCTTTTCACAAATGTTTGCATGTTTTTTGTTTTTGGTTTGTTTTTGTTTTTTAACAATATGCTTTTTTTGGTTACTTTATTTAAAGTCACGTGGCTATAGTTTACTAGGTATTGATATGTTCAGTTTTTCTGTGATCCCTAATTTTTGGTACTCAATGCTAGTGTCAGAGGCTCCCTTAACAGCCAAAAAGCTATTCCACTGAAGAGGGGGAAGAAACTGGACAAGGAAGAAGTTTTCAGGTGGCAGGATAATGGCGATTGAAAACCAGTTGTAGCTCCTATCTTGCTTGAATATGTAGACTAAGATGAATGCAGTTAACAATAAGGTAGACAAAGGAGTATCTTGTAAAAGTGATTTTAAAAAAAATATTTTGTGGCAGAAATTACGAGCTTTGGAATGTTTTAGATGCATTATTTTTTATTGCCACAGGCATCAGTTATTTTACACTTCTTTTGGAAATAGTTATATTTCTACAGTAAATAATGCTGATTTGTGGTTCATCTGGCAATTCTGAGTATCTTACAGCTCTGTTGTACCAACAAAGTCTTGAGTCAAAGCAAGGGGAGTGTTCAAAGCCTTAAATAACCCAAACCCAATAAATACAAAGATACACCACTGCCTCGGTTGTGTGTTGAGGTATCTCCAAGTATGTAATATAGTAACGGAAATAAATTACCATTTTTGTCATAATTTTCTGTCCATGTGTACTTTCACTTTGTTTCTTTAAAAGTATGCACTAAAAAGTGTTGAGAAGTACTACAAGCGTATATGTGTGTCTTTTGAGATTCCCTAAAAGCACGTGGGAATTTATTGAAACTTAGTGTGATTGTCATCTAAAATTGGTTTTTTTTTAAATTAGCCTGTAACTGAGGAAATTTTCACTGGGTGTATTGATTGTTAATGTTTTCTGATAATTAACAGCTTTAGTAGCCTGTACCTGGAATCAATAAACTTTGGATAGAAGAAACTTGATTTCATTTTCTGGAGTTTGTTTGTAATAGATTGTCAGTTACAGCCAGTTTGCAGAATTTGCATTGCTCAGGTCAGGAATTTTATTTAAATTTGAGTCAGTATGCCATGGGAAGAACAAAACCTGTGCAAATTAAGATCTTTTAGCCATGTTAACAATATTTTAACAACACTTCTAGTTTTAATACATGTATGGCCACAGCTTACCAAAGTCTGCTTGCACTACTTGGAACCAAGCAAGGTATGGCAAGATATTGTAGCTTTTATTTTAGCCTCTTACCAAGTGTCTTCAGGTTGTTCCTACAGTCTTTCAGCAAGTGGCTTAGGTGGTACCGTGGCCTCTTCCAAAATAGGTGTGTGTTGTACAGTTGCCCATAGCAATGAGGATAGGACCCAAAGGGTCTTTCCAGCTCTGTGTTCCTGTACAGTGAAGCACAGATCTAGAGAATCACGCAGCAGGTAGCATGGCTACAGTTAATAAGTTAATGTATTCCATGCCTGTGCGCTAGCAGTGTTGTTTAGATTGCGTATTGTGCATAATTTGTGTGGGTGTTCAAAAGGCTCTACCTTCACGAAAAATTTTTGAGATCTGCATCAGAATGTGGTTGGTTCCACTCTTCAAGGCGAGACCAAACCTGTTTTAATAGGAGAGTATGCTGCTATATTCGGGCATAGTTTTAAGTACGTTAGCACTTACAGTTTAAGTTCATCTTCTCTGCAGATGTCAGCTTTAACTGAAGAGCATTTCATGGAGACTCATCAATGCTTTGCACAGTGGCTTCCAAACATGGCGGTGGTGTCCAACCTCTGCTCAGGGCTCAAAAGTCAGAACTTTGCTAGTCTTCTGCTACCTACTTAATTTTAAAAACCAGAACAAAACCCCCAACCCTTCAGATGCTAGTACAGTAATTCTAGTCTTGTTTGAGTAGCTGTTTGTTAGAATGATCAGGCATTGATCTTTTTTCTAGATTCATCGTTACATGAGTTCACCCGTTAGTATTGCAGAAGTCAATCCAAGTGTGCGTACTGCTATTAAGGCTTTTTTCATGTGGTTTCCATTGTAGCGGTTAGGTTTCTGCACTTAGTGCAGTTCTGAAATGCCTCATAATGTCGTGGTAGCCATACTTCAAGTAAGCAGAGATATGGTCAATGTACATAACAATTTATCTGTATCAAAG
Organism: Gallinago undulata; assembly: GCA_026546715.1. Classification (NCBI taxonomy): domain Eukaryota; kingdom Metazoa; phylum Chordata; class Aves; order Charadriiformes; family Scolopacidae; genus Gallinago; species Gallinago undulata. The sequence goes on from JAOTQQ010000023.1 coordinate 69,373,641, forward strand.
TTACAAAGTAATGTAACTTACAAGTTACAAAGTATAAAAAAAAAAAGATAAGTAAACCTCATCTTGCCTCTTTATTCAGGCTGTTCAGACTGTTTTGTAATGGATTAATTTAAAGGTGTTATTTTTCTGTCTTGGTAACTAGAGAGACTAAGGGAGAACAGCTTTTGTTAGACCACTGTGTGTTTGTCAGACATAATTTAAGTTCCTGTAGGGCATGTAGTAGCCTGTATTTTTCTGTGTATTAGAATATTTAACATCTGTAGATCTTGCAGAAGTCTCAGAGAAGTGAGTGTCTTAAACTTGTGTTCACTAAAGGAATCATGTCAGTTTAATTTGGTAGCTTTCAGAATTTAGGGAAGTAACTTGTATGAATTGAGAAGTATTTTTTTGTTTGGTTGGTTTTTTTATATATATTTGAACCCAGATCATGAGAGTGTATGTAACAATTTTCAGGTAGGGCTTCCGGTCATTTATATTGGTAAATATTATTGGTATTATATTTTGCATCATGTGGTGAACAGTGCAGGGCAGTGAACTTGCTCTAGAATTAAGCTGGTACTTGACTCATCTCATTTTAGTTAAGAACTCAACTTCCAGAGATCATGTTGTTACTTCTCAATGGGAGCCATTTAACTGATATTTTTACTGGTACAAAACAGTAAATGTCAGGTTCTGAAGCCTTTCTGTGAGGGATTAATAGATTTGCCAACTTTCTGCATATACTACTTTGCATGTTTTCTCTCCACTTCCTCTTTCAGTTATATTCTTTTCTTTTGCGCTTTCCGCATGCACCCACACTGGTGAGTGATACAAAATATGCTCATAACACTTCTGTACGATTCATACCTTTGTACTGACAAGTTTAGGGTCAAGTACTCACGCTACCTCACTGTACCCATTTCTGTGTATATGCATACTGAAGTCCGAGTCAATCTGGCACTAAGTGCAGGGCTTTTTAGCACCTTCTGTGGGGTTGGTGACCTATCCCTGCATACACAAGCTCTTGGTACATTATGCATTTCTTCCCAAAGTACTCCAATAAGGCTGTGGTATATGGAGAAGTTTCAGAATTCGTGGATGAAGTATTTGTACCAGGATGGACATGTTCTCCTTCAGTGGGTAAAGGAGAGACTTTTGACGCCTTTGCCATCACCACAGGATGATGTCTCCAAGATGGGTCCCCTTTGTGATGTGATGTTGGCTGGAAATCAAGGTGCTGATGAAGAACAGGAGCCTCTTGAGTACTTTTTCCTTCCCCCACCCCTGCCAGTATACACATTTCAACAGTCTCTTGAAACTTAATGGTCTTTTTGTACATATACTTGATTATTTTTCTTTTATGAGGCTAATGCCAAAACCTTTTTTTGTTTGTGATGCTAAGACCTGAAAAATATAAACTGTATTTCCTGTTGCTAAAGTGTATTATATTGATATCTGTTGTTCAGTTGTTACTGCTGACCTCTAACACTGAAGGATCAATATTCTTCTGCTGGATACCCACAGATTTTCTGTTTCATTAAATTAAACAAGCTCCCATTAAATTTACCAACTTTTTAAGAAGTTTTGCTTTCTGGTGAAAGTTAAGTGAAAGTTAAAAGGTATGCTTAATTTATTGATTGATAAGTATCTGTAAGATTCCAGTAACTGTCAGTAACTGACAAGAAGTGCCAATCTTTCACTTAAATACCTAAGTTAGTAGTAGGCCCAGGTCTTTAGAGTTCTTAACTTAATACTAAAATTTGGTATTTTCATTGTTATGGGATGGCTAAGATCTAGGTGTTAAGCGGCTGTTTTTCTAGATAACCTCATCTTACATTACATGAGGTTATATCTGTTTTTCCTAAGTGTCTTTACTCTCCTTGGCCCTTTGAAAGCTGGATTTTAGAGTGCTTTGGGACTTAAAATCCTCCTGTAATGCTTGCTTTTCATTGTAGCTGGTGATGCTACCGCAAGCTGACATTCTCCCTTCCTCCTGAGCTACAGCTCATGTTAAAGAGTGAAACTGAAGCTGTTTTGGAGTAGTGCATCTTACCTCTGAGTACCAAAATTTGTAAAATAGTATGGCATTTTGAAAATAGTATTTCTTTTGTTCCAAGTGGACAAGGCAGAGCGTGTTGAAAGGTGTGTAAGAACAGTAAAAATCTGGTCAAAAAGAAAAGAGGCACTATTGCAAAGAATTGTTATGGAATTCTCCAGCTGAAAGCTATTGACAACTGGACATACCTTTTAGGCTTGTCTGTGTTTCCAGAAGCTTCACGTACTGCTAGTTCTAGTTAAAATGGTTTGTGTCTTGGGAATGTCACTGTTCAAAGTGAATGTGTGTATGTTCTAACAGTACCAGATTTGGGGAGAAAGCTTAACTAGCCCGTTGTAGCAGCCGTTTTTTTTCTTGGAAGCAAGTATCAAATTTGTTTTCTTAATTGCGTGTTCAGTTGTTCTCCAGTTAGATTACAAGGTTCTGTTAAACTATTGTGGATCCCTAGCAGCAGGTGGCTGGGGAATGTTTGTATGTGTGTTTGCAGTAATGGATCTGAAGTTAACTTTTGTAATGTAACTGGCAGGCTTAGTAGTTAAGGGCAGGCTGAGGACGGTATCCTGAAAATTGACAGGTTTTACTACAGCATCTGTTATGGTACAAAGTGGCTATGTCATCAGTAATTTCTGCTCCCTTTTATTCCAGTTTTGTTTCCCATTACTTTATTCTTCAGGTTTTGCCCACTCTTTTCTTCACTCCTGATTTGACATCACTTCTCGTAGGCATCTTTGCTTCCCTACTACTGTCTGCTTGTAGTAAAGGTGTTAGATTTGGCCTCCTTTTTGCCCTCAGCTTCTGATGTATGACCTTTTATGGGCAGGTTTTTTTCCCCATGGCTTTTTTGAAACAGACAATAGTCTCTTTATTGGTTTGTGGGGGTTTTTATTTGCTTGTTTGTTTTATTTTGTTTGTTTGTTGTGTGGGTTTTTTTTAATCATACCTGCTGTCTTCTGGGAGTGATTCTTTTAAGTAGCAATGAAAAGTTGTTTTGTAATATGAATAGCTATTCCTTTCTGTAATATTGACAGGTGATATCGGAAACTATTACTATGGACAAGGGCATCCAATGAAACCTCATAGGATCCGAATGACCCACAACTTGCTGCTAAACTATGGCTTGTACAGAAAAATGGAAATTTACGTGAGTATAAGCAATAGAGTGTCCACTGAAGCATTTTAAGTTATTTTTAAAGGTCTTCAAGTATTTTCACACAAATCAATGGAGAGAAGTGGAAATAGGAAATAAAAAAATACTTCAATGGTGTATTCCGAGCTCTCTTAAAAATGAAGCAGTATTTTGTAACTAGTGAGGATTGCAAATTGTTGTCCATATTTGGAAGATGTGAGGTAGAGCCCCAGTAGAGACTTCTCACCAGTATTTTTATGACTGGGTGGGGGGTTAGGGTGTTGGGGAGGCATTGGGTTAACTGCACAAAGAATTAATCAAGTTACGTGCTAACAACAGAGTAGTCCTTGCTTTCTGTGAAAGAGCACTAGTGTCTGTTTCACTGTTCTCCTTTCAAAGTAGATTAGATTTCTTTCAAGTTGTCTATTTTAGCCAATTTTTAGCTGATTTTGCAGAGCACTGATTATTTCTATGACTTGTTATCAGCGACCTCACAAAGCTACTGCTGAGGAAATGACCAAGTACCATAGTGATGAATACATCAAATTTCTCCGATCGATAAGGCCTGACAATATGTCCGAGTACAGCAAGCAAATGCAGAGATGTAAGTGTCAATATTTGGCTACTATATCTATATGTACATGCTTTGATGGTTGGAATTGTTGAAAGCTGAATAGTCACCAACACAGAAGTACAAACATGACTTAATGGTGTGTAGGAGTTAGAGAAATACTGTAACGAGAGTAACATGTGCCTGCCTTTAGTTACACAAATTTTGGGACTTATCTATTAAAAGTAGCCATCTTGGCAAAAATGTTCTTAAAGCTTATGGAAGGATATTTGCTTCCCCTTTCACAGGCTGTATTCTGGTTGTGAAATAATACTTTCTGTGGGCTTAATGCCCTCATTAAACTTAAGTTGTGAGCTGTTTGCAAGAGTGTCTTATAAAACAGTTCTAATGCAAAATCTTTCTGCAAAAGAATAGCTTTTAGAAGAGCAGAGAAGTAAAAATCAATGTGTGAAAATGTGTTTAAGTCAAGAAGAGGAGTTGCTCGTTCCTATTGGAGGGAGATAGTAAAATTTTTACATTATTCACTGCTCACCCTTTCTGTTAATTTATTTTTTTTAATTATAGGGATATGTTCAATGTACTGTTAGGAATGCAGTTTGATAGCTATTACATCAATTGAAAAGGCAGTATTGTAACCTCTTTATGATGCCTTATTTTCAGTAAATTATTTTTCTAAGTAATTATGCATTTCTTACCATGACCTTTGTTAATCAGCACTTCTTCAAAAATTTAAAAATTATCTTAACTTCTTATTAACAAGGAGACAAAGTTTCCTGTGGAAACTGAGGAAATAAAAAGAAAAAAGGTATTAAAAAATCATTTCGAGTCAGATTATAAAGACCTGTTTAAAATTCAGCCTGACAAAAATGTGATGCTGGTAAGTAGTTAAAATGCTGAATGAACCTGCGCATTGCATCTGTAAGTGTTATCCATGCATATAACAATGCTGTTGGAATGGTGTTTTTGAGAAGTATTACATTTCTTACGCAGTTAATGTTGGAGAAGATTGTCCTGTATTTGATGGCCTGTTTGAGTTTTGTCAGCTGTCAACTGGAGGCTCTGTTGGTAAGTATAGAACAGCCATTTTGTAGTTTTATTATGTTTATGTCAGCAACTTAAGACTTTGACAGTATACTTAAAAAAACCCTTATAATTACTTTAGTTTTATAAAGAAATAATGATTGTATATCAGTTGCCTGATATATCTCATAGTTGACAGTCTGTATCAGTATTGGTAAGAGATCAGATCTAGGATCAACTTACATGAAATAGTACTGTATTTATTAAGTAACAGGTTTAAAGGCCTTCAGAAGTTTCTGACTGCATTTCCTTTCATTTTTGTGTGTATCTTTCAGCTGGGGCGGTAAAATTGAACAGACAACAAACAGACATGGCTGTTAATTGGGCTGGAGGACTTCACCATGCCAAGAAATCGGAGGCCTCTGGTTTCTGTTATGTCAATGATATTGTACTTGCCATCCTTGAATTACTGAAGTAAGTTTATGATGAGAACAAGATAAAATTATAGAAAGTGTCAAATTGAAGTATTTAAATGTTTGAAGATAGGAATTGTAATTATTTCAGTGAGTGGTTTTCGTAGCCCCTGTTGAACTCATACAGTTTCAGTTAAGAAAGCTCCAAGCTATGCCTGGTTTGGCTTCAGCAAGAAGTTTAAACTAAAATACAGGCAAGCTGAAAAGATAATAAATAGGAGACTCAGCCTCTGTACGGACTGTCTCTGTGGAAACCTTATTGAAGCCTTTCAATACTTAAAGGTGACTTGCAGGAAACACGGGGACAAACTTTTTAGCAGGCCCTGTTGCAGTAGGACAAGGGTCAATGGCTTAAGGGAAGATTTAGACTAGATACAAAGAAGAAAATTTTCTTACAGTAAATGTGGTGAAACACTGGCACAGGTTGCCCGGAAAGGTGGTAGATACCCCATCCCTGGAAATGTTCAAGGTTAGTTTGGATAGGGCTCTGAGCAACCTGATCTAGCGGAAGGTATTCCTGTCTGTGGTGGCAGGGTTGTACTAGATGACCTTTAAAGGTTCCTTCCAGCCCAAACTATTCTATGATTCTATTCTATGATTCTATGAGATGAGTTTAAAACAGATATTTAGAAGTACTTCTTTACACAGAGGATAGTGAACTTCTGGAACTTGATGCTACAAGAGGCTGAAGGAAGCAGACAGCAACAACAGATTCAAAAAAGGGATTAGACATAATCATGGACAAGAGGTCTGTAAATAGATGCTAAAGTCAAGCAACAATGCACCCTGTAAAATGCCATATGCTGTAATTCTAGATGGAGGGGAAGTACTAGGGTAGCAGCCTTCAGAAAATGGACAGGCTTACATGCTTTCTGTAAACGTTAATATCCTGTTGCCACTCATGGGGACAGAATAGCGGGCTAGATGGAGAACTGCCCTGGCCCCTTAGGGCAGTCATTATGCTCACAATCATACACCCATTTAGCTTCTCAATATGCCTGCTTATTTCCTACCATTCGAGTCGTTACTAAACCAAACAGGAATATTCAGGGAAGATCATGCACTGAGCTTCCTTGGATTGTTACACGAATTAATGTGGCTGTTATGAATAAATAATGAAATAACAGCTGTGCTGCTGTGACTGCAGAATAAAAAATGAAAGGAGTAATGAAAAAGTGATCATATAATTAACTTTGAGCAGTAATGCTTCACTAAAATTTCAAATCCTGAGTGTCACTTCTACTGCTTTGGGGGACTACATCCCTTCTAATAACACATAAATCTCATTTTTTACAAAAAAAAAATCTATTTATTTGACTCTTGTGAATAGAGCGGCTGAGTCTGCTGATGAGGAATGGGGGAAGTAGCAGTAATTGCGAATTATTTTTAGAGAGGGAAAAAGTTTCTAAAGACACTAATAGATAGTTAAGATTAACATTAAAACATTCATTTTAATGTACAGCATGTATTCAGGATCTGTCTTTGCAGTTTGTAGTTAAGTCTTGAATTTTTTAGCTTAACATGCATTTGAAGGCAGGCAGCCTTCAAATAATTACAGGTTATGTAACCATAGGAAGCCATCCAGTTCACTGTCTTAAGTGAAAAATCTTAGCCCACCTGAAATTATGGCTGCTTGGCCTTATATTCTGTGGCACTGTGCAAAACATGATGAAAATACATCTTCTGATGGTGATAGACTTTGTTCTTTACTGGAAAAAGGAGAATATAAGGGATGCTTAGTGTTGTTTCCAATGCTTTGAGGCTTCAAATAACTGTTTTCTTTATTTATCTCAAACTGAATCTTCTGATATTTTAGGAAATAATAAGCAGTAGCATAATAAATTCATGCTAGTAGTAAGTGTGATAAGCTTGAAAATAAGGATGTGCCTATTTTTACAAGTTGCAGAGGCGAAGAAGAAAAGTCAATGGAAACGAACTATTTAAAATTATTTTTTGCGGGCTTATGGAACATGGGTTGTTCTTGCTCGTGGCACTATGCTGCTTGGAATGTGCACTAAGAGATATTTAAGTGCAGACTGTGTTGGTAATTACTGAGAAGGCGGAAAAAAATGCCCAATGAAAGGAGCAAATTCAGCAGATGTGAACAAAAAGTGGTATGAGCAGAAACACAAGGTATATCTTCTATAGAATGAGACAATTGGTGTAAATACTAAATACGTTACATACTTAAGTTACTTATTTTAATGAAGGTAAACTTATTTTCAGTATTATCGAAACTGTAGTGAGAATTCTAAGAGCATATGGTCACTGAAACCAAAATCATCAAATTGATCATAATCTTGGATTTTAGTGTCTGGTTGGTTTTTTTTCATTAGGTTTTTCCTTGTTTAGGTATCAGTATACTATGAACATAACAGATAATGGTGACTTCTCACCTATGATTTTTTTTTCTAGGTATCACCAAAGAGTGTTGTATATTGATATTGATATCCATCATGGTGATGGTGTTGAAGAAGCATTTTATACCACAGATCGTGTCATGACAGTATCATTCCATAAGTATGGTGAATATTTTCCGGGCACAGGGGATCTTAGGGTAAGATTGAACACGAAATTTCATTAGATGATGAATTCCCTCTTAATCTCTTCCTTGTAGATACTGTTTTAGTACTAGGTTACAATAACTGTATCCAGTAATAATATACAGTGCTAAGTTTTCAGTAAATGTGTTTGTCCAGAGTGATAGATTTGTTGAAGAACCTTAGAGAATAAAACGAAATGGATAGTAGGGAAGTAAATTGCTTTCTTCTACGTGAAATCAACACCTTCATATCAGGATCAATTGTCTCAAATTTTAGTTCAAATTTATAATTAGTTTAGTTCACTCACATTTTGGAAATGCCTCTAGGAAGACAATGTGGTGTATTTATAATGATTATCTTTACATTGCAGTTCTGCATGTACAGTGAAAGGAGCTGTTTGGAGATCACATGGCTTCAAAACTTATTTCAAATCATAGAATAACTTTATGCCAGAGCTTTAATAGTCACAAAGCTTCAGTTGCAACTTGAATTTACTGTGTTCTATTTGCCTAGTAATACAGTTGCCTTTTTTAATACTTCCTATGTTGTAAAGTGTTGAGTTCTTGTAATGTTCACTGCTGAACAACTTCAGTGTGCCCCACAGACAATTGTGTGCTAAGCCTTTAGGGCTAACTTGAGGAAGGAAGGGAGCATTGGCCTGTGAAGAATTGTCATTTAAGCTGTTGTAGAATCTGGCAAAGCTGAGAATGGAAACCGATTTTCCTGGTCTTTCATATTAATTATAATTAATATGACTAATTATTCATATAATTAGTCATTCCTAATGTTAGACCATTAGAACACGAAATTGTTCCACTTCACAACTTGAAAGAATATTTCAAGTATTAGGATTAATCTATTCCTATCTTCAAACTCTTAGATTAAACCTCTTTTTAGTTTATCTCCCAGGATAAGTCACTCCTGTTATTCGCGACTCTGTACATTAGTTTGTATACACAGTTAGTCATTTTTTTAGAAATTGTGAATGCTTCTAAAAAGTTGACCTATAAAAATTCTGTTGGGAAAGAATTCACTTTGTTCCTACTATCTTTAAATTGATTCAAGACATGCAGATATTTGTGTTTCTGCTAATATTCCTGCAGTATGCACTCCCCAGTGTGCTGATAATACCTAGAGGACACAGGAATAAATGCAAGTTAAGCTTTAAATTGGTGGGGTGCTAAGCGTTCATTTCAGTGTAGTTGTTGGAGCTGAATGCTATTACGGTTGTTAGATTTTGTTAAACTGCATTCTAAATTTATTTAGGTAGAAATTATATTAGGCATTGTTTTTATCCATGTGGTTTAACTTGACTGGCCACAAGGTGGTAGTGGTGCTTCAAATAAAAAGATTCTCAGACCAAGATGTTTATAAAGACAAGCTGTTGTTGCTGAATTTGGCTAGATTTTTTTTTTTTTTTGTGGAAGAGTTAGATATCTTGGCTCTTTAGAAACAGCACTTCCCGTTGACAGAGAAGTTTATGGATTCTTCACCTCACCACACCCAGGACAAAGAATTTAAAGATACACAGTTGAAATAAATAGAAGAATATTATATGCTATTGGGTTATTATTTTTTTAGCACAGTGTCAGGGACAAACATTACCTCGGGCATGGTAACTTTTATTCTGTGCTCTAGCTAGTATTTTGAAATGAGTGTTGTCTGCATACAGACTTCAGTGGGCTTTATTGCAATTATTATATCCCCCCTAGGAAAAAAAAATAAAATTAGCTTTTTCTTCTCTCCTGAGCTTGCAAAGCTAATTGAAGTAAAGGGAAAACTAATTCTCCGAAAAGTCAGTTTTCTTTCTGGAGACCAGTGTTGTACTGTTTGTTTCTGCTCAACTTGATCCGCTGTTGCTGGCTACGTACATCAACTTTAACAGCCAAACCTTACCTTTGTTTTTCAGGGGGCTCCATTCAAATTTGTTTTTGTAATTCTTTAGTTAGTTGTAAATTCTTTAGTTTAGTTTGCTGATCAGGTTACGCTTATTTGATGCAGGAACAAATCATGCTTCAGCTGATGATTTTGTGACTGCAGCTCCATCAGTGTAGCTGAATCTCACAGAGGTTTGTCTAGTTCAGCTGCGTGTATCCTTTTTGTGCTGAAGGCATTGTGCAGTCAGTCTGAACTTCCAGTGTCCCTGGGAAGTCATTTGACTTTCTGTGCATTTTAGGTGGTAGTTGAGACTGTAGGTAGAAGCCAGGTTCTGTGAAGAAATTTGATCTTTGATGAATGGACAACTACCAGAATGCTATATTGTTTCTTTAGAGTGTTTATAACCAATGCAACTATCAGTTACAAAGAACATCCTTTGAGTAGCTAAGACTGGAAAGCAATTACTCCATTTAGTGGGAAATTGTGTGAACACTTGGCTTTGCTCTGGTTTAGGATGTGATTGATTTAATGCTTTTTTTTGTTGTTCCATCCGGAAAGCAAGGCATTATCTCCTCAGAAAAATCAGCATCTGAAAACCTAGGTGATTCTGGATAACTGTCATGCTCTGAATCAACATGTGTTCAGCAGGGGTCTTCAGTGTTACTGATTTTGCAATACTATGAAATATTAATAATGTGCTGGAAGAGGGGAAAAAAGCAAACAACCACCTCAGCTGTAACATTGTGCCTGTGCTGCATTGGCCATTCGTGTGCATGTCTCTCTCTTTCACACCCACCCCCAGCAAAAGACAGTTACTGGGAGTGACATATTACTGTTGCATTCGCTGCTAAGGAGGCCTCACTGTACCTTTATTAGTGGGAGGTAACTGCTCTGTAAACTGGATCAGTTTCTGTCTTGGTGGTGAGCTTAACAGAAGAAATGGGAAAGTGTTTTAAGAGTTTTTTATTTTAATGCATATGTTGTCCAGGAAAGCTGTTAAGACAGACTGCTACAGTTCCCGTCTTGTCACCAGATAGAACTGAGAATAATCTGCAAGTTCTGTTTTTTTTTTTATTTAAAGAGTTTCAATTTCTTCAAGGGCACCTATAAGTGGCCTCTGTTTGATTTTCTTCTCTCTCTTTTGCTACAGCTAGTTCTTTGTCCTATGTTTAGAGCAAAGAACATGGTTTTTCAAAACCTTCTTAAATCCAAATCTTCTGTACAGCACCAAAGGCATGTATATCACTTTGCTGCTTCTCAGTTTTCTTTCTTGATTTCATCTTATGTGTTTTTACCAGGCTAAACTGATCAGTTATGTTTTCTCTCTTTTTTTAATTCAAAGATTTAAAACAAGCAAGTGTGCTTACTGCAAACCTAGTCTTGGTGTACGATTCCTACATTCCAAAATGATTTTATGGGAAAATAGGAATTAAGTAAGGTATTTTGCCTCTCTTCCCCTTGCAGACATGCATATACCAAATAGTGCATCATATTTGTGTAGACTTTTTTCTGTGATACCTTCATGTGCTTCTATGTTTGTAATAAAGCATTTGTCATTTTTGCTCATAGGATATTGGTGCTGGAAAAGGCAAATACTATGCTGTTAACTTTCCAATGAGAGATGGTATAGATGACGAATCGTATGGACAGATATTCAAACCAGTGAGTACTTTATCTTTCCAAAAAGCTTAAAAAAACCCAAAACCAACTAGTTTCATTTTGTGGATTTATTTTCATAATGTGAATTAACAGCTTGCTATTTTCTACTGATTATAGATTATATCCAAAGTAATGGAGATGTACCAGCCCAGTGCTGTGGTATTACAGTGTGGAGCAGATTCACTGTCAGGTGACAGACTGGGATGCTTTAATCTTACTGTTAAAGGTAAGCAGAAAAGTGATGTTTTTCTGTAACTTTTTATTTAATAGACACCTCTGTCCTTCATACTATTTTTCAAGACACTTGCATGATGAGGACTGGAGTCACAAAGATTTTGTTCATTACTATGATTAATCACCTCTTTCTTTGCTATACAGGGATGGCCAAAAGAAATCCAGAAGTTGCCTCTTTCTTTCTGTCCATCTAAAAAAGTTAAGCAGCTTAGTTTTCCGTGTTCTTCCTAGCCATTCAAGTGATTCCCTTTCTTCTGTGCACAGGCTTTCTGTAGTTTTAAAGTGATGCTCTGGAATGACAGGATGACAACAATTGTCCTACTGCAACACTTACTATGATGGCTGAATAACAAAACTAGTGGTTCACTTAGTACAACTAGAGATACTAAATATCAAAACACCTTGTTGGGTGAAAATAGGTATTACTGAAATGAGAATACTCACTGCATTGTTAAATTTGTAGTGATGTTTGTTACACTGAGCCTTATGTTAACATTCATTTTTATTAACTTTTATAGAATCAATTTATTTTAGTATTACTTGCATTTCTACCCAAAAGCGTGATTCTCAAATTTGAGATGAGATGTTAATTTAGCAAACACTATATTATTATTATCATTATATTATTTTTTGTGAATATTATTTATATATTTAGGTGATAAAATGTTGAATGTATGTTGAACTTCAGCTGAACCTTAAGTCCAGCCTGTTTGAATCATTAATTTTCTGAGTTTTCTTGTTTGTGTATTTTCTTAATGAAGCAATTAGTTTTGTAGGCAACAAAATGCAGTATAGTATCTGTCGGGTCTGCAGTGTTTCAGGGTTCTTTTCTTGATTTGCACCAGGTGGCAAAGCTACTTCAGTTGCCCATACAGCTCAGATTTTTTTCCATCTTACATATCTTGGAAACCAAGAGAGCTGCTGCCTACTACAGATGCCTTTCAGTATGCTGTATCTCCCTGGAGTGTGTACTGTCTTGGCACCAGTTCACTCTGTAAGCAAGACTTAGCAACCTCTAATACAGGTTCAAATTTAGAAGTAGAAAGGATCAAGTACTGATTTACTGTTTTCCCCTGTTTCCCTTTGCATTTGACTGAGAACTTGTCCCTAGATTTGTCACTGTATATGGGCATCAATTATGAAAAGACAAACCACCAAACATTCTAAGAGCATTTCAGAACAGCAGCAATAGACCATCATGCAAAGTCTCTGAAGACTGGGGTGGATAATGTTCAATGTATTTTGTACTTTTCTTATCTGTAGATCTTGCTTTCTTATGAGGTCGTGTTTAACTTTTGAGGGAGACAGTTCTGTTTTACTTGAATCAATTTGGTTTCACTTGATAAGTATGACTGCATATGTCTGATTAAATAGTTCACTATATAAGTTTTTGTTTGAATATTTTGCATATATTGTCAATTCTTTTTGTGTTTGACAGGTCATGCAAAATGTGTGGAAGTTGTAAAGACTTTTAACTTGCCATTGCTGATGTTAGGAGGAGGAGGATATACTATTCGTAACGTTGCTCGATGCTGGACATATGAAACTGCTGTTGCCTTAGATTGTGAAATTCCTAATGGTAAATATTAATACCCAAGTTAATATTTTATTAAGAAATAATCATGGGAGGGTTTAAGTGAACAGATAGCTGTAGAAGTAGTTGCTAACTGTAATGGGTCAGTTTAGAATAAACTACATGGAAAGTTATTGTTAGGATTTAGCCAATAAATTTTCAGTCCTTATTCACTAAAACTTAAGCATTTGAGGCTTTTTTTTATGCCATAGCAAACACTTTAAATAACTAGATCATTTTTGGAAAATTCAAAACATGTAAAACTTACAGAACCTTACTTATAATAATTTTTAATATGAATGTCATCAGTATGATAGAATAGATACTGCCTTTTGTTTGTAACAGTGTAGATCTTCATAAGTTAGGAAATGAATGAGTATGCAAGTATACCTTTTACGTAGTAAAAGATAACTTTTTCTTCGTTGTATCTGTGGCTTAAAAGTAACTGTTAAAGTATATTGACTTCTACTCTTTGACTCAATTTTGACTTACAAGCTATCTTAATTTTAATAATAAAGCAATAGTAGACTTCTTTTGAATAGTTGAATAGTGAAGTAATTTCTCTGAGGAAGATCCCCGAAGATCCTTCACTCCCTTTACTTCTGGCCGATTACACTTCTGGACGTGTTTTTGGAATACCTTTTTATAAAATTAGGTTTTGGCCTGGTTTGTTGCACATCAGTCATTGGCAGTTTTCACATTGGACTGCAGCTTTTGCTGATAACCTTTTGCTATTCATATATGTTTTGCTGGATTCATAGTGTTTCCATCTGCCTTCAATGATTGCTGCTGTCAGTGAGAAAAGAGCATTTGGACAATATCTTTCAAGATGTATATTTTCCATCTTGCATGTCAATATATATTCTTTATCAGCCAAAGCTTTTAAAGAGACAGTAGTCTTTCCTTATCTTGTGACTTATTTCCATTAGCAAATCCCATGCAAAGGATATATATCAAATATTTTTGATTATTTTTTTTTTAAACATTCCTCTCAACTTTGTTGGTCCCTGTCATCTTTAATCTGTTCTGAGAAAGAGCAGTGCTTTTCTAAATGTTGCAATAGCAAGTTACTCTTCCTGTCTCCTTTCTGTCCACCTAACAAGATCACATGTCCTGTAAAAATCATAAATGAAAAAACAAAGGGATCAATTAGAAGTGGATTTCAATGTCTTATTTCTTAAGAATTCTAGGTTTTTTAGTTTTCTTTTACTTTATCTGGGAAGATAGTCATATTCAATATAAAATACTAGCATTTTCATGCATATGAAATCTTCATTGACTTAACTTTGGGGATTAGACGTTTCAGTCAGGGGACCGTTATCTGTGAAAATGCAAAAAGCAGGGAAAGGTGGGGAATGGACAGACATGGCCGTCGCTGAACCACTGTACGGCGCTTACCACGGGTGTTGAACTGGCTGTAATCTTCAGCCTAATGATACGTACTATATGTTTTACTGAAGGAGTATTTTGAATGGCTCATTTAAACCTTTCAAGCTGTGCTAACTTTGAAAACATTTATAATAAGTCATTAGTTGATCTTCTCTTTTCCACAGAAGTAGCATTTTTAGTTATTTTACTGAATCTATTACTGAAGTTGTTCCAATATGTGTTCTAACATGATTAGAGTAGAACTTTCTCTTGCTTTTTGTATTTTGCCTAAGTTCATCTATTGAATAATTTAGAGGAAAAACATCGAACTGTTCAGGCAGTATTTAAGTATTATTGCTTACCTGGATTCTTCAGGTTTGATAGTTCTCTAACTAAAATCTTGTCAAAACCGCTGTTGTATTTAAAACATGCAAAATCTTTTTTGAGTCACAAAGTTGTCTTTTATGTTTTGTTTATAGAGTTGCCATACAATGACTACTTTGAGTATTTCGGACCAGACTTCAAGCTTCATATTAGTCCTTCAAATATGACTAATCAGAATACACCAGAATATATGGAGAAGATCAAGTAAGTAGTTAATACCTTATCTATCAAGTGGATCATGTGGATCACATTTCTCCAGAGTTTTGTTAGGCAGTTTTGAAACGTGTATGCCTTTTTGGTACATACTAAGAATAAATACTGAATACATCTTGCATATTTCTCATTTCTGTCAGAAGAGGTACTTTTTCAAAGCCTGTTCCTACAGCAGTATATATGCTAATGATGTCACATGACTATAAATATGAAAATTTAAGACCCAGCTTGGATTTTTACTTTTTCCACCAACTAAAGAGATGACTGTTTTACTTGGCTTCCCATTCTGATTCTGTAGAAAGTTTATCCCGCCAGGAAAGAAGCTGGGATGCTGCAATGATTAAGATTTCTAATTCTCAGCTCTGTGTCTAGGCATGAACTGAGGTTGTCTTTGTAGCTGTCAGCTGTGAAAATAAGAGCTTGCATGTGAGCTTGAACATCCAAAATTGTGGAAAAAACAGTGATACAGTTACTCAGTTGCCTGCACATGTGGCTTGACAGATTCACAAGGTTTGAGAAGTGCTTGTTGCCAAGCTATAGCTATGTGGTTTTTAGCCTGTACCGCTTCTGATAGCTTATCCCTCCTCGCATCCTGAAGGTTTGATTGTAAATAAGTATTTTACTTCAGGGATGGAGTAGTACATGCATACAATCAATTCTGTATTCGACTGATAAGAGATAATTGGTTAGCCTGCGGTACTTTTTGCTGACTGAGGCTTGTCCCTGCTCTGGGTTTAAAAGAATAAACCTCTACTCCTGCCCCAAGTTTAACAGGCTGTTAATGGTGAACAGGAATTCTTTCAGCTTCTGAAAAGAGCTAAATAAAGATGTGAAACTAGCTGTATAAGTTTGCCAGTACTGCTATAACCTCTAAAACTGTCAAATAGCAAAATTCATCAAAGCAGTAAAAATACTAATTTTTGAAGTGGTTGGTATATAGACTGTGTTTGATGTTCCTAACACAAATATATAAATCGCAATCAGATGAAGGAGGGTTAGTTTTTAATAACGTGCAAGGGGAAAAAAACCCCACCTATTTTTCATTGACGTAGTTCTGCGCAGCTTCTCTGTAGTAATAGTGATCCCGCTGGTGGTCTGCCAGGCTGCTTGCTGTATATCAAACATTGTTGAGTTTTCATGGTGCAAGTAGGCTGCAAAACGTGCTTGCTTTTTAACAAATTCCTGGGCATGGATTGTGTGTGTTCCTTTGGCAGTCTCACATCTTTGTATTAGCACCCACAAGAAGAGCGGTGACCCATCATTTCAGAGAATCCTCCTTCATTTAGTTGTGTGCTTTCACAGGGACCTAACTTTGGGGGACTCCCTGGACTGGCAAAACTGGTCTGTCAGGTCATCTGATTTGGTCAGAGACTGTAAGGATTCCAAAAAAGCACCAGTTGCCATTTAGCTCTTCAAATCGGGCTGAAGGATACTGAGAGAGTTGTTGCAAGTGCTAGTATTTATTTGGTGCTTGCCACACCTTTCTCTCTACTTGGACTTCTTTGGAGCAATAGTTTTCAGTCCCAAAAGAAATTCCGTGTCCTTCCTTTTCCTGCATGTGGTGCTTTGGAGAGGGAGCCCGTTGCATCAGATTGCTCAGACTGGAGAGAACTTCTCTTTGTCCTCCCTGAAACAGCCAATAAGGAGTCATATCCAGATGGATTGTTTTTGACCCTGAAGTCATCGCTGCACACAGTGTGAAAGTCTTCATGCTTTAAGTGTCTGGCTTGCTTTCTGAGAAACTGGAGCATAATTTATTAGCCTACTTAATTCTGTAGCTTATTATAAACAGGGTAATACTGTCACTTGCTTCAGCCCAAATGGGCAGTACTTGTGCTGACCCTGTGGGGAACTGAAGATTGAAGTTGATTGAAATAAATATTTTAAAAGTTCGAAGAAAATCATGTTCAAGTACACTGTGGATACTAATGATCTGTTAGGGATGGAAATATTTCTGGACTTGGCACGGCTTTTTTTTTTTTAATGAAACAATTACAGCAAATGAATTATAACAACTAAAGCAAAAGAGGTTAACTTTGAATACAGAGTTTTCTGAAAGAAATACAAAATCCAAGGAAATGCTGCTTCTGTGTAGTAATAACTTTCCTCGTCCATTGATTGCAGGCAACGCTTATTTGAAAACTTGCGCATGTTACCTCATGCACCTGGTGTACAGATGCAGGCCATTCCTGAAGATGCTGTTCATGAAGACAGTGGAGATGAGGATGGAGAAGATCCAGACAAACGTATTTCTAGTAAGAAATATCCTCTCGTGATAGAGCGTCTCCAAGTAGAGTCTTTTTAGATTTTTAAATTTAATTGTTCAGAATCTTAATCCGAGTAGTGTGTTATTGGAAAATCAGCAGTTTTGTTTCCTGAATAAAACATTTTGCCACTGGCCTACCGGTTTTGCTGTTCTTAGGTGGAATCTCTGCACAAACCTGAACCTGTTAAAGGCATTTAAAGAAATGCTGAAAGATCATGGGTTTTTCCATCTTAAGAAATAGTCTGGCTATTTCAAATCTAAAATGGCCAGTCTCTAATGAGACTCCAGAAGTCTTAGATGAATTTTAACTAAAGGAGTACAGGACTTAGCTTATGTATTCTGCTATTCACAAGAAGTAACGTTCTCCATTGACATAGAGCAAGATACTGTGTTTTCAAAAAAATACTTTTATTGGGTTGGTTTTTGTTGTTGTTGTGACAGAGCTTTTCCATACTTGCAACACCACCCTTTGCTTTGTTACCATTAGCTTTCGTATGGACAGTGAGTTGTTCTTCAGCTATAGCTAAGTTTCCTGCTACGTTTAACCTTTTTTGAGGATGATTAGAGTAATTCTATAACCTCTTATTTGTGCACTGTCCATTTTCTGAACTTTTGAAACCATGTTTTCTCATGTGATGTAATTTCCAGTATTTGAAGTTAATTTGATGCAAGTTAAAATACTGCAACCCTCTTCCTGTGTCTCTGTAAAGCTATTTTCAGAAATCATTGTCCCAGAGTATCTTGAAAAGATAATGGTATAATCCATAATTTAGTTCATCAGGATTAAATGATTATAGTATATTATTATTAATTCCTAGTGTGATAGTTCTTTTTTACTAGGCCTATTGTAGCTGACTTTATGCTCAGTTTATTTCATAAATCTAAATCCTAGTTCGAGCATCTGATAAGCGCATAGCCTGTGATGAAGAATTTTCAGATTCTGAAGATGAAGGGGAAGGTGGACGACGAAATGTTGCAGATCATAAGAAAGGTGCAAAGAAAGCCAGAATAGAGGAGGACAAAAAAGAGACCGAGGACAAAAAAGCAGGTAGGACTCTGGTGTGATTTCATCCTGTATTTTAGAACTGCAAATGTCAGTTCTGTGAGGAGACAGTTTTGTTTTCTGTTAAGTTAATTAGCTGTTGAGATGATGACTTGTTTTTTCCATCATATTTAAAGCATCTATTTCAAATTAATCAGTTTCAAGATACAGCTATTCACACTAGAACAGTATTTTCAGCCAAGTGTTGTTGTTTCCCCACAAGCTTGAAATTTTAGAGCCAGGGATTTCTATAGTTTAATGAAAATAAGGATGAAAAGGGTTCTTGCTTTAAATACATTGGGCAAAGAGTTTGTTCCTAGGTTTTTTTTGTGTGGGGTGAGCCAACTAGTTTTCTCTGAAACGGAAGCTGGACATGGTTCTGGGGATAGTGTAATTCCAAGGAGTCTTGACTTTTGCAATAACAGACTACATCTTAGGGCTACGAGGCCACCACACGGCACGCAGGGTATATCCAGGTCTTGTTACTGCATGTCATCATTATGGCCAGTCAAGAGAGGCTTGCCCTGAGGAATTGTGAATCACTTGGCATCGTGCCCAGATCACTCAGTTGAATGGATGCATTTAACGCTGTATTTTAAAATGTAACCAGTGACTTCTTTTAAAAGCTGGTTCCCTCTGGCTAGGAGTGTATACAAAATAAATGTGACTTGGTCATGCTTTTTTCTTCTGAAGTCTTTTAAGGTTTTCTTGCATCTCTTGGTATATTTAAAAATCTTGTTATTTTTCAGATGTTAAGGAGGAGGATAAATCCAAGGACAGCAGTGGTGAAAAGACAGATGCCAAAGGGTAAACACAAATTTTAATAACAAATGTAACCTTTTTGAAAAGTGCTTATTAATTTAAAATATTATAAAGTATTGATTTCTGTAGAGATTACTTTCAATTCCTTGTGATACTAAATATTTTAGGCAAATGACAGTAGTAATTCAAAATGGCATTTCTAAAACAACTATTTGAAAAAATGAAACAATTTAACAATTTAATTTTTGCCTTTGTACAGAGCAAAATCAGAACAGCTCAGCAATCCTTGAACAAAAGATAGCCTCTCATCAGTTGCAGAACATAATACCAGAGTTGGAGAATACCTAAAAGAAGAAAAGTTTTCATATCAAGAGAGACTGCTGATTTCATTTTGTACTATTTGGCATGGACCGTATTTATTTTCAAACGGCTTTGTTCTGGTTTTTGGCAAGTTGTATTGTGAGTTTTCTAATTATGAGGCAGAAATTCTTTTCTTCACCATGCTTTATGTAATAGTATTTAAAAATGGATGTGAGTTATTATGTTAAATGTCTAAACTGATCTATTAAAGTAATTTGCCTTTCCTGAGCTGATTTTACCTTTTTTGTAATTTTATCTTTATTAAAAAAAAAAAATTGTACTTGGTTGTCTTTTGTCCATCATTGAACTGCACAGAGGGAAAACTCCATATAAATTAAGCAGAATTCCATTTATCTGTGAACAGCCAATGGGTTTAAATAGGGCACCTGGAGAACACACAAGTTAAACTGTTGCTTTCATTGGTTCAGTGGCTTCTGTGTGGGGTGCAGGCGACTGTACTGGAGTATGAGTATGTGAGATCTGAACAGGCTGAATAAATGGGTGAAGAGATATTTGGAAAAAAGTAGTTGTATGAATTTACAGTTTAATGCAAAGGTTTAAAGCTCTGCAGTCACATGCCTTGTAGTGTCCAAGAGCCTTCTCCACCATCAGAATCTACCCAAAAGACTGACTTTTTCACTGTTCATGAGATTTGTATGTGTTCAGTCATATTTAAAAACTTGCAAGATAGGAAGTAAAAGTTTGGATTTTAACTTATAACCCATTCTGATTTTTTACGGCAAGCAACACAAAACTTAGTCCCCCTTAAAAAGAAAGGGTTTTCTTATGTTTCTTGATTCATTAGTTTGTTCTGGTGCCTGAATTGAAACAAAGACACAGGCACACATTCCTTTTTTCTTTCTCAACCTACTAAGTTATTGTATAGGTTGACATTTAATGAAATGCACACACTTTGGTATCAAGATTTTAGAGCAGTAAGCACAGAAGTTTGCAGAACTGCATTGCTGCCCAATTTTTTTCTTTATTCTTTTAAATAAATCTTACTACTTTTTTTTTTAAACCCATTCTTACTTCTTTCCATAAAATTCTGGGATTGTGGTCTATGGCCTAATTGATTGATTTGTGCTAAAATTCCAATGCACTACTTTGAATTATTTGTGCTTTTGTTTTATCAGAATGGTATATTCACAGAATGGCTCTCCTGAAGGCATGTCATGTGTTGAGAAATTTGACTTCTTTTCCGGTAAGAATAAGTTTCACTAAAAGTAGAACTGCTTGATATGTAGGAGGGGAGAAGCTTTGTTTTCTTAATGCCATTTTAGTGTGTATATATACAGATATTAATGTGGGTTTTTTTTTTTTAAACCTTACTTTAATCTTCCCAAATGTTTCATTTATTTTGGAGCCTTCTGTTTGCACTTCTGGGTAAACTTCATGAGGATTAGATTCTTAAGGGTGTGGGGGAGAGAATAGTGGGATTTTTCAACACCTATGTACTAGTGCTGTGTTCTTCTAGGAAAGTACCCATCAGAATGTGAAAATTAACTTACTTGAACTCCTGGGAGGTCATACACGCTCTCTGGGAATCTTCAAGCATCTGGAACTTTTTGCTTTTTGTAATCTGAAGAGATTTGAGGAGGACTTGCTGCAGTTTTCTCTTCTTGATTGAGTTTTCTCCTACAGGATAAAAGTTGGATTTGGGGAACTGGTAGAAAGGCTGTAGGATTGTACTGGGAGGGTGGGAAGAGGTTAGTGACACCCTAAGTGTTTGCTGGTGTTTGTCAGGAGTTTTGGCACTGCATTCTGTGACAGACATTTTGACTTTATAGAACTGAAGGTAAAATATCTGTATTCACAGTGTATATACATCTTAGTATATTTTATTAAGTTGTTACATACCTTGTTCATGTTTATTACAGAGTTCTGGTTCAAGTAACCTGTAATATCTTCCAGCATTACAAGTAGATCAAGAACTATTCTTCAATATCTGGATTTCCCAGGTGCAGGCATTGAAAAGATCCAAGCTTGTGACTTTGGCTCAGTTCAGCCCAAAGCAGTAAAATGTAGTGACTTTAATATACGAATGAAATCCAAGAACATGCATAAGTAATACTAAAGTGTTAACTAACTCAAGCCAAAAGGTTAACCTTTTTGCCTCATCGTCAGTCATTTTATGAAAATGACAGTACTGCAAGTATTCTGCCAAGGTTTGATTAATGTCCCTTCTGTTATTAAAGGGAGGTGTAATATATAGCTTTAGTCTGTATGTAGCCTCACCACTTAAACAACTTTCTTTGAATTAACTAAGTTCTCTGGACACAATTTTTTATTTTTAATAGGTTTTCCCCCTTAAGCTGTTGTTCCCACTTCTACGCCTTGTGCAGACTTACTCTGCAAGACCAGACTATCTCTAGGGCCTTGTGTGAAGTTACTTCATGCTTAGTGTTTATGTCCAGAGGAGAGAAGCTTGCTTCCCTTGTCCTTAAAAGAACTGATTGGTATTTCAAGCAAAACTTGCTTTTAGCTTTACCAAGCCAAGAAAAGATTTTTTGCTTATTCCAAACACTGATGATCACAGAATGGTGGGGGTTGGAAGGGACCTTTGGAGATCATCTAGTCCAACCCCCTACCACAACAGGGTCACGTAGAGCAGGCTGGACAGGAACACATCCAGGTGGGTTTTGAATATCTCTAGAGAAGGAGACTCCACACCCTCTCTGGGCAGCCTCTTCCAGTGCTCTGCCACCCTCAAAGTGAAGAAGTTTTTCCACATGTTGAGATAATCACCATCCAATTTTTATAAACCTGAAAGCTAAGAATAACAATGGATGCTTTTTAAAAAATATTCATTGGCTATCAATGCTGAAAAGCTTTTATTATTTTTTTCTTGTATTTCATTTGTTACTACCATCTCCGTTCTTTTATGAAGGATCTTGTAAAACATTTGATATTGTCACTTCATAAGGAGTTAGTAAGTGGTTTGTCTTACGAACAGATTGGAAATACTCGGAGAATCCTGAAAATACAGTGTTCAGATACTTGGCGGGCTGTTTTTTGGTGTAAGCCACTGCTTTCTGCTGAAGCAGGAATATGAGCTGTTCCTATTTCAAGAGCTGCAGTACCTTTATCAAGACATTCTTTGAAACACTTGCTGTAGGTCTGCATACAGACTAGAAGCAGATTTTTGTAGTTAATTTCTCTTTGTTTGACGTGAATATAAATATGAATATCAACAACTGTTTCTTAGCTCAAGGAGGGGAGGGAGAAGGACCAGGAATTTTTTTATTTTTAAATTTGGATTCTTTCTTCAGTTTTGTTCCCCAAGTGGCTCTACAATGTCAGGCTGCTCTTCCAGGAAGGACAGAAGTAACCAGAGAGCAGTAGTAGCCCTTTTAGCAGGAGAGAGAATTCAAAATGGACTTGAAGTTGTAGCTAAAAGCTTGAATTTAGAAGCTGGTTTGCATTTATGTATTTGCAAGGCCCACTGAAAATACATGTCATGTACTTGCAGTTTCCCATTCTTTCAGTAAGTAGCATTTTGGGAACGTGAGTTTGTGTGTGGGGAGAAAAAAAGACCTGAATGGGAATTCAGAGCCCAGAATTTCTTTTGTGCAGAGCCTAGAAATGATTACTTTTATTCACGTGTATGCTAGTGGTTTAAAATGGATGATGTGGGTCTTTTTAGCCAAATTTCCAGTGCAATTTAGAAATCTGTAAATTGAACCATATTAGAAAGGATTTTTATATAATGTTAATTGATGTTCTAAAGGTACCAAAAATACTGTCTGTAAGATAATACTGTCTGTAAGATAGGGTTGAGAACACGGCAGCAGAAATACTATGTTTTATCAATACTTTTACCAACCATGGGACTGTTTTTTTTTAAAGAATATAGTAATTTGTAATGATTTGTGAGGTGAAGACATCAAAAATGGAGACTAATGTGTGACCATATTTGGTCATGTTATAATTCAGTCCAAAAGATTGGAAGTTGACTTCAATAAATATAAATGCAAATGTACACATCTGGTCTTGGGTATGGTTGATGCACAAGGAAGAATAATGGGTTTGCAGAGGGAGGGATTTAGGTAAACTCCAGCCCTTGCCCTTCCCTCTGCTGTCGCTTTCTCGGCACCACCAACCACCTTACTTGTTCCCCATTCCACAGCAAGAGAGAGGCTGCGATCTGTTCCCCCTCTATGGCTGTATCTTGGTTTGACCTGGTCTCTCTTAGTTTTGTTTTTTTTTTTTATAAAGTGAGATAGTTTTGCACCTAAAATTATTTTTTTTGCTCACTAAAACGAGAAATGGTTATAGCCATTTGGAAACATTGTCTTCTACATGACAAGCTTGCTACTTTTTTGCTAGTAAAAGAATCCTTTAAAATCCTTACCTTTTTTTTTTCTTTTTCTGATTCACTTGTGTCATTCTATTTAGTCATATTACCTCGGTAAGGGCACATGCAAATGGAATGAATCATTACAAATAGGAGTTTATTTTAAAAGAGGTTGTATACAACAGTCAGCAGTAAATTTAGTGAATTGTTTAATGCTTTACAACTTAATACCATATCTCTTTGAAACAGCATTCGTTGTAAATAGATGAGCTGGCAAAAACTAGCAATTGAAGCTGGATAGCAGCAGGCAGAAATAAAGAATAACTTCCTAGGTTAGAAACTTGTATTAATAGTAGTCCAGGCCTAATGTTTTCCATGATCATGGTGCCAGAAGGAGAAAAAAAAAAAAAAAGAGGAAAAAAGCTGTGGGCAAGCTTTAAGTAATTCCATGTTGCAGTTGCCAAACCAGCTCCACATGGATAATGCATATGCTGAATTGCTCTTTGTTTTTTAAATCTATTTTAAAAACTTTCTTTATGTGATGCCGCTTTTAACAATATTTGATTCCATAAAATGCCCTAGAGACTTAGCTGGTGGAAGAAAAAATTCTCTATCGCTGCAGATTGTATCATGCTGCTGTATTAAAGCCTAGAACAAAATTGACTCAATATTTTAAATGCAGTTACTCTTTTCTTTTTCAGGCTAGCGAGCAATTGAAGACAGACAAATCAGCCATCGGGCTTGAAGGAAAGGGCAGATCAGAGCGAACAGAGAAGGGTTATGAGTCAGAAAACCACACTATTGTGTGGCTGACTGAGACCCCATTCGGTCAGGAAGGTTTTTAAGCGCAATAGCAACATTCTTTTAAAGTTTCTACTTAGTACCTTTCTGTGGAGACTGAAATTATGAGGGAGATTTCTGACAGCTCAGATTGGAAGAAAAAGACTTAAGCACCATGGATTTTTAAATGGAATCTTTTTCTATGCTAACAGTCTTCACGTTAACCTTTTCATTATGTGAGTGAATGGGGCATTCTTCCCTACTTGCATCACTGTGCAGGGTTTCTTTGGTTGTTTCCCTTCCCTCTTTTTTTTTTCCTTTTTTTTGGCAGTGCTTTTTCATTCCATGGTCAGTGAGTGGTAACACACTAAAGGAATCTGTGAATAGACAGCGCTGCTGTAGCTGCAGATACATATGTTACCAGTCTAAAAAAATTGTGCTATGCACCTTGAACAGAAAAAACCCAGATACTCCCCTTTTCTTCTTTTTTTTTTTTTTTTTTTTAAAGAAAAGAAAAAAGCCAGATGTTGCTAGAATTGCCCGCAGAATCTAATATACTTCTTCCATCAAAAGGGAAATACTAAGACCAGTAAGGGTAGCGTGATCTCATCAGACCAGGAGTTGGTCTGAACTATTGGCAGCACAGGAATGAAATGAAAATGCCTGTTCTCTTGACCCACGGCCAGCAGGAGCCCCTGACTCCGTGTGCACACAGAGCTTGAGAACAGCAGCGCCTTGGTCACCAGTGCTGAGATCACAGCTCTGTGTTGTGCAGAAGTAAGGATTTGTGCTGTACGTGTTTGGTGTACAGGGTGAGGAAGAAGCACCACTACAAGGCTGAGCCACTCTGCAAACCCTAGTGAAGGTCTCTTGATTGTGGTACCTTTAAAAGAGTTTGCTCAGCTTTTGGCAGCCGTCTAAGGAGGGGAATGTGGGTCTCTGTTTAGCTTAATTTACACTCTCTCTTGTTGACCCCCTGTAGGCTGGTGTTCCTTAGCCTGGACTGCATGCAGGCGACAGCTCTCAGACTCCCATAAGCTCCTAAAACTGACTTTGTTTGGAAACTCACTTCATTCTTCGTGCCTGTGCCCAAAGCTATGTTTGCCGTGTCAGAGGTAAGGGAGAGGAAATCTAACTCCAAGCAGGCTTGGAGATTGAAAAAATCTCTTGGTGTCTGCAAAGTTTGACAAGTGTTCCCTGTGTTTTTTCCTGTTAGTATAAGTTTCCCAGATGAATGGTGCCTTAAGTCTTAAAACGATGGGTTAAATTTAAGATATGAGCTATTTTGGGTGCCTAATCTGAAAGAGCCATTTGGGATTTGTTGTTGAGAGGCAGAAAAACAGCAGTTCTGCAAATCAGTACCTCCAAACGAAAGTTGCTATGGAGAGCCTGACCAAACATCTTCTAGTTTCTAAATTGATGAACCAAAATTTTGGAACATGAGTTAAGCCTCTATGTGACAGCACCAATGATTAGTTACTACATACATGCCTCTTCTGGTTTTTCTGTGCTACATGTTGACATGAAAAGTTTCTTTACAAATTTCTATTTTTATTGTTGAAAATATTTCGAGTGCTGTTACAAACCCACTTCAGTATGGCTTCACTATTTGTTTTCTTTTCTCAGGTTGCAAAGTTCTCTTCTGAAAGCAGGCTAGGAGAATGGTAATGCAGGTCTTGGCGTGCCCCTGCACCGTTCATTGTTCGCATGTGGTAAGCAGGTCTAGGCACGCTACAAAAGAGCAGCAGTGCATGATACCATGACTGGTTTGGCTCTTTGAAGCCTGAAGTGATACAAACCTCGGCAAACGGTCGGGGTAGCTCCTGCAGGAACAAGTGTTGAGACAGACCGCAACTAGAGGTGCATCAGTCTCTTATAACACGCTGGCTTGAAATGACCTTGCTCAGCTTTCAGCAGCAGTTTTGCCAGGACAGGGTTCAGCTCAGGTTGGTTTAAAATTAGGTCTCGGGTAGGCTGAGTTTGTGTTTAACCAAAACAATGCTTTTGAGGTGCTGGCTGAACACATTCCAGCAGCAAGGAGTTGGACTCTAATGTTAAGACTGAAACTAAGATATGTGATGGGAGATAGAAGGGAGATTTGTTGTTGTTGTTGCTGGTCACATTAGAGGGTGCAACAACAGAACTTTCACTGTTGGTCCTTGCTTCACCAGAGCCTCCCTCTGTCCCCCAGCAGTCTCATCTGTGCTTGTTCAAAACCAGCAGATCCTGCCTGTGCAGTCCCAGCCGTGGCATTTCCTACCCGAGCTCTCCAACAATGGGATGTGGGAGTTCCCAGGAGCACCGAACCCTGCAAGAAGCGCCTTTGGGTAAGGTATTTTCTGAGTTTCAGATGTTGCAAGGTGCACTCCCCTGTTCCCTTTCTTTCAGTTGATCACTTCTGTTTGTGGGCAGCACGCAGCTTAGTTCTGCATATGCTGTACAAACTGGTGCGCACGGCCAGTTGATGCTCCCACCAGAACCTGGACCTCGTTTCTGGGAAGCACAAATCCGTGACTCTGAGGGGGTGGGAGCCAGTGAAAGAGGAATCGGGGCCTCCACCTCTTCCCTCCTCCCCATGCAGGAAGTTATGTGGGAGTTTGTTGGGTTGTCACCCTCGCTGGGACACTGCCTCCAGGACAAACAGAGGAGGTATGACCTCACTCAGCTCTTCTCCCTCGCAATGAAATGACATAAACAAGGGCTGCTTGCATGTGATAGTTCTTGTTAATCTAAACACGGTTAATACAAAAGATGTGCAAGGCCTTCTACAAACTGTTCAGCAAAACATCAGAGCTGAAGCCTCATTAGCAAGGACTTAACTGACATGATTCTGATTTTGAAAAGACGCTCAGAAAATACCCAGTGAACTCCTGTAGCCTCCTTTCTGAACTCCTGAATAGTCATTAAAACCACTGTTGTCCAGTTTAAGGAATTTTAAGTGTGTTTTTTAAGGCTAAAATATATTTAGAGCATCCCCATCTCATCCTGACGAAATAAGACCAGATCCAAGACTGAGAGAACTGGATGAGCTCTGCTGACCCTAGTGTCACCTCAAGCATTGCTTGCTTTACTTTACCACACCTTCTCAGCCATACCAGTAACCCAGTCAAAGGTGATGTAACTGGCTGGGTTGGGGAATTGATCTGGGACTTGGAATAACCTCACAAAAAGGTTCTGTGCACTCATTCCTTCATGAGCTGGCACCGCTGCGAGGCTCATGCACTGGAGACGTTAGGTGGGAAGGGGAAAAGGTCACTTAATGTGGTACCAGTGCTGAAAGAAGGGCTTATCAAGTGTTTTTTCTCCGGTGTTCTTTTTCCTCATTGCTTATAGGGTTCATTTTTCAGGGCACAAATTACATCAGTTTAAAAGCAGTATTATGGAAGTATGTTCAAGTAGTGAGTAAACTAGTCCTTGGTTAATAAGACAACTGGAAATTAATATCTGATTTTTAAAAGAACAGTTCCAAATTAAAAGCAAACTTGGGCATTTGATGCTTGAGGCTGCTGCTCTAGCAAGGCTATTCTGTTGAGTCAGTGATAAAAACTTGACTACTTTTTTCAGGGTAAAACCTTACGTGCTACGTTTAAAAAAACAAAAAAACAAAAAAACAAAACCAAAACAAGGTATCTGCTATCTGCAAAATACTTTGTCTTGTTTGATCTCTTCACTGTTTTGGCTCTTCTTTTCCCCTCTGTCCACGTTCTCCAACCCCAGGTTGGAGAGGCCAATGTAATGGTGGTGCATGTTACCTCTGTTCATTGATGAACTTGGCACTGAAGAGCTGTTATAAACCACTGTTGTGGTCCTGCTACTATGTGTAGTCTTATTTATTGTTTCACTTCTGCCTGAAGTTTTGTTATGGATAGAGGGTTTGTTTGTAAATTCCTTTGGAGTTTCTCAGCTTGGTGAGATCTGTAGGGGGTGGGGGTTTAATGTGTTACTTCTCTGCCAAAAATACTTGGATGCATTCTTCAAATGTTCTATTGTCTTAGGCTTCTTGCAGCTGCTTTATGATTATTTTTTTAAATTTAATTCTTTTTTACTATCCCTACTTTCACTATTTGCTGAGATTTTTTCCAATTCATCATGAAATCCCAATTTAACAGTCATAGATACTGTGCAGAATTATTTACTTACCAATGTAAAGTCTCTTCTTAAACAAATTGTTGCTTTATAAAACTTGATGGTATGACTTGGCACTTGGTGTACTTCTCAGAGAGCCCTTGTGAGTTAGGTGAGTTCTATTGCTTCCTTCTATTAATAGGAACAGGGAGGCAAAAATTAGCAAGTCCTAACCCAGTGCAAATTAAAGACAGTCTTTCATTGATTTTTTTCTTTCTTTTTTTTTTCCCTCCCATCTCTTTTAGTTTTCATACCACCACTCAGTCTCCTTTTTATGATCTGAAGCAGACAATAGATAAAGATCCTAATGAAAATAGCTGTGAGCAAGAGAAATGTCAGATTTTGAAAGAGCATGTGTAGCACAGGATAAAACATTAGCAACTCATACATTCACGTTGATCTTTGTCTTTTAATGTCAGAATGCTTGTGCTACTTGAAAGGAGCATATTGAGAAATAAATGGCTTCTTATTAACCCCACCCTCACAAAACAAATAAGGCAGTTGTAGTGCACAGTCACTGTCCTGAAATGGAAGAAAAAAGCCTCGTTAAACAGGCTTTTTTTTTTAAAGGCCTGGTTTAAGCAATTTGAACCCCTCCTGCAGAGTCCCTAAGATCACTAGTCTTCTGGAAAAGTCCTATTCAAATAGCTAGCAAATAACCTAATGTAGAATGGCAATCTATTTGTGTGGCTTGGATCCATCATTTGGAATGCTCCAGTGAAGAGATAATTCCCTTAAAATTGTATGGATGCTATAAAAAAGCATTGGAAAGATTTTGTTCTTTTAACTATGTAGATTTTTATCAGAGAAACTTTTCTGCTCAGAAGCCAAGAAACTGTTCTCTGCGTAGGGTAGCTCTTACATGAGTAAATTGGATCTAGGTGTTGTGAATTTTAGCATCCCTGTACTAAGTTTTGAATGCCCAGAAGAATGCAGATTCTTTAGTGTTATTCCTAAATTTTCTGTGGCATAAGTGAGGCAATTACAATGTAAGCCTACTGAACAGATAGCTTCTTGAAGTAGGCCTTAATAAAAGCTGATGTATGTTTTTAAACTGCCTCTCAAACACCCCTTGGTAGACACACACTGAGAGGTGCTCAGTTTCCCTCCAATTTCTGTATTCTGGATCTCCTGAAATTAGATACCTGAGTCTTGAATTTTAAAAATGCAAGAAATTTACCTTTCTTCCCTCTCTGTGAGTTGCAGTTGGTCAAAGGCTAAGGCTGCCTCTTGCACAAGTCGTTTTAGCCTTGGAACCATGATTAAATCATGCTTACTTTGTGGCTAGATCTTCTACAAGTTAGAAACTGTATGGGGCTGAACTCTCTCAGGAAGAAGACAAAGAACTAAAGTTTCTTGCATCTTGGATTTGTTTCCTAACTGCTGAGCCAAAAAAAGAAGAAATACCCTGTAGGTGCCCTCATGGGATGCATGCGACTCAAGGGTCTCATATAAGACAAGTAGAAGAACACCAGGCAGGCTCCTGGGTGTTCATGTTCCCTCAATGTGCTCCACGGATCCAAATTCTGAAACCCAGTGTGCTTCTGCCACTGCAGTGTTTTCAAGATCAGATAGTATGTTAGTTAGAATTGACCTGGAATATCATAGGATGCTTAAATTCCTACATTGATATGATTTTCATTTTCCAGTGTATTGTATAGCAGTAGAGTCTATGACAAAACACTTCATTCTATATATCTGGGCCTGTATTATTGCTTTTACCTCCCTCACCAGCCCATGACATCGTATCTTATTAGAAGGCTTCCTAGATGAGTCTCCTATGGTGGTGGTGTATTGGGAATGCAGAGAATGGAAGGGTGCTGATGGTGTTCTCCAGTATCTTCAGGCATTCCATATAAAGCAAGCATGCTGGTCATGCTGCATTTCAGAAAGTAAATCTGCCTAGAGGTTGTGAAGGGATAGCATTGGAAAAATGGAAATTTTTGATGGGTCTCTAGTTCAAGAAAAATGTTTAGGGTATGTCAGGGTGGCATTCTGGAGTGAGGACGAAGACATTTCTGAGCTCTCTTTGAAACTAGGTGTGGCATAATCACATTGGACAGTGTTCCTCTGAATTAAGTTCCACTGAAGGACAGAGCTTGCTCGGTGCAGAGCCATATGGACATGGCTAATCTGTATTTAGCTGAGAAAACACTGTCTCCATGCAGTGCTGTAGCTGCACATCTCTGTGGGCAATCCATTGCACAGCTGATATGGTCTTTCAGTTCATGTTTTAGACCAGAAAGATAAGTATTAACCACTTAGGGTGCTTACACAGGCACTTTTAAAAATCAATTTCTGAAAATCATTGCAGTAGTTCTCTTGTTAAAGTCCTTAATCCTTAATCCCCTTTTTTCACCCCAGGAATGCCCATGCTCAAGAAAACACTTTTGTTTTGGGCTTTTTTTTAAGATTCTAAACCTCGTGTGGGATCAAAATAGAGCAACCAGTTAATTAAATTATTTGTGCTGATCTGACACTCAAGTTAAATTTACCCAAAGGGCACATGTGTTATTTTAGTGTACAGGATGTTCTGCATTAACAGATCACACTGTTTCCAGGTAACTATCCATAAAAGAGGGACAAATCATTCAAAATTAAGTAGCTGGGTAATATAGAAACTACAGCAAAATATCTTTTAAAAGGTCAACCACAGACAATGAGGAAGTGCCTCATTCAGGAAGCAGTGGTAAAAACACATTGAACAAAAGGCATTGTGGAAAACTCTCAGCTGATGTGTATAAACACAGCTATACCGACATCAGCCCTGTTGAATCCTTGCTATTGCTATACAGCGTTCAGAAAACAAGAAAATGTATTGACACATTGGCTTGCTAGGTAGTTGTTCATCAGCTACATTCACACACACAGGCCTTTTCCGCTTTAATAGCAGAGTTTGGAGGCATTGGTTTCCACAGAAGATAGCAAAGCTGTCTTATTCAAGATTTTCTATAGGCAGAGAATATTCTGCCACCTACATATTTCAAAGTTGGATTGGATGTTGGTTTTTTTTCTTAACCTCGATGCACCACGCACTCACTCTGCTCCAACAGTCAGCAGATGCATTCGATTATAGGTATCAGTTCTGGTCTCTGTGCATTAATTCAGGATTATTTCATTAAGGCTTTTTCTTCCATATGAAAATTGTGTGGTTGTCTGAGCTCACTTCATCTTGAATTCAGTGTGAATGTATTTGAAAGATTACTGTAGGTCAGGGTTTTAAAGGACTGGATAAAAGCTTTAATTATTTTATCAATCCATCCACCAGTGGTCTGGTTTAGCAGAATGCACAATAAGCTGCATTTTTTATGACATGATTGAAAAGCCTCTTTCTTTCTTTTTTTTTTTTTGGCCATAGCAGACCATTAATTTTTTGGGAGAAAAATGCTTTTTCTTAACACAAGACTGCATTTGGATGCAAATGCCTTTTGAGATGCTCTCAGGATGTTTTAGCTCTTGCGAGACTTATGTTTTTTCCAAGAAAAGCTCGGTACTGGAATGACTTGTATGTACAAGTATGTTGTATGTTTACAGATAACATTTTCCTGTTGCAGCAAAATAAGGCTGTGAGTGTGCATATGTGTGTGTTGGTCACAAAGAGTACCTCACAATTATCTTCAGTCTGTTTTACATACAAGCCTGAGCTGGGTAGGTCCTGAAGAAATATTCATCAGTCTATAGAATTAGTATGCTCTCTGTTTTAAGGAAGAATGATCAACATATGGTTTTAGGCTAATGGTTAATATGGAAATCAACATATCTGTAGACAGCATCGTTCTTTCCATCACTGGTGCTGCTGGTGGGTTCCCTTCTCACGCTAGGAGTCTTTGCAAATAACTCCAGGCTCTGAAAACTCTGAAGTCCTACTTCTAGCCTTCCTCTCCATTTGCAAAGTTTGTTTCTCCATTTTCAAAACCAATTTACGTTAACAAATTGTAAGGTCCTGGCATAATCCTGAAAAACATCACTTTCCTTCTCCATTTTTTTTTTCTCTGTTGGCTGGAGGTTGTAATTCTTTCAATCTTTGGCGTTCAGTGCTTTGCCAATCTCTCTGAGGCTCTCTGTTGTTCTCTGCCAAAAAACCCACAATATCCTTCTTTATAGCCTGGCAACTTAGCACATGCTGTATATTACCTTCTGCAGCCTTGCATGGGAAGTGTGGTTTTGTACATTTTTGGAAGATCCAAGTTTTCAGTAACTTCATAACTATAAATGTGTGTGTGTGCATATATATATATATATAGCCTGTTAATCATGCTGTGGTGTTACTGAAACAGAACATCTTTGATCAAGTTACAGAGTTCTCTATCAATTATTCTGTATTAGCAGGAGGAAGCTTGATTCTGTAAGACTTTCGGGTAGGGTGCTTAAAATGATGGCATTGCTTTTAGGGTCAACTGAACACCTTCACAACTTTGTTTCCTCCTGTTGTTATGGGGTTTGTTCTTGAAAGGTAAAGCATTAGTGCTATGAAACTATTTGGTGTATTAAAACATGTGACCTGTGTGTTCTCTGTGTGGCGCTTTCTGCTTGATATTTGATTTATTTGCACAGTACATCACATGCTGCAGTTGCAGTTTTCTGATATCTGTGTTTATAATCTCCACTTAAGCAGCAGAGCCCGTAATTCTGTATTATGAAAAGTTTTCTGTTCTCTTTCATTTTTATTTGTAAAATCAGAAATGTTTTGCGGTCCCTTAGTGCTTTGGAGCCAATTCTTTTCAGGCTTTCCACAATCTCAGCAACCTTCTGCTTGCTATTTCAAATGGAATGGTTACACATGCAAAAGTTACAGATTTCAGACCTCTGTACACAACAAAACCATTCCCTTATCTGCTAGACTTAGCCAGTCTCTCAGTCCTCACTTAAGCTCTTAGACTTGTCAACTGTTTCCAGATTTTTTTATATTTTTTCTTTAATCCCGGTTCTATCTTTAAAGTAGGTCATTCAGAGTTAGAATAGGATTAAGTTTTTCAGATCTTATTCCCAAAGTGTCACTTAGAATCGACGGAAAACATTTTGAGCACTTCCAAAAGCTAAAACTATGCAGAATAGTAAAATATTTCATTAAAAATATATTTCCTTTTATTTCTTAAACCCTTTTCCTAGCAAGCTAACTGCCTTTAAATAAATTTTGAATCTAGAACTAAACCTGAATTAGAGCTCTGTATTGCCTTTGTAATTTCCTATTGTCAAGAAAAAGCAGTTTTCTTTGGATGTTTTTTGAGGTGGGCCAAGACAAAAAAAAAAAAGAGCCAAGTACCCAGAGAAACCCACACAGCAAATAATCATGTTGCTTCGTGAATGAAAAAGCAAACCCAGCAATCTTTAGCACAGCTCTGCTGCCAGCTCTGGTACTAGAGCCTGTAGATTTGCCTCCCCTTTCTCTGCAGAGCTGAGCACATTCCTGCTCCCATTCTCTTAGTCAAGATTTAAACACATTAGGCATATGGGGATCTATATAAGTGTAAATACCATGCAATATTGTATACATGATGTGAGCATGTGAGTAGTGAGTATATGGGAATATCTACTCTGTTCCAGGTTGCTGTCTTTATGGACTGCGTACAAATATATTAGCCCTTCAGATGTTGTTGAAGCTGGCCTGCCTCTCGTGTGGAAGGCAGAGACATGAATAAATATTCCATGCTTTCTATATACTATGTAATCTGTTGATTTGACAGCTGAAAATCTGTGCCAGTATCTGTAATAGGATCTTTCCTTGAAGAGGGAAAAGAATGTTTTTATGGATAGGTACATACTTTTACAGTTACATTTGTAATTAGCCACCTTGAAGAAAAAGATATGAATCTCAGAAGAAGGATAAAACTCATTTCAAATTAGCTCCATGGGAGAATCTTGAATAGTCTTCTGAGATCTGCCCAGAATATGTTTGCTTATCCTAATGATAATTTATTGGATGGATTTAATATTTCCAAGTGTAACGGGACTTCAGGTTTTATAATGCTGAAATAGATCATATTGCTTTTCTAGCAAAAGAAAGGAGAAAAGGCTAAATGTAAATCTTATCCTCCTCTTGAACGTTAAAAAGTACATCTGGACAACAGTGAATACAGAAGAAACATTTTGTTCATTATTATTCTTTTCGCAGGAGTGTAAAAGTAGAGTCGTACTTCTGGAAGTATGCTAACTTTTTGGGATGGGAGGGTAAATGATACTTAGGGTAAAGTAAGCACTTAAGGTGCTTCAGTAACACAAGTATCCAAAATAGTACAGGCAGCAATCTGAACACCCTTTCTTACTGAAAATACCAACAAGGCACCACCCTACCAAGAAAATAAAATAAAATTTAAAATTTTTAAAATAAAAAAATAACAAACCAACACCAAGCTTTAACTGCTTTTAGGAAGGAGTGAGAAAGATGGATTTGAGCAGATGCCAGGAGATGTGTAAATAACTATGATTACAGTTACCTTCCTGCATAATTAAGGCCAAATGAAAAACATGCTCTAGCAATCCGTTCTGAGGATTTATCCCCTGAATGTGTAGTGGTGCAGCTCTGACACTTCAGGCCCCCATGATGGCCACAATCTTCTTCATGGCACGTGCTGTGAAGGTTAGGGTACTGGAGGTGACCTTCATCAGCAAACCACACATTTCTTCACTGAGTCCCAAAATGTTTCATGCTGCTGTCCAGAGGCAGATATGAGGCTTGATGTTATTGCACTGTGGTGCTGTTTGGCACCTGCTTTTTTGAGATCAGATGTGTTGAAATTAGTTCTGGATCTTCCATTTTCAAGCTCTCTCCTGTGGGTACCAATAAGGACAGTGGCTGGGTCTGTGACTTCCTACCTGATCAGTGTTTGTTCATTCTCCATGGTGTAGAGCAAGCTGATTTCATATCAGTGTCTTCCCTTGGACACACAGACTGTTCTTTGTCAGTTTTGTTTTTGAATCTGACTCACTGTAGAGTCACCTGAGTGATGCCAAAGCGAGTCTTCCAGAAAGACCTCCAGGCTTGACTGGGAGACATCATAAAGCAGAAAGTCATCTTCTCTTTGAGTATCTCTTCTGGTGGTCAGTGGCTCTACCTGAAGAAGAGATGTGTCATATTTCCAGTTTCCCCTACCAGCCTACCTCAAGGCCATTGATCTGCGCTGTGATGTGGGTAAGGGGGAATGTGAAAGAAGCAAGATTTTATGTGTAAAGTTCCCCAAATGGGACATATAAGAAAACATGAAAAGCGTGGCAGTATGGTCCTTTCTTACTCCCTCTCATTACATTTTGTCCTCTTCCCCCAGGACAGAGTCTGGCACAATGACTCTGAACACCTAGCAGCATGTTCTGCAAGAATACAGCTAATTACTTAGACACGAGTAGACACATTTTTGAGGCTGAGCAGGGAACACTTCTGGGTCCACATGCACTAATACTGCTGCATGTTCTGCTGCAAGACAGGAAGCTGAAGTGAGCAAAAATTACTATTCTGCTTCTTTGTATATAAGCAGTTGGTTTAAATTTCTTAATTCCTAAATTTCTTCCAGAAAAATCCTAGCTGTCCCATTTCTGCTGGAGGCAAAATTGCCTAGCATTCATCAGTGCTGAGGAACTTAATGATAACCATAAACCTATACCTTAGACAAGTCATTACCCTATCTGGCTTCCAGTTTCTACAGGTGCTCAGAGTAAGGTTGTTCCCACATTCAGCCTGCCAATACTTAGTTACTTCAAACCTTTAAAATGGCCATGGTGGAAGCTGAGGTCAGCTCTCCTATTGGAACTGGAGTATATTTATTTTCTCCTTTTGACACTAGTCTTCTATACACGGACTACTAAAGTAGTTTTTGGATTGGGGCTAGAATCCAGGTTGCCCTGGTGAGTTCAGTAACCGCCAGGCTCTCTCTGAGCTACTGAAGTTCAACTATCCATCTGGGTTGCAACTGTCTCATCTGCTAAGCAAGGACCATAACAGCTAGACGTATATGATGAAAGGCTGGTCATTTAATGGCTACATGTGTTGGATTCAAAGAAAGGCTTTTACACCTCATAATTGCTAAGGCAATGATTGAGTTATCTATAGATGTCTTTAAGCATAAAATAAGAGTATACGTATGACACTGAATGAAGAGTTACAGTATTAAAATGAATAAGCCTAATTAATTTCTTTTACTGATTAAAATCTAGGGGGAAAAAAAAACAAACACCTTCAAAATCTAGTGACTGTTATTTGATATTATAACGTGCCAGGGCATATAACTGCAAGGAAACTGAACCATTGCCACTGACTGGCTGTCAAACTGACCCGTAGGTGCAACAGAATAGATTCATTATTTTCTTTTCAAAACCATAAAATATAATGGATTATTACAGTTACCCATCCCATCCACCCACCCAGGGACCAGAATGCCATCCTCCGTCTTTATGGAATAACACCAAGCTTGAAGAAAAGCTTACAGCTTCAATAGTTCTTTGCAACATCCCAGGAGTGTACAATATTCACATTTTAAAGAGCTTGTCACAGTTCTCCTTTTACTTGTGTAAACAGAAACAAACATTTAAACTGTAGAGACAAACCCTGTTGTAGGCAAACCTCAGCAGATGATTTATATTTATTGCTTCTTTTGTTTCCACCCCCACTCACATAAAGGCTCTCTACACATAGGTGACAGGAAATGTCCCTACCTCTACAAAGACATGAGAGGAACATTTCAAAGATTCCAGTAACTATGAAGCTTGACGTACTTTGGCCTTTCAAATTGTGTGTGCCCCTGATTTAGCTGAAAATGAAGAAGTCTGAGGCAGGCTACAGTTTCTCCCATTAAAGAACCCTCTTTTTTTTTTTTCATGTGGAAATAGAGGAAGGTCATGTTACCCTAAAATATGCATTTCTGGATCAAAGCCCTGTTGCTTTTGAGCCCTGGGAACTGTGTATTGCAGTTGACCAGCCTCTGAAGTGCCAAGGCTTTTTCCTTTAATTGTAGCCATACCCACACTGCAGCCTAAGCCTGCCCTAAAAAATGAAGATACTCCCTTGTTCAACAATCACCATTAGCACAAGAGGCTTGGAAAATGCCTGTCTGCTGTGAAAAACTACAGTTACATGTGTTGCAGCCCATCTCTGCATCTTCCTGCCTTTAATTTCATGAAGGGGTGGATATTAGCCATAGTGGTGAGATCTGCAGAAGGTCCTGGTGCCACCCTTGTCCCCTAGTCATCTCTCAGTGTGCCCCGGCTGGGCAGCAACCCCTTCTGCAAAGCAATGTGCATTTCATAGAACCATATAATGGTTTAGGTTGGAAGGGACCTTCTGGTTCAGTTTAGCAGAACGGTATGGAGAAGCTAACCATAAGCGGGTAAAAGTAAACTACCCGCCCCTTTATATTTCTTGTGGTCTCTTGGTTTCCTCTAGTGCTATACCTACAGGAGACAAAAATCCAAACTTTGCAGCCAGCCTTGTGAGCTCGTGGCATTCTCATGATGGGACCCACATGTCCCCAGTGCCAATACAGGAGCCTTTGCTTAGAGGACGGTGCACTGTCACCATGTCCTGCAGCACTCCCTGCAGTTGCCTAAAGTTGCTGCTTGTGCGTCACCACACATACACCCAATGGCCATGGGAACCAGTCTGTGCTGTTTGCTTTTGATTTGATTTTGATTTGAGAGGATTGAGTTCACCGGGTGGGCAGCACCAGTGCATGGATCTTCTAGTGAATAAAATCTTCTTTGGAAACACAGTCGTTCACTACAATGGATCCTGTGGATGCATCGTTTTCCAAAGTGGTTTAGTTAATTAAATTCTCTCATGTACCCACAGCTATTAGGATGACACTTCCTATACTGTGCAGGGACAAGGCCTTGAGCTAACAAACGTTAACCCTATGAAATTCAATTTTTGCTCCATTCGGTTTTGCTATGGTGGACTTGTAAACCCTAGAAACATTCTTTTGAGTTAATACAGTTTCTTTGTAATGCATAAGTTCAAAGCCCCATAGTAACAGAGACCTAAATTATGACCATCAGGAAATGCTCAAGCAAATCACAATTTTGCATAAAAGAAAAAATAATGATCATTCAATCAAAGGGCCTGGGCTTCAGGGTAAAAATGTCCATGCCAGTGCTGGAGAAGGGATGAAAGCCCAAGCAGCTGACGTGGAAAGAAGTAGAAGAAATTAATTTAGCCGAACCTAGTTATGTTGGAAGGTAAGGTACTTCCTTCTGATGATGTTCATATTCCTGAGAAAAACAGTTCTTAAACTTCCAGAGCTTTAAATTCGTTCCACGCTGAGAGAGTCTGATAGGTGTTTCACTGCTGAGAACAAACCACATCTGCAGGCAAGGGTGGGGAGACTGAAGGAAAACACCGCACTGCTACATTTACCTTATTTAACGATCTAGAAGGAAGTTAAACATTTTTATTATTCCCATCAAAGCAATAGAAAAAGCACAGTGTTATGGATATTAGTCGTCCATATAAGTGTGTGTGTGTATGTGTGCGCGTGTGCAAGCACATGCTGCTCTCCCAGCACACTCAAATTGGAAATCGCTATTTCAGCCAGGATTGCATTGCTGTTAGAAAGCCTTTTAGGTGGACAGCTTTACAGTTTAATTTTCTATAAGGCCAGTAAAAGAACTGAGAGAAAAATTACAAAACAGAAGAAGGAAAGCTGAAATAGAGTAAGCCGGTCAATCTGGCTCTTGTCAGCAGCACCCAGATTGACAAGAAAATCACTTACTGATTGACAGTTTAACAGGTATGAACCTTCCCAACATTGTCAGCGCCGGCATTTTATCCACGTATGTAACAGTAATCATAATATAATATAAACAGAATATATAATATTGTATTCCCTGGAACTCAGGGAATACAATATTTCTTGCAAATGGTGTGAAACTGTATTTATACATGGTGTGAGGCTAGTAAGTCTGTGCTACTAGGTTTGATATTTGTGTCTGCATTTACCCATTTAAATGAACAATGTGGTTTTAACGTTCATGAAGAGACAGATTCTGTTCTCCACCTAGAGCACTAGGAGGAATTTGAAAGAAAACAATAGAAATTAACCAAAATTGTGCCTTCATTATGTGCCCATGCTCGGTTTTGAACTGTCTCCTCTCAACACCAGCTATTTTGAGCTGCTTCATCTTATTTCATAAGGCTGCTACTCCTCTCCATGGGTTTGCATGCGAGCAACCAGCCCCTAGGCAGCCTGAGAACAGGATCACCCACCCATCAAATCACTGTACAGAGATCACAGCTGGAAATAAAATCTTACAGCCTCCTGCCCCAGCGAGCTGCCTGTCTGTGTTGAGGGAGGGACAGAAAAAGAGTGTGTGTTTCTCAGATGGAAGTATTTCCTCTGGGAGTTAGGCTGAGCACATCCCACATATTTCACATAGGCTGCTGAAGGGCCCTCACTTAGCTAAGAGCTCTGAGTGGTTTACTGGAGGGGTAGGATCTAACTAGCCTCAGTGTAGGAAGGCATCAGATCCCATTCCTACCTCCCTGGCCCTCCCCAAGTCATCCAGACACTCACTTTTTAATGTGTGTAAAGCATTATGCTAAATGCTTTTCATTTCAGGAGGTGTATCTTCAGGAGGTATATCTTCAGAAGTGTCCTGGTTTGAGATCGAGAGGGTAACATATAAAGACCAAAAGCCAAACAAGGAGAACAGGAAATCTCCTAAACCTCCCATCCAACCCAAAGAACCTCTTCCAGGCCCACCAACAACAGCCTTCAAAGAAACACAACCCCAGAACTAAACAATGACCACAATTTTGTTTTGTGCTTGAAAAAACAATTAGATAAGTGATACTTCTAAGAAAGTAAACTTCTTCTATAAATGCTTGCTACAGACCAAAACACTTTCTGAAACACAGCAGCTTGCAGCTGGAGAAAGAGAATGCCACAACATTTATGTGTAATCATTAAGAATTATGTTAAACAATTTGATGGGGAAAAAGTGCAGTTTTCCTCAAGAAAAATTTCTAAAGAAAGAGCTTACAACTTTTGGAAACAAGATCCAGTGTGCCAGATGTCTCTGATAAGAATAAGTGATTTCAAATGTTTCTTACTATTACTATAACTTGTTCAGCCTCGTGGCGTTCAGCAAAAGCCAGCCCGTTTGCACAGAGAAACTTCCATGCAGCTGTTAGTATCCCCGTTGCAAGTTTGGTCACAAATCTACTGAAATCAAGAAGACCTCTCATTTTTCAGTAGGACTGAGTTGTATGGGACATTTGATGTAACTGGAAAAAAATGGCCAAGAATGAAGCAAAGGATTATAGAGGATTTCTTAGGAACAAATTGCAAGGCACCATATAGAATTGAATCTTCATCATCAAGAAAAGTCAGCACATTTTAGAAGTCCAGGATGCATTTTTTTTAAAACTTGCTATAACATTAACTACTCCAAGTTCTTGTGTCCCTCCA
Source organism: Gallinago undulata (assembly GCA_026546715.1). NCBI lineage: Eukaryota > Metazoa > Chordata > Aves > Charadriiformes > Scolopacidae > Gallinago > Gallinago undulata. The sequence goes on from JAOTQQ010000023.1 coordinate 69,414,742, forward strand.
ATGTTACAACCCAGCCCAGTGCTTGGAGTGATGCTATCATGTTCCCTTTTGGCTTCATTTCCCTCGCAAGGGACAGAGGAAAGAGGACAGAGATAGCGACAGAAAGTAAATAACATAAAAGCATGATATTAGTAAATATATTTGTTTCCTGTCAATCTCAATACAAACTGGAGAGAGGCGATAAGAAGAACCACTACTCCTGTCTCCAGCCGGGGCCCTCGCTTCCAGCCGACAGAGGGAAAGAGCAGATGCCTCCATTGGTACCGCAGAGATAGGACAACTGGCAGTTGCTTCTTCTTACGATGCCCTTCACTATAAACAGAAGTCACCTTCTCTTATGTAGCACGTTGCCCTAACATATTTTTTTTCTGATATAGGAGCTTCCTGCTCAGCCATCAGGTTTGTTGTATTTCACTCTTCCTTGCTTGGTAGCTACCGCCAAAGACCCCAGTCAGCAGAGGTCTAAGGCAGACTGATTTTCGGATCCTACAGATCCTTTTAGTGAGACTTATGAGAGAAATCTTCCTTTGACTGAGCCCTCGTCTGCTGACTGAGCGCACCGTGTTCATTCCCTCTCTGTATGAACTGGCACCCTGCTCCCTGGAAAACACAGAGGACAGACAGATATTTGGACAGATGTATCTGTCCCCATGCCTTCAAGACGATTAAGTTTAGTGCTTGGATTGCTCAGTCATAACGTTTCTTTAGAAAAAAAGAAAATGTTGGGGGAAAAAGATTCCTTGAAAAAGAGAACTTACGCAAGAAACTGTTTTATTCTGCATTTAGTACAGAGCAGACTTTGACATGCATCAGTTATTAAAACAGTCAAAGTGTAACCTGGTAAAGACAAAAATAAAGATGGATTATGTACATATTTCAAATACACAGTCATATTATGTGGCACATCCTTTCAAAGGAAAAGAACTGTCAGGCTGTGATAGATAGATCAGCTGCATCAGATTTTCTGTTACCAAAATGTAGCAGTGAAATAGTTAACAAGTCTGGCTTTTACATTGTCATAAGCAGACTTCATTGCTAGCATCCCACTGAGATGAATGAAGGCAGCTTATGTCTAGTGTTATTGTTTCCATGTGTTTGGCTCCAGACTCAAGCCAGCGTTCCCCTCGGTTTATACTTGAAAGGTTATCTTCACAACCAGAAGAGACAGAAACTTTCTGTAAGTATATGTATGTGTAAAGAGAAGGGCAAATACAGGTTAACTCCACTTATTTGGTTCCAGCTTTCCTGAATTAATGTTTTGATAGTTATAGCAAAAAGAATTTTGTTTACAGAAGCTTCTGATTATCTGAGAGGCTGAGATGTCCCTTCCAGCACATTTGCTCTGTTATAAACACAAAGGGCAATCTGATCGATACTAACGTAATGTTATCTCGTGGTTGATAATTTTCAGTGTTTAAGGCCAGGCAACGAAGTACCAACTAGCAATGAAGACAGCAAAGTATGCAACGAGGAATTGCAAATGGAAGAAAGAAAGTCTGAGTGTAATTTTGAAAGGGGAAGGCAAACAATCTGCATTTAGGTAAATGAAAATGCCGCTTGTAACAATAGTGCTCCGGAAGGAAAATGTGTGTAAAGAGTGGAAGTATTTTAGTCGGCCTGAGTTTCACCACGTGATTCTCTCTAAAGCCTGGGGTTGTTTCCCTCTCTCCATCAGTAATCTACCGCTGAGGTTTCTGCAGGGAAGAGTACATGTTATCGTGCATTACCTGTGCTTCCCTGGAGATAAGAAGAATTCAGAAACAGCTTATGCAGATCGTTATTTTTACCCTACCTTGAAAATTATCCTTCTTCCCTGAATGACAGGATTCAGATAAAGGATAATTATTGAAGTATTTCTTCAGGGAACAATAGAAGTGCTAAATACAGTGTCTCCAGCAATATCTATTTTTGTTTTTTGCTGATCCAGAGTCTCATATATACTCACTAGCTACAACACTGTGTGGTTCTTATTTTCTGTAATTCTAGCTAATAACCTGGGATTTTTCCTCTTCAGAACATGAGATTTTTACTTTATTTTAAAACTGATCTATGAGGATATCATTCCACAGACTATTTTATTAGACATCTGGCAAGAAAAGAGGTAATACATTGACAAGGATGATGTAGGAATGGCGTTGCAGCACCTAAATTCCAGGCACCCCCTTCTCTTATGGTAAGAGCCTCACAGAGAAAGCCACCAGAGTTGTATTCAGGTGTCCTCGATTCCAGCCCTGTCCTGAGCCTGCGGTTTCTTGTCAGCGAGAGGCCCCTGAGAGCTCAGCACTAGCGTGAGGAAACGTGGACTTAGGTGGAGTTTGGGATGTCTGAATATGGTCCCTGGGAGCTGAGAGAATCAGACCCGCAAAAGGCAGTCTGCAGACTGGGATGTGGACCTGAAGCCGACTGGAAATGGGAAGGAGGAGGAGGCTATGCCTTAAGCTCAGTCCTTTTCAGGAACAGGTCCAGAACAGGACTTGAACACCTCTGTTCTGTGGAAGGTTCTTCTTTAGGCACCTTAATCTGAAGCTGAGTTCAAGACAGCATTATTCATGTGCTCAACAGCAAAAGCACAGGGTCCCTCAGGTGCTGAGTTAGTCAGGTAAGTTAGGGCCAGGTACAGAATTTGAGAATCACAACTCCTGCTGTAGGCATCAAATGTTCACAAAGGAAGAAAGAAATCTACTAAATATGTAAAATACATTAAAATTGAAAGCCCATATTATTAATTATGCTGGGTTTCTTTTTCCTGTAAAGTTCTCTTTTTCATGGATTTCTAGTTTCCATGACTGAATTTGCTAAACAGCCAGAGACAAGGTAAATTTTTAAATGTACAGACATTCTAATAAGCTTTTGCTAAGGGAAGCCTTTGGTCAGCTCAGAATTGAAAGCAGCAGGCCCATTTCTCTTTCAGCCTAAAGTGAGATGAGTGCTACACCGATCTACACCAGAATGCAAGAACCTGTCATACAGAGAACAGTTCCTCTATTCAGCTTAATTGCCTTGAATTGTACTAACACTGACCAACACAGCTACTCGGGTCCATTAGCAGCGTCAGTCCTCTGGTGTTAGTATGACAGGCTTCAGCAATAGCTGTTCAGTGAAACTGTGCACAACTCGTATTCAAAACTTCACAAGTCGGTCATTGCAGTCAGTTCAAAAACGACATTTTCTGAGAGTCATTTTGCAAAATTTGAAAGGTCTTGAAGAAAGTCGGTGAGGTGGATGCAGATGAGGTGTGCCAGAGAAGCCAAGCCAAAACCAATGAGGACAGGGTGACTTGGAAAGGTCCGTCCTTTCAATTGTTTTTATGGTGGCACATTGCTTGAGCAACGTTAATTGCCTCTTAATGAAGGCTTATTTTGATAGGGGAAGCAGGACTGGACATGATTGTTGATTTTTTTTAAGAGATATTGAAAGACCAGGCTACAATCAAAATCTTATCATTAGTTAATGACAACAGAACAGAAATAATGAGGTTAAAGCAGCAGCAGAGAGAAATTAGCCTAAACTCTTAATCTGTAGAGTTATACAGAGATAGATTTTGTCATAGCACATTGTGGAAACATTTTCATCAATAACATAGAGGCTTAAATTAAATATCTTCACAATGAAGATGGTTTCCAGGATAGTGGGTTTGAGATGTGGGATGGACTAAATGTCCTCCTTCTTTCAGCTACGTTTCAATCCCTTCTTTAGGTACATCATCCTCCCATCCTCAAACGACTCAAGAAAAACTACAGAAATGCTTTGGGATATTTTATGACCCAGCATTTACTCTTTTGTTTCCATGACCATCCCTTCTCAGTCCTCTGGAATCACAAGTCCTCTGGGATCCCTTATTTCATTAATAAGAATGAAATTTTGATCTTGGTTTCATCTATTCAGTCCCAGTATAATAAATAGCATTATGTGAGTGAAATGGTAATTAGAAAACACAGCTAAGGTTAAGTGTGAGGGGAATCTTTCAGTTTCTTTCATGCTCTTAGGGCTCAGGTTCTCCTCTATAGCTACATACCAAAGAGTATTATGTTCCCAACAAGAAGGCAGTAATCTTGTCTGGGATGCAGGCTTGGAGATCTTTTGGCTGCTGGGTGGGGAATGCAGTGGCTTGGCAGCAGAGAGCCAGCATAGCAACAGTTTCAGCCTGAATCATCCTCCTGGGTTCCATGAATATCAGCAAATTTAGTCCTTTAGCTTGCAAATTTGAAAAGATCTGTTTCAGCAGAAACAAACTCATAACAGAAGTGCATGCAGGAATGGAAATAACATCAGGAGGGAAGAGAAAGGATTATGAGCAGGTAACACTGCCTGAATGTGTGAGAGTCTCTATAATGCTTTTGCTTATATTTGCATCTCATATTGGCATTGAATACCATAATTATATTGAACCTGTGCAGGGCTCACGTGAATGGCAACATGTAGTCACTGAAATCAAGGGAATCAAAGTGCTCTTTAGCACTACCTCCTGAGGGACATCCATGTCTACAAAGTAAACTATAACAAAAGGCAGAAAATAGGGTCACCCAGCCTTGGTGGAGTGAGGAAGAGTGGATAGCCCATAGTAGCTTAGACAGACAAGGGCTTTCCTTCTGTGCAGGGCAGCCACAAAGGCAGTTCTCCATTGAGATGTTAGTTAGGCAGTGGAAACTAATGAGAACATAATTTCCATCACACTAGCACTACACAGAAAACACTGCAGAGAGTTCTCCTCTCCTTTCCTTATTGTTTTGTTAAAACCATCAGTGTAACAGGGGTAGGGCCACACATGAAGGACAACCTAGAGCCATTACTCCAGATACTCGCACAGTTACTCACCTAGGCTGGCACGCTGCATTTACAAAGCTACCAGCAGGAAACCAGCCCAGCAAACACTCCACCATGAGGAAAAGAGACCCCTTCCAGCTCCCAAGGCAGTGGGGAGACCATTTTGCATATGATGCTAAATGCTGCAGAAGTACAGATTCCCTTGGGCCTGGAAAATTGCTATATGAAAGTTACATCTGTGTTTTTTTTTCTTTAGCTATACAAGTTGTAGGGTATGACATCTGGTCTTCAAAATCTCTCTCAGTCATGCCTTCATGTGAGAAGGCTTTCCCAGGGACCACAGGCACCTTGTATTTACTGTGCTACAGACCTACTAATTCTTATACTACAGATGAATACCCATATGGTACCTTATTTTTCAGGTCTTCTTATCTCTCATGAAGAATTTCAGCAGTTGTCATAAAAGTCTGGTCTTCTTCCTGGAAAAACAGATTTAATTTGTGGCTGTTTCCCTTCAGTTTGGAGTCCAAAGATAGGATCCTGTCAACAGCTGGAAAGAAATACTTCAGGATTTAATCACCTTTCCTGTCTCTGACCAAAGAAAGGGTACTTGGTAAATAGTGGCAATGGAGGCAGTCTTGTGACAGAACATTGCTTTGAGGAGTCTTCAGGTCAAGAAAAAATGTGTAAACTAATGAAGAGAAAACTGCTAACAAGAGGAATTCAGAAAATAGGAATACATGGTCCTTTTTCTGCTTTTCACTGAGCTCCTGATTTGGAATCTGTAGGGGGACTGTATTTCCAGAAAAACCTGGAAAGTTTATTTAGGTAGAATTTATGATGTCTAGTTTACTGGATTTTGGAATTTGTGAATATTTGTGTCCAATTTTCATGGACAAACTGGTGTTTCTGACATACAGGATTCAGGCAGGCAGTGTGTGTGGAGTGTCCCTATGGACTGAAGTCCCTGTGCTTGTTCTATGCAGAGAAAGTATATGTGGTTTTGTATGCAAAATTCTGGCTAAAAAAACAGGAGTGCCTACGTCTCAGGAAGCATGTGCCTGGATTACTCCAATTCTCCTTTCTGGCTCTCAGCAGCCAGGGCAGATGTCAATGCTACTGGCATTCTTTCTCATTTTACATGCTTTGGGGAAGGAAGAGGAGGGAGCCAAGTGATCAGGAGGACAAGCCCCTTTTCTCTGTCCATCCTCTCCATGCAAGTCCTTGGTAGTTCTGGGGAGAAGTGGGGGCAGGGAAGATAAACCTTCAGGGACCAGAGGGGCTTGATTCCATGGAACTTTGGAGGAGGACAAAGAGTAGCAGGCACTTTGTATGATGTCTATGGTGAGGAGGGAGAACTTCTCTACAGACATGTTTTGTGCTAGGAAAATAAGGATTATGGAGCTCTTGCATGGTCATTAAGTAAAGGTCAGTCTTAAAGCCTGTTGTATCATTAACCTAACAGGTAGGCTGAAAATTAAAAGGAGGGCATTTTGGGAGGAAGGGAAGGACTTTGTGTGTCCCTCAAGTTATGTATGTGCACTACTAACAACATATTTGTTCAAACCTAAATGTTTCCATTTGTTGTTACACTTTAGCCATTTTAAAAAGCCATTTGCTCTTACAAAGAAAACAGCCCAAAACAGAATTTTGTGACTGCCTGATGAATTTTCTATGTTGTTTTGGAAAAAAAAATTAAAATCTTCAATTCTATATTTGTATGGAGAAAACCTTTGAGTACTGACAACTGTCAGAGTCTTCTTCAGTGTTGAAAATCACTGGAGATTTTTTTTTCCCTGTAAGTGGACTGGAAAAGATTCACTGATGTGACTTGTACAAAATGGACCAGTTAAGGAAGAAAAGTGAAACAGATGTCTTTGGGGCCTCCCTTTTTTTGGGCCACCAGAAGCAAGTTCTGAGTGACGCTGGCTGCTTTGAAGTGGCTGCCTGCAGCTCCCGCCCGCCCTTGCCACGCTGCCTGCATGATGATGTGGTGTGGAAGAAGCAAGAGGAATCCTCCCTGGCCCGAGGATAGGTCTGCTAATGGCCAAGACAACTTGATGCTGGGCAGTGACAGAAATCTTCTAAAATGCACCCTAACATCTGGCCTATGTCATCTTTTTCTGGTTCAGCCGATGCCTTTTATCATGTGAAAATGCTAAAAACAGATCCAAAGCCTACATGTATAATTGAGGCTCTAACTGTTGTTTCTTTTTTTATTATTATTTGAGAAAACCTTTATAGCTCCCTTTAGATTTTGCTGCTCATGAATTATAAGTCTGCTCTTCAAAGTAGAGGAATGCAGCTTTCTGGCGCTGGGAGCTGTCATATCCCCTGTAGGAAGGTAGACAGTTTGACTGCTCCAAGCTGTGTAATTGCAGCAGCCAAAGAAAGGGTTCACTTCTTTTTCTTTTCTAGGGCACACGATATGAAGAGACAGACAAGCTATCTTTACACTGTCCCTCAAAAACATATTTCCACACTGTCCTTTCTAGCTAATCCCATTTCTCCATTGAATGCTCACAGAGCAAAGCTCGGAGCAGCACAGACCTTGCCCTGCTCACTGTCCTTCCTGCAGAGCACTTCATTGCCTCCAGAAAGTCCAAGCTTTTATAGATGTTACAGGGATCTACAACCACTTTCTCCAGGCCACTTGGAAAGACAGGCTAAGTGGTAGTCGTACGATCTTGGTCTCTAGCAATTCAGGAGCCAGGTACAGGGATGGTAATAGGAGTATTTTGAGAGCAGAGTGCTGTAGCTTTGCTAGGAGAAGGGACCATCCCAACGGAGGCTGCAGCTCCCTGAATGCTGGCAGTGTGTCCCCCTGGCCAGAGGCAGATGAACCAGTAGCTGTAGGAAGCAAAGCAGCTCATGGCTATGGAGGTCAGGAGAAGGGTGTTATAGGACCGTCGTGGGATGTAAACTCTTCCTGGGCTTTTTGGTTTTGGCTGATTTCATCTCTAGGGGCAGGGTGCCCTGTATATGTTTTCATAGCCTGTAATAACAGATGCTTTTTAATGAGTGCGTGGACAGACAGCTTATTGTCTGGGTTTGTGCCTCAGAACTGCAGTGTGGGAAGGGCTATTGGCACTTGCTTTTGTTTACTCTGTTTCTAAGGACATGTGGTCCTTAGAAGGACGGGGGCCTTTCTGTCTTTCAGGTATTTTTATGGGCCAGGCCTGAACATAATTTGGTTTTGTTATGTTTGTTTTTCTCAGAACAGCCCAACTCATGCCACCACCTGAGAAGGACCTCTGGCTACATTTAAACTGACTGAACTCTGAGGGTATCCAAAGGGCCCCAATAAACAAGGGTGGCCTATCTGAAAATGCTTTCTGGTTGTGAACATTGCAATGTAGCCTGAGTCTGGTTAGAAAGCCTGGCTTGTGTATACATATTTTCTCTTCTTTTAGTGTCCCAGCGGGGCAGAGAGTCCCTGGAAGGCTATCAAGCATGGACTGGCTTTCAGAGCTTACTCCTTGCCAGCAGCCTCTCTGTGTGAGGCCAATAAAATTTGTTTGCACTTGACAACAATAGAGTATTTTTGCGCTTCACAGTGTGTCTCCTCAGGACTAACTGCTGTTTGGGAAGGCCCTTAGGTCTATCCTTTCCCTTCATCCCATGCAGGATGAAGACACCACCCTTTCATGCCCTGTCTCTAGAACATGGTGACTGCTATAAATGGTGGGGTGGGCTTATAGCCTGGCTGGAGAGGAGCTGCTTCCAAAGCACAGGCCTGGGAGGGCTCAAAGGAAGGATAAAAGCTCGGAAAGTGGAATTCAGCTCTGAAGTCATGAGTGAAGGGTGTTCTTTGAAGAGGCATTGAGATGTGGTAGGAATGTGGGGCAGCTAGCTGTTTCTCCCACACCAGGCCACACCAGGCTACCTTCTGAAATTGTCTGCCCTGGGTTATCACCTCATGTCTAGAGGGCAATGTGGTCCCAGGAGTTGCCAGAACCCCAGCTGCCCAGGAGGCTGGGTGTCAGTGTGCCCCAGGAGCTCTGCCCTCTTCTTGGTGCAGCAAAAGGTGTTCCAGCAGCCTAGCAAAATGCTGAGAGGGGTCAGGCACTAAGCCCCACAAAAGATTTTCCTCTCTCTCTCTGTGGCCATCAGATCAGGGAAGATCTTTCTTTCTTTCTAGCCTTATGAGATAGCTGTTGGGGCTATAAAAATATGAGACAGGCTGGACAGCAGGTCATGGGTTTGTGCATAGGACTGATAGGATACAGCAAATGCAAGGGCACAGAGCCTTCCTAAAGGGTGCCGTAATGAGCTGAGACAGATGTTTTGCCTGGGACAACCCAAATTCTATGCAGCCAGCTCTTGCTCATGGCAGTCTGAGGTGCCCTTGGCTTAAGACAAGTTCTAATGTTGGTCTTTGACTTAATATAAATGAAGTTGGAACTGCCAATCTGGGGAGGTACTTCCCTCCTCACATCTTAGTTGCTTTTTGGGGAAATATGTGAAGGAATGAGACTTTGAGTTTGGTTTTTTTTGTTTGTTTTTGTTGGGTTTTTTTTTGAGATTTGTGAGGATTTGAGAGAAAAGAGGCTCCTTCTCCAAGATGTGACACACTTGCTGACAGAGCAACCCAGGGAGCAGCTGGGCAGACCCCACCGTGAAGGAGAGACTAGTGATACAGCCATGGGACTGCTAACCTGAGAGCTTGCTGCCCATAGCTCTTCTCTCATGCACAGGGTCTTCAAATCCTAACACAGGCACCTCTCGTTGTGCTGCATGCATCGGTTCTAAAACCCTTATAAAATGAAATACTGTTCCTGAGAAGGATAATTAATACAGGTCTTATGATCCAGAAAAGTCTTCTAATAACTCAGATTTACATTGACTAGATTATTTTGTAATGCTAACAAAATGACAGCATCTCTGTTTAAAAAATGGTCAGAAAGGGTTATATTTAATACAGTCGTGCAAAATGCTACATAATATATTTTACTACTGTGCAATAAAAGAAATAAATAATGAGAACAGTTATATCTTCCTTAAGCTTAGCAGCTGAATTTTTTTTTTTTTTAATTTTAAGAGCTTGATTTGCCCAGTTCTTGTAAGGGACAATTAAACTTCATGATCTACACTTCAAAAAAGTGACGTGTGATTTTGAGAATTTTCATCTAAAGGATTCCCTACTTGAAATGCGTCAGAAGTACTTTATTTTTCGAATGGGTGGTGTTTGGTGGTTCTTGAAAAGCAAAATGGAAACATCTCAAGCAGACAGAGCAGCTTTTCCCATATAAACAGCTGACATAGAGTATTGATGCAAAAGCTGTTCTTACATATGCATTCACCGAGTGGTTTGAATAAGTATAACTGATTGCAAAAGGTGCTTCATTGAGTTTTTAAACAGAAGAACATAAATTTTGGAGAAGAAATGAGTATTTTAGTTAAAAGGGAACTAAAATCAGATGCTTGAAATCAGACAGCATGATGCTACGTTTCCATTGTAGCTGTTTCACTTCCATACTAAATAATTTGCACGGTCAGTTTGGTGAAACTTAGAAGCTTTAATTAAGTTTTCTGATTCATTTATAATATGATGCTTTTTGTAAGATTTCAAATTGCTGACAACATAGAAAACCTGAAGGGGTAAAGAAGAAAAAGCAGTAGAAACCATGTTATGACTTGTGTTTTTCATTGTATAAGTGACACATTTCTTTCAGGAAATAGTTTGTATACTTATTTCGTTTTAGAAAAGATTATTTGTTTGAAAGGGATACAGAACAGCTTTGGCTGCCTGTTGCTGATAAATCAACTTTTTCTGGACGTTGACTGACTCCTTTGGAGCTTTGAAATGTGTTTGCTTAGCTGAACAAGATAATGAAAAGCAACAACCAGTCTGGCCATTAATTATATCATTAGTCATATTTAAATCAGCATTTACCACACCACAGTGCTGTACATGCCAATTAGCTCTTGCTCCTGTTGCATGCAGGGGCTCTGTATACTGCCACTGAAATCACTTAGATGGTTCCCATGAAGGAAAAATGCAGGATTCCATCTTCGACAATGGGCAAAACTGAAGTCTTGCTGTTTATTTCAGGCAGTCATAGCAAAGGCTGAACAAAGCAGAGCAAGATAATATCAATTAGCAGTTGAGGCCTGCACACAAAATATTTTTATGCTAGGGTTTTAGTGCAATGCTCTCTGTATAAATACCATGATTCACTCCATTCTTTAATACAGTTAAACAATGGGTGTTCCTTAACAAGGGCCGTCCTTATACACGCTATTTTATGCATCTTGGTAAGTACAGGCAGCGTTCATTCTTGACAGCTATAGATCAAATTACAAGCAAGCCACAGAGAACTATGTTTCTGCAGAGGGAACCCTTAGTCCCCCGCTGGGCTCCAGTGAAAGAGGTGGCCAAAAGCCAGCTAACTTCGCTCCCCAACTGCAAGGAGCCAGGCTGCATTACACTGCTGGCAACGCTCAGCATCCCCGAGGAGGTTTTCCCGAGCAGAGTCCAAGAGCAGCCACCACCCAAGGCTGCAGGGTCTGGTCTGCAGCTGGGGGAAGATTGCGCTGCAACTCGTGGCTGGGGTGGTGGCCAGGAGGAGACCTGTCTGGGGGGGAAACTGGAGCCTTGCCTCTTCCAGCCACCAACGCTGCTCCTGTGGGACGTGTCAGTGTTGGTGCCACCACATCCATGCTTGTCTGCTCACAATTGTCCTCACAGGCTGGGGGAAGAGTTGGCACAGGTGCTGCCTATAGCCGTGTCCTCATGGCTACACCATGAGCAACACTGGCTTGCTCAGGGTGCAAGACTTTCTCGTCTTGCTTCCCCGTTCGCCCCTGTCATGGAGCGTGTGGCCTGATGTCAGAGTATATCCCTGACAGCTCATTCTTCCACAGGAGAGTAACTTAACGCTGAAAAAATTTCTTTTACACAGGCAGAGCCATGCTCTCACCATGGACTGTATAACTCATCTGGTAAAACTGGCAACCCAGTGGTACAGCATACAGAGCAAATCTATAAATAAAACCTTTATTATGTACAAATGATGAAGAGATTGTAGTATTATATAAGGCCATGACTTAAATGGGGGTGAGGGTGCCTTTACTAATTTCTATTCTGACAGTTACCATTTACAATTACCATTTCCATTGTTCACCAAAACATTTGCAGCCATGTTTAATATTAGTTTTCAAAGTTGCAGCTGATGTTGATTTGTGCTCTATGCCAGTACTCATCTCCTGCAACACATATGGGGATATATATATATATATATACACACACACATATATATATACTGTAAAACTGGTATTTCTTCAGAGGCCTGGTGGAAGACTTCAAATTCTAGTAATGAGCTTAGCAAGGTTGCCCTTGTGACCAGGCAGGACTGTGAGTGACCAGGAAGGACTTCTGTGGGTCTTTTTTTTTTTAAATTTCTTAATGAAGTACCCAAGAAGTCTTCAGCTCTATTAAAAATCCATCCTAATGACTGTTTAGGTAGAGTTCAGTGCCAACTTTCATTTTAGCTTCAACTTAGCACCTCTCATTAATTTCTTACATTCTTCTGGGACTGAGGATTTCCATATTTGGTTTTTCTCTTCGATTAGGTCAGAAAAGTTTGAATAAAATTGTTTCAGCTAAAAGAATGTGAAAAAAAAAATCTTCCATATGTTGTTATTGAAATCTTCTGCATCTGTTTAAGTCAGAAATGGCAAGCCAGACTTTTTTTATGTTGGCTTATGATATAGCCTCTTCAAGAAAACACTCTCAGGTTGAAGAAAATTGGTGAAATAGCTTTAAATCAACTTGTCATTTTTCTGCATACTATGTAGACCTCTTTCATTTTTCCCCTCTCCCTTTTTCTTAATTTAATTTTAAACCCTTGTTTAAAATGAGTTTGCCAGGGGTTCATTTACTAAGAATATCTTTAATGACATCTCACTTATGGATACATTTGTCAAGAACCCCAGCTGTTAAGACCAATTGACTTGAAAAAGCCAGACTGGATGCCGTTGCTTCAGTATATGAGGGATGAAAATGTTTTGAGTGTACTGTCAGCTCTCTTTCCCAGTTCATACCAGTTTAAGTGTGAGACCTGATGACCTTACTTAAGCCAGCACAATGGCATAATTTTGCATGCATGCAGTCAGACTGTTTCTTGCCCTTTTTATCTAAAAGTCAGAAATAATATACAAAACCTAGGCTAAACAGAAAAGTTGACAAATACCCACTCAAAAGTCAGAAAACAAAAAGGCTGAGGTTGCTACAACAGTGCTAAGACTTCACACTCTCTTTATATTCTTATGAAGCTTTGACAAAAGCCCCCGTTTAGAAAAAGAATAAGCCTTTAAACTCAAGTACTTAAATCCAGGAAAAAGTAAGACTTAAGGTAGCTCATTCTCTGGTCCACTAAATATCTAATAATTTGAAGCCCAATGGGATGGCCTCAGCAAGAGAGATATTAAACTCTCTTTTTCCTACTCCTTCTCTCCTGCAAGAGTGAATACATTGGGGAGAGGGGAGAGGACTTTTCTTGAGTATTCAGATCTCTTCAGCCAGGCATGCAAGCTTGCCAGCAGTTCCCAAGAGCACTCTAACTCTCAGCTATTGTAAGAACAAGTACATAAAAACACATGTAGAAAGTCCCCCACATCCTTCCTTTCCCCTCTTTGCTGTGTTTCCCACTGGCTAAACAGGGCAACTGGGAGCAGGGCATTGGAAATGTCTTTCCCAGGTAGCTAACTTTCCCCAGACATTATAAAAGGGGCTTAGACATCAAATCCATGTGTGAAATCAAGGAGTTGTATTATTCCCCCTTATATAGGAAGAACTATATTTAAAACAAAAATTTCCAAACAGTCCACGACTTCTGCATTCCTCATTCTCATGTAGAAAACCTTAAATACCAAAGGATGGACTGTTCCTATTTTGTTAGGCTAGACTGGTAAATAATCAGACAATCTGAAAAAAAATCCCACAAAATACATCTAAAATATTGGACTAATCCTTTGGCCGCAGTCATATGGCAAACCAGTGGCAGAGACAGTGGCAGAGTACATTTCTTTACTAGGGGCAGGTCCTGCCTGACTAACCTAGTAGCCTTCTATGATGGAGTGACTATGTCACTAGATAAGGGAC
>JAOTQQ010000023.1:69428711-69441448 GCA_026546715.1 Gallinago undulata
GTGTCCCTGTGACTGCAGGGGGGTCGGACTAGATGGCCTTTGAAGGTCCCTTCCGGCCCAGATGATTCTATGATTCTCTGGAACCTCCAGTTCAGTGCTTTGAGCACACAACAGCCCTTTCTCTTCTTTGTTCCTACTTTGCTACCTGAATTATAGGGATGTTAGGTGTAAGAGATGTCAACCTCATTCTGTTCTGTTTTGAGGAACAGTGCATTACTGTTTTATTTGCTGATCTACTGCAAAATTAACCATGTCTCAGATGGTTACAGGCACAGGAGGTGTACATACTACTGAAATCCATGTGCTTGCTGAGGCAGGCAGATTACAAAAAATCCTTCACGCTTAGGATGACATTATTAAAGTTTCTATGAAAACTGTGTTTGTTAAAAGAAGCCAAGTTATGTTTTCATGCGTAACTTTATTTTTGACAGTTTCTCAACCTTGGCTTTGTACTTTGTTTGTGTTTCCTTGTTTTAAGAGGAAACAGGGCTCTTAACAGGTATCTGAAAGTCACATTCCTGCATGTTGTTTTAGTGGATAAATGAGAAATTTATCTTCTTTAAGAAGAAAGAAAGGGGAAAAAATGTTTGTTCTTAAGTCCTCAGACTGACAGTAGCCTGAGATCAGGAAATCTCAGTCTCCACCTTGATCATATTGTGGTGATTACTGCTCATGGAGTGATGGGGAAATCCACCACACTCCCTGTTGGCACTTGGGTGATTAATAGACGACATGCACAGAAGCAGGTGGCTGAATTTCCCTTGAAATAAGACCAGTTAGTTACATTCACAGAAGGGTGTTAAAATGTACACTAGAAGAAAACATCAAATGGAGTAGTGTGTCTTGGATAGACAAAATATCTAAGGACTGAAATTATGATGGAGCACTTAACACAACGTTCCTTGAAACCCACAATCTGTTCAAATGTGGTCAGTATAGTGAGGTAAACAAGATCATCACTGCTGCTGTTTGTAGACTGTCTCTCTACGTATATATGTATGTATATACACACTACATTATAGTGTGTGTATGTATACATATATATAAAAGAGCTTATAGACTGGAAAGGTGGATCTGGTTTTAGCAGCTGAAGATCATTGCAGAAGGAAGAACTTAGTGAAGAATGATGAGCATCTCTGCTGAAAAATTTTCTTTTCTGATTAATCCGCTGCTGGTCAGTATGCTACAGATGTGTTTGCCATTGTGTACAGTTGCGCTGTACAAAACTATTTAGGTATATAACACATTTGCTGCAGGTCTATGATAGATTATAATAAAAAGCTATGCTTGTAAATATGTGAATTGCTGCATTTGGCAGTTAGTCTTCACCACAGGCACTTAATTCAAGTGTTTTAATGCCAAATGCTAAAAGACTGGGACACTCTTACGGGTAAACCAGTTCCTCTTCATGAAATCAGAATGGCAATACTTTAGTGCTGTTTTGTTTGCAATGTTTTTTCTATAAAGGCGATACATTTTATTGGGGATCTCATTTTTCGCTGTGAGTGTATAATACCAAACTCAAGAGTCCACCCTTTAGACTGAATAGTTAACATGTAATGGAATATTATATTATTATTTTATAAAATAAATATTAAAAACAATTGATTTATTTCCAAAATCTGTTTCTGCTTAGAGACCTTACTGATAACTGCATTAAGAATAATATGTGGCTTTGTTAGTGCCTGTGTATTTTTATTTAGTTGGATGTTTATACATATGTATCTCATGAGGTAAATTCTGGACCACTGTTATTGTACCCTCCCTTTCCTGTACACCAGCATAACTTTTACTGAAACACAAGACAAAGTTTTCCCTGATCTCTCAAGACCTTTTGGAAATCACTACATTGAACAAAACCAAAGATATATAGATAGGGAAGGGGCCTTGAGATATACTTTTGACCACCCCTGGCATCAAGGTAAGATAAAGACAGACTGCCCCTTTCAGATTATCTGTTCTAACCTCAAGCTTCCACAGGAAAGAAGCTCTTCCACAACTTTCCTGTTGTGCAATTGAATTATGCTTGTAGTTAGAAATCCCTTCCTAAACCTTAAGCAATATCCTCTTTCTTACAAACTTTACTAATTATTTTTGATCCCACCTCCAGCTGACACAAAGAACAACTAATTTCTCTTTAGCATAACCTGTCGGGTGTCGAAAAAAAAAAACCCAACAAAATAAACTCCTGGCCCTCCAAACCTCCTCTTACCTGGAATACACAACCCTTTTTTTTTCTTTTTAATTTGTAAAGACTGTGTATTCCTTTCCTGTGAAATTTCCATATTCCCTAAGATTGTTGTTAAATTGCATTTTTCTTATGTTCAAAGGTGTTCAAAGCACCATTGTTGAGTCCTTGCCTTTACACCTTTAGGAAGAGGACTAATGCTTGAATGATACTGCCTGTGAACCACCTTGACCCCAGGCTTCTTTCCTGTTGCCTGGGTAGTCTCCATTTTCTCTTTCTGAACTGGATTTCTTCTCTTTCTTGAAGCACAGCTCTTTGGTGAACTTCTCCTTGATTTTTGGATCATGTTTCCAGTTTATTACCATGTGAAGTCCAATATTAATCTGAGTTCCCTTTCACGTGCACTTCCAGTCCTCCCAGTATGGCTGCAAACCATTGACTGTTATACCTTAAGGTTATTTTTTTCAGCTGACTTTGCTCAGCACCTGTTTTCCTAGTTCTTATTTCCCTGTCTGTGCTTATAAGAATATTGCACAGGACAGCATCAAAAATGTTAGTCAAGGTCCATCACAGTTCCCGACTCTCGCTAATCTACTAGGCTGGGTATATTGTCAGAAGTGAAAATTACATCAACTTGACACATTTTATTCTTGTGAAGCTTATCTTGACCATTTATTGCCATTTTATTCCGCTATAAATGCATTTTCTCTAGTGTATTTACAGTTATCTTAGTTGGCTACTTTGTCTGTAAATTCTCTAGTCCTTGCGTCAGTGTTGTGGTTCCACAGAACACCCAAATCCCTCTGTCCTTTTGGCAGTCCCTCCCTTTTCTTTTTTTTCCCTGACTCCCCAACCACTTCTCACTCCTCTTTTTTCCCCAGGTACGGTTTGTGAAACCACACCTAAAAAAAATATTGCATTTACCTTTCTCTAGTTCCACAGACTATCCCATTTCTTTTTGTTGTCAAAAGTTCTCACTAATGGCTCAGAAACTGTTCGGCCAGTTTCCTAATGCTGTGTGAAATTCCTTGGCTACTACTTTTTTTTTTTTTAATTATGAACTTATTCTTTCCTCCTCTTGGCATGGTGTAGATCCTTTTTTTTCCAAGTTTAACACTCTTGGTAGCAACAAGTGCTAGATGTCTCGGTGGTTACACTGGTTATAACAATTTTAGGGAAATTCCCTCCCATAGCTCTCCCATGCTGCTAGCAATACAGAGACTATAAATATAGCCAAACCACAAGCATTTTTACCACTTTAGCTGATTTATGCAACATGATGGTGAAAATGTCATCAGGCAATCCCTACACTACCATTCCTGTCTACGTTACAGGAAAAGTTGGAGAAGTTTTTAAACTTGTGATTTGAGGGTAAGTGCCTCTGATAAATTTGGCACAGTGGGCTAGAAATGATAGTGAATACAATCAATTTAACAAATCAATAAGGCCATTTTCTTTCAATGCCATGTGAAAATAAATAAGAAAAATCTCCAATAGATGTGCTGTTTCTTCTATTTAATGCCCATTATATACATGCATCTCATCAGGCTGCTGGTTCATGAGGACTCATGGCATTTCAGATGATGGATCTGAATCAATTTCCCAATATTTCTGCTCTACAGTAAATAGCTGGAACACATGCATTTTCTTCTGGTATCTGTAGTTTTGAAACACAATTTGGGCTGCACAAACTTCTTATTAACAGTCTTAGGAATCACAAATAATAACTGGAAAATTTAGGGTGTTAAGGCCACTTTCTTAATAGAAAACAAAATCCACAAAGAATCTTCATTTCTATACTTTAATATTTAATAATATTTAATACCAATATTTAATAAAGATGAGAACATATTTTCATAACAAATGAACAGACACAAAAGAAAAATCATACATCTACATGCAACTATTCTCCACAAACTAGGCACCTCCCTTCTCTCCTTCCCAAAAAGTCACACTACTTCCAGGGTGGAAATTGCTGCCAGTACACAAAACAGCCACGCGAAGGACTGAAATGTATTTTAGTTTCAGTACATGAATATAGCCTCAACGTGTCACTAGAGAGCTGTCAATAATTTGTTCCTAGTTACATTTTAACATTTTGGAGCTTTATGATCTTTTCACTCAAGAGCCACTTCTAATTTAATCCTATTTATTGCTAAAAATGCCCATCACTACGTATGGCAATGAAAATGTCCTGGTCACGTGTACAAGGATGGCAAATCTTTCAGTATCACAGCTCAGATTTTATGAAGGCAAAGAGCTTGAAGTGAGAAAAGAAGCTTGCAAATAACATAGATCTTTAAAAAAAAAAAAAAAAGAGGAAGTTGGTAATTAATTCCCTCCCCCTTCATAATCTTGACCAAGACAAATAGAAATGTGATTTTAACAATGGTAGGAAGTGAAAGAGCCTAACCTTTCTGCATTTAGCCTGGAGGCTTTTTCAGAGCAGAGACTGTCTCTGGTACATGTTTACATAGTGCCTGGCATAAGCAGAGCTCATATTTAATCTGGACCTTTTGAGCCCATATCACAATATAAATATTTCCTAATAGTAGTTCTTACGGGAATGATCCTTTGTTTGTGCTGCTGTCCAGAAGCAGTCCCCAGCCGTGCTCCTCCTTCGGGATTCCTTCCCAGCTGGCCACGTCACTGTCATCTGCTATTCAACTGCCTTTAATGCAGCAGACCCTTGAGAAAGGAAAACCTGCAGTAAGATCATGGAAAACTTTAAAATGTCCAGTTTCACTTATAAATGGTGCATTTCTTCCATGCGTGTTGCTTCACTCAAGTGCTACTGGGAACATCTTGTGTTCAGCTCCCTTTTACAGTGTCACTTGAATTTGAGTGGCTTTCTTGAAGAGTTACACTACACGTGCTCCTCATTTTATCTTTGTCACAAAATACCAAAAGTGTATTATTTCTCCTAAAATCGTCAGGAATCTAGAACTTCCATCTTCTGTACCTCTATATGACAGAGCCAGGCAGAATGTTTCCAGTGATTGCCTCTTGCAATTACACTTGGTATGTCTACCATGAAGCATTTAGGAGGAGAGAAATTTCAGAAGTATTATTTTGTTTCTACTTCTATATATCCACAGATAATTAAACTAATGACTATCATAACATGTATGCAATAACAACAACAAGATGCAAGTTGAAGCCCTAAAGCCTCCTTAGGTTAGGTTAGGTTAGGTTAGGTTAGGTTAGGTTAGATTAGATTAGATTAGATTAGATTAGATTAGATTAGATTAGATTAGATTAGATTAGATTAGATTAGCACTGGGATTTAAATAGAGAATAGTTGGCTTTGAAACTGTTTATTAAAGTTGATGGTCCTATTCTAACATCACTAGAAATATATTTTTGCCTTCTTTCTCCCCTTTGGCCCAATTTATGATAAATTTAGAAGCTTCATGATCTTGAAATGATAACTTTCCATGTATAGAATCATAGAATCGTTTGAGTTGGAAGGGACCTTAAAGATCGAGTTCCAACCCCCCTGCCATGGGCAGGGACACCTCCCCTTAGAGCAGGTTGCTCAAAGCCCCATCCAGCCTGGCCTTCATGTAGGCAAAACAAAGACAAAAAATTTACCAAATAACGCAGCATTCAGTGCATATCAGTGATCACCAAAAATGATTGCTTTTATATTGAAAATATCAAAGTTTTCTGATGATTTATCCACACAAAGTTCTAAATACATTTCTGCATCATCACTTCAATGTACAGGCTGGTTAATATCCGACCGACTCCATGTGGTGGCGGCAGGGAAAAGGCTAGGCCTGATGAGCCTTCAGGGTGTAAGCGTATATATAATAATGAGGATAAGTTTCCAGCAGCATTTCATTTTTGTCATTTGTGGCAGCAACACGTGAAAGTGCTGCTGTCTGCATTGCAAGTGTGGTCCTGTGCATCTTCAGTCTCTTAACACAGCCACTTTTCTTGTCCTTTTGTTGCATGCACTCCATTTGGAGTTGCAGGTGGATGCTGTAGGGAAGAACCAAATCCCCTTCCCTGACCATTAGCAACGTTTATGGGGGGATTTTAGAAGCACTTGTTATTGGTTAACTTCCCTCTCACAGGTCTCGGTGACAGAAGAATGAGGCCAAAATGAGTCCCTCACAAAATTCCTTATCTAATTTAGTATACATGTGCATTGTTTCTCCATGTGAGCACTAACTCGTAAAATTAGGTGTTAAACAGCAGAATAAAATACTAAACCAGAATTCAAATACACTATATAAAAACATCCAGGGAAATGGATTCAGAGAAATTTTGCAATTATTCTCTCTCTACTGCTTTAAGTCTTCTTCATGGATCTTTATTAGAAACCAAATACGTGTGCAGGATATTTAAAAATAGAACTGGAGAAAAAAAAAAATGCTCCTTCATGGATATCAGTCCATGGTTTCTGCCATTCTGTTTGATTACCGAGATGGAAAATACATGCTGCCCTGTCTCCTCAGAGGTGCCGTGTCTGGTAAGCTTGTTTTAACAGGCTCCTGAACTGCGATGTAGGGCTTGTGACTGACCTAATGATTCATTCCTGAGAAATGTTACCTTCATCAATTTTGGACTCCGTTTTCTCCATGGTTTTTGAAAACTTGGCTTTGCATTCTAATGGAAACAATATCTCTCATAATAAAACTACTTTTTAAAGACAGAAGAGGGGTACTTTACACCTATGATAGCCATGCTCCGGAGGGCTAGAAAAAAGAACCAATTTCTTCCTTTAGTTCCTAAAGTTTGGTTTTGTTTTGTTTGTTGGTTTTTTTTTTTTCTCTCACTCTCCTTTTTGTAAAGGTCCTGCCTATGCAGATCTTCACTTACTGGTCCAGAATGGCTCTTTTCCAGCAAGGAGCAACAGCTCCACAAAGGATTTGGTTTCCTTTGAACAGCAGGTCACCTTTGTAAGCATGGCTTTTGTGTTATCAAATTAATTTAAAATATTCAGGTTGGTCTACATACCAAGTTTCAGAGAGATAACTACTTCAGCATAGGCTAGCAAGTCACTTCTTGCAGCTATTAGAGCTACTCAGCAAATACGATTTCCCTAACCAATAGATTCATAGGCATTTTATTTTTGGTCTCCTTTTTAGAAACTAAGCTGTGAACTTCCGGAAACAGAGTCTAGTTTGGACTGTTCCTAAAAATAGATTTCCAGTCCCTGTGGTCTCCACTAAGAGTAATTATCAAATATTTTATTACCAAGAGTATAAGCTGTGGTGCTGGAAAGGACCTCAGGAGGTAGCATTGCCTGGCTTAAAACAATTCCTCTCCAGTGCTCTTCTAGTGCAAGTTATCATGTGCACAGCCACAAGAATTAACCTAAGAATCCCAAGTCCTGCAACATTTACCTACTTGGTGATAACAAAGCATGAACCACCAGCAATGTCTCCCAGTTCTTGCTGTTCTGAAATTAGAATTGTGTTAGGCATCAAACGAAAACAAATTAAAAAGAGAGAAAGAACGCCCCCCTCCCTTCCCTTTTAATTGAATAATGGTTTTGCCTGTTTATCTAAATTCATCATAGCTTTGAGAACCAATATTCCATGTATCTTGTTTGGGTGTTTATAACTACAAGTATTAACGTTCTGTTTCACTCAGTATCTTGGTGATACTTGGTGATAATATACATGGTGATACCAGTACCTAGGTAGTCTTGTGCTTGACAAACATGTCTTCCTGTAACAAAGACTGAGGGCAAAGATGTATAAATAATACTTGTAACCCTCCTCAAGATTTCAAGACATTCTGAAAGCATTAACTGAAGTTTTATGTCACCTCTACCCATACCTCATTACCCATACCCTAAAATAGGGGCATTCGGAAGCTGAGTCTCTTACTTTCATATAGACTTCAATATTCAATAATAAAGCCCAAATTTACATAGCCCTAACTCTTGACTTTATTCACGAGGCAACACTTTGGCCACCCATTGCTTTAGCCAAAAACATCATTTCGACCCCATTGCTGGCCCTCTTCTGATCTTCCCAATAGGTGACCTGTCCTGCTTCAGAGCGATCTCATCTCAACACTTGTCTCAGCAAACGCATGATGAAACTGGCTGCTGCAGCTTCCCTTCCAAGCTCCTCAGGCAAGCAACAGGCCTGAAAGGTCCACCACCACCACACTGGCTCTCCCCAGGGCAAGCCAACAGAGGGACATTGGGTACCCCGGCACTTCACCATAGCAGCAGCACCTCTTACATTCCTTTATTCAAGTGAGAGGCCTCCTTGCCTCTGCCCTGCTGGACTCGGTGGCAATTGCAATAGGTCCCATTCAGCCTCAATTAGCTGAGGTCCCTGGAATTGTAAAGAGGACAAATTAACCTCACTGTCTACAGTATGTTATAAACACAATATACGATTTTCACTTGCTGCATACTTCAGGAAGGGGAAGCACCTGCTTTATCCTGTCCCAGTGACCTCCGGAGGGTAGAAAAATTTGCCATAACCTAGAAACGGGATGCTTTCAACTAAGCTACATCATTACAGAAAACACATTTTACCTCAACCTCTTAAAACGAATGCTGGAATGAGTCGGGTATCACCAATGATGACCTTTTACTACTCTTTTGCTACAAACAGCATAAAGACTGAATTCACGGGACTGATTTTGCAGGAAACCATTAACTGATATTACAGCTTCAGACTAGAACGTGTGCTAGTCTAGATTTTTTTTTAGAAAAAAACAATATAAAAGGACTTGCAACTTAGAAAAACCCAAACAATCAAAGCAGATGAAAACCTTTGACCTTTATCTAATCATCTGCAAGTGAAGCTCAAGAGTTAGCTGTTTCAAACAGTACCAGATAACAAAAAACATTCTTAAAACACAGAGAACATCCTCCTGCATAATAAAGGAATAAAATACTAGTATATGCAACGTTTGCAGCACATACAATCAACAGCAGTTTTTAGGTACGTCAGAAGCTGGTACACGGACACCAGATTTGTGCACACAAGTGGGAAGGTGAACGCGCCCCAGAAGAAGGCAAAGCTTGGGCTCTGTTTCCCTCCCCCGGCTTGCCTGGTCCTGCTCTTCCCTCGCTTCCTTGCCTGAAGGCAAAGTCTCCACAATTTCACATTAATAACTACTGGGACCAGATACAGGACTCGAGTGCTCGAGGTCAGACATTGTGAGTTGGAGAGTCAGAAATTAACTTTAGGTATTACCAAGACAGGCATGAAATTTGAAAGGGCTTTCATACAACCAAGCTTTGACCTTGAACAAGGAAGACTGTTGCCTCAGCCTAAGTAAATAAACCTAAAAGAAGAAAATCTCTAGAGCCCTTAGTCAGGCAAAATTAGATTCCAGTGTAAGTTTTACCTAAAAATATGAGATTGTTTCAGCACAACAGAAGTTACTTTGTTCATAGCAGTAATAACATTCTGCTTAAAAAGAACCCCAGCAACCCACAAGATAGGAAAATCAGCTTGAAATCACACATTTTAAAGTCACATGCATTCCAATTCTGAGAAAATTTGTTGAAATTACAACAATTATGATGAGCATTTTCACCAAGGCAACCAATGCAGTAAAAAAAAAAAAGGTATAAAGTTTTCAGTAAGATTAACCATCTCACCAGTCACTAACACCCAGCCTCTTCATTTGCCTTGTACATAGATAAGGACACACTACAATTGCGTGGGAGTGACCACTCAGTCCCTCGAGGACTGAGGGAGGCTCTTTCAAAATTCTTCGGCAGGAGGAAGTAGCTCAAAACTCCTCCATCTCCACTATTCCAAAGCTCTTCTGATTCCTACCTTCTTAAACGCATGGTGGAAAACTGCTATCATAGAATCTCACCTGACTGCTGGGACCAGAAGAGCAGACCACGCAACTCGTCTTCTTAAGATGTATTTTTGAAATTCTACTGGTGTAGACTTAGTGTTAAGACTTGGAAAGAGATTTCAAGTCAAGCCAAGCTGTGGAATGACAAAGCCCCAAGCCAGGAGCCCGCCTGCTGGGGCAGGAGCGATTCTGCACCCCGGGAACTGAAGTGCTTCAGAAAATGCCACCAGCTGAGCGAGGAAAGAACATGAAAGTCTGAGGAGAGCAGGCTGAGAAAAATTTGAGTAAGAACTTTACTAGCGATTATTTTCTTCATATGTACAGATACAATTTGACAAAGGGAAAAAAAAAAAAAAAGAAAGAAGAAATTCAGACTCCTCTTTAAGAATCATTGGATTTAAATATATATATATTTATTAAAAAGAGACATTGACTCTATGGCCAAGACATCATGCGTCTCAGAACAGGTTTTTACAGCCATGTTATAAAAACCCCTTAGCAAAGCAGTTATGCACTAGACTTCAAACACATGTACTCCAAGAATGACACTGGTGTGGAGGATCTTGTTTTACATCCATTTATTTTTGTCCCTCAGCAATTATAGCATAGTTTCAATACATTTCTAAAGCTATAGAGAAATACCAGGGCAACTAGAGTACATACAAGCCAAAGTTAAAATGGTAGACAGCTGAATTAAAAAAAAGAAAAAAGAAAAAAGAAAACCAAAACAAACCAAAACAAAAAAAGGTACGCATTCAGCAGGAAATCTACTATACTTCATTCAGTTTAGGCTTTGTTCTTTAGGGAACAAGGTGCTAACGTGCCATTTTCTCATAAAATGAATCATAATTGCTTCCAAAGAGTTTCTGCTGAAAATTTAGGCGGAAGCAAATAAGTGTAACACTAAACTTTCTCCTATAAACTTAGAAGCAACACTTTCTTGAATCAATTTCCACCCTCCAAATACCACTGCTTTTTCTTGCATGAGCCCACTGTTTTATTAAGGCATAATATGCCCTGAGCAATATGCTGGAAATTAGCCAAAAAGCCTAACAATTAAAGGCAAGCACCAAGTGATTATTTTTATAGACAAATTTTGAAATCTGGTTTGTAACTCACCTGTACGTGGGAATAGCACTTGAGGAAAAAAAGAAAATATTGAAAATATTGCTTTTAATTACTTTGAGAAAAAATGGCAGTATTAATTCCCCCTTTCCCCCTCCAGGCCCAAGTTTTCAAATTTATCGTCTAGGTACCTAAGTAGGACCAACATACCAAGACGTAAGTGGGACATCCATTCAGGAGCTTAATTTTTAAGCAACTCAGCGTAATAATTTCAGTGCCCCACCCTAAGCAATTCAAATTAAATCTTATTTTCCTCAAGAGGCAAGACTCTCAGATGCTGGATACCTCTGGTCTTAAAAGCAAGATGGAGCCTGGACAGGAGAACCGTACACGCTCAGACTGCCTTCCAGTCTTCTTTTTAAAGCCAGAAAAGCCTAAAAATGACCAGGTGCAGTGCCCAATTTCTCTAAAAGATTCACAGTTATTAGAGTCCAGGATCCAGGAAGGTAGTTTTCAAAGCTAGTGCCAACAGCACACAAGACTTTCTCTATACAAATTTAGGCAATACTGGCTCGTCCCTTTAAGCCACCAGAGTATCCATAAAAGAAAGACAACCAAATTATACATTTTATTCACATTTATTTTTCGCTTTTAGTGTGCTCACAGAAAATTAGAACACCTTAAGCAGGAGTTTAATAGCAATTTTTGTAAGCAAAGTTACATTCCATCTCTAAGTCAAATTGGTCAAAGCTTCTCCAGTATTTACAAAAAACATGATAGACAAGATGCTACACAAAAAAACATTGCATCTGAAGAGTTTTCCTTTATTTTCAAAGACAACTGGAAAAGAAAGCATTGTCTGCTGTAATCAAAAACATACCACAGTATAAACAGTAACCATTCCACTTATCACAGCTTGGTTGAGTTTAAAATTTGTGTTTAAAAGGTCCAAGATGACTGCAGTTTTACAAAAATGGGCAGGGTGGAAAGAGTTGCAAACTTCATGTGCTTCTGGATATCAAGATTTGTTTTTGTTTTTTTTTATACAATAGTCACAGTTAAAAACACCCTGCTGGTAATACATAATTACACTTTATTAAGGTCATAAACCAGCAATAAACAATAAAGCCTATACAACTTGTATTTCTACTTAATCACTGACTGATACAGCTAACATGAGATAAGTGAAAAGTTCCTATGGTTTAAATGAATTCCTAAGACTATGATCTCTTTATCTGGGTATTGATTTTTTATTTTTTATTTTTTTTTCCTTTTTCCTTTCCTTCTTAATCAAGACTTGTAGTGTTGTAAACCTTATAGAACATCTGCCTCACAAAATACATCGTAATAACTTTCTTTTAAAAAAAAGACTAACCCCTTACATCATTTCTGGCGGGGCGCGCTCCCGGCAAGGGCTGCGCACCCCGGGTTCCCCACGGCGGCCCCTGTCACTTCATTTGATATCCCTTATTGACCCACCCATCTCCTTCATATATGGGCATGTCCATAGACCGATCGGGAAAAGTTTTAGAATATGAAGAGTTGCAGAGTATGGAAAAAAAAAATAATGTCAAAAACCGAAAAAAATAATATAAAAAAAATAATAACGAAAAAACCCGAACCAACCAAAAAAAAACATTAATACTGATGAAAAAAAAAAAAAAGGGGGGGGGGGAAAATCAAATTT
>JAOTQQ010000023.1:69443106-69494288 GCA_026546715.1 Gallinago undulata
TCTTTCTTTCTTTCTTTCTTTCTTTCTTTCTTTCTTTCTTTCTTTCTTTCTTTCTTTCTTTCTTTCTTTCTCTCTCTTTCTTTTTCTTTTTTTTCTTTTTTTTCTTTTTTTTTTCTTTTTTTCTCTATTCCTTTTCCTTTTTCTCTTTTCTTTTTTTTTATTTTTTCCTTTTCTTTTTTTCCCCCCTTTTTTCTTTTTTCTTTTTCTTTCAGATTGGATGTAGCTGCTTTGCGTTAACATACCAGCTAACCCCATCTTTCTGACTGTAATAAACAGTATTCTGAATGGTCTGTTAAGGCTTGCTCTGCTTCAAGTTACTAAAACAAGTTTATCCAAACTATATTGCAACAGGTAGGATTCACAAAAAGATTTTAACTAACAGCAATTGTTTCTTTTACTGGTATATCTGTTGTTAAAATACAGATGGAGACAACCTAAGGAAAAGGCTAGGTGTTCAGTGGTCATAAACTGGCACAGATTCAGTGGAATTAGCAGTTACAATGACCAGAGGTAAGGGCCTGGCTCTCATATAGTTTTTCAGCGATTGAAATAATATATGAGGGAAACTCCACCAAAGGTCCACCTTGCAAGTGTGGTCTTCTGCAGTTGCAAGCAATCACAAATTGCACTGTATGATTCTTTCCAGAAACCATCCAAATTCCATTTAAAAGTTGTTATGTTTTTTGTATCTGACAACCTTTTTGGGAGGCTATTTAAGCATCTCAGACTGCTTGTGGTTGGAACCTATCTTTCTGCTCAAATTTTTGTCAGATACTGCTTATCCATTTGCTTTTGTGACAACACTGTTTTAAAATTGCATGATCACTTATATTTCTCCTTGGCTATATTTATAGAGACCAGCCATCATCACTTTCAGCCTTCCTTCACCGAATAAGCCATCCAAGCCATTGCAGGGTTTCCAAAATTAATGAAGATATTGCTGGGGTGAAAAAAAGCAGCAAAGTTCAGTATGGCCATAAAGCACTTTCTGACTTGCCTGAAGATGACAAATAATTGTGAGTGGAAATAGTATGTATAAACACACTAGGCCTGGATTGCTATGTACATCTTTAGATACCAAAATGTGTTTGAAAATCTTGCTCCCATCAAATGCTAAATAGGTCAATATCTGCAGCTGATACTGTAACTGAAGATTGAACAATACAATTGAGTGAAAAAATATATTTATTTAAATACATTTATTTAAATACAGCAAAGAGAGCACCTCCCAGAATCCCAGAATCCTAGAAAAACACAGTAAATACTCATTGCTAAAGAAATGTGATTCTTATTATTAAGAAGATGTTTTCAGTTTGAATGTGGTGGGTAAGACATGTTTTACTGAACATTAACTGCACCATGTAGGTGGAAGAAGTAGAAACTGTTTAGAAAGGCAAAATGTGCCATAGTTCATTTCTTGAAGGAAGAAGTTTTTCCCACAGTGGGAAAGGTTACTTGAAGCTACTATTTTCTGCTCCGTGTGCTTCTTTGAAGTTGGCGTACAGAACATGTGGATGACAAGACAGGCCACGCTGAAAGAACATTATTAAAATTTGAAAGTTAGGTTGTGCTACCACTGTGACTGCTTTGTTACTGGAGCCAGTTCCCTTACGCATAAACATTATTGCAGAATAATTAACGGCTTAAGTGCTCTGTTTTTTTCAGAAGGGCTTCTTCAGCACTCCTGGAGCAGGACGGGCAGCGCAGGCAGGCAGCCCCTGGCTTGCATTGGGCTGGCTGTTCTGTGTGTGGCTGCATGCTTTGTAAGCCTCCTTTAAAGGCGGAATTACTAATTTCCATCTGGGCTTCCCTCACTGCTTTGTGAGACTGTTTTTTCAGCACGGCTTCTGGAGTTGGACGGTTTATTTCTGCTAAAGCACAGAAAAATTAAACTGAAGGTATCCATTGATTTTTGGTGTCCAAATTGAGTTCCTGAGGAACTGATTTTTGACAGTATCTTACAAAATTTTCTATATTCAAAGTGCAGTTCCCACTAAGCTAAGTCACAAAGCATGGCTTTTTTTTCTAAATCTGATCCCTGGTACTTGTTTTGGACAGGCTGGGATTTCGAGCTGTCACTGGGGGCAAAGCCCTTCCCTCAGAACAGCCCAGGGTGGTGAGAGGACCCCAGAGAACTTTGGTTTGGTTTTTGCTGCCTTTCTCCACAGTACACATGCTTTCATTAGCACCAGCTTTGTGTAAGGGTGGAGAGGAAATTTTTGCTGCCTTTCTTTTCAGAGGTCTCGGTTTTATCCTGGTGTACATATAATAAGGCATTTGGGGGATCAAAAAAATAATAATATCAGAGCAGCAGAAATGCCCCCTGGCCAGGTCTACTCCTGATTTACACCTTCAAGACTAACATCAAGGAGACACCCAATGTATACATTAAAGTTTGCTTGTAGCTGCAATGGACTTCTTCGTTTGAACTGTCCCCATTTTCCCTTCCTCCCTCCTTCCATTCTTCCCTATGAAAGCATGTTCTTTGCTTATGGATAGAAAGGAAAATTTTCCTCTTTAAATACCCTTATGAAACTCTTTCAGGTTCTATGTTTGAGGTATGTCATATTTGGAAACTTTTCAGGTTTTTCCATACTTCTGTACAATGTATATTTTTTTTACTGTTAAGCCATCCTATATGAGTTAAAATTCTTACATTTTACAGCATTTTAAAGGAGATAATTTTGTCATTAATCCAAAAACTATGCAGCAGGCTATTTTTCATACCACATCACAATTCTCCTCCTACTCGTTCTTAAAGGCAATCAAAAATACCAGATGTTTTTCCTGCAACATCTGGCTCCCTGGCACAGGCTTCTGAAGCAGCGTTTGCAGCCTTAAATTCATGTCTTGGTTTTGTCATTTAGTTTACTGATGGGTGGTTGGAGTCACTGGTGGCACAGGGGCCAGTTTGCTTTGACAACTCTTTCAGTCTGAAAGAAGGAGGTGTCCTTGCAGGTCTTTTGGGATTCTGCTCAGAAATTTTTTGGTACTCAGGAATGTGACGAGCTCAGCCACCTCAGCTTCCTGTCTTGCAGCAGTACGTGCAGCAGTATTAGTGCATGTGGCCCCAGAAGTGTTCCCTGCTCAGCCTCAAAAATGTGGCCACTCATGTCTAAATAATTAGCTGTATTCTTGCAGAACATGCTGCCAGGCGTCCAGAGTCATTGTGCCAGACTCTGTCCTGGGGAAAGAGGACAAAATGTGATGGGAGGGAGCTAGAAAGGGCCATGCTGCCACGCTTTTCATCTTTTCTTATATGTTTCTTTTTTACCCATAAAATCTTGCTTCTCTCATGTCCTCTCCACTGTACTTTGATCACCAAGTATATGTTTTGACCTGTCTCTTATGGGGTGTACACAATGCAACAGGTCCATAGGATACCTGCTTTTCTTATATTGATTGATTGATTGATAGACTAACTCTCACCTAGAACTTGTGCCATATGTACTGGGGGCCTTGATGACTAAGGTAGGGTTCCAGGTGAGTGTCCTAACTATTATCTTTTGTCTGTTTCAGGAGAGGAGATCTTTCTATTTCCTTCTTGTCCTTCCCACTCCTCTATAGACCCAGAGAAGGTCTGTGTTCATCCCAACAGGGAGAGAAATAAACATTGTGTTGGTTTTCCTGGATTGGAGAAAATCCTTTCTCCCTGCTTGAATGGTAAAGCTGCTGTTATCAAATGCATATGCTACTGCCAGCAATATGTCTCAGCTGGGGGCACATGCTGCTCACTTTTCATCAAAGAAGCAGAGGGAAATGGTTCCGTGGAGCATACTCTGCAGTTGCCTGCTGAAACCTCGGAGACTGGCTCTGAATTTCCTGCTTTGAAACATTTTGCTGCTCCAGCAGAACAGTTCATGTAGCTGGCATGAGGCAACCACACCTCTCTCTGGGTTCCAGCATGGTTTCCCATATGTGCAGGATGTGGCTCTCTCTGTCCCGTCTCCTCATAGTTATTTGTTTGTGTAATTAAATCTTCCACACCAACATAAGAGTTCTTGCATGCTTTTATGTAAGACGTGGTTTACAGTTGGAAATACCATCATCCCCTTAATTTGCTATGTGTATGCTCCCCTCATGTCATTGCTGGTACTACCTGTGCAACATCACAAAGGTCTTATTCTGCTGCTTTTTACCTGCACGTGTGGCTGGTGCTGGGTTAGATCTTTCCCACAGTACTTAACTGAGGATTTTAGCTTACACCT
Source organism: Gallinago undulata (assembly GCA_026546715.1). NCBI lineage: Eukaryota > Metazoa > Chordata > Aves > Charadriiformes > Scolopacidae > Gallinago > Gallinago undulata. The sequence goes on from JAOTQQ010000023.1 coordinate 69,447,315, forward strand.
CATGTGGGGTGATGAATGTGATGGCCGAAGCAGGCACCTCATCAGCCCAGCTTGTATTTTGGAGGTTGCTCCCCAAAGCAGAATTCTCATGAAGCAGGTCTTAAAATTAGCTTGCTTTACTAAATTGACTATAAACACTACAGCAGCTCCAGGTCTGCCTCAAGCACTGCCCAGCTACCCCTGTGAGAGCAGCAACCCTTCAAGAAGGGATGAAACAGATAATGGAGCATCATGCATGTTTCAGCCATCTGACTTTTTAATCCCCTACCACATGTGAGTGAGAACCTTTAGATGTTTTACAGCATCTCTTGATTTTGGGGAAATATGTACAAGACAACTGTTAAACGTACTAAATAAATTGCCACTAGTAGGACTTTGGGTATCTTGATAAATCAATACATGTGAAATGGGAAAGGATTAGCATGAGAAAAGGTTACTAGAGACCAGCGCAAGTGAGCAGGGGATGAAAGAAAGAGAAAAACAAAGACAGCGAACATAAAACAGAGTGAGGCAGTAGCCATGAGGTTTTCTGCAAGTGGAGGTGAACTTCTGTTCCTCATCCTCTGGCCAGGTGGGGCTCTACTAAAGCTTGTTTTTTAATCCATCTGAAACCTTGGAGAAGAGATAGATGCATTTTTCCAGCTCTGAACAAGCATAAGCAGAAGTCAGCCTCTGACAACAGAAGTGAACTGAATAATTTGTCATGAGTGATAGTTTAACGTCCTACTCCTCCTTCAGGGCCAGAAGTCTCAGGCCAAATCTCCACTGCCTTGCAACTTTTTTTGTGCTGGACACAATGGTGTGGGACACAGAGTGGGATCCAGGCTGGGCTGTTCAAACAGGCACAGTAAAACACGCAGGGTACACCTTTGTTTGCTAACAACGGTTTCTAACAGCTCTGCCAAAGGGTGCGTGTGAAAGAAGGGAAAGGGTAGGAAGACCAAGGAAACAAGGAATCTCTGCCAGTGAAGAAACGCTGCAATGTAGATGTGAGCAAAGGCTGTGAGGAATGGTTTGTGCTATTTTACAGAAGTTAGACCTTTGGTAGATTATGGCAGTACTTGTGCACTGCCGTAACCGTGCCATTGTGAGATGTGTGAAATGGCCTGGTTGTTTTACTTCAGCACATAAATTCAATACTGAATACAGTTTTTTGTTTTGTCCGGTACAGATAAGGAGCCTGCCACTGATACATCCTGGGGATGAGTCAGGGTGGTGGTGTGATGAATTCTTTATCTACACCACATACACATAAAAATGTCCACTTCTTCTCAATCACAGTTACCAATATTGAGAGCCCTGCTCCATCTTTCACTCTTGGTACTGTATCTATTATTAGAATCTCTTACTTTCAGCAGATTTAATTGGTGTGTTACTAAATATGGTGCTATGGCAACATGCCTGCCCCAGGATCCCCTATGCTGCTAGGCCTGGTGCAGCTGAACTAATAGAAAAGGCTAATGGGAAAGTCTAATGACCATTTTTAAAGCTTAAATACCAGTCATTTAATCTGATACTCCACAGACTACCAGTTGGTTCCTTGGGATGTTCATGGAGCAGTTAAATACAAAATAAAATTTGCCATCCGTGGAGCTGCTTTACAAGTGTTCTGTAACACTGGAAATCTTCAAAACTCTGTGAATATAGTATTCAGCAAGTGATATCTGACTGGATTTTCCCCTCCCCCCTCAAAAAATTTAATGTGCACATGCACTGCCACGATGCATAGGAAAAATCCTATGGAGCAGTCCAGCATACACAATCTGTCAGACCAAGAAGAAATAAAGGTCTGTTGTTAATTCAGACAAATGGTCAGCAGCTGCAAAATAGTTTCCACAAGAAACAGAGCAAAACCCTCTTAGTTATGGATAGAATTTTTTACCATTTTCTGTTGCCTATTCCAGGGCCAAAATATACTGCATATATTCCTACATAACTTTTATTCATATTCTCTGCTAATTCAGCGCTGTAAGCCATAGCAATGAAAAGCCCTCTTTAAAGTAAGAAAAGCCTGGTGATTTTTACACTGCTTTTCAATATTTTAAACAAACCAATTGCCCCAGTCACAACCTTGCATAGAGTAAAAATGCCCCAGCAGCACACTGAACGTTGCAATTCTGCATTCTCCGTGTAAGACTGCAGCTGTGGTGGTGGGCAGGGGCCTGAGCATGCTTGCCAGCTGGGTATATGGTCACAGAATCAGGGTATCTCATAATTGCATTCCAGGATAGCTGTCATTCTCATTGTGAGGGTGCTTTTCTTACCTACATCACTTTATGTGCGTCACAAGGACACCCTCTGTTTCTAATACATGGCTACTTAGGAGAATGGGGGGAGTTTTAATAGTTGCAATGCAAAATATGCCAAAAAAAGGGCAAAACATAGTGCTATCCAGAGCCTTTGCTGCTGCTGTGATGAGCTCACAGCTTCTGATGCAGGTTTCTGTACCTGAGGGATGGTTAACAGGGACTGCAGAAGTATCACAACATCTTTAGTCTCTCTTTGTGGCTTTACCATCACTGGCAGCAGAGATTGCCAGGAAGCTGTGCTGGGGTCAGACCCTCCTTTCCTAACCTAAAGGTCAGTGTTTGGGTCTGTGTTATTCAGCTCTGCATTCTCAGGTGACATGGAAGCAAAAGCCTCTCTTGACTTCTATCCCTTAATGACTGTTTCTCGGAATTTTGTCAGGACGGTATTGGTGTTCCCCTGTACAAATTCCAGAGTGAAATATGGACCTTTATTATTTAAATTACTCATAGCAAGCTGAGTTTTATTCTGCAAGATACACTGAATCAAATCTATTTGGGGTTTGTCTTCTCTTAAAACATAATTTTAGCCAATAGGCCAGGAGGAACTTGAAGGGCTACTGGATTATTGTAGCTTAAAATATCCATATTGTCCTTTGTAGGCTGATAAAGAACACGTCATCTGCAACATTTTTACTGCTTTTTAAAAACCCAAACAACAAGAAAATAGTCCTTAGTTGTCCACCTGAGACACTTTCAGTAGAGCACAGCTGTGGATTTGGATGTTGAATAGACATACGTTTCCTCCAAGTTTAGAGAGTGTGGGGTCTTTCCCTTGCCCACTGCTGACTACAGTGCCTGGCAAATTTAAGTGTATCTGCATAAACTACAGGATGCCATTGCTTTCCTCTCATTTCTGTCAAAATCTTACAGGAAAGTTCTCTCATCCGAATCTGTTGATTCAGCCCCAAAGACGTGTACTCTGTGAGAACTGCATGGAAACAAGTCAAAAGAATTTGAAAAGAGCCTAACATTTAATAGAGACTGAAGCAAGTAAGCTGTAAACACAAAATATTTCTAGAACTGTATCTCCAGTGCACTAACACTATTTTCATGAGTTATTATCACCTATTTTAAAGAAGATCCCCATTTCTATACAAATGAAATGACATCATGTAAGCTACATAAGTGCCACAGACCTAGTAGCAAATTTGTGAAGATGTGGTTTATTGCTGTATTTTCATGGGCACCTGATTTAAATATTTGAGACTGGTCCCCCATGAGCTGTGGGTAAGGATGTGGAGTCCTCTCGGCTGAGTAGGATTTATGTTGTCATAAGTTCAACCTTGTGGGCTGGTAGCACTGAACAGGTGTACATTGTCCTTCTGAAGCAAAGGTGGTTCCATGCAAGTTCTCTGCTGCCACGATAAGGGTGAAGTTCAATACATGCATTTCTTGTTTAAGAGTCTTAAAATTTTTCAGGGTGTGAATTGTTTCAATGTCACTCCCAGGAAAGGGTCAGCCTCCTCTGAGAGGTTCAAATGACAGTATGTTTGGCTGCATTTCTCTTACTCAAACCAAACCAAACTCAAACCAGTTCTTAGACCCTAATGTCAAGTAATTATAGAATCATAGAAACATCCTTGAGCTCCCCTGGACCTGGTTTGTTGCTCTCATTCTTGAGATATTAAAGAGTTCTTTTAAAGGGAAAGAATATGTTACTGCTGTGATGGAGAAATTTTATGAGATGCTTTTCATAGATGCGTATAGATGAGTGTAATGGGCCAGATCCAGAGTGGGATCTTCAGCAAAGTGATGATGGTTCAGCAAAATGATGATGGTTAAGCTCAAAAGTTGTGTGCCTGTCTCCAAAGATGAGGTTTACATTGCTGCTTTTCCTGTGCTTTGAATGTGGGAGAGTTTGTGGTTGTGAAGAGGATTTGCAACAGCCAGGACACCAAGTGAAGGAAATGCTGGAGACAGTTGTGCTTCTGCAGGCCTGTCTCTCAGTTTAACTCAGTCCTGATACTGGTATCTCTGTGAAAATGGATTTCCTGCCCGAGACCACTTTCCGCACTTTGGTATCAAAGACAACTGGCCTCTGAGCCTTCTCAAGGTGGGAATAGTAGTGTGAAGGTACGTGAAGGTAATGGGCAGTGTTTTATCTTTCCAGGAGCTGTGATGAGCAATCACCTTACATGATAAATTGCTCTTCTCTGAGAAGTATTACTTGGAGACACGCAAATGCCACCTCCTGGATCTTGCAAGCAAATATTCTCTCCAGTTGGCAAAGTGGGCTGAGCTGATTCCAGTTTGCTGTGAGACTTTTCCTCCTCTCTCTGTAGGTGCTGGGTGTTTAATTCATGTAATTCCCCAGTCATTTCTCAGCTGAATACACGAGAAGTAAGCTTTCTTATTTCCTTATTAAAAAAAAAAAAGTGGAAATGGTAATTTTTGTTTCTCTACTGAGGAAACAGTAGTCGTTTCTCTTATTTCTTTACAGAAAAACAAATAGAAATGAACTGACCTTAAATTGTTTCATGGGAAACTGCAGCTTTCAGGCAATTTCAAGGGATCATTTGTTCCTTCTGTTGACGTGGTCTGTGGCTGTAGAAGAGAGAGTGCAAACTTTTGTGCCTCCTCTCCCAGCAGTAACACAGAACATATCCTTTTTGAAACTACTACTTCACTGAAGTGTTTACAAATATTACAAGAGGGGGGAGAGATATTTTTCTGAGGTAATGACTTTACCCAGAAATGACAGTGTGTCTAACGCTGGCATATGTCTGCTGTGCTGGGAACTTGTGTCCAGTGTGCTGTTTTTTCCTCCTGTTGAAAAATGAAGGTGTCTATTTGAAGTCTGGAGTCAAATAAACAGTGATGCCACAACAGGTCACATTTTGACTTCTGTAAATTAGTCCAAAGCAATGGGACCTCATGCAGTGGAAGTGCATCCAGGGCAGGACGTGACCAGGTTGGCATGGGGCAGGGGGGAACTGGGATTTCCCACAGAAGAGCTAGAAATAAAATGGGAATTCAAGATGAAATTCTAAAATGAAAATCAACTAGGAAGCCCAAAACAGGATAATAATACATCCCACTTCTAAGTGATATTTATGTAAAAATTCAGAAATGTTCTTTTCTCAAGCACTTTTTACTTCTGACCCTGTGAAATGTTTTAAATCATTAAAAGCTTTTTGTGACTTGATAAATTCCAACTCATATAAACAATCAGATTATGTCATTGATTCAAGTTGCAATTATAAAATCTCATTGAAGACTTAATTGTAATTCTTCTACAACAATATGTTTAGAACTGATCAACATAGATATTTGTCTGATGTTTTACCATTTTAAGGAGTTTGCTATTGCTTACTTTATTCCACTACAAGTGTTTAATAAGTTGCCTATTTCAAAACACCCAGTGGGATTTTAAATGTGCCTTTTTTTCCCTGCAAAATTCTTCAATCTCTGAGCTACAGGTTAAAACGAATAATTACCCTACTGTACCAAGAGCTTCTGGATTTAATAAATAAATATCACTTCAGTTTTCAGTATGGATGAGCGATAGTTCAAATTAATATTTGCAGATAATTACATTAGACATCTTTCAGAACCCATTCCACTAAAAAACCTTCTAAGACCATCATGAACGTAATTAAGCATAACTAATACTCTTAATCATATATACACTGTGAATTTAAAATAGTTTTATAGCATTTGCTATAATGTGACTGCTGCTTCAGAACTGAATATGAGAACTGATTCTAGCTAGCACCTATAGAAAAATTATGTCTGGAGTGACATAAGTCATGCTTTAAATATGAGCAGGTTGTGAGCTGTAGCAGTTTAAGCCCATCTCTAAGTGTACCAGACAGGTCTTTGTGTATTCATATGCATCTCTGTTTTACAGGACTGCAGCAGATAAACTTGCCTGATCTCCCTATGGCAGTTTTGGGCATTTTTGCCTCAATTTCTTCACTTGGCCCCTCTGCTGGATTCTGTTTCTCCACCAAGGAACCAGCAGCTGGGAGCCCCAGCCCAAACACCACTGCCAAACTCACAGTTTAGATAACCTTGCCTTTATTATCCATCAAATGCAAGCCAAACTTTCACCAAAATGGCTGAGACATGGGCACAAAATCTGTTTTTGTTGTCTGGGAGAAGTGGCCTTGGACACTGGACAAAGTCAACTGCTGGGCAGGTGAGAACTGCTTGAAATCTATAGATTTTCCAGAGTTTGTTGCTTTACTTACCTGAAGCTGCTTTATATCTTTGTATCACTTTTTCTTTTCTGTTAATTATTACTCCCTTATTTCCCAGCAGTCACATTACACTTCAATCTTCTCTTACATAAAGCTCCACTGATGTGATTCTATTGAGTTCATATTATTCTGGATTTATAGAAGTAAAAGCAATGCTCAGAACCAGTGTGTCTTCCAGTTCCATTTTATCTTAGTAATTTTTATTTATTTTAAAAATTTTAAAAATTTATAAATATTTTTAAAATATATACATTAAAAATTATAAATATTTTAAAATGGGAAGAGGTCTTTTATTAAGTAAGATAAAATTCTCATTATAACAACTTGAACATCAGTGTCCTACATCAGTGGTCTTTTCTACCTGAAACTATATTTTCCATGACAGTGTCACAAAATATTGTCTTATTAGTGTATTCCCTGTGACCACATAAAAAAGTTGAAAAGTTCTGCTTATTCGTCCTTGCTAATTTGTGCTCTACATTGCTTCCAAAAACAAGGAGACAAGTGCTAAACGTTAATGGACGCTCTGAATGAAAACATAATTTTATCTGTGAGACCCCTTACAAAGTTAGAAGTCAGCCTTAGAAAACAGATCTTTTGAAATTCCCTATAAAAAGAAAACAAGGTTCTTTTTTCCTCTTCATGGATATCAAAGGAATTTTGTATGTGAATGAAAGCATCTGGCTCTAATTGTGTTAAATAGCCTTAAGCATTTGACTTTAACTATAGAAGCTAAGGAATTCCACTATGGGTATCATTTCTTCATATACCTTTCAGATGCAGAAGGAATCAGGATGCTGTTCGTATTTCAACAACCAGCCCTAAAAAGACAGAAACATGGCAGAAGCAGAATATTACAGTAAGTTTTAATTTTGGAACAAACAACACGCTCCGCATGGATCGAAACAGGAAATTGATACAGAAACTGGAGTCTTTTCTTAAATCGATTTGGCCTGATTGTTTTGCATTTTCAGTCTCAGACATAAAGAATGCAGAGTATTATGCATACATTTACACTTATCTCTTAACAGTAGGAGTGGCACATGCTATACTGTGCATGATTTAATTTTCAGCTCACACATACTGCAACCCTACCAAAGCGCTTTAGACAATAGCTTTTCTTTGTAGTTTGAGTATACATGTGGATATTCCTGAAATTATGTATGCTTAGGGAATTATATTTTAGAACAAGAATGGAGGGCTGAGGGACAATAAAATCCCATAAAATAAAATTTAATGACAGACTGCCCTTTAAGATGAAGTCTTTCCTTTCATTGCAGTGTTCATTCATTTCAATGGAGTGTGAATAAACAGAAAGGAAATAGCTTTTGGCCTGATGAGCCCTGGGAGGATGTTTCTGTACAAGAATACTTTGTATGCTGTACATCCAGACAGTTTTCATTGCACTGGCTGGAAGAGATTGCCAGGCATTAATGTTATTAGTGAAAAATGCTGAAGCTGAGGAAGATAAATCCTCACCTAAATGTTATAGCTCAAGCAGTTAAGAAGTCCAGTGAAACTGTGATATAGTTTTAAAGAAAAGAGGACATGAAAAATGAGTTTGTAAGCAGAAGCTGTCACTATTTACAAATGGCTTTAGCAGTCCAGAATTATACCTGCTGGAAATGTGATTCTACAAGTTATGGAGTGCAGTGGCCCTGATCTAGCAACGATATGATTTTGTGTCATCCGTGCCCCACTGATGCAATGCCTTACAGTTCTGATGTACACAGCAAAAACCGATCAGCACCAGAGACTTTCTTAGAGAGAGCTTCACAGCACTGGGCTGTGTTAGTGCCAGGTTCCTAGCCCCCTGTTTAATCCACCCTTGCTTATGATTTAAAAAAAAGCCCATGTTTGTTTACACATCCTGCCCAAGTAAGGCAGGATGGAACTAAAAAGCAAAAAAAGAGAGCTGTCTGCATACTAAATTATTAACGAACCCATTCACTGCAAAATAGTTTAAACAAAAGCAGTAAGACATGGCATCTTGGTTGCTGTTATTTAGTTTCATATGGACAGTCCTTTGTGTTTACAGTCGGTGAGTTGTGTGAGTTCAGACAACTCTAGGCTGAGCTATTTTGTCCTTGTGGTATTTCAGATTTCACACCTCATGCTGTAAAACTTTCCAGGACCAGCTCTGTGCTTTGAAGTATACAGTGTATGGCAGTAAACATTAACGAGTCGTAAATATATTTGGCCAAAAAAACCCCAAAACATTTTACAGATTATGCTTGCCTTAGTCTGTGGTGATACCGTTCATTATTCTGCAATTTCAAGAATGTGTAGGATGGCAGACAGCTCAAAATCATGGTGCTTTGATGAAGCAATCAGAGTTTATAGAAAATTTTTGTCTTAAAGACTTAAAATAAACAAATAGATGTTGAAACAAATTATTGCGGCTCTGTGTTTTCTTGACCCAAATAGTTAAAAGGTTTTTGCTGCTGCTTAACCATGAAGTAATTCCTATTCAAATGAAATTGTCACAACAGCAAACAGACTCTGAAGAATACGACAGTTAAAAGTGTGATGTTTAAGAGCTAATATTTTAATGACTATAACGCATGCCAGCTTATGTTAACAAAGGGCTAGTCTAATGAAGGCAGTGTGTAATTGTTTGCCCTGGATGCCAGCTGTCAGCCTATAGATACTGTGCATTCAGTTATACAGAGCTGAAGATGAACGCACAGCGTGTCAGTACGGATGCGCTTACGCCTCTGCACGAAGCGACGTTTTGATAGACTTTGGGAATAACAGGTCAAGATCACAGCCATCCTGACTTCAGTGTGTCCGTGGTGAGAGCCCCTCGCATAACTTTGGCTGATTCCCCATGCGCTGGAGAGAGGTTTCGGTGCCAGCAAGGCCTCTACGCTGGGCTCAGAATTAAAGGTTATCATGGGGCTTGGGTATTTTCTTCCTTGCTGTTTTCTCATAGCCTGTAATGGCAGCGACGTCTTCCTTGGCTCCCTCCGCCCGTGCATTCCTATTCCTTCTGTTTTTCAAGTCATCCCTCTTTTCCTCCTGAGCCCCTGGGTAACGTTAAACACTCTGTTTCCTGTCTTAATTGGTGTGGCCTCCTCACACTTATTTAAGGTTTCAGTCCTGTGATTAGAGCCTTTGCAGGCTGACTCTAGAGAGTTTTGTAGACTTGCTGGGAAATAGATTGGCCCTCTGCATGGGTCCACTTACAGGACTATGTATTAAGTGCAAAGTCTTCGTAGAAAGAAACTGCTTAATTATGACAATAGCAATACCAGAAACATGAAAAAATGCGCGTATATCTACAAGTACGCGTAGTGAGGTTGATACATGAAGGAGCAATTCTTCCCAGAAAACAATACCAAGCACAAAAGATTTATTTTTTAATTACAAAGTAAAATATTCCAAAATTGTCTAATTGATGGATGGGAAGCTTTAGCAAAGTGCTGAACATAAGGGAACCTGACATTAAGTGTTTGGTACGCTGCCATGACATTTGCTGAATTTTATTTTTATGCTGAATTTAAACCATCAGCGCTGCTAAATTTGATTCTTAGAGAAATAATGCAAAATAATGGAAACATAAAATAGAAAAGAGTGTAACTCTTGTGAATATGGTCAGGTAGTATATTTTATATTTCTGAAAATGATTAAAAAAAATATTTATTTTCTTTTGCTTTGAAATTCCTCTACTTACAAATGTTCTTTAAGAATTAGTGGATTACTTTAAAGAACAATCCTTTAGCTTTCCTTCATTTTAAATCTAGGCTTTTCAGTATATTCACTCTCTTTCTTTCATCTTTTCTCTTTGTGGAAGGAGGAAATAAATACCGCTGATTGATGTGAACATTTATATTAATCCTCAAGATGCTGACGTTCAGTAGGCTTGATCTATGCATTTTGTTAAGTTGCAGTAGTGGCAAATTATTGCCATCATTCAGTAATTGCCTTTGCAGATGTGTGTTGGTAAGATAGGTATTTTTGGGGGCTTTACCTGTATTAGAAGGATAACTTGTACTAGCCTTTGGTTTTACCTCAGGTATGTCACTGAGACATAATTTTCCTGAAGAATCCATATGCACTATTGTCCTGCTTTACTTTTGAAGAAAACGATAGAAAGCATAAAAGCTGATGCTATTACACATCAGTCCAGCAACCCTGAGAGGACCTCTCCTCACCTTTTCTTGAAAGGGGAGGTGGCCTCAGGGCTAAGGGAGCAATTCCTTTCCCCCGCATGGTCTCCTCTCTGCAATACCTGGGGGTACATGGAGGCACTTTGTTCTCCCCATGCCTCTTTCCAAACACAGGCATCTGAGTTCCTTGCTTATGCTTTATTTAAAGAAGAGATTTTCTAGGCTCAGTTGGGAGGAGCAGATTCTACCCTCCCCTTCCTTTCCTGCAAATTCCCCTCCTTCTCTGCTTCCTATCAACAGTGAACAGAGCAGGAAAGTTTTGCATCTTTGAGGAGGCAGGATTCCATCTGAACTCCCCTGCGTTTGCACAGAGCCTCGTATAATGTTGCCTTAGGAGTCACCGGAGCGATGGTATACCCTCTTCTTGAAACTCAGCAAAAGACAGAAACTTTCTCCAGGAGAACAGAGTTCTCAGGATACAACTGAATCCCAGAACAGTACATTCTTAATCCAAGCGAACCTTGGCTAAAATAGATAACAGGGATTAAACTGTCAATGAATTGGTCTTTAGTTCAGATTAGCAGTTCAAATTCTGCTACATTCAGCTGCTTATTCGACTGCTTTGCATTATTCCATCAGCACAAAGCAGCAAGTGAGTATGTCCCAGCACATTTCTTGTGATATAGATTTGTTTAATAATTGCTTAGCCAGTTTGATTTGCCTCTTTTATAAGTCACCTCAGTGAGACAGCAGTAAGCTGGAAAGGTTTGCAGTATAGCAGCTCTAAGAAAATTTTTGCCTAAGGGAGCATCATGTGTTACAGAGTGATGAGAAAAAACCAAATCTTTGAATGTTTTCTTCAGTTTGATTGCAATGTCAATAGTGCTTACTGCAAAACATGCAAACATAAGATTTCTCCCATTTTCTATGCAACTTGCTTTCTCATACCTTCTCACTGTTTTACCTCACAGTTTAAGTCTATCAATTCTCTATTTCAAGATGTGAAAAATCTCTCTAGAATGAGCACCCCATGGAGCCAATTATTTGCATGATTTGAAATGAGGAATTTGTCAAACGTAACCCTTTTTTCCCATCCTTTAACAGACAAGCTCCCACAAATATGTTTGCTGCTTGAAATTGCCTGTCAATGTAAAGAAAAGTCTTGTTAAAAAGAACTACTGGAAAGAACCTTCTAATTTCTTACAATAACAAGCTTTTGGGGTGTCAAGGTTGTGTTCATATATACTTTGAGTTCTGGTACAAGTTCTGTCTTATTCCCGAGTCAAACATTTCCCAGGACTTGCTCTTACATAGCAAAATGGTTAGAGCAGTGCTATAAAAAGTGGTGAATGCAATAAAAATGACAACGCATAAAGGCAGCTTAGAGTAATATGGAACTAATTTATTGAACATAAATATAATTTTCCATACCATACAATTTATAATTAAGCAGTTTTAGAAACTGCATATACAGCAGCAAAAATAAGAACATGGACACCTTACTGAAATCACAGCAAATTTGTCAGTGGCTTCTCTGGGAAGGTATCGAGGCCTAGGATTGTTCCTTAAAGACCATTGATAAACAGAAAAGCACATTCCAAAATGTGATGATTGCAAGCACTTAGCAAACCGCGTACATAATTTGCTGAGCATGGAGTTTGTAATATACAAATTGTGCTCACAAAATGGAAAGCTGAGCTTTAGTCCAGATAAAATTATAAAAGATATCTTTTTGTTTTCTATTTAAAACTAGTCCACATATTGTTTGTACACTGGTTTTATTTTATGACAGTTTATGAACATATGATAAGCTGATCAGACCACTTGCGTTTTAATTAAGTAGGCATATTTGAATGATTTACAGTGATATAAGTGAATCAAGTTCTACAGTGCAGTCATTAAAGCTGCTAAAAAACCCCAGTGTATAAATAAACTGTAGGATGTTGTTTGATCAATTGTCAGAAGAGAGGGTAAGTTTCTCTATTATTATTGGCAGAACACAAACTGCATAGTGTAATCTTTCAAGATAAAGTAAATACATTCTTTTGCAATTAGGCTTTAAACCAAATCCTAATTATAAAGGATTTGTAGTATTAATTTGCCATAGAACAGTAAATACATCAGGAAGAATTTAACCTATGAAGAGAAATACTCAACTTTAAGGCATTTTACACAGAAGGTTTTGAACTGATAAAAAGGTAGAACTTGCCAGTGTAAAAGATGCACTTGTTCAGTAATGGGTGATTCTTACTGAATCTTTAAGCTATGGGACAGGAGGTTTGGGTCTTCAGTCTCCCTTGCATGAACTTCTAAGCTTTAAAAAGTACAAGATATGGAAGGGATTGGAGACTAACTGCATCTCAAGAGGATGGTGTACAATTCTTGGAACCTCCAGGGACCGTGCATGCATTTGTGGGAAATATTTCCTTATAAAAGCAAGGATCAAGTTTGACTTCAGTGTAAGCTACAGGCTGTCCACCAGAAATCTAAAGTTCCCTGTCTGTTGTTTCACTTCAGGCACTTGAATTGGCCAGTTTTAGGCCAGCCTTACAAACCATATTTGTTATGTGCTTATCTTTTTAAAATTTATTAAAAATGAAATGCACCTAGTTACCCAGCTGTCAAAACGGGGATTTGCGCGAATAAAACATAAATTATGTTTATCCTGGTATTTGGCTTCTCCTCTGAAATTGAGAATTAGTATAATGAAGGATAGCGGCTGTTCTTTATCAAAGCCAAACCGAATCAGGACAGGAATATATGGAGCTGTGATTACATATTTCAGTAGTTGGCTTCAAATTTCAGGTGATGATTTAGAAGCAGTCAAATAATGAAGGACAAGGTCCTTGCTGGGTGATGTTTCCAGCATGTTCAAGAGATTGCTTGTATAGAAAGGGTCTATATTTGAAACATTTTACCTCTGCTCTGAAAGAAGAGTGGTGTTCAAGCAAAGGCTACCTTCCTTCAGCCAACAGCCAGAGAGGAATGATTGTAGCAGCTAGGAAAAAAACTCAACCTTGTGACTTTTTTGGATAGTTCCATTTTTCTTGATTACAAGGTTACTTGAAGTCAGTTTGAACTCTGCAGGTTGGAACAGTATTCCAGGAGTGTTTTATTAGATCTAGCTATTTTAATAATTCTTTCTATTACCAGGTATTTTAGAGCAGTAGCAAACTATATACCATGAGGAACCATGACCAGTCTCTTCCATAAAGTTTCATAGGAAGAATTTCCTTTGTGCACAGCTTGGCTGGAACAAAGCAGAATCCATAAAAAGTTTTTATGTTGACTCCGTAAGATTACATGTAATGGAGCTACCTTCTCTGTAATAAAATGCCTGCTTGCTCATATACCTCTGTGTGAATGCCAAAAGCAGTTTCCCGTTGTATCAAATACAGAATGTGTGTAGTTCTGCTTAAATGGGATAAATTTTTCTTTTTTTAAAATGCTGATGTATTAATTAAGCCTCGTTGCTTTCCACTTTGTAAGATAATTGTTTTTTCTCTTTATTTTTATTTCCTTTCTATTTTTTTAGGAGGAGAACCTAAAAGAAAGATCAAATAAAATGGAAATTATTGTAAAACGAGCATAACCTTTAAAATATTTAAGCCGGTAAAATTCACACTCGCATCAAAGAACTGAAAATAATACTCAGTTTAAGTTTCTTAGTTCCCATACAATGGATCACTCAGCTTAATTAGAGGTATGTTAAAGTAGACAAATGACATTGCTATGTGAAGTTTTCCTGATCAGGAGCAATGCACGTTTCCCTGTATCAATCTGAACCACATGCACACACAGTGCATATTGTGTGTATACAATGCATGCGAAGTGTGTTGTGTATCCACGTGCATACACAAATATGGTACGTTAAACTCGATAAGCAGAAGGGGCAACAGCCATAGATGGGCAAAGCAGCAAGCTAAATGGCAAAGCATGTGGCTAGGGGTAGGATAGTTGTGGCATGTATAGTTTACTTTAGGCAAGGCCTAAAACTCATGCTGTATTTTATTTTTATAAATAAACATGCATTTGCTTCATTTTTGGGCCAAAACACACACACAGTGAACGCAGAAACAGTGAAGACAGAAACATTTGTAGAGAGCTGTGAAGTGACTTTCAGACCTGAATGAGGATAAGTTAACTGTGCACTGTAAAATGACAGTCTCATTAAAAGCACGAGTGCTGAAACAGACATTTCTGAGGCATATCTGATGAAAAATATGGTGTGAGGCGTGCTATAGGATCGCACTGGCTAGTCAGTCAGAGTGGTGTAGAGATGCCAGGAGTCAGCCAGTTACTGTGACAGTGGCTGTGTGAGGCAGCCAAATGCTGTCTGGTCCTAATTTTCTGTGGCTTTTCATGGGTGGGTGAAGAATCTTACTCTATTTCCGGAATGTATTTTTCCAGTCATAGTTGCTGTTGTTGTTTTCCTTTCAAAGTGGCCTGTACCTATCAAAACAACATAACTGATGAAATTTCCTACCTCCCTACTAATGTTAGAAACTCATGCAGTATTATTGAGCCTTTTCCTTATTATTTAAGGGGAATATTTAATAAATTTTGGGCCTGCTTCAGGTTTCAGTGGCACAGTTAGAGCCTGGAGACAGAAAATTTCTCTCATCTGAAACGCTGAGATTAAGAAATGTTCATATCAGACAGCAAACACCTCTAGTGGAAATGCAGACATAATATCTGAAATACACCTTCAAGTTGCTTTCTGTTCCCCTTTCATACATCAGCCCCTGTGGCCATTCTGAGTTTTTAATGACAAACAACTGCCTTCAGCTGCCCACCCCATGCTGCTATCAGACCTTCATAGCAGAGGCAGCAGGATGGGGGTTGTATCACTCCGTGGCTTGGTGTTAAATCCCTTGGACGTTAATGTAAATGGAAATTCCTGGGGTTTCTGTGGGTATATGTGGCTGCAAATGAAAGTAGCTGAGCAGCTGACATTTATTGCACTCACTGCTCCTGTAAGAAGGACAGAAATTTGGCATGGCCAGCAGTGAGATGGGCAGGAGGAAATGTCCTCTCCACACTCACCAGTAGAGGCAACAGGTCAGGGTCATCAGTCTTATGACTGATGGGTAATGAACTCTCCCCACACTTAATTACACAAACAATGTGCTTTTGTTTATTATTTAAATAGGAGTTTTTACAATTACCAGGTAACCATAAGAAAACCCTTCCCCACGGTAAGGAGTACCTTTTAGGCTCTAGGAGATTTTAATTCAAGTTCCTTGTTTCACTCAGGTATGTTCCCATGAAATGCTTTTGTTCTAACAAAATGAATTGTTCCACTGAGACATTTCTGACTAACTCTGGTCATAATCCATTCAATACAACTAAATTCCTGTATAAAGGGGAAAAATTCAGCAGATTGCGTTCCTGAATCTGTAATGCTTCAGAGGGGTTAATTTATATTTCTTCAATTTCTAGGAAAAAACACAGTAATATTGGATTATGATATACATCCAGCATTTTGATAATTACAAAACTATGGAGACACTTCCATGTCACACTTAGCTTGAGCTATTGAGTCCTACAGTGTCTTCACAATTTTGTTCCTCTTTTCCCCCCTTGACCCCCAAAATCAGACAAGTTCTCACCAGGAAGGTGAGACACTCCGAAGGTGTCCAAGCCCAACAAATTCTACACACATGGAGGGACGCAGACGCTTGTCTAAGTCTTTGAAGTGATGACTTTCTGAGATCCTGATGGAGGCTACACAACTGCTGAGTTACGGCAGGTTAAGGGTGCAGTGTAAAAATCCTGCTGTTCTTTTACTGAGTCTGTTGTGCTGCATGGATACACAATCTGCCTCTATTCCTCTTGCCATCTTGCAGCCTATGGGGAGAGGTGTGAACAATTAGCTAATGAAGAGCACACTATGTCTAGACAGAGCTAACTGTTAACAGATGATCACTGTTTATATTTACCAGTGACACCAGCACTGGTGTCAGTGAGTGACACCAGCAAGATAGATGTGCATCAGGAATACATATCACTGGACTCAAAATTGCTGTCCTTCTTGTGGTGGTTTTTTTTTGTCATTGTCAGAATTACAGATCACACTGAGTCCCAGGATCATCATTTCTTCAGTGATGGAGAAGTGTGGTGATAAGACCTCTGAAATACTTACCTTATGCACATGGGTTTCCTCTTCTGGTCTTGAATTTTTTAAAAATTTGCTTTTCACCCACTGGGGATTAAAGGATCAAGACTTAAATATTGCACTGACAGCGCTGTGGGAAAACAGAGCTAGACTTGAAGATAGGTGCTAGCTTGGGACTCAGGAATCAACAGATCAGTTCCTGGCTTTGTCAAACATTTCCTGTTTGACCTTGCACACATCATTTTGTTTCACTTCACCATGCCTTGCTTTCTCATCCGTAATGTGTGGATAAAGGTGTACCATACAAGGACAACTATGTGAAAAGTATTATGTTGTTGCAATCAGGGAAAGGACTCGCAGATATTACCATCAATGAACTTGTGTGTGGTCTTTTGCAGTACATTTTCTTTTACAAAATGGTTTTGTGGAAGGTAGACACAAGAAGACGTGAAAGCATGGGACTAATTCTTTGTCATTTCATCTATCTTGCTGCAGGCAAGGCTTGAGAGCTTGATTGCTTTGTGGTCCTACAAGTATAAAGCAATATTTTACTAAATGTTCAAGAAATCATGTAACTGTAATACTTAAGTTGTACCAACTAATGGAAGCCATTAGGACAGCTATCGTCTAGAAGTAGATTTTTAGGTATAAAGGAGAGATTTATGGCTCTGTCTGGTTTAAAATGAAATAGGAATGTTTTTAAAGGGGTTGCTATTAGGAAACATTTTGGCTTTTCTTTCTAGCTATAAACAGATGCTTATTCATATTATGCCAGATTTACTAGCTAAGGCTGCTCCTCATCAGCAATGCATAAATCCCTCTTGACTGATTGGAGAGGCACAACAAATAAGCTGGCATACAATGGAGGAGCTTGCTTAGTGTCTTTGCAGTGATTTTATAGTCATATTCCTGCAATATTCCTATTGACTTTGGTGGTCCAAACTCATTTTTTAAGATCAGTTCACAAGAAGAAATTCTGAGGGATTGTACTTTGTCTGTGCTGAGAGTTGGATGCAAACTACACTATATACAATATAAAGCAAAACTCTCAAAGCCAAGAAGGGACTGAGCACACCCTGTCTGTTTTGTGGTCAACATTTCCTTGAATAAATTACATGGAAGATACAAAAGAAGAAGGAAATGTTATGACTTTGCTAATGTGACCCTACATTGTCTGTGTAAGCTTTTGAGGGTTGTCTATCCAGCCCTCCAGGCTGCACTCTTGCCTGGCAGTGATCTGAAAAATGATGCAAGAAACCAGTGCATCGTAAAACCCTAACAGACTTAAGATGACTTTAAGTGATCACCTCTCTAGGGATGATGTTGTTCATTATACTGTCAGTTGTCTATAAGAAATAGTGGCATTGTTAGGTATGGTGATGGAAACCAAACACCACAGAGCCCTCATGGATAGGCCTTGGAAATAGAATTGCAAATTCCCCTTATCCCCTGGGGTGATCTTTTCACCTAAGAGATGGCCTATTTCTGTTCATTACTGGCACTTGTATTTTGGTGACAAAGAGCATAGATATGAAGTCTACCGCTGGCTCTCTAAAAAAGAATGAAACGCAGTCACAGTTTTTGCCCCCCAAAATTAAGTTTGGACATTTACAGGTCAATGTCTACATCCTAAGTCATCACCCTTTGTTTCTTTTATAGCTGTGTGAAGAAGAAAAGTCACTCCTAGGTCACGATCCACGTGATTTAATTCACACTTCTGTGTTAGCATGAGGCAAATATGAAACTAGAAATACTATGTTCTCTCCATTGTGAAGGGAGCCAAAGGTGACTCACTTACGTGCACATGGAAACACTGAAAGCCTCCTCCAGATTACATTAGTGGGACTCAAAATATATAAGTTATTCTGCTGAGTTTGGGAATCATGAGGGTTACGTCCCCTTTTAAGATCAATGCAGCTTTCAGATGTCTCCTCCAAAGGTCACAGTGACAACTGAATTAAAAGACTTATGTTTGAACGGGAGGACTTATGTCCTGCTTGATGTGCAAGGTGAGGAATTCCTCTCTACATGCTCATTCTCCCTGTGAGAGCATTAGAGGACCTGACACTAAAATCCCTTTTGTAGATCAGGCTGTTTGTTTGACAAATCTCTGCTTTGTCTTAGGGAAACTGGTTTTTTTGAAGGTTGCCAGTTTTGCACGTTGCAAAGGGGTGGAAAGAGGTCAGCTACAGTTCAGTAGGAAATGAGCGGAACACCAGTGGATTCACTTTACCAGGGTTCCCTTAAAGACATTTAATCAGAATGAATTTCTCTCCAGTCTCATCAAGGCTGACAAACTTCATGAGAAGACCGAGTAATTTATCTATGCTATTAAAAGCTTGAGACTTGGAGAGGACTAAATGAAGGGAGCCCTCAGTATTTGTATTTATACAGCATACACACTGAACTATTTTTAGCCTTCATGCTGTATTCTTAACACATTTGAAGTATAGAAGTGGAAACTGGGAATAATTTGTCTGTGAACTACATGCCTGTGGGGTGTAAACTAAAATGTCTTCTTTGATCTAACAATGAAGTGAATTTGTGTCATGGACCACACACTTGAAACAAGGCAAGCAGTGGAAAGATAGAGAGAAGAGTTCAGCATTAATGCTAAGGTCCATGTACAATGTATCTTTTCCTCTCCACTCTGCCCTAAGATGAAAAGGCAGTTGCTGGGGTATTTAGAAGAGTTTTGTGTTGTTGTGGAGCACAGCAAGACTTTGAGCTTAGAACTAGTGCACATTACTGGAAAATGAAATTATTCCTTATGGCTTTGCTGGTGTCTGTGTTCTAACAATTTTGTTGTCTTTCTCTAAGTGCTCTTTGTTCAGAGGTGGGAGAAATCAGTTCATAAGGTGACCTCTTTAAGTGAGTTGCTTTCCATTTTTCCTAGTTGACAGTGTAATGGATTTCAGGACTTTCAGTCAATACAGGATGTGTTTTTATGCAGCTTCTTTGTTGTCATCTTTTTTTTTTTTTCTTTTAAATATAATGAAGTTATTTGTTGCAGACCAAAGGTGTAGGTCTGTGGTTATGTAGTGTGCACCTATTCTTTAAGTATGTTTGCATTAGGATGTACAGAAATGAATTCAGTCCTGATAACACTGAGGTTATATGCTGAGGTTATATGAGGGTTGGGTTTGTCTCTGTATGAAAGTCAGCTGATGGTTTTCATCTTGAGGAAGAGTCTGAATAAATGTGTGTCACTTATTTGGGATATCCTCCCTTCCCCCTCCAGAAGAGATGAAAATGTTGCCCTAATAGTGATTACATCATGCTACTTCCCAGTAGATACAAGCACAGACTATCTTGCCGATATGAAACATGGGGTTTTTTTTCATAATAAATGAAGCATAAATAAAACAGACTCTCCTTATGCTAGAAGGCAAACAGAGGAGGATATTAAAAGTGCTCTAACTGCGATCAGTGAAATTCTTAGCTGTCCCAAAGTGACTTAGGCTCACTAGTCTGATTAATTTTTTACAGTAGTTATGTTCCTGAACCACTTAGTGTTTTTGGAAATCTGACCTACTCGCAGTGCAAGTACATGGAAATAAGAACTCTGCCCAACTCACTGCAGTAAATTAAAATCAGATGTCCAAAGACAGCCTCTAGCTGTCTGCTCTCATTGTCTTCTGGATGGCGTTGCCCACGAGTTAGGGATCTCCTGTAAGGGAGTTTGAATTGCCACAGTGATTTGTGCAGCACTCTAAGATAAACTGAAATCAGAGCAGGTTTATCTTACATGATCAGCTGAAAACAGGAGCTCAGTGGTGAGCAGTTCAGATGATGCTGTCCTGAAGCTAGCAATGTCCGTCACAGGGGTGAGGAAGATCAGGGAGTGAACAGCTCAGCCATCCAACTTTAAAATGCCACCAGAAGTCTGTCAGAAGCTCTTGTTGAAAAAGAATTACCATTCATAGGGTAAGCCACCACCTTAGCAGAAGGCTTGGTCCTGGTCTCTTGCTCCCTTGCTGACAACAATAGAAGGAATTCTGCCCAAATAAGGACACCATGGTTGTGTCTGAGGAAAAGGACATAGAAAAAAGTGTCAGATAATTTTAGAAGGGCAGAAGACTTTCTTTCTTTGTTGACGGCTTTTGAAACTGAGTGTCATGTAAAGCAAAAGTCTCATGTAAACCAAAAGACCAGCATAGACAATACCAACTACTGACTCTCCCACCTTGAGAAAGTGATTGGTATTAGGAGGACATTAAAATTACCTCCAGCTCCCCAAACTCTCATTCTAGTCCCTTCTCAATAAAAGCAATCCTGGAAACCTCTGTGACCAGTTAGTAGGTCTGTCCAGAAGGATGAAGCCATAGGAAAGTCAAGGCTAGCAGCGTGTCCATTTCGAGAACTGCCTTATGGAGGCATAAACTGGCACCAAGCACCACAGCTCTGGAAGCACTGGCTTTTGCCTGTGTGAACTGACATGAAACCTAGGCCTGACCCTGACAGCATGTACCTCAGCAAAAGTGTGTAGGTAAGATAATAGTCCACTCCTCCCACTTTGATACTGAGCTATGTCCTCTGTCAAACACAGAAATGGCTTCACTGACTCCAGAAAGGACTTTCCACAAAAGTAGAGAAGAGGAAGAAGGAAAATCTCCAAAATTAATCTCTTTTGCTGGTTTCTTTGTGTTGAGGAAAGGAGCAGTGGAAAGAAGGAGCAGTGGAAAGAAGGAGCAGCGAAAAGAAGGAGAGAAGAAGGGAAGGAGAGAAGAGAAAGTGAGAAATAGGAAGGAAGGAAGGAAAGAAGGAAGGAAGGAAGGAAGGAAGGAAGGAAGGAAGGAAGGAAGGAAGGAAGGAAGGAAGGGAGGGATAAACTCTTCATCTCCCCAACCACAGATTTTCATTAAACATGAGTAATGAGGAAAATTTTATCAGTGATCTGCTTTTGTTCTGATAGACATATGCCTTCAACCATTTGTTCTTTGGCTTTCAAGTACTATCCTTGCAGAGAAAAAAAGCAAAGGAGAGGATTTTATGATGTGGGTCTCGTAGCCTGAAAACATCAATATTTGTAAGAATTTGGGGAAAAGCTTGTAAAAATATTTTCATTTATATTTCAGAAGATTTCAAAATCATCCTTAGTATGAGTTTTTAAACTGTCAACGATCACTCCAATCATCTTCGTATTGTATTTTGCAAAACTGACTATTGGTAGAGAAAACTGAAACATTACAAGATTGAGTAGAAGCAACTCAAATCCAAAATGGAGGAAAGTGTGGATTTAACAGGGACCCAAAATATCTGGAGAGTCCCTTTCTTTCTCCCAGTAGCACAGCTCAATGTGTAAGTGTGTTCCCACAAAGTGGGTCAGTGTGTGGCTCACCAGACTCACCACACTCTCCATCCACACAGTTACTGCAGCTTCATACCACTGTCAGCTCTTTACAGCCAGTGAGGACACCATGAAAAAATTATTTGGCTGTATTCACTGAAGCTCTGTGCTGTTGCTGGTTTGGAGACTATTAATGGCAAGCACAGATGAGATAGTTTGTCCCTTCAGTTCTTTCTAAGCTGACACACATTGACACATCTTTCTAGATATAAATGTAGACTTTTTCATCAAACTATTTTTCTCCCTGCAAAGGTATGAAATTGCAAAACAGTTGGCATTAGCAAAAGCCATGGCTTAAATTTTCTCAGTTTGTGAAGACTTTTTAGTAGAAGTCAGTTAAAGTTAGTAAGTTTTTAACAAGTATTTTTTTTATATTTTTTGAAAATACCAATTTTTGAAGTTTGTTTTTAGTTTCTGGTTCAAATTTAGAAATATTTTTTTTTAAATCTTACAAGCTTTCATGGGAAAAAATGTTTCTTTAGCAAACCTATCTAAGAATGTTAGCTGCATAAGAAGAAAAAGTGAGATAGAAAATTCTTTATCTTTTGT
This sequence comes from Gallinago undulata, assembly GCA_026546715.1. Lineage (NCBI taxonomy): Eukaryota > Metazoa > Chordata > Aves > Charadriiformes > Scolopacidae > Gallinago > Gallinago undulata. The sequence goes on from JAOTQQ010000023.1 coordinate 69,469,955, forward strand.
GATTGATAACACAAATGTGTTGCAAAGTGCAATAGCTGTGTTATACCTCCCTCTGAGTGCCAAAGCTGCTAATTAGTCTGTATCTGTAGCATGTCATTAGAGCTTAATTACTATTGAAGATCTGTTTTCTAGGAAAGTGGTTGTATAAGCTCCTATAAGCTATACAAAAATAACAAAAGAGTGCAAAGACTAGATTAGGGCTATGGAAACTGGAAACTAAAAACAAAGAGAAAACACAGTTTTAATGATAAAACTCTTTTCATTTTTAATGAATTTCTGTAAAGGTGCTGAGAGAAAGTTGCCCTGTACCTGTTCTTTTAGCTTTGTTGTATAACAAGGTGACTTTTCCTCTTTAGCCTTTAAGGAAACATTGGGTATCACTTCTGACACTTAACAAATATTCATGCTAGACACTTAAAATAAGGGTTGGACAAAAGTTGCAGAGAAGCCAAAAGTCAGGAACATTTGTAGACTTTTATATTCTAGTATGGGAGGCCATCAGCTGGGAAAAAATATTATTTTTTGGCTCCCTCATAGAGCCTAGAATCAGTTCAACCTCTAGAGCCAACCTTAGAGTTAACTTCTGGATCTGAAAGCCTCTGTAAGACCGAAATGAAACACGGGGTTTAAAATAAAAAGGTGGAACATGGTGCTTTTATTGCTCTTTGTTGACATGATTTTCATGTAATTAAAGCTGCAGGTGTACTTTTGATTATGCAGGTATTCTGGTGTGTGGTTCTGTGTAAATAATATGTTTGCAGTGCTTCCTGTCAGACTGCTTATTATGAGCTCATTTATTTGAGTTCCCTTGTGCAAATAGGAAAACATAAGCCAAATTCTGGGTTAGTTTTCCTTGTCTTGTGGGAAAACCTGCTCACAGGGACAGTGGAGGTGTTTTGGTGGGGAGGGCACAATTCCCCGGCTTTCCTTTCAATATGTCAGAGAATTCAACATCTCCAGCTAAGCATTACTTGAGAACTATTAAAGGAGCCATGACGACACCTCTCTTAAGTTCTCTATTTCCTGCAACTGAAGAAAGTGACTCCATTAAAGATACACAGCTAGGTTTCTCCTGTAGAAAGAGTGTGGTCATTTATGTTATGCAAATGCTGAATAACGGCAAAGTCTTCAGGTTCGATCTGAGATGGACGACGACCCCATCAGTGTTCTTCCACTTGATCAAAGATACTTTAATACTTCATATGAGGTGGGGGAAAGTTTTAGAAGTATGGTGTCTAGTTCATCAGACTTATTTATTCCTGGAAAACTTGTCCCTTGTGCTGTAGCAGTGACTTAATTTCAGCCTATCTGAACATGTGTTTGAAGGCTTTGTCATGTGTTGTATACCATGGTATGCTCTTGTGTAATACCCAAAACATGTCAGTCAGTCTTTTGGATCCCCTGACCTTTAATAAACTAAATTGTAGCAGCTCATAATTTCAATGGTCTAGATTCAAGCATTGAAGCCATGGCCTAAAATCTGAAGGCTCCATACATCTATATTTAACTTCAGCAGAAGTACATTTTTGCTCTCTACATCCTTCCCTTCTCCTCTCTGTCCCGAAAAGCATACGTAAATTGATATGAGAAACAATAGCTATCTCATATAGATATGAGATAACATACTTCTGTTATCTAGATTCACATATTTTGACTGCTGATTCTGAGAAGAGACCCTTTTCAATGTAATTTTTAGAATCCAATTTTAAAGTAACCAACAATTCTGCTTCTGAGATGCCACTAAGAGATGACCCAATTAAAGAGCTGCATATCAAGCCCATGAGTGCAAATCATCTTTTCGAAGGCACTGATGAAATTCTTTTTCCATTGTCATTAGATACTTGCTTTCTGACAACCAGTTAATCATGGAAATAATCTTTTAAATATGCGTTAAACCATAGCTATGCCTAAGCATCCCTTTAAACGTCATCAGGTCATTCTTTGCAAAGATAAACAGCTTAAGGAGCATTCTTCCTTTGATCATGTTATCCCCTGATGCTTTTGAAAGGAGGGTGAATGCTTCCTCCAGATTTCATGAGTCCAAATCTTCAGTGAGTTCTGCATTGTGCTTGCAGTTTCCTCAGGTGACTGGGGTGTGCAGCTCTTCACCATCACAGACTGAAACATGGGTATGAATTTTAATGCACAACAGCCTGTGCTATAATGAGTCTAAATATTGATTGCTCATCTCTGTTGTTGAGGAGATACTGGAGTACATGAGTGAGGAAGGGGGTCCCATTATGGCAACAGGCATATGGCTACGCTTTTAAGAATTGCTTTGGCCACTGTTTGCAGTGTAAATAAAACTGACATTTTCCTCAGGAGTGTGTTTAGATTGAAGAGAGTTAGAACTCCAGTGCCTGAGGAGCCAGCCTTGCCTTCTAAGCTCAGGAGAGTGATCTGCAGTCACCATGTGCAGACTTCCTCCCTTCAAAGCAAGGGGTTTTAGTCCTCAGTCAGTCCCTGGGCCACCTGCTTCTCTGACTATAAGGGGCTAACATACCAAGAGTGAGGCACACTCAAACCCCTTGCTGGGTTGCCCACGGTTTAGATATCAGGGTATCTAAGTTAGGCTGGGGAAAAACAGTGAATCACCCTCTTTTCCATTATGTGGGTTTCTCATCTCCTTGCACAGTGAGAGTTCAGGTGATGCCACATCTTGTAAACTGAAAGGTTCATCCTAAGGCTTGTTTTCTGAGACACATCGTGTCTCAGGCCTGAACTGGAGAAGGGCTCAGTGAATGCCACTTTCTGTGAGATTAATATGCAAAGCTGCTAACTGCTTTGGCAACAACAGACACACCTCTGGTCTGTGCTGTGAAGAGAAATGGGGAAAATTTGGTCTTTGACTGGTGTAGAAACAGATGTTGAGGTACACCCCATTGGCTACCTCGGTGTGAGGAATGAAAGCATACATTCTTTATTGATAAGGCACAGAATAGCATGTGAACTTGCTTTGAGGCTGTGAGGAAGAACCCAAAACAGAGCCAAATTGATGATAGAAGTTATTGCAGCTTTGATAGCCCCACTTAGTGTGTGAATGTAGGAATTCTCATACACTGATGTTGAAAGGATATTGCCATTGGCCACGACAAAAAGCTTGTCTATGCTCCTCACATGCCTTTCTGGGAGAATGGTCCCAGCAGGGTACTGTGATGCAGCATGATCATGCTATCAGAGGCAAAGCTCCAGCAAGTCCAATCTGCCACACAGGTACCAGTTGCAGATTTCTCAGTGTTGGATATCTAGCGTGTCAAGGGGAGGTAATTACTGTATTTTAGAGATTTCAGAACTGAAAGTATGCCTGCCCACCTGCTTTGCTTTGCAGTTATTTTATTGGTGTATATAGATGAGATCAAAGGTCTAATGGTTGCATCTTTTTACATTATATTTATTCTTTTATAGCCTTACTTGGCAGACTGTAAGAGTAGATGTCAGTAAGGTAATTTCTCTCCCTATCTCAGCAGGGGTTTTGAAATAAGAGAATTTTCCTCAGCGTATCCCAAAGCATTAAATGTCAGCATGGCATAATGAAAGCTAGAACTGGATCTTTAGGAATACTTAATTAACATCGTGTGGGACAAACTAGTCTTTTTCATTAGCTAAGAGTTTTTCATTGCTGTTCATTCAAACTTTTAAGCACTGGATTAAAAGGTCCTAGTTTGAATAATTTGAATGGCAAAATGTCAAGTGAGGCGACAACTAAGGTGCATTAGGAGAAGCATGGTTTATGGCTGGCTGGGGCAGTAAAGACTAACCATATGAGCTAGTATGTGTCTGAGTTCATCTGGATACGTCCTTCGGAGAACGAATGTGATGCTGCATATTATGTCATAGCATGGTATCTTGCAGGAAGAGGACACTCTGCCTTCCAAAAAGCAGGTGTTTCCCCCTTCATTCCTGTTGCAGGAAGCCTTGCCCTTTATGTCTACCTGTTTAATACCTTGGTATGATGACATGATTACAAAGGTGCAGGTTCCCTACTGCTTGGTGTAGGAAAAAAGTCACTCTGCTTATATTTTCCTGTTTCCCTCTCAAAGCTTTTACAACCAAGTGTAGATTGCTGCTTAAATGATGGCCTGTGTTCCCCTTCTTCTAGACCTGTCCAAGTATTTCTGCAAACATAGTTACAGCAATGCTAATGACCACATGCCTGGGCCATGAACTGGGCCAAGGAGTTGACCCCAGCAAGAATTAATCAGTTTTTAAAAAAAGGAAATGTTTTTGAAGCTGCAGCCTTGGGAGTTATGAATTGACACCTCTTACCTTATTGGATTCAGGAATGTGCAATTTCCCAGTAAGGACAATTGCTTTTTCCCTCTCACTTCTAGGCAATTATTAAATTCCAGGTATGCAAAGTGACACCAGCAATAGCTTAACTACAAAATACATTGGGAGTGCCTCCAGCCTAGGGGTGGAACTTTTTTATGTGAGATTAAATACATTAGAGTCTGAGGAAGGAGGAAACTAATTACAGCAGTAAGGAATAGAAAGATATAATAGGTAGTATCACTCTCTATAGCACTGTATCAACTTAGAAAAAATAATATTAACATTATTGCAAATAATGCTAAAGATCTACCTCATTCCATACCCTCACAGTTGACTTTAATGCAATCTCAGAGAAATAGTCTAGCAGTATATCATTTTATGTATGCAGATATATATATATACACACACACACATTTTACTGCACACCATACTTCATTGCGTTCTCCAATCTTCCTTCAGTCCATGTGTTGGGGTCCCTGAGCAGTAAATAGCATTGTATTTTGAAGTCTGATAAACCACTTTTCCATTAATTTTTTTAACAGCATCTAATGTTTGTCTAAGACTATTGGCATCTAAACACCCTGTGGCAACAGGCTCTATAATGTAATCTTCTAATACATAAAAATAAAGGGGTTTACATGTTTAAACCTGCTGGCCAATTCCATTGGGTTTCTCCTAGTTCTTGTTTTATGAGAAGTCGTGAGTAATCACTTTGAAAATTTTCTCTAGACTATTCTTATTTTTATGAAGCTCTGACAGTTCCCCTGTCAATCACTTCTTTGCAAAGTTAAAGACTTTTGGTCTGTGTAACTTTCCCTCAGACAGAAGACAACATGACACCTTGGTACCTTGTTTTTATACTGACATTTTTTGTACATTCCTTAGGTTTCAGGGAGTCTGGTTCCTGTTCTGACTCCTGTTCATGAAGATGAGCCCGATGACACGGCTCATGAAGATGAGCCTGATGTCACGGAAAGCTTTCAATGGGGCCTTTCAGATTTCATCCCCAAGCGCAGACCTGGGCACTGTGTCCAGGCAGTGTGCCTGTGCCACTGGCTGGTCACTGCGCATTTATGAACACTGAATCTCATTTGTTGCCCTGTCACGCAGTACAGTTTTGTGTCACAGCTGTGCGGTGGTGAGATACAGTTACAAATACAGTGTTATTTTTGAATACCGTGAATAACATTATCATGAATGAGCTTTTCCACATCTGCTTTCACCGTTCCCATGTAGTTTATGAACAACATGAACACACGTGAACACAGTTCTCAATGCAGTCCCTGCATGCAATCCACATCCCTGGCAGACACCATCTGCTGTGAAATCCCTCAGCATTTATTATCCCTACTTTCCTTTCTTTGTGAATTATTATCTTTATTTTATGACAATGTGTTGTTTGTTTTTTTTTTTTAAATACTGTGGTGAGGAAATCTGTCAAAGGGGAACCTTCAGGGAAACTTTAAGAAAGTTGCCTGGGCCTAGAGGTCACCTCTGGCCCTGTCTGTCCCTGCCCGGCTCCCCGGGGGCTCTCCCCACCATGGCCCAGGACCCCATGTCAGCCTGTGGGGCCGTCAGTCCCTGCCCCAGCGATGCCGCCGCAGGGCTGGTCCCCAGCTCCCCACAGCCCTGCCCTGCCATGAGCTCTGTCAAGCCAGGCCCACCCTGGGCCAAAACCCTGGCCTGGCCTCGGCCTGGCCCATCCCCAGGGAGGTGCCTGATGCCAGGGGCTGACCCTGTCCCCCGGCTGCCCTGCTCCTGGCTGGGGCAGTGGGACAGGCCCTGCCTGCCGGGCCCTGCCATGGCGGGGCTCACACTAGCCCCGGGCCTGCTGTGCCCTGACAACAGTTCATGGTGTCACTTCAGATGTCTTTGTCCAGTGTAAATTCCTCTTACAAAGGCTGGATTGACAGCTCCTACTGTATTCTTTAATTACCTACAAATGCAATTATTACTGTAATTAAGCAATTTTACCTGCTGCAGAAATCAGTCTCATTTGTCAGTTTTTTTTTCTATAGAGACTCATGTAAAGTCTTGAACCAAAACTCCTAAAACTCTTCTAACAAAACCTCTCAAGCTTGAGGATCAAGTTGGGTGAAAAAGCTATACACCACAGTTAATAGCTGTAATATTCATAGCTGATATTGTTTTAGGACAGCTGGGACAATGTTATCCATGATTTTTATTAAATTTTTTAAATTATTTTTTTCCTAAAGCTGTTGATACTTTAATTTTAAATACTCAAACTTCCCTCTGGCAGAAACCCTGCAAACAACTCTGTAGAAAATATTGATGCAAATCAATCATTTATCTCTTATTATACTGCTTCTTAGAGTGCCCTTGTACTTCAGTCACCTCTGAGCTCTGAAGACTCACTTGCTCCCCAGTTTGTGGTCTTGGAAAAAATACAGCTTCTACGTGACTAGCAAGCTCTTTCTCAGAATCTCTTTTGACACCTTATTATACATTTACAAGCATTTTTACTCTTCTCAGTTGTCTGCTTCTTTCACAAACTTCTGTTTTTGAAAGATGTCATGATGTTTTTAATAGTTTCTTGTACTTTCCCTTTTAATTATGCCTTGGTTGTGCTATACATTTCCTCTGAACATCTCATTTTTATTTTATAAACTGTCTCCATGGCAACCATAGAGCATTTTTATCCTTTTAGCTGCTCCTTTTAATTTAACAAGCTTCCTAATTATTTTTTTTTTCTGAAGTAAGCTATTACAGCTAAAAGGTTGGAAGTTGTGGTTAGTTTTTGTTGGTTTTTTTTTTCTCTAGCAAGAATGCTGAATATGAGCATACTGAATACAGTTGTACAGAGCAAAACAGAGCCTGGACAACACCATTCACTGCTAAAATAAGGGTATTTTCTTTTCTTGTGGCTTCACCAATTAGTTACTTCAATAAGCGTCTGGTTACAGAGTCTAAAAACTTTATGTCTGTGTTACACTGTGTTGTAACATCTAAAGTCTACCGCCTGCTCAGTCACTGGCACAGCTCTAATGTATACATTTCAATGTCAATATAGAGCTTTAATGTATATATGTACGGGTATTTCTTGCACTTACCAGTATATTGAATTTACAGACTTTCATCCCTTAGAATATAGCACTGTCCACATCTGCACAGTACTTTATCATTTGCACATAGTGTTGTCCTTACTATCAGTGTTGCACAGGTTGTCTTGCTTCCACTAAGTTTCTGAATGTCTGTCACATCAAAACAGGTGTTTGAGTTTACTTAGTGTTGCATTTCTTTAAAACCACTCACCTAGCATTTTTTCAGCTGTTGCAAAGAAGTTAACTCCTGCAAGGAGCATGCTTGTGAAGCACAACCTTTCACATTTCTGGGAACTCTGGTTTCAGGTTGTTCTCCAGTCATTTTTCATTTGCAAGCTGGTAATCTGCATTATGGTGCCTTCCCACCTTTGGGACTTCCCCCTTGTCTACAGCTTCAACGCTGTTTAGGTGAAGAGCTTTGTGCAAAGTATAACCATGAGTTCCCAAGTCTCTTGACCATGCAAGAACAGTTCAGAAAAGACAGACTGCACTTGATAGCCACCTCATCTCTTGTAACAGCACTAAGCCTCTCCCTGCCTGTTGATGACAGCTTCAGCCTAATTGCAGGCTAAGTTTTCTATGCGCTGCTATTAAGCAGACACTGGTTTCTAGTGGGACTGCAGTTGCCTGGCATGTCAAATCATTTCTTTACAACAGAGCTTATCATTGTGTTGCCTATACAACCCTACTGATCCTTCCCAAAAGTCCTTTTAGCACATGTGCAGGCTTATTTCCATCCCCTGATGTGCTGAGCACAGTAATTGCTGGAGGCTGGGGGTAACTTGCTGCCCTCCTAGCACGCTCTGATAGGCATATCTGGCAGCTGGGTCATGGTATATGTAGCTGGGGGAGGGCAGTTCCTGGGTGTTTTATTATTTGATATTTATGGTGAGACGTTAGAAATGGTTGAAAAAGCAGTGACAAGGTGTTACTGTCTTCACTGCCTCAGCTGCTTCTGGGGGCTTATGCAGCTGCACAGCTGGATGTCCAGAGGACGAAATGGAAGCTGTGCTCTTGGCTCCCTTCCAACTGGCTCCAAATGCACTTGAAAAACTTCCATGTGATAGTTAATGTAGCACCTGCTCAACAAACAAAAATCAAGTTTCCCCTCCTCTGTTATACTGTACACCTGTTATTTTGCTGACATGGAAACTAGTGTAACAATTAGATTCATTACTTGCCCTCTAAGTTGATTCCAGCTAAGCTGAAAAGACCTTAATGTGTTTGCTCAGTGATTGTTTAGGCTGCAGCACAAATTAAGAAATTCTCCCTCCAATGAGATTTGTTCTACACTGTAATTGCACTTGCATGTGTATGTTTATACTTGAGGTGAGACTGAGAGGCAACATTTTCTCCTGGCCAAATACAGACTTTGGCTCTCAGCAGAGGCATATTTGCATTTGGAGTTCTGGTTCCAGGTCTAATTAGAGATCAGAGGGAGTAAAAATGCAAATGCCAAAAAAAGACAGCACATCAGAAATGGCATGATATACACATCTAACCACCTCACCTGTCCTCTGCCCTTTAAGTCCTCTCTGTTGGGACTTACTGGGACACTCCAAGTATTCCAACAGTTTCAGACAGCTGCTATTATCAAAATAATCTGCCAGATAAATGTTTCCTTTTTCTCCGCAAACTTGGAATTTCTCCCTTCAGAATATCACACTAGTTCAAGGTCAGGACAGGGAACAATCATTCTTGAAGGAGTGACAAGGTTAAAGTCCAACTCCTCTCCCACTCCTCAGCTCCCCCACAGCTGTTATTTACTACTGCTGTGTGACTTTTAATAATCTGCCCTGCAAAGACCATTCTATAGGATTACTCACAAGCTAAAGAGTGAGTAATCTTGTCTAAAAGTATATGCCTAAAAGTGGAAGCTAAGTGGTTGATTACTGAAACCTATGTCTCTTTCTGACCTCACTTTAAGTCATTTCATATTTTTGTTGTATGTTTTAGGCCTCTGCTATTCAAAGGACCACTCCTTAGCTTTGGAATTAATAAGGATCAGATAATACCTTGAAGCACAGATCTAAAACATGCTGCATTTGGGAGACTCTGATTCCCAGTAAAAAGACTGTACTCTGTATGGTCCCCTAGAATGTACATTGTTCTGAAGCTGATACTTTGCAGCAACCAAGCACAGGATCTCCTGTTCAGGGTGTTGAGGAGGATGCAAAGTGCAATTGGTTTGTTTGTATTTTATTCTCTTGCATTATTTGGTTTAACTTGGTACAAAATTTCCATTTTATTCTGTGCCTTCATCAGGAAATTATCACAGAAGTACTTTTTTTGATATATCAAACCAAAAGAAATTCTTAAAGATTCTATGGAAATTAATAGAATACTTTAATCGCAGTTACACCAAAAAGAGAACTCTTCACTAAGTAAATAACTTTACTCTTTGGAAGATCTGAATAATATAGAAGGGGGCTGATCGAGAACAGTTCTGTATTTTACACTAAATTTTTACTTGGGTATCAGCATTGTTTTCCTTTCTTGCCTATTTTTGGCTTCACTGCCCTGAATCAAAAGCTGTAGTGAGACTTTTCTTACTGCTCAGAAAACTGCCTCCATGAAACTACTTACCTAGGATGTAAGGAAGTTTTAATGCAGTCCTAGCAGCTGATAAACAAAGAATGTAACTGCTTCCCTTCAAGTCTTCATGCAGAAGCTTCTTCCCAGCTCCAGTTCATTTTGCATTCACTTTTGTTAGAAAACGCGAGGCCTGGTTGTTTATGAAATTTTGGGTAGTCTATGTTGACATTTAAACTATTTTGGCTTTTTGGAAGGTAGGAATTCACTTAGGGCAAAACCAAAGTGTATTTATTGTGTTTTTCTTAGCTTATGGCGTGATCACAATGGCTTCAATGCAGGAAAGGTCCTCTGCAATGCAGGGATATGCAGCAGGTGAAACTGAAGACATCTTTTGGAGCAATGAGGAATGGTCCAGGGGGCAACAAACATGGAAGGGACCTGTCCAGGCACCTTGTGAGTAGCTGCTGATGGAAGAATCAGTGCCCACAATCAGCTCAGGCAAGCACTAGGGAATTATGCAGCTTCAACTAATCTTCAAGACATCAGTCCAGCCCCAGTGGGACAGTGAAAAATCTCTACCAGTGCTTTAGTTAGATCACAGCACAAACCTGCAACTTAGTGACTCTTGCAAATTACAATTCCATATGATCTAGCTGCTCTGTGGCTTTATCCCCTCCCTAGTAATAACAAATCTATACTAAAAAAGGAATTTATTCTATAAAAACTTTCCTTTTGGAAGGGGGATGGCTGAAGAGGTATCCTTCCCATTTATTCATCCTGCATTATACAATGACGTTTCACTAAGCTGGAAACATTATTTTTCATTTTTTCCATTGCTATTTTTGCTACCAAGTGTAATAGCAGAGCACGAGCCATCTATCTTACAGCAAGAACTTTTTTTTTTATTTGGGATGTGGGGCTTAGTTATTCAAAAGAAAGCAAGATGCAGCTTTGCATAACTATTGAGGTTCTTTTCAGAGGTTAATTTGTTACGTCACATAGATTATCTGCTCAAATACTGTACATTCCCTTACCCTGCGGCACAGAGGTTCATTAAATGAGCTATGCAGTGAAAAAACCAGCCTTTTTCTAATACAGTTTCTAAGCCTCCTGGCAGTTCTGTGCAAAACATCCTTCCCATGCTCTCAGTTATGCACAGTCTTCCAAAGGGGACCCACTGTGCATCTGTCATAAGCTTTTTCCAGTGTCACTAGTAATAAGGATTAACCTCCCTGTGCCTAACTCCTGAGAGTTGGCTTTTTATGGAGACATAAAGAATGTCTGGGGGCAGAAAGCAAAGCTGTACTGGTGCGGGACCCTTGGCTTTAGAATCCATATCACCCAGTGGCTTGACAGACCCTGAATTAGTTGACCTTCAAGGTACGGTGAAAGGCCAATCTATTTACTCAACTTTGTGCCTAAGGGAGGTAATTGTAGGAATTGGAAACATATTAAACAAAGCAGTGCTCAAGGATGAGACACTATCTAAGCCGACATTTTGTCAATTAACTATGCAAATTATCTGAAAGTTTTTCATGAGTAGAGGGAGAATTGGGGATGGATTATGCAAGCCCCCAGATAAACAAATAAATAAATAAAGCTGCATGCTCTAATGACAGAGACGAAAGTCAGTGAACTTCTGCTGAACTGTTAGAAAACTACTGGAGCAGTGTCATTTATTAAGAGGCAGCACATAAAACTGGACTACTGCAGCTGTATTATCCTAACCTACCATGCAGTATTTATAGTGGGCCAAATTCATTCTCTCCTGGCACAGGAAGCTGCACAAAAGGCTGTCAGAAACTGATGTTTCTGATGACTCAGCACCGACCATCCCAACCTCAGCTATGCTCCGTCTCAAACCAGTATCTTACTCTTTTTTTCCAGTTGTCCCAAAGAAATATATCCCCTGCAATGGAGAAGGGGGTCAAAAGGTGCTAGAGGGTGAAGTCTGATCACTGGTGGGTTTTACAGAAGCCTCCCTCAGTAGAGACCATAGTTTGAAGCCAGCCTTTGTAGTGTGGGTGAACTTGTTTGGTTTGTGTGGGTTTCTTTTTTCCCCAAGAGCTGGAACTGACATTCTCCCAAGTACTATTCTGGAGTGGGATGGAGTGAGCAGCTTCCCTAAGCCTCTGTAAAGCATACCAAAGCTGGGCATAGCTGCAAGCATTTTGTGCATGGACACCCAAGGTTTGTTTTCTCTCTACTGCTTCCAGGGTGCTAAGTTCCTCCAGGAGAAGTCATAGTTCCTCCAGAAGAAGTCACCTGGTTGCCCTTCAGCCACAGAGGACAGAGTGAGGTCAATGTTTCATCCCACAGAGAGCTTAAAGGTGAGAGGGCCAGTGAGTAAAGTTGCAGGAATCTTGCCTGAACATCTTTTGCAATGCAGCCTCTTGGAACAATTCACTTGATAAACTTCTAAAACTCCTAAACTTTTGGTTTTAATTTTTTTTTTTTTGGTTGAATCTCTTGAACAAATATTCTTTAAGAAATGGACTACTTTGTTTTCTTGAAAATATTAGTTATGCAAGCAAGAGTAACTAGTACTGTGGCAGAACTGTTTTGCACAAATGTGACCTAAATTTCTCTACCCTGAGGCTTCAGTTTCTTTCAATGCATGAACCTGATGGCAAAATGAAATCATGCTTTTTTGGTTTTTGTTATTTTATGAGGTATTTTCAACTCTTTAAAATCCTGTCAGAAAACTTAGGCCTAATGTATGAATCTGTAACCATGCACAGCTAAAATAACACAAAAGAAAACATATAGTAAATATCCAGTAAACAGTAAATAATCTCCATATAAAACCTCCGACGGTATCCTTATTTCTGAATAAAGGGTGCCTGGGCTGATCACAAATAATCAGGAATTTGTATTTTGATTCCATTAAACAGCATTTATAAATAACAAGTGTTAATATTTTTCTGGCTTTCTAGAAGATTTATATGAATATAACAAAGTTACTAGCTGTTGTGCTCCTCACTAGCAGCTCATCTCTTACTCAAATGGATGAGTAGTAATGGGTGGAATTATCAGTTCTTTGTTCTTTCCTTGTTCACTGATTTATTCTTTACCTCCTATGATTATGATGCTCTTGTTATGTATTCAATGCTATGCATTCGTAGCAAGAAGTTTTATATCTTCTGTGTTTTGACAAAGTTCCTAAAATGAAAGCTAATTATTAACCTTATGGAACATCAGCTCTCCATACATCATAAGTGAGTGAGATTGACCTTTCTTCCTTTTTTTAAAAGAAACGCTATATACCTTCCAGATCCGAATGTACTAACTAGGAGTTAATGCATACGCAAGTCTTCAGTTCTTCACACTACCTTGTCTGAGTAAACGCTTGTTCAGCCACCACTGTGTTAATGGATTCAAGCACTCCTAATGATTTTGAAATTAGTTTCTATACTGGGATGCATGGACTTCTTCATTTACTGGAGTGGCTAGCTAACCGGCTTTGTTAGCCTAAAGGCTGTGGGTTTTTGTGTGTGCATGCGCTAGACATCCACCACAGATTCTCAAATTGCATCGCCTTTCTTGCCAAGGTGGCAGGCAGCTGTCAATGTGGACACCAGCAAACACAGATGGAGCAAGTCATTCAGGAAGAGATGTGATGTTTGCCAATGCAGACTTCCAAGGGGCTTAGCAGGTCGGCAGCTACCACAGCCCCACATAGTCTTATTCTCAGATCAGCATAACGAATCATGCCTGGGAGACCAAGTTAATCCCTTTCAGGTTCTGTGGACTGTAGATCTTTCTGAATTTTCCTTTCTTTAGCCCTTTGTTTTCCTCCTGCTTTGTACTGAAAGTTAACTACAACAGTGAGAATGTATTAGGCTACTTGGAATATTGTCTTCAATTCATCCTGTCCTGCTGGCACACGGCACAATCTGCACAATAGAAAAACCCCTGCCTCACTTCTGGAATGAGTCAACAAGGGTGTTTATAAAATGCAACGTCTATGCACATACACAGAAACATGCATGCATAAGTTGGCATTGCTCTTGTCCTGGTTTGAGAGTAAATACAAATCTACCCTTTGAAGCCACCACTTGTAAAAAAGCTGCACAATCTGGTCCTGTCAATCCAAGGAGTTATTAACTACTCCCCAAGTATTTCCACGTCTCCCAGCGCATGGCATGCAGGTGGCCTTCTCCAGCTGGTTAGATGCACCATTCATTACTTCAAAAGCAGTTACAATGCCCTCTTCTGCACTCAGACAGAAGAAGAATCATATCCCATCCCATCCCTGGAAAATTCAGCTTGGGGCACTCTTCTCCTTGTGTGAACTCCATTGTGTTTTGTAGCAGGGGGTATGGGATGTTTGAGGATTAATCCTGTCCTCACTAAGGCACATCTGTTGTCCATTAGATTAGAGATAGGAACCTCAAATACACTCTGCACCTTGGGTTTTTTTCTGTCAGTGCAACTCCACTCTGCCATGCAATTGGACCTGTCCTTTTGTGACTTGATTGTTTGCAGTGATTTCTCCCAGCTGTGTGACTGTTGGGTGGATGTTGGGTACCAAAACACATCGCTTATCCTCTTGTAAGATTAAGCAGCACATGACTAAATTTTGGTGGCTGGACAAAATACTGGTTTTATTATACTTTGGCTGTGGTGGTATAAGACATCAACTGGATGTGGGTGCTTCTGTATAGTAAGTCTACAGGCTAAGTAGACTTGAATCTCTCATTTGTAAAATACAAAGATATAGCATTCCTAAATTAAAACCAGATTTGGATTAATCTATAAAGATTAAAGGTTATTTTAAGCCTTCTTCAGCATAACTTCACCCATTTACAATAGGGCTAGAATGTTCCAAAACATCTCTATTTTGTATCAAATGAAACTGTTCTCATTTACCCTGTGTTTGAATCAGTCCCAGAATATTCAATAGCCACAAAGCTCCTGTTTTTCCTACTAAAATAATGGGTAGGTATGTTATCTGCTTTGGGAACTGTGTTCAGAAACAGTGTTATCTACCTTTGAAGTGGTTGTTCCCAAACTGTGCCCTCTTGAGACTATAGCCGACTATAAAATCGTATCACTTTTACAGTATTGCCAACTAAAAGGTTAAAAGATGATGGATGATCTCTGAGATTTTGATAACAGTGATAGTGCTCCAGTGCTTTGGAAACCCCTTCTTCAATAGAAAGAGGCAGAAAAAATCTTTGCAGATGAAACTAGGACAAGAAGAGTAATTGATTTTATTGGTTCAGCAGTAGAATTTATAAATAAAAATAAAACTACTGCAGATCAAAGGGAATAAAAAAATTAATTTTTACTTGACAAAGCAAAACACCCAAAAATGTCACTTGGTGTTGCAAAGGATGTTCTATTCCACTTGAAATGAAATACTCAATTTTTTCAGGAATACAAAAAAAAAAACCAAACCAAAGACAGATGCATCAAAGTTACAAAATGTTCAAAAAGAGTTGCCCAGCTTCACTTACAGGGACAGACAAAATGCATCACTAGTAAATGTGAGAGGCAAGGAATAGATGGCCAAAACCACCACTGAGAGAAGAATGGAGAGCAGTCATTTAATGCTCTTACACTTGGGTCCAACATTCTTTAATACATATCCATATTACGGAAAGTGTCTCCCTGTTGGTGTAAATCATAATTAATAAATAGATAATAATCTGTAACAGCAAATTTTCCTATGCTGTGTTTGGTAAGATTTTCCTACCTCTGATTGGTTGGTAGAGAAAGCAGACATTTGCACTATGTTTATGCTTGTGCTCCTCAAAGCATTTGCCCATTAGAAATAAAAAGATTCTCATATTTGAATCATCAGAAGAATCAGACTTTATATCAATCAGAAGCCACATCTCTTTGCAAGGGGACATTGGCTGCTAGGAACCTTGTCATGGAAAGCTGAACAAAGCTTGAATAAAGATTTTGTGTTTGTTAAAACATGTAGTACTGCAGGTTGGAGGAAAGAAAATTGTACCATATCATATCATGATTACCTAGGAATGACCATAACCATAAAGTTACTCTCCTGCCATTCCTTGCTTAGCATCTGGTGCTAACTGGGGAGGACTTCAGGCCTGTTCAATGTTGCCTGCTGCTTAATTTTTATTTAGGTATAAATTACAGAACCACCGGGCAAGAAAAGACTTAGAATGCCAGAATCACAGAATAGTTTGGGCTGGAAGGGACCTTTAAAGGTCATCTAGTCCAACCCCCCCTGCAATGAGCAGGGACATCTTCAACTAGATCAGGTTGTTCAGACCCCTGTCCAATCTGACCTTGAATGTTTTCAGGGATGGTGTACCTACCACCTCTCTGGGCAATCTGTGCCAGTGTTTCATCACCCTCATAAAAAAGATCCTCCTTCTACTTCGTTTAAATCTTCCCCCTTTCGGTATAAAGCCATTACCCCTTGTCCTATCAGAACAGGCTCTGCTAAAATGTTTGTCCCTATCTTTCTTATAAGCTCCCTTTGCATGTTGAAAGGCCACAAGAAGGCCTCCCTTGAGTCTTCTTCAGGCTGAACAACCCCAACTCTCTCAGCCTTTCCTCATAGCAGAGGTGCTCCATCCCTCTGATCATTTTCGTGTCCCTCATCTGGACCCACTCCATCAGGTCCATGTCTTTCTTGTGCTGCCTGCTCCAGAGCCGGACACAGTACTCCAGGTGCGATCTTACCAGAGCAGAGTAGGGAGGGAGAATCACCTCCCTCAACCTGCCGGCCATGCTGCTTTTGATAGAGTCCAGGATATAGCTGGCTTTCTGGGCTGCAAAAGTGTGTTGCCAGGTCATGTCCAGCTTTTCATCCATCACAATCCCCAAGCCCTTCTTGCCCAGGCTGCTCTTAATCTCTTCTTCCCCCAGCCTGTATTGACATCGGGGGTTGCCCTGAGCCAGGTACAGGACTCTACTAAACTCTACCCATGCCAAATGAGCCATGTTTTTCCTGGGCAACAACAGAGTCTTTAATATCACTTTTTACAGGGTTATTTGCTATGCTCCTTTAGCTGGTTAACTGGTTCCACCTCTTTTTCCCTTTTGTCATTACTGGCTGTAAGAGGGTTTTTTTTGTCTGGTGTTTTTTAGGGGTTTGTTTGGTTTTTTTGTTGGGACTTTTTTTTTCCTTCATATATTCTGCACTGCTTTTATCTCTCCCCTCCCCTCACATCCTCTTGCTTTTACTCTGGGAATCTTTGCCTTAGATAAATATGAATATTGCCCTATGAGTGTTCTTGCAATTATTAGACTAGATTCATTAGTAGACGTTTGCAGGGCACCAGCTAAAATGTTCCTAAAGGCTAAACTATATATTTGTATAATCTACAGACAAAATCCATGGTGGCATCAAAGATGTTTTAATTACTCAGTCAGTCCATTTGCGATAGAGTGTATTTTAAAGTTTGAAATGCTGTCAAAGTGGACAGGCTGAAGCTCAGTGTACCTGAAATTAGTGACTGGATTGACTGCAGTGACTAGCAAAGAAAGCTATTGCACCTGAAATCATGAATTAATACATTCCCATATTCCTCCCATGACTCAAGCCTTTCATTTGGTAGAAATAAATTGGGAAACCTAGTCACAAAAAAACACTGGGTAAAGTTAAGAGCGTTGTCAGGTTTCATCCAAGAAGTTTTCTGATATGATGTTATAGTGCAAAAAGAGGCTTCTTGTGACTACAACGAATAACTCAAAGTGTCAGCAGAATGAAGGGAGATAGTTCTGCATTCATTCCCATCGGGTTTTGTCCTTTCTTAATATTATAAGGATGTCAAAAATGTCAGAAATTGTAATTTTATCAGTTTGTCTATTACATAATTTATTGCTTCTTCTTTATAAAAAGGAAAAAAAAAAGAAGACTATATCAAAGTGACAGCAGTATCACTGTACTTTACCATTATGTTAGATTTTGATAGCTCTGTTTCCAAATGTAGGAGTTAACTACTGTTTCTAGTCTACTTTCAAGCCCCCTGTACAATAACTCTTCATGTGGATATTGAAAGAGCTTGGCTGCTCTTTGCATATTGTCTTAGTAATTGTTAGCTATCAAACTACTATTTACATTTGCTGAGACAGATTTCTTTTGGGGTTTCTCTTTTTTATAAATATATCTAGCAGAAAAGTCATTCTCAGTCTTAATTATGCTATATATCAAGCTCATAACACAAAACTGATTTCAAATGCAACGATTATTTAATAAAACTTTGCAATATATCACAGAATCATAGGATTGTTGATGGTGGAAGGAACCTTTCTAGATCATCTAGTTCACCCCACCTGCTCGAGCAAGGTCAGCCAGAAGAGGTTGCCCAGGGCTATGTCCAAGAATGGAGATTTCAGAATCTCTCTTTGGTAGCCTGTTCCAGTGTTTGACCATCTTACAATAAAAAAAAATGTTTGCTTGCATTCAGACAGAATTTCTTGTGTTTCAGTTGGTGCCCATTGCCTCTTGCCCTTCTACTGGGCAACACTGAGAAGGGTCTGGCTCCCTCTTCTTCATATACAGTGTGCTAACTAAAGCTAGGATCTATCTCAGCTAAGTTAAAGGTCTAAAAGATAGGCATATAACCTATTCCTCTCAATGTGCCGTCTCATCCTAAGCAACATGAGGATGGCAGCAATTTGCATATGGAATTAATTTTATTCATTATCAAGGGAGCTTATGGCAGTGAATATAGATAAAGGTGATTAATTTCTAAGGAGGTAAAGATAATAAATGTAGTATGTCTATTTTTGTTTGCTTTTGTTTGTGTTTTTGCATAATGATAACCTCATATATATATATATTGGATATATAAGGTATTTATGACTATTTGCTAACTTCGGTTAACACACTGGATTCGTTACAAAGAGTTGGTTATTCCTGCTTCAAGCTATAGTGGTTAACTATGATTCGGCAAATTAAATGAAAGCACTGTTGCACTTTGGTATTCCTTGAATGACAGTTTAAAGCATTTCCAGAACAAATACTTGAATAGTTAGAAGTAAAAT
This sequence comes from Gallinago undulata, assembly GCA_026546715.1. Taxonomy (NCBI): domain Eukaryota; kingdom Metazoa; phylum Chordata; class Aves; order Charadriiformes; family Scolopacidae; genus Gallinago; species Gallinago undulata. The sequence goes on from JAOTQQ010000023.1 coordinate 69,488,800, forward strand.
GACAAAGTTTGTGAGTATTGGAACTAAGCTTCTGGAAACAGAATGAAATTTATCTGAAAGAAACAAAAGATAGACAGTGGCCTCCGAAGATAGGACTTGGGAGTTGGGTTGGAACAAAATAAGTAAGTTTTGAACAAGCTGCTGTCTTCATTGATGCTGCATGGATTATAAGAGAAACAAACCAACAGAAGAAAGAAACACAATGTCTGTGAGAGCCATAAATGTCTTCCTGTCAGATTTGGGTGAGGGACCTTATATCTCTTCACGCGTTGGTGTGTGCAGGTACATGCGCATTTGTGTGGAATGGTAAAGAGGAAGGAGGTGGTGGTGCTAAATGTATCACAATGGCAGTGTTCATTTTGCTCACATTTGGAATTCTTGAAATGTCTGTATGTTCTTCCAGTGGTAGAACCTATACCAAAACTTACAGGAGCTGGAATTATATTTCAAAATGCAAAAGCTATAAGAAGTAGAAAAGTTTCTACATAAATAGAAATAGGTTTTGAATACATCTTTGAATTAGACAGAATGTAGCCAGCTACCATCTGCAACAATCTTCACATCCAAGATAATAATTCAATTATCATTCACAGTTGAAAGTATATGGTTTACATTTTTTTGAATGATGGTTTCCATCTATATAGCTCTAATAACATGTAGTCATATAATATCTGTTTCTTATTGAACATTTTTTCAAGAAAAAGAAAATGCTATTTTGCTGAAGTGCAATCTGTTCATGAGAAGGGTTATGAAGATCTTCAGAGCTTAGGAGAAAAGATCAATAATGGCTATGTTTTCAGATGGGCTCGAGTGAACATTTTCAAGGCCTACAGCTAGCAGTTCATTAGTTGTGTAAAGATGAAATCAAGTTATGAGCAGAATGTTATGTGAGCCAAAAATACATCACATTTGAATGTTTTTGAAAGACTTTATCAAAGTTACTCATTTCCAAGGATGATGAAAAATTGTTTGCATGTGTGCAGCTGGCTCTAGTCAAACAACGCCGATTTCTAGTGGCGTGTAACAAACGACATCATAAACTCCTCAAAGAAAGGTAGCAGTAGAATGCTAAAATGGTATTAAAAACTCCATTTATATTATATAGTGTTGAACCCTTCAAGACTTTTTGGGAAATGCCTGTAAAGAGAGAACAGATGCTGAAAGCTGGCTGTAGCATCCCAAGTGCTAACAGATAAAGGAAACTCGCTGCACGAGGTGTTAGGTGAGTTCTCCATACAGTCACCTTGTTTAGCCAAAATTCCCCTGAGGGACAGCACAAACATCCTCCCTGTGTACTTTCTCTGTCTGAACAGCAATGGCAGATTCTAATTACAGGCTAATGGTGTACGTGCCATTTCCCAGTTGTCATTGTCAGATGGAAGTGACACAAGAGAATACAGTGTGACTGGGACTGCTTTTTATTGGTGATTTTTTTCCTGAACGGGAGACGGATATGGACTGCTGCATGGCTGTAGAAGAGAGCAACAGGCATTTTGGGAAGCCTGGAACCTTTGAAGCTGGCCTGGGCCCAACTGAGATCAGACCTCTGGTTTAGAGAAGAGGTGGCACACAGTATGCACAGTCCTAGAGGCATATGTAGAGCTGCAGACCTCTTGTTCTTCACCCCCAGCTCTTTCAGTTGGTTTCAGAGAGATTCCTATTTGCCCAGTGATACTGCAGTAAATGGGCCGCATCAGTTTGAAAGAGCTTAATCAATCATCACTCACAGATCCAAAATCTATTTCCTGTATTTGCAAAATTCATTGCAACTCATTTGTTTGAATAATGCCAGTCACTGATCAGATATTCTCCAAGATGAATAGTGGTGATATAGAGTTGCTGTATTACCAGGCTGTGATTAGTTTTATTTCACTGTTGAAAGCAATGTCTTTCCTCATCGATCTAATCTTTCTGGCTTTTCATCTGTGACAACAGAAAAGTATGGATCATCCTTCCTGGTAAATGGCCTGGGTCTGATGTTCCATTTGTGTTTTTAAGAAGCCACTTTTCAGCGCAGTGCTGTGCCTCACTCTCAGCTTCAGCCCATAGACTGGAAGACTTGGACAGAATAGCCTAGTCTTTGGATCCTCACTTTCCTACCAAGCTCAGACAAACTTTTCCGGTTACCGTTTCAAGAATTAGCTCACACAGGATAACAAAGTTAATTTAAGTCTACAAATACCCAATTATTGGGAGAATAATCTGGTTTAGACATGCTGCGTGTGGTATTAACAACGCTAGAGCTTTAGCCTTGGGTGCACAACCTTGCCTCCCGTTGACCTTTGAGATACAAGCAACTCTTTCTTCAAAGCCTACCTTGGAGAGCTGTAAATGATTAATTCAGAAATCATAGCTAAATGTTGTCTGCAGAGGACATGCCTGAATGAGTACACAACACATGTGACTGAATGAAAAGTAGATGGAAAGTTGCAATGCTATTGAATTAAGTGGGACCATAGTTTTCATGATATCCACAAATGTCAAGTCATCTGACTTGATGATAAACAAATTTAAAAGATAGATTAGGTTCCTAACATTAGATTTCTAACAAAAATGCATAACCTTTCAGAGGAAGATCCTGACTGTGGTTGTAACTCATGACATGAATTCTGATAGAGATGACGAGTAAGGTTAGTATGAGTCACACTACAGGATTTTTGTTCATAAACTCTAAGGAAACAAGCATGAGAGCAGTAGCTCTCTCATATTTTGAAATGCTCCTAGGTTGATTTAGATTTGCTGTCTGAGGGGGTGATGAGGACACTGTTCTTGCAATTGCTTCCACACTGGGCTATTTCTGGTTCCTTGGGTCTTTCATGGCCTCTCTTGTAGTCTGAGAGACAAATCGTATCTCTCTACTTTTTCAGCAAACTTATATCTGAGGCTGAGACATTTGGCCTTCCATAGAGAGGTAGCACTGCTTCCAGCGTGCTTACTGTCTGAATTTTGATGGGAGAGCCTATTTTTGGGATGTAACTTTTCTTTTTACCACTTTCCAGAAATTAGTTTAAGGTACAAATGTACTTCCTTTTCTCCTTCACTTCCAAAAGCACTCTGACTTCCCTGGGAGGATTATCAAGTGCCAAAACTAAAATTGCAACCAGAGTATCAGAAAAATCTTTTTCATAATTAAATATAGAAAGCACTCATCATGTCACATACATCAGCATGAGACAATAAAGTTTAGAGCCTGGAGAAAATGAAGCTAAGGCCTAGTAAACAGCAGTGTGCTTACAGTGGTGTTACGGAGAAAAAATAATTTACACATTTTAAATGCATCCAGGCTAGGAACTGAGCTGAACAGGGATGGGGTTGGAAGTTGTACAGTTAGGCAAGAGGCAGCAATCCAACTTTAGCAGCTGGATTAAAAGACCAACATGTTTTACTCTTCAGTCATCCAAAGTTCATCTTGCAATTCACTGATGCGGCCACTGCCGGGGGGGATCTCTTTGGCGAGGTGCTGGAGGGGGTTTTCTAACTGGGTGGGTTCCCAGGAACAGCTGAGGGCCGACCACCTGCGCTCCAGGAACGTGCTCTGTCCTGGGTGAATGAGGAAATCTATCAATACATATTCCTTCTAAACAATGTATTGTAAGTGTGTGAGGAAATAGCAATTTAATTAAATTACAGAAATGACATTATTCTCTCTACAAACAAGCACAGGTCATTTTACCTATGAGAAGATAATTTCTTGAAATCAAACATCCTGCATGTCCCCTAAGTGTTTTCATCATCTCATAATTGGATCTCAAACTGTTTTGAAGCATCTCTCATAACCAAATGATTGTGCCAGCTGGATGTTCCTCCTATGGGAAAAGGAATGCTTGCACTGGAGATCCTGCTCTGTCATCACAATAACATGGAGACCAGTTTTGACTGTAATACCTGCGAGTTAAATTCTTCTCCCTCTCAGAAAACAGGGCTGGATTGTGTGAGTAGGTCCCCACCTCCACTTTCATCTCCTTGTGGATATTTAGATAATTCCACTCCAGTAATTACCCAATATAAACCACAGCTCATAGCTGCCAAAAATTCCTGAAGACAAGAAGTGAATGTGCAGAGCAAGCATATGGGACCCAAGAGAATTGCACCCCAAGCATGGAGAAGAACCTGGTTGGTGTTTCAAGCAGGCAAAAGTACAAACTGTAGCTCAAAGGAGTGGGGTTTTGCTCATCTTTTCTTTCTCCTTGGTTTCCCAAGGCCCTGGGAATGGCCCTGTTCATTCCATATCCTTTGTCCTTCAACTAGAACTTGTGAGGACGTCCAGAGGGCTAGATGTAAGGAAAAGGATTAAGTTGATGAAAAAAGAAAAAAAAAAGTCTCATTTATGATATGTTGGCTTTTAGGTCTTTACTCTGTAGCCATGTAATGAAAAACACAGAAGGGCTGAAAGAAAGGCCTGTATCTACTTACACATGAGCTCACTTAGAAGAAATGTAAAACTATTTCACTTTTAGGGATTGGTACAAGCAGGTTCACACGAGCACTTTTCCAAAAAGACAAGTATGGGAGTGGAAAATGCTCTCATGATGAGGCAAAGCAACTCTATCCAGTCTATCACATTATGATCAGAACTAGTGTTTCTGTTTATCTTGCAGATAAGTAATTTTTCTTTATGTCCGGAGAGATCAAAAAATATTTTCCATTGTCAAGTGAGAAAGGAAAAAATCCATGCTCCAACTTTCGAAGTAAAATCCATCTGGAATGTTTTTCCTTTTCGTACTGCATGCCCCGGTCTCTAATTACAACGAAGTGCTGCAGTATTCACTGCTGCAAAGCAATGTCTTGATTCACCTTAAACAGTCCCCAACTTAAAATAAATACCCAGAATGGCTAAATGAGAGGGCAGTGCAAGTGCTGAAAAGATGATCTAATACCTTGTGTCTTGTGATGACATTCTGGTCTCTTGAGCTGTGACATCAGTTCTGAAGAAAAACCCCATCTTCGCATCCTCTCTTCTCTGATATGGTGCCATTTTTACAGCTCATAGGTGTGTCTTAATCAAAAGACTACAAGCACAATGCATCTTCCCACTACGGGCAAAATGCAATACGGGCCTGCAGTGCTAAAGGTGCACAGCCTAGTTCTTTATGACACTGCCAAAGGCATTTGATAAACCCATCCTCATTTACTGAGCTCTATCTGATAGTAACTTTGCAGACATATCACTGCTCTTGCAAAACCTGTACTGTGACTCTACAGCTCTTATGAAACCTACAAAGCTGATAATTCTGAGAGAAAATGTAAATAACTCAAACTATATCTTAGTTGGCAATGCACATCACTTACAAGAGTTCTTAGCTACCGACAACATATAAAAATGGCTAGGACACAGAAGAATGATTTCTATTATCTTAATTTCTCAAATTTGGCTTCCCTTTTATGAGCCACTGGACTTTCTAGCACTTCGTGTTTTCTTTTCTTTTTTCTTTTCTTTTCTTTTCTTTTCTTTTCTTTTCTTTTCTTTTCTTTTCTTTTCTTTTCTTTTC
>JAOTQQ010000023.1:69494388-69534186 GCA_026546715.1 Gallinago undulata
TTTTCTTTTCTTTTCTTTTCTTTTCTTTTCTTTTCTTTTCTTTTCTTTTCTTTTCTTTTCTTTTCTTTTCTTTTCATCTATTATAGAGCTGATGAAGTGTTGCTTTGCTTTCCCTGTTGGTTACTGATTTGGATTATGAGATATGACACAGGGAAAGGGGAGCTGCACTAAACATTTGCTTCACATGTGGGCTATGGGCAGAAGTAAGGTCTGGGCTTTAGCAGAGGTTTGCCCAGTCACTTGCATGGATCAATCACAGGTTTCAAGGCATGATAGCAGGTAGATACAGGCCAAGAAGTCAATGAAGTTTTCCCTGGAACTATGTGAATACCAGGTGGCACAGAGGAGACAGAGTGGGGAAGAGAGGGAAGGAAAGGAGGCAGAGGCACACAGAAGGTGGGGGTAGGAGAGCACAGTGGTGCTGCTAGTGACACCTTGCACTACCTTCCCGGGAATGAACCTCTCCTTTTCACACCCCTGCACTAACTCTTCACTGCTGTGGAAGAACGCACAGTGTATTGGCATCGGTATCTGGGCAGCTATGAATGTGATGTTGTTATTCTCTGGTGAAATCATTTAAAGCAATAGGACAAAATTAGATTAATTCAATCTAAAAATAAAGCTTGCATTTCAGCAGTGAAAGTTTTTTTCCAGTAATGCGGATTCTTTGTCACTTAGTTTTCAAAATTTGCAGCTCAAACAAGTACTTAATGCAAGAAGTTCAAGATGACATTCCGTGGCCCGTGTCACCTTTTACTGTGATGACTCTGGTCCATTATGGTCTCCATAACTATGAGTTAGTGTTGCTCCAGGATAAGAACGATTGATCCTGCTGTATTTTGGTGATTAGTTGGGTTGAGATAAAAATATTCTAATAAGCAGGGAGAACAAGAAATGGTTCCTACTCCCTGCACTTACACACAGAGACCATTTAGTGTGTAGGTGTATGTGCGTGTATGTTCGTCCTCCTACAGCCAAGCTGGCTTTCCTGAACTCCTCTGCTATAGTCACACATTCCCAAATCTGTGCACCTCTTTGTTGTTTGTTTAGTTGTGTTGTTTTTGTTCACATGAAATGATCTGGATTAAATATCCTCATAAAATGGATAAAGATGGGAATTGGTGGCTGGCGGCCAGGGAGAACGGGAAGTTCTTATTGTGCTTTTGGCTACCAGAAAATTGTTTGATTGTACCTGTGTGATTGCTCACCTTGCTCTGCGATGAAAAAGCCATCACTGGCCAAAGATTTCCTCAAAGCACAAATGTATCTTATAAAAAGTTGAGAGACAAACAGTGAATTTGAGGAGAGTTCTGGAGTAAGCAAGTTTGCGAAGAGAATCTAGATGACTGTGTGCTGTCCCTTCTAAGGTACATCAAGTGGGGTATAGGTATGCACAAACTAATGATAAACTATTACAATGTAAATAGAAGTAATTACCTGTAAAGGATTAAGTTTTAAAGAAAAAAAAAGGAAAACATTTCTACAGCTCACAAGGTACACAAAATATTTTTTGAGTAGAAGGAAAAGTTCAGGGAGGGGGAAAAAGTTACTTTTTAAACTCCGGAAAAGTCTTCAGATGAGTTATACTCCACCAGTGTTTCAGTCAAGCTTAAATCTTCTAATCCTTTCCCTCTGACAAAGTCTCAGAAAGTGTCTCTACTTAGTGGATTTAAAACTGCTGATGTTAAGCTGAATGCTGTACATTTGCATAGAAATGTAGTTACAAAACAAATGCAAATTATTTCAAGGCTTCACAAAGTATAGCATCAGGCCTCTTTCATTGTCTGACACAACCCAAAAGTTGTGCGATGATAATCAGCTGCTGTCCTGAACAAGAAAAACATCTTTCTCATAAAAAATAGAACTGGTCTTTTTTTTTTTTTTCTGTAAATAATATCCTAAGTATACAACCTCCTTTAACCACAATGTTATTAAATCTGGGGTTTGATGTCATAAACACTTGGTAGGACTGTTAATTTTATGAGGTACTTTAAACTATTTTAGACTAGTATTTTAAGGTTCTCTTTTTATGTATTGACATAACACAGAAATATTATGGCACAAGTTTATATTACACTGATTGTTGCCTGTTATCCTTTGGTAATTTTTGATGTGCAGTGTTTTTCTCACACAGTTATTATGCATGAAAGGGCAGCTCCTGATGGTGCAGGACTAACACTGAGTGGAACAATTCTGGTCTCCCTTCCTGGCATGGGCCTGCAGTAGGAGAAGATGTAAGCAATTTTTAAAGGATTTTATAATGGTTCTAGAGTTTGTGGCTGATCTATTATAAAGTTGGTCACAGAGCATACCAACATGGATTGACATGAATGCTGTAATTAAGGGACGAGTTCTAATGTATCCTTAAACTGACGATAAATATGATCTTATAAATTCACTGAGAACTTAAACTATGTACTCTCTACTCAGTTCAAGTTGTGGTAGTCACTTTGGAACATATAGGTTCTCTAGATGGTAATTAAAGTGTAAATTGCAGGTTGCACATATGTATCTCTGTAAATCAAAGGAATTAGAAAAAGGAAAATTTTTAGGTTATATTATGTATCTTATTGCTAAGGCAGCTTTGTTTATTGCATTATACTTCTAAAACTTTTGATTGTCTTTTGAAAAATATATGCAATTTTGGCAACAAATAATCAAGTAAAGAGTTTTTCTCACTTCTTGCTGGTGCTCCCCATACCATGCATCATCCTAGACTTCCATCTGATTTGTTGTTTTTCAGATTCGAAAATGGAAATATCAACAAAAGGGAGTTCTCCTGAGACAGGGGCTGACTGCCAGAGCTTGGCATTCAGGATCCCAAGCACACACACTCCTATCCAGCTCAGGAACTGTGCACTTGGTGTTTCCCATAAGTAGTAGCTGTAGGCTACTCACACTATGCTTTGGCATCAGAAATCCTGCCCTGTTCTTGTACTTAGAGATTGCACCTCAAAATGTTAGAATACCTGAATTTTCTTTTGGTGGTGTATTTCACCTCACTGTCTGTATAGTGAGCCTAAAGGCCTCGTATTGGCTGGAGTCATAAAAATACACAATTAAGATCTTGTCCTTAGTGAGCACATACATTTTCAATAACCCTTAAATAATGTACAGACCTTCTTCTGTTCTAGTTAAAATTGTTGAAAAGGATTTTGCAAAACACAAACGTTGACCTGTTTGGATCCTTTTTCTAAGACAGGAACATGAACAGAATCTGAAAAGTTCTGGTGCTCAGGTGGCAAATGCTGATGCTGGACACTTTAACAAAAGGTCAACTTTTTCTGGGAAATTTTATATAATTTTAAATTCTAAATAACCAAACTAATGTGGTACTTACATACTTGACTGTAAGTTTAAAATTTGTTCATTCTTTCAGAAACAATTTCCTTGATCTTTTTTATAATGACAGCATCTTCTCAATTTCCACTTTATTTACACAGTAACAAAATGCATGAAACTTATAACACTGATTTTTCCCATTTATCTGCACAACTCTTTTTGTCCACTTCCAAAAAAAACACTTTCACGGGTTATTCTCCCATTTACTTTCAAATTACTGATACAAAGGAGTTTATTCCATTTTTCATTGGCATTGGTAATGGGAGACAGAAGAGAGAAAAATGTTTCTGAAAAAGTTGGAATCTAACTAAAAAAATCTAAATAATCTAATAAAAGCCAATTGGGTTGGAACAACAGACAGTGATGGAAATGAATGTTATGGTAAGTGAAATGGATAAAATGTGAAAATAAGCAGTTATTAGAGATTATGCTGTTTTTTAGAGTATTCTTGAACTATCTTCTCCAGATGAACTCCATTCACAAGAGTGAAATAAAGCCCTCCTTGGATATGCAATGGTAGCAGATCTGCCATTCATTACACACCCGAGCAGGTAACTCCTGAGTATTCTTTACATGCCTATTTCCAAAGGATTGGCAAGAAATAAAACTTAGAGATGAGCACTGGTGAGCCAAAATTTTGGGAACTGATTGCAAGAGCAATGCCTTACTAACACTATGTAAGGTGGTATTCTGTAAACTGATTTTTTCTTGGGCATAAATAAGTTCTGTAATATTATCTTCCAGTTACGTAAGTCATAAGTAGATCTGCATTTGAGAAGTGACAAGAATTCAGACTTTTACATCTCCTTTTTGGCTTCTCAAAATGTAAATCTTTAAATCATCTTTCAATATGCTGGCCATGTGCCAGTGGCAGATTGGTCCTATGCATGTGTATGAAAATCTCAGTCCTTTCTGGGAGTTTAAGAAGCTTATGTAGTTCCTAATGATTTCTATGACAGCTAGATGAAGTTTTGGTGTCAGGCACCTTACATAAAATTTTGCTTAACTTCTGAGTTTGACCTTGTGTAATTTCTCAGCAATACTGAAAACTGTAACGCAGCAAAAAGATTGAAAACAAAACAAAAATAAGGAGGTAGTCCCCATTTCTTCTTTCTACCTCTAAAAATTCCAAGCCCCATTGAAGCTCCTTGAATAAGGAGAGGATAAATGGCTTTGGTAGGCATTTCACTTTTTTCACTTGTAAAAATTGGCAGCTAAACACTCTGCTCGAATACTCACAATTAAAGCAATTATACCATCGGATATTTCAGGCAATACTGCATGCAGCAATAATTTGTTTTCAAAAATAATTTTAAAATCTTCATTATTAGAAAAATAGAGCTGGTGTTCATCCCATTCTCTTTTCAGCTCCCTGCCACTTTCTCCATCAGTTTCTGGGCACTGTCTGTGCCACCGACAGCTTTAAAGGTGAAATATTCAACCTTTAATGTACACTATTTATTAAGCAGTGGAAAAAATTGCAAAATCGAACCTGCCGTTAGTGAAGTTTGTCCAAGCATTTCTTTTCTCACATTTCTTAAGGGAAGATACTTTTATGACAATCCCCAATCCCCTTCTGCCACCCGTGCCTCAGCACCCCTGCCCAGGGCCTGTCCTCTCCAGACCCGTCTCAGCTGACTGTGTTGTGTTGAGGAGTAGCAGGGCTACCAGAGTAAGTTAGCAAAGGTACCCGATGGCCATCGATCTGCACACTTTGTTGTCTCACACATAACATAAATAAATAATGGAAAATAGATCTTCATCTGAAATTAGTTTTTATATTCAAACTCTGTAACACCTTTTATTTTCTACACTGTAAGCTGCTCAGGAGCACGAGCAATCGCAGGCGCTCCAGGTAACAAAGCTAATACTTGCTTTAAGAAGTACAGGAAATTCAGGGAAACCAGACCAATCTTTACTAAATTAGGCTTTAACTTTTGTAGATTTTATTGTCCATATACCTGATAGATTCAGAGGTTAAGTAATAACATATGGGCTTAGGCAAACACCCAGATGTACATAAAAATATGTTCTTGAGGAAAGCACATTAAAAGGATTTGGTTCCATTTTCACAGCTGTAATTTATAGACTACATGGGGCATTTTTAATGGGTTGTATTAGACATCAGCAGGCTGCTATATGTGGCCGGATTCAGGTCTCGGTTCCACCAGAAGAACTATTACCCAAAGGTTTCTGGTTTTCATTCTCCTTGGTCTCCAGAACATGAGAATTAAAGGTACAGTGGCAGTCTGTATCAATACTGCCAAAATGCTGAAAAATTAGAATGTTTTGAGAAAAAAGAAGGGAGGGCACACGTTTCCCATAAACTGGTCTGTGCTTAATGCTTGCATTTCTGAGCTGCGCTCCTCTGTAACCCAATCTATACTAAAGAAGCCTTTAGATCAAATTTCCATGTTTTTACTGAAAGTGAGTGGTACCTGCTCCTTGGGTAACCTAATTGGAATCCAGCAATGGTGACATGTTTCTCTTTTGAGTTGCAAATGCTCATTTAACAGTTAGGTAAAGACAGTGAAATGAGGCCTTGTTTGAATTAACTCCCCTGTGCAAAGCTCTTTAAGCTCAAGGCATTTTGTTATTCACTGCTTTAGCCTCTGTAAAAAGACTTATGAAGTAGAGGGACACTATGAATCTCTGTCACGGAGCATGCAGGGAGCCGAAAACAAGCTGAAAATGCATTGCTTTACAGCATTTCAGGCATGACCTTAAACAAACAAACCTGCCCCTCTTGTTCACCTCAGCACTTCATGACTTGGTTCAGCGATGTCTGGGCCAGCATCTCCAAGTCAAAGGACCACGTCCTCCCCCCATTGCTGCCTTTTCCAGAAGAGAGGGGAGACGCTGCCCGGGCTGTGCAGGGGTCTCCAGGCCGCAGACGGTGAAGTGCTTTGCTGTGTCAGCCTGGATGAAGGGAGACAGCCCCATGGAAACAGTGCGGGGCCATGCCGTGCTACCAACTAAATGGGAAGTTAAAGATATATGGGTTCCCTGTAATGATGGTGATAATAATTAAGCCGTGTTATTCTGGTACTAGTTTTTCCACAAGGAGAGACGTTAATTAGGCTAAAGTTTTCTTGTGTCTCTAGACCTTCACTTTTCTCTCCAGGCAAGAAATCTCATTGACGTTGCTGACCCTGAACTTTTTCTTCCACCAGCATGTCCCTCTGGTTTATCACTATGGTTGGACCCTTGCCAGAGTTTGCCCTCACCCTGACCCTGTCTTTGATGAAATACTTGTTTATACCTTACTCAGTTCTCCACTCAGCTAATGCAATCCCCTCCTTTAAATTCCCTCCTGAATGGTCTCCTTGAGTTGTCTGGATTTAATTCAGTGTTGCCAGGAGAGCACAAGATGCATACTCTTGTTGTAATAAGCTTATTTGGTATTGGATAAAGAGTGGCAAACTGAGGATATAGGATTACAATACCTTTTCTTTTTTCTTTTTTTTTTTTCTTTTTTAAAAAGCATGTTCTCTTGTTTCTGCTGTCAGAGCCCTGTTTGAATAGATTGTTATTGAATGTGCCTGGGGTGTCAGGGACCCAGCCAGATACAGAATCTGAAGCGTGGCTTCTGCGGGAGGAGGCAGGCAGGTGGGCAAGCTGACTTAGCAGCAACAGCCTGCGAAAGAAGGGCAGGAGGTGCTGGTGGCCCCTGAGACGGAGGGGCTGTTGGCTTGCACACATAATTCAGGCAATGCCAAGCTCAATAGCAGGCACTGTTTGGAGGGGAGAGAGGATCAGCCAGAGAAGTCTGTCTTTTGAAGGTTTTAACTGTAGTAGTAAGAGAAATCTGGATGAACCGGGAGGATCTGGAGCTATGCTAAAACTGGTACAGGACACTCAAAGGCCATGCAGAAAAGTAGCAAATCTTCAGGATGGTAACTGATTGCTGTCCCCAGGCCAAGGCACAGCTCAAACCTAGGCTAGCAAATGGATAAAGTGAGGTACAGTACACTTAGTTCAGCCTAAATACAGGCAGCCCCTTCCTTGCTCTGTCTTTCCCAGGCTGTATGTTCCTGCTGCCCTCCTGCCATCAGACAGAGCAATTGTGCAGCCACAGAGTGGTCCAGATACATTTGCATTCTTAATTTAGTCCTCTACAACAGGTGGTTAACTAGCAATATGGTAGGGCTAGCAATATGTTAAATCAACCTGGTAATTTTCAGCATTAACATCTTTTTCCTTGAACATGTCAATTTGTGGTTTTGATTGCAATGTATGTGCAAACTCTTAAATCCATTGTTCCGCCTTAAACATAATACACATTACTTTACACAGTAAATCATAGAGCTAGGAGTTTAGGTGGCCTAGAAGGACCTGTTCAGCATACAGTTGCAAGAGCCAGCACAAGTTAATCCTGTATAGCACACTTACTTCTTCTGTTGAGTTACATGGCAGCCCTAAGGAGGGATTGAAATATGTTTTTAACTCTGGAGTATCTGACATAGGATATCCTACTATTTTTTTTTCTCATCCCTCAGTGGATCTTGTAACTCAGTGTAGGAGACAGGAAGGAAGATGGGAGTTCAAGGTCCTCATTTCCTGCTTCCCTTTACCAAGGTTGTATCTTGAGATGCAAGACTCGCAGAACACAAATTCTTAAGGTGCCATGCCATTAGTGATTGAAGGAGCAATCACACAGCATACTAAACAATCTCTTTCAGGCAGTCCCCTATATTACTGGACGTTCCCAGCCTGGGAGTCTGGTCATCCTTGAAAAGAGTAGACCTATTCTTTCCTTCCTTCGAGAAACAGTTTCAGGATTCAGGCCAACCCATAGGCTTGCAATGTTAATTTTCAGAGTGTATCTTAGGTGGAGTCATACAGTGAGAATCACTCTTTTAATTACCAGATAAGCTCTAGGAACATGTCCTTACCTGACTCAGAGTATCAGCTCCCAGAGAAGTGATAATGAGATACAAAGTAGTCTTCTTGCAGGGTTCCTCCATATAATTCAAGAAATTTCTCCAAGTTGACCCAAATCACAGAATTACTGAGGAAAGGCCATACAAATTGACCCTTTGCAAAATGTTTAAAAAGAATCTGACCCTAACAAGTTTCCAGAAGAGCCGTGCTGGAAAAAAGAAGTCTGTCATCATATTTTATTCTACCACTTCACCTAACACTGAAATTTTAATGTTTCCATCTTTAGTATGTATATATTTTTGTGCACATTTTAATAAACAAATGGGGCCATGATACTGTCAGAAGTTTTTTCAGACCAGTGATATAAAGTTCAAGTCTTCCAAGTCCTACACCCTGCAGACCTCAAATTAGTCTCAAATGGCTTCACATGCTCTAATACTGCACTTGTATGTTTGTGAAGGCTCAGTGAATTGTTTATTACTTACGCTTGGTTAGTATCAGTGTAGACAGAATTGACATGTTTAAAACAAATTGTGATCAGAGCAACTATTGATGTTTTTTTGCAGCCAGTGTTTAGGGAGTTCTTCAGCAGGAAGACTGATTTCTTTTTGACATTGTTATACCGTATTAAGGGGCTTTTGCATTTTTAATTTTTTTTTCCACCCCTACATTTAGTTCCTTTGGGCCCGGGGGGTTGGTAGGCTGGTTGTTTACCTTAGCTCTGGTCATTCTGAATGCCTATTCTTCCTCTTATCTCTCCAATGGTATCCTCTCCATCTGTTCAGTAAGCACTAACAATTTTCAACCTTATCTTTTAAGACCATCTTCAGGAGCAGTTTTGCAAATGTTTTCTGAAAAGAACTTGGCACTTAGGAAGTCCAGCTGCAAAACTGTTTAACTGAGATTTCAAGGGAGAACATAGTGAAATTAACATAAGCACTGTTACTATTTTTTTTTCTCCCTTTTTCCCTTACGTAGAATTCTTCTCGGTATTTTCACTGAGCTTTAATCCCCTCCACCTATGAAAATGCAACAATCTGAGAAAGACTGGGAGATGAAGGGCAGGGATAAACCTGTAACTTCAAGTAAAGTGCACTTACCTAAATATACTTCACCAGTAGATATGTAAACTGCACACTATTAAAGGAGGCATACATGATCTTTGATATGAGTATCTTTATAAACAGCAGATATAATATATAATAAAGATGAATGAACATAGTTCATCTCCATTCCTTCTCCCTCCTCATTTTCAAATGGACCCCTGAAATTAGATTTACTACTGTGAGATTGACTATTTATTTATCTTTCTGAATATACCTTCAAGCAGGCTTAGCACACCAGCATAATGTAAGTTTGCTCTATAAGGCTATTAATATACCATAATTATAAAAAAATAAAAAATATATATCATAATTATAAAAATAAACAGTGTAATTAATCATCTGACTTGTTGCTGGGTGTCTTACATATTTTGACTTGTCTGAAGGAAGGAGACTGTAACAGCAAAGGACACTGTGTAATCCAGATTACCATCTTTCCATTGACGGGTGCTATAAATTACAGGCAATAGGAAAAAGAAACAAGAGCTAGTCAAAATTTCCCCAAATCTTATGAGAATTATGCTATTTCCAAGTGTGTCTGTATCTAGAATTAATGTGAAGAAAATCTAAAATTGCCTTGTAAAAGAGTTACATGTCAATTTCGATAAATTTCTGAAGAGGTTGTTGACCAAAGTCACAAAAAAAAATTGGTAATGGGAAAATAGGGAAGTTTTTCAGACAGATAAAACTAATTAAAACAAAGCACTCTCAGAGTAGAAATATATGGTCAGCTGTAAGTGGAATAGATAACCGGTGAAGTCCCACAGGGATCTCTGCTTGGGTGTATGTTGTTGAAGAAAGCAATAAGCAATTAGAAAAAGGGAGTGGGTGACTGTGAAGAGGCAAAGTTCTCTGATAATACTGTGTTATTCAGGACAATAAAACCAAAATTTAACTTCAGAGTATTTCACAAACACATCCTGGTATTGATTCACTAGGCAATACAATAGCAGATTACGTTCAATGCACCTAAATGTAAAGGAAAGCTCATGGGAAAAAAATCCTGTTTTGTTGCAAAGTGATGGGTTCTGAGCTGACTGTTATTAAAGAATTCAATCTTAGGCCTAAACCAGGAAACTTTATAAGAATATCAGCTCATGGTATTGTCAGCTCAGGATCAGCTCAGCTTTTTTTTGTGGTCAAAAAGTTGAATTGAATATTACAAGGTAGTTGGGAAAGTAGGGACAGCAGCAGAGGGAATGCCACTACATGGCTGTTAGAATCCCTCTGGGGCACTGAGCAGGACGGCCAGAGGGAAGGCAGCAGGCGACCACAAGGACCCCCACACCCTGCCAGCCACCTAACATTCTTCAGAAATCTCACTTGTCTTCAGCCACTAACATTTGTAAACAACTCGTGACACTCAGGAGAAGAATCACAAGAGTTAAAATCTTGGCTTTCCTCATTCACACAAATGAGTGAAGATTCATACGGATTGAGTAAGAGTCATACTGAGAAGTAAACAAGCAAACCTTCCCCCCTTCCCCGCCCTCCTTAAACATTTAATGAGGGCAGTGCAATTTAAGAGTGAGAGTTGCCATAATTTCAAAACACATCCTCTTTCTTGGGAACATTTGTAATGAGCTATAGAAGCCAAAATAACAGTTGCTTATGTACAGAGTTACTATGTGTTCAAATAATTGCAAGGACAGTTCACTGTTTAATAAAAAAAATAAATTTAAGTTTAGAATATTGCTGATGCAAGTCAGCGTCAACAGATTTGGCTTGCAAGTTGTTATGTTTTGTAATGGTGAATCCAGAGCCACATACTAGATTATTTGAAAACTTAGTTGTTGGGTTCTTTTGGTTTTATTTTCGGGTTTTTTTGTTTGTTTGTTTTTTAATGTGAACAATTTTACTTTAGTAAAAAAAAAAGGTAGCAAGGTTTTCCTTCCATGTATTAAATTGTCGTTAACATAAAGCACACTGGGAAATCTTGCATAGTAGGGAATTTGAACCAGAGAAAACTGCATCTCACAAAACTAATAAAAAAGAAGAATGAAAAAAAATATTTAATGCCACTAATAAAATATCCATTAGACTTATTGTAATGGTTATTCAGTTTCCTCTTGAAGGAGTTAAATCTCTTCACTGAAATGCTGACGTCCTCTCTGATGAACTGTAAAAGCAGTGGATTGGCTTTTGGGGCACCTATTCAGTTAAAGCATGCACCAGAGAGACCGCAGAGAGCACCTCAGGTATAAAGTCTGCTTTTGGGCCTGGACTGTTGTCTTTAAATATTGCTGTGTTGCACCATGGAGATAGTAGATACAAATATTTTCAGAGTGGGTCCTGTTGCTGCTTCTTTAGTGAATTTGGTCTCCAATCTAAAGACAGAGTCCTCTGTGTTGACTGTAAGTCAGTCAGGTCTGCTGTGGTGCTGTCCTCAAACTCTTTCAACTGATCTTCACTCTGTCACCAGCTGAGTTTTCCCATCTCAAGCAAGCACTGGAGCTTATCTGACTCCATGTTTCACTGGCTAGGGGGGAAAAGGGGAAAAGCACTGAAGTGAATGGAAAAACATGGTGTTTTGGTTTTTTTGTTTGTTTGTTTGTTTTTAATCTTTTTGAATACCTTACTTGCCAATGTAATGGAGGAGAAATAAAAAGTGTGAGGAGAAATAAAAAGTGGGTCCTGGGAAAAACTGTTGTGGGCTGGGACTACAACAGCTCTGGCTTAGATTAGTTTGCACTGGCAGGAAGCTGCATCCTTCACCTCTTACAGCTCAGGATGTGCCCACAGCAACACAGTAGTTTGGATCAGGGTTTCATTTGCTTTGTCCCCATTTACTACGCTTTGATTTACATTACAGAGAAGTCTCCATGCCTAAGCCGTATTCAGTTTAGATTAAATTTAGTGGTAGCTACACTCCTAATGCACTGCAACCATGGAAGGTCAGGCAGTCCACATAAGTGGACTAGACCTAGTCTGAAATCCTCCCACTAGCAACCCCCTCCCATCCACGTGCCATGGACATCAGTTCTTCAGTACCAATTCTTTGGCTTTGCAGGTCTGTTCCTGCTGTACTGTGTCTTGTGCCACCAGTGCAGACACAGCTTCACTGTGTCTTCACGCTGGAGAGAGGGTAAACTTGCAGTGAACTGGGAGATTTTTATTTCTGGTTTCAGTCATCAGCCTTCTGGAGAGGATCAGTGCTCTGAGAAACAACTATCCCATATCAAGAGCCAGTAATTTCAGCATCCCCAAAGAGGAGCCCCTGATGTAGATACTTGCTCTTACCTCAGCATACAAATAAGACACTCTGTTGTGACATTAGGCAGGAATAGATCAGTGGTCTTGGAAAGGGTCCATTGTTGCAGGGACCCAGGTTTCCTGGCACTCTTGTGACAAAGCATGTACCATGCTGGTGTTACTACCTGCCCAGCACAGGTTGGCTCTAAAATCCCAAAGATGTAAAAGTTTCCAAAGTAGCAGGAAACTATTACTATATGGCCCACACAAATTTTCAGCAAAGTCACAAGCCAGGCCATCTAAAATGATAATGCTAAATTTATGGATTGTGAGATTAAAACCCTGATTTTTTTTTTAGTTGGATTTTGACTCTCCTTTTCATTACTCTTGATGTATGTTAAAGTCAGAAAAGAAGAAAATATAAAATGCTTATATATTCATATGGTTCTAGCACCCAGTTTTCAATTTATTGTGAGGCTTGTGACAAAACCTCAGGATCTGGCAGGGCTGTACTAAAAGAAAGAAGGTAAGTGCTTAGGACAAATTAAAATGCTCACAGATATAACTTTGGAAAAGAGTACATAATAGTGAGCAGTCACGGTAGATATAGTGATTAATCATTTTCCTCCATCCCATTGTCAGCACTGAAATAGCACTGAAGTCAATGGCTGCTGTCTCTGAAAAATGGGCCTTATTTATTAAAAATATTTTTTTCTGAACTTGTGTCATCAGTATCTTCCACCACCCTGGACATTGCTGCAACACACAGATATATGAAAGCAGGACTAACTATCATTATTTGTCTTCCAGTAGCAAATATGTGCTATTCTGTCTATCTTAAATAAAGTTTTCTTACTTTCCAGCCCAGTAATGTATGTTTGTAGGCACATGCACAGCGCCTGGGTCTAACGAGTTTATGGGGCACTAACCAGAGGAACTGCAATTCAAAACGGATGTTATCTGACACTGACTATGTTGCTCTAACAGTGTTATGTTATAAGCGCCTGATTGTTTGGATGCATATCCATATCCTCAAATATGTGTTTAGATGTTTAAAGTCTATAGTATTCTAAAAGCGTGCCATAAGTCACACAGACATTGTAACAAAGGAGGAAAGGAATTATGTTACTTCTTTATGTTGTAAGGGAGCACCACTGAATTTATATAATTTTTGTTTCCTCTGTCCTTCCTCTGTTCTGGGAAAAGAAGCAAATTTTTATTTCTACCCCATGGTTTGTTTCAGTTGCCTGTATTGTCACCAAGTATTTGCTTTGGCTGCAAACACAACTTACTTTGGTCTCAGTCAGTTTTTAGGCTCTTTTTCCAATACAAACACTTAGGGCATGACACTTTGTTGTACTCCATATTTTGTTTATTGACTCATTTGCACTTAAAATATGTTCTTGGAGAGACATTTTTCCTAGTATATTAGTTCAAAACTGCTCCTAGTCAGATTGTTTTAACTAGTGTGGCAATTAGTATGTGTGTTCAGAGGCAAGTATTCAGGATTTTGTTTTTTTGTTGCCATAAGTTCACTGAGTAAATTAATACAAATGACAGACTTTCCCAGGGTTTCTTTTTTTAATGTTTTTCCATTTCTTAGTTTACGTGTATATAAGTGATTTTGATCTCCTCCTCTGAATAATCCCTTTTAGGTGCAAAATTTTTATAAAAGGATGATAGAGTCTCTATTAAGACATGGAGTGCTGATTTGCAACAGAGAGAAGAGATTGAATGTTTCAGCAAAAGATCTGATATTTTTGTTGTTTTCCTACTGTCCTACCAAAGCTCTTCATCCCACCTAATTGCTCAGAGGACAGCTGCCTCATTTTCCCAGCAGCACAATGCTAGAATAGGCATTAGATAGCTGCCCAGAGGTAATGTCTGTAATGCTGTCTGCAGAGAAGCATCTTTAAAAACAGGACTATTTCGTGTTGTGAAATATTTCTAAGAGGCTGCTTGTTTTTCCAAAGTTTTCCTTTTTTACATGAATCACTGGAGACCAGTCAGATAACAGAAGAGAGAGCCTTTTCATCTCTGGACAACTCTTCAAAGAGGTGGATGGGAATTTAGCCACATGATAGTTTGCATTGAAGGAAAATGTACAATTAGGTCTATGTATTATTTAACCAATGTTTTTTGACCTTTGTCAGCCTGTGAAGCTGTAAACATTTTCTGTGGAAGATATGATCTCTTTAGAAATTTCACAAACATGGATAGCTCTGTGTATATATAAAAGTTTTTCATAATCAGTTTTCACATTTGTACTAGAAAGAGTACAGGCCCTTCTCCAGAGGAATTTAATGAACCTTTTTTCTGTATCATAATTCCATGCAGCTCACAAATATAAAAGTGAAAAAATGTCTTGCTAATTTAGCTCTAGGTGTCAGCTTTCTGTAGCATTAAGCAAATATGAGTTATAAGCAATGTGGAACAAAAGTTTTTCCTACATAACTCGAGACTTGTGTAGGAGAAGAACCTGTGGGACCTCATCCAAAATCTACTGAAACATCTGGGATCTTTTCCATCAAGGAAAACTTTCTCAGTCCCTGTGCTGATATTGAATAAAAAGAAAATGCTTTTCTTCACCTAGCTTTGCTTTTCTTCAATATATTGTCTGTCCTCTGGCTACATTTTCTATTGCTGTAATGACTGTACATTCTGTGCTCATAATGACAATTAGACTTCATGGAAGTCTTTCAGACACTGATAGGATCTTCTCAAAGGGAGCTTTAATGTTTAGTCAGGACTGAAGAGAAATTTTGCTTCTTGAATGATTCCATTCGGCATGTGTCCTGTTTAATCAGCCCTTGAAGTACCTTAACTTGTCATGGCTTCCCAACCAAGAGGGGATTTCAGAGGTACTTGTTCCATCACAGACTACTGCAGACTTGGCTGTCACATCTCACATCTTCTGCTAGGCCTGTAAGGGCTGGCATGACCCAGAGCTGGACTGATCTTGTGTTTGGCAAAATGCGTTGGGAATCTTCTGCATTGACAGCAGCTCTAGCTACTCCACATAATTTGCATTGCTTACTCTCATTAGAATAACTCATCTAGTTGGAAACACAGAGGGAATGAATTTAGGTCATTCAGAATATAATTACCCAGGCTGGCACTTGGCCAGGACATGGGAGTTAGCAACACTGAACTTGAGAAAAAATGTTAGTGGTGTTAATATGTTTCCTTTCATTATTATAAAGAAATTGCTGTTTCTGTAGTGACTGCTGCAGGTGATTGCACACCTGACATTCCCCTTATGGTGTATTACAGCTTTATTTGTATTTCTACATTGCTAGGGAGAAGACGGGTCAAGCTGTTTGTTTTACCACTGATGGAAGAAGTTTAAAGTGTGGATGAGCTATGGTTAAAGGTGAGAAAGGAAAGATTACTGGAGTAAGACCTCCATCTGTGATGAAGAAAAGAACTGCTAAATGATATATAGCTATTTCATGTAGGGAGGGATTTGTTCTGGGGTGCCAGGACTTAGCCATTTATCTGCATGTATCTAAGTGTAAAATGAGATTAGGGCTGAGGTCACTCAGTACCACTGCAGTGACTTTGAAAAAAGAAACAATGAAAATTTGGTTATTAGGATGTTTTCAGAGGATAAGATTTGGAAGACTTCAATTCTGTCTCCCACGAGAAGCTCCCTGTGTGATTGTAGACAGAGGACATTCAAACCTGAAGATGTAGATTTTGCACAAGAGCCAGTCACCTAAAAGTGAGGTGCTGTGCCATGGGCCTTTTGCAGTGACCAAACACGTTTTGTAGACTTGAACCTCAATCCATCTGTTCCTTAGTGTCTGCTCTTCCCTATCAAGAAAGTGTGGTGACAGTGAGTGCCACAGGGCATATGAGGTATTCTGATACCCATATAAATACTGCTTTTAAGACAGGCAAATAAAGACAATAATTCATACAGAAAATATGGACATTTCTTAATAACAGTTAAATATGCTCTGTGCTTTCTGGTATCTGATCTGTACACAGTATGAAATGGATGCCAGAAAACAGGATGGCATCCACCATGTTTGACTCAGCTGACAATGTGAGTCGTCCTGTCCAAACTGCAGAGTCTGTGTGTAGCCAGAGAAGGGGGCGAGCACCTCCAGAAGGCACCTGTTGCCATCCTAAAATGGATGTCTGAGCCAGAAGGGTCTGATGGCAAGTCCTTCTGAGGAACCTATATCTTTTCACAGGCTAGTGAGGAGGGTCTCTGGAAGGCTAGCTCAGCCAGAGCATCTATTCTGTTTGACAGATAAGTAGGATTAAATGAATCCCACTATGACCTCCCTCCAGGTGAGAGAAGACCATTGAGGAAGTTTAAGGCTGTAATCTCTCCTCACGATCCACAAGATATAGCGATATTAAAAGCTTGGGTCCATAACAAAGTCTCTTTTTATAAAGCATTCTTACTAAGACACTCAATGACGAATCTTTCCTCCTTAGCTCTTGGAATAGTTTCTTTACATGTCCTAGGTGAACTGAATTCTGATAAAACCCCATCCACTCTGAAAGAAAGGCTAATGTAGTTGAACTTTCTTTATGTCTTCTGGACAACAATGAATTGTACTCCTCTTGTGTCAAATAAATAATTAAACTTGATTTGTGAAGCATTACTTACCTGTAATGAGTCATCTGTGGTTAACAACAGCAACAAGAAGGCAATGTATGTTTTAACTGGAAATGTGACTCCTTTTGCCTAAGCTAAAGCAAAATCAAATGAAGCCACTGTAACAGAAACCTGTCTTCAGTTCCAGAGCCATGCATACAGCCTTATGTTGTCACTTCTGCTATTATCTGAAGCCAGGAAAGAAGCGTGTTGGTGCTGAATTGGCTCAGGCTTATAAGGCTTGATCATTTTCATGCTGCAGCAAGTCTTCAGCTCTGGGACACCAAAACAGAAACCCTAAACTGTATGCCACAGCTCGAACAGTCTGAAGGACTCTTTTATACAGCCAATAATTTGAACAGTTCATGGAGGCTTATTGGCTCTCACTAGAATGAAGCACATACAATATTGTGATTCCAGTTGTGAGACAAATACTGCACTCACATTGTGTGCTGTGGCAGAGACACTGTGACATGTTTTATACACTCTGCTACTCTTCCTTATATTTTGCAACCCTTTCAGATCTCTATTGAAAATATATATAAAATAGACATCTTACATGTTTAATATTAATCTAATTAATTACTTAAATATCACAGTAAAATTAAGCATGGACAAAGACATCTTTAAGTCATTCAGAAAATTAAAATTGATCTATGAAGTTCCTCACCTTCTCAGAGCCTTCTCTTCCATATTCTCTATTATTCTTTAAATCAGTGAATATGTGCTCCTACTGTGGGGAATCCTTGATCCTTCAAAATGCAAGATGTGTGAAGCTTTATCTATGTTCCTTAAAGGAAAAAAAAAATGGAAAAAAAAAAAAAAAGTGATGCAGATGGATCAATATAAACATATATGACAGTCGCTTGGAGCTGCATGCAGTAGCATAAGTAAACAGAGTGACAGGATGACTTTTCAAAATAAGCTTGTCATGTTTATGCTTGTTATCAGCTCTCCTGACAACGATTTTCCCATCAGCTAACTACAGACTTAATTAGGGCATTAACACAATCCTGCCCCCACACCTCCTGCCTTCCCCCAGCTAAGCACTGGGTCATTACTGGGAAGAGAGAACACAAGCAAGCAAATGGGAAAGGGAGGAAGGAAAAGGAAGGAAAGAAAGAAGGAAAGAAGGAAAGGAGGAAAGAAAGAAGGAAGGAAGGGAGAGAGGGAGGGCATAATTTTGATTACATTGCACAGGGTAGAAGGGAAATAAGCAGTGCTTTTCCATGTTTTGTTACAGGTTTTACAAAACAGAGAGTCCACAGCAGCAAGCAGGCCAGACCACTCCACTAAAAGAAACGAGAGTAATTTATGTGATTTCCACTTATAAATGCTTGCAAGTGCAAGAAACATTAATTTCTCCCTCATTTGTTAGGATACCTCCCTCACCCTCATGCAGACTAGCTGCTTTGTGTAATGAAGATCCTTCCTATGCACAAGACAGATACTGCAAGTTGCAAGATGCTTTTGGCAGGCTGTGCTTTTGGGGGTAGGTATGTGAATTGCTCACCTGGAGCTGCTTATACAATATTTTCACACCAGTTAAAAAGAATGTGGTATACTTTGCTGTATCCATTTTACAGTTCCCATGTATCACACCCAGAGTAGAGATCTATGGCAGACACTTACCGATAGTGACTGGAGTAACCTTGAGCATTTTCATCACAACGTGCCTTCTAGGCAAACCAATAAAATGGTCTCCATTAATACCTCCAGGAGGTATTAAAACAGTAGCTATTAGAAACACAGAAGTTTTAAATCCACGTGTCCAGACGACTTGTTTCTAAGGAGATGTTAGTGGAGCTCTTAGAATAGTTGTTCATATTTAACCTGACTTTGGGAAAGGCTGAGAAACCTTTTGGGTAAGAAGTGTGAAACTCTTCAAAAAAGTAACGGGAACATCTAGATAACCTTAACCCTGGTGCTCTTGACATTTATCAGTCTAGGACAGAATAATTGAATGGACAGTCTGAGTCTCCATTAAGAAAAAGGTAATGGAGAACAATTAAACTAGTGCCAATGAACACATAGTATATGGAAAATGAAGCTTGTTGTTACTGTTTAGGCTAGATCACTTGAGATAGATAATAGCATTGATGTAATTGATTTCTGTAAAATTTTGACTACTGTTGCATGGCTTTTTGCTTTAAAACTTAGGTAAAATAAAATCAATATGGCATGTATTAAAGGAACTAAATTTTGGAGTCATATCAAGTCTCAAGTCTAGAAACATCAATGAACGGGTGATTTTCTAGCAGGGTTCTGAAGAGATCACTGTTTTTCCTACAGTATGTGATATTTTTATAAATAATCTGGAAGGAAAAAACAATTACTAATTGGGTTTACAAAAGGCACAAAGATTAAGGGAAGAATGAGAAATTAAAAAAAGAAACAGCCACTGTTGCAGAAAGACATAAACCAGTACGGGATTTAGTTAGGTCAAATAGGAAAATAGGAAAAATGATAGCAAGAAAGCAGATACGTGATTATGACTACTATTTAATATAGTGCCCAGGAACACCTGCCTTCAGCAACGACTGTGTGACGCTACAGAGACATGTAATAAAAATGTAACTTCTGTCTTCCAGAAGCTGCCAATGCAATTTTGCATCTAAAAGGCTTGTGCCAGTTTTGGAGGCATAAACAGGATGGTGTTGAAATGGAGTGAAGAAGCTCCCAAACTGGGTGCTAAGGTGACAGATTGGCATAAGAATAAGCATCAGAGCCATAGACATGATTAAAGGATTGGAAAACCTGCCTTAAGTGAAATGCTCATGGTGTTCAGCCCAGTTAGAATGTCTGAGAGAGGCTATGAGTATCTTCCTTGCACTGTGTAAGTATGAAGGTTGAAAAGCTGGTAGTAAAGGGTTTTCCAGCCTGTAAAACAAGGTTAAAAGTTAAATATATTCAGACTTGGTAAAGCCCCCCTTTTTAACAGCATTGATGTAACTCACAAAGTCTAAGGGTTGAATCAAGGCTGGTTGTTTTTTTAAAGTATATGCTCTAGTTCAAAAACTTTAATTCAGAGAAATCATTTGGCCTATGTTGCTTAGGAGGTCATCGCACATGAATACTATTTGGCTTTATTTATATCTTAATCTAGGAAATTTATTATCACATTCTTTTAATCTAATTCTCCCTCTCTTTTCCAATGAAGTACAACCACCCAAATCTACTGTTATACTCAGGAAACTGAAATTTTTGATACTTTGATCCAAGTATCTTACCTCTTTGGTTAATTTATATCCTTACCATGTTAAAAGAAATGATACTATCCTGGACCATTTGCTCTTATTGGTTGCAGATACTTGTTACGACAAAAATGTCAAAGGTAATTCAAGCACATTGTTCCCACAGTGTTTCTCAGAAGGTCTCAAGGTACCAGGTATTTTTATCTGTTGTCATTGGCTTTCACAATACTCTCCCAGCCAAGAAAATCCCAGTGAAAGTATATGTTCTTTTAAGATGGGTCACTTAGATGAAGGAAGGCTTAAAATGCTGTGTGGAGTTTCAGCTGCATAATTTCCAGTGATTATTGTGGGACCCTCTGTTCCTGGGCCTTGGGCAATGCTTTGAAAATGAAGGGGCTATTGCCCAATCTTTATATCTCTGAAAGGAGATAAAATTAGAGCGGTTTTTCGAGTAAGCCCTGCAGCTTCACTGAGCAGCTGCCTTCAAAGGAAATTTCTTTCTCTCAATAAACAAGAACACAGAAGCACCTGGGGTTGGACACGACACATCAGTCTTCTACGTGTTAATTCAAGGATTTAGAAATCAGATGGCTCAAAATAAGAAGTGTTATCATCAATGCAAAAATATTATATATCTGTAAGTGTCTTGTCCTAAAGGACAATTTACACGATTCCATTAGCCTGAAGTAAAAACATCACAGTTTTATGAGTAGCTGAGTTGCCTTGGACAAAGCATCTTAGTTTACAGTTCTGCTATTGACCCTGTTTGTGGATGTTCCAAAGGCACTAAGCTCTCAGAAAATGCTTTGGGAAATTCTCATTAACTGGATTTTGTTCAGACAAACCTTGTATAGACAAACCATTCAGTAGAGTCTTTAACAGTGGAAGTAAGTGTCAAACTTCTCACAGGAGCAATTAAATTGCAGATAATGTGGACTAATCTAACATAATACAGTATATGAGCAGGACAGCTGAGTCAAGATGAAAGTACATTTTTTTGTTTGTTGATTCACTTTCCTGCCACTCTAAAATTGCTTTTAGTATGCAGTGTGCTTCTTAATGCAAGGACTTGGTTTTATCTACTGTCAATCAACGAAAGGAGGCCAGGTTTATATTTGGATAGGAATTCAAATAAGGAAAAGAAAAAGTTCCTTTCAAAAATGTAATCCCTGGGACTGATTCAACTACTGTCACTTGGGGTATGAAAGATCAGGTTCTTTTGGGAGTTAGATCATCTCTGTGCAGAATAACGGTCAATTTGTATTTGTTTTAACAGTGTCAATCAGCACCTCTAAGTGTCCTTTGCTGGTCATGCTGAGGGTGCTTGCAAGTCTGAAGACACAGACAAATTAAACAAATTGTTCATTTGCTCATTAGTTGTGGTACACGAACTTGAATACTCCTTTGCTCCTGACATAACCAGCCTTCTGATTAATGAGTAATTCCTGTTTCTGATTTTATTTAAGGTATATTTACTGCCAGAAGCCTAGTGGGAATAGTGGAAATTAGGATAAAAGATTGCAATGAGATTTTAATAGATAAATGCTCACACAGACATGTCCATGAGCACCTCCAAATAATGCAAATAGACAAGTCTAACCCAAGAAATGAGTCAAGCCTTTTACCATACAGGCTGACACTGAAAGTCTGCAATGCTGACATTGCATTTGCTTTCTCTTCTTTAAGCTGTGATCTGGGAGCTGAAGTGGTACAGATAGGCAGTTTTAGCAATAAATTCCTCTGAATTACTAAAAGAAATGTCTAACAGCTATCCATCTATAAACAGTCTCAAAAAATATCACAGACTTTTACTTTTCCTGATCTGGTCTCCTAGAAAATAGTAAATTGAGCAGAAAAAAAAAATATTTTTGGAAGGCATAATGAAAGTATTTCTGCATTTCCAACAGGAGACTGAAGCCTGGTGTTCGATGTGATCTTCCTGGCTTTATCAGCGTAACAGAGTGATGCTGATTTGTATCATCTGAAACATGTCTGGAAGGACTGAAAGATGTCACCTCGTCAACACCCTCTCTCAAAAAAAAGAAGAGTGATAACATCTCAGTAAAATTTCTGCAAATGCTTGTTTTGGCTGTCTTTATAGAAAGAACAAAAATGAGGAGTCAAAGCAAGCCAAGGGCCACAGAGAACTAAGGCTAAAAGCTAACCCCAGAAGATCATTTTTTTTTTCTCCTGCGTATCACACTTTTTGGTTGTCAGTGAGTTTTCATGCACCACTGTCTTTAACCTTGAATACTGCAAACTGGCCAGGGAATCAGGATTGTTGGTCTGCTGACTCAAGGTAGCTTTGGGCAAACCATGAGCTAAAGTTTCAAAAGTGTCATGTAAGGCTGGTTGCTGCCTTGGTCACTGCAGACCCCTTTGACCTTATGCTGAAGGCACCTGCTCTCAGGGTTGGGAGGGAATCTTAATAACATCTGCTAATTAAGATTTCATGAGTGCTGCTCTTCTCTGTGCAAGGCTTTCCGTGGGTGGGTCAGGGGAATGAAGGGGGAGACAAATCTTGCCCTCTGCCCTCCTCCCCCCCCTGGCCCTTCCAGCCTTGCTGAAAGTCTTGGATCTGTTTTGTAAAGCAATATCCCCAGGGACTGCTGTGTCCAAAGGGGGATACCCGTTCTGTCTCTAGCTCTCCAGACTTGAGTTAGTTGTCATGTCCCACATCTCACTGGCAGACTGTTAATATGATTTCACCTCAAAACACAGGGACATAAATGAGAATTAATATGGAAATGGTGACTATAATAAAATTGAAAGAAGAATAACAATAACAGGGGCAATAAAAATAACAATGATAGTAATAGTAGTGTGTCAGAGTCACAGGGTGAATTTACTGTATTTAAACCAGCAGAAAATTAATCACTTCTACTATGTTAGTCAAATGTACAGTAACTCTATGTGTACTACCGTTTTCTTCTTCCAATACCCACTTTCTCTAAGCTGTATTCCAGCACTTGCTGCCTCCTCTCGCACCTCTTCCTGTGCTCCTAAACCCCCCAGCTGCCTCAGGCTGGCGGCTGAGCCCAGCACTGCATTGCATAAGCCACCAATAACCCGCCTGTATCTGAGCAGGCTGTGCCTGCAGGACCTGCACTGCCAGCAGGGGTTCTGTGGAGCTCTCGGGAGGCTGTCTCCAAGGGTCTAAGGAAACAAAACACCCATGTGATTCTTTAGGCAAGATTATTTCTTGTGCAGAGATAAGATATGACTGAGTTGTAAGAGGCAGCCAGCTCTACAACATCTGCAGAAATTCAGGCTTCCTTAACCCTTAATATATGTGAACCTCATCAATGAGTGAGAGCTGATCTTGTCCACAAGTAACAGATGAGCAATGCCAGGACTGTCCTAGTGCCTCCATGTAAAGTTATTTTTGCAGTACTTCAGCAGTCAATTCAAATTGCAGATGATTCAGATCACTAGAGCAAATGTCTCATTTTCCATGAAAGAAAATTGCTAAATTCCAAAGAACTTTAGTCTTTTCCAAATTGCCTCAAAGCTAATTTATCTTTTCTTGGAGTCTGCATGGTTGAATCAACCCTGAAGTGATTGGGACCCAGCTAGTTTCAGTGCAGGGGTAAGTAAACAGTGTTTTATCAAGACGTCTGTCTTGCAAATGATTTAATCAAGTGATTGCTACAATGAGTAATAAAGTTATATTCTACCAAAACCTCCTACTGCCTTTATTTGAGTAGATTAGTTCCTTTGTTCAAGGGTGAGGATAAATGAAAAAAAAAAAAAAAAGGTAAAGAAAATTGTATTATTTAGGAATGTGCAGCTCCAAAAGAGTTATGTTCTTACCCTGGATCACACTAATCTCTAGTTTAGAAACAATTACGTTTGCAAATAGTAACGTCATGTGCTGGTGACAAATCATCTACATTTTAACTTCTCAGCAGAAGGAATGTTTTTAACAGTTACTGAAGAGGAGAAACAATTTCCCCCCTCCACCTCAGCCAAAATGAACTAGATCCCAACACCTCAAAGCACTTTAGGATGTGTATTAGCTAGGAATGTGCCTTCGCTTTCCCGGGGAGCAGTCACTTTTCTCAGTGCCTGGAAAGAACAGCTTTGGCCCTGTCTTTCTTTGGCATCTGGTTGTTTGGTGCTGTGAAGGTATCGTTAATGGCTGCAAGTCAACAAGTGGCAATGTTAATCTAATAGCTTTCTGCTGCTAGAGGAAGCCTCGCTCCCTCTTCCTTCCCACTCTGTGCCTTCCTTCCTTTTTTTTCTTTCTCACGATCTTGACCCCACTGCTTTGTCTCACCCTTTACCTCTTTCCTTGAGCCAATTCAACCAGTTAACTCAAAAGAAAAATTGTCCAACTTTCTGATTATTTCCTTCCAAGTTGGGGAGGTGAAGGACTGATGGTGGCATCTGAAGAGCATTGTGGTTGGCAAAAGGTGAGTGGCAGTACTGCATAGCCGGGACCACAAGTGGAAAACATATGTAGAGGGTGGGATCTACACTTTCTGTCAACAATGTGCTGTCAGACCTATCTCCCACATCTTGGAGTGTGGATTACGTTGGGTCTGATTCACTGCTACCATGAAATGTATGCAAGTGATTGTACAAAAAACATATGGAAAAATGCCAATAAGTTAGTGTAGCAGTATTTTACTCTTTCATTTAGATTCCCTCTATCTTTCTGCACAAGTAGTGGAAAATCAGACCACATATACCAACTTTTTCCTGCCTATCTGGAACTGAAGTTCTACTTCCCACTGTCCCACATTTGCTATACTTTCTTTTTTGACTGTAAAATAAATTAATGAACAGCTGGTAATTAAAAAAGGATCCTGTTGTCTACACTTTACATTTATTAATGACTGGGAATGATATGAAATATATCAGAACCGTGAAAAGATTGGCTCATTTTTCTAAAAACTAGTGTATCGTGACTTGTGAACATCTGTACACAAAAGGTTACAAAGAATATTTGTTGCATTCCCTAATAATGTATACTTTTAGAGTGCTTTGAGCTGAATTCTGTTAACATAAAGTCTCCAGTCTTAAATGCTTGCATAAATTGTAATGGAAGAAAAAAATAA
Source organism: Gallinago undulata (assembly GCA_026546715.1). Lineage (NCBI taxonomy): Eukaryota > Metazoa > Chordata > Aves > Charadriiformes > Scolopacidae > Gallinago > Gallinago undulata. The sequence continues at coordinate 69,519,782 of JAOTQQ010000023.1, forward strand.
TCAAGGTTCTTAATGTGCACCTTGTTTCAACCAAGCACCTAGTTTTGAATAAACAGGTTCTGTAAATTTCGGATATTTTTGCAATGTTTTTTGATCAGACAACATGTGAGGCAGTTAAATTATAATTCTTCTCTGTTTGCCATGTCCTCCCCTTTTCTTTTTGTATTTGCTAATTGAAAAAAAAAAAGGTTTTTTATTGGTGTCTTTTGTCAAAAAATGAGAAAATTCTTTGTAAATATCATACACTACTGAATTAGCTAAAACTATATTTGTTTCTAAAACAGGCTGCAACAGCTGCATGAAAGAGCACAAAAATACCAATAACTGATTTAAACTTAGTAGTAAATAATACTTTTAAACCTGAAGGAACATTTAATTAGGTAATTACCTGAACTGGAAACTGGCCAAGGCACCACAGTTGATAATACATCCATCATGAAAAACTCCAAGAGATCTGTTTTTGTCATAAGTGAATAAGATTTTGTTTCTTTTTACACTTCAAATTTATTTTTGCCTATGTTTTTAAAGCCTCTTCCAACTGCTGCTTTGAACAAACACTTGAGGAGAGTTACTTTCTCCCAGGACACATGTCCTGAAATCCTTTTTAGTTTTATTTTAGATCAATGTCCTGGCACTCTTTACAGAATGTCTTTGAATTTGGAGGAAGGTGAGAAAATCATATAATCTAGAAAAAAAATACATGATTGTTATCTTTGAAACCATACTTTCATAACCATCCTCCTTAGGGAGGATACATAGGCCTCCTCTATCTATCTCTAAGATTTAAATTTTATCTGCCTCTAAGATTTAAATGCCTCTTTCTTTTTCTTTTTCTTTTTTTTTTTTTTTCAGAAAAATTGAAGGGGGTGGTGTATAATGACTAGAAATACGTTTCCACTCCTCTCCTAGGAGAGAACTATGTCTTTGTTTACTTCCTACTCTCACTTTTGCCTTTGCCAGTTCTGGAAACTGGTTTTAAAATGAAGCCAATGCTGCTTTTGGCAGCAGGTCTGGATTAGCCACAAGGCAGAGTGCACATAACTCCTGGCTATATCACCAGCCCATGCAGCTCTGATGAGGAAAGATCTTCTTTCAACACCAAAGACCCTTTTTTTTTTTTTCCCAACGAAATCTTTGCCAGCATCACCAGGCTGGCAGAAAGTGATACACACTGCAGAAACTCATGTTCCTGTAACAAGGAGATGAGTGATCCTCAGTCTGGAGCCACTATGTCAGCATTGTTTTTGGGCAGGCATGTCTTCTCTCAAGGGGGTGCCCTGGCTGGTACAGAGATCTCTGCAGGTGATGTTTTGGCTGAGTTGGCTGTTGAAACCTTTGTTTTCCTGGAAGAATCCTCAGTCTCACTGAAGATGAAAAGAAAAAATGATAGAGAAGGCTTCTGGACCCATTTTTTGTCTTTTATGTGATGATTATGCTAAGCTAGCTGGAAGAGCATGACACACTGACTTCCTGATTAATGAAGCAGAGTTACCCATGGATATGTTCTACTTGTCCTACCACAGACTATGCGATGCGCAGCACATTACTATTATAACCATTGCTAATTTAAAGTTGTGCCAGCATTTTACAGAAATCTACTCACCTGTCTGCCAAAGGTGAATGTATTAAATATTTTCTTACAAATGGATTAATGTGTGCTTTTCATTATCTGAATTTTCATTTTATTCACATTGATCTCATCTCAAGTAGTTATTATGGGTAGAATAGAGTTGACCTTATTTTATGCAGATGAAATATTGAAATGTACACTGTAAAGAAGTATAGAGGATTTCATTAGCAATTATGGATTTGCCATTAGTAGTGTATGACAGCACCGGGGATTTTGTCCAGTGCTACTTACTTTACCAGAGAAATGATGCAGGGAAAGGTCAAAATGCTCCTTGGCACTTTCACAAAAATGTCCTGTGAGTTCCTCATTTTTGAATTTTCCACCTCTTGTATTCTGTGCATTCTTCTGGATAGTTAGGTCTGAAAGCTGATGGTCTTTGTCACCCTTACTATTTAGTATTTGGTCCCCTCTCAAATGCTTTCATGCTCGGACTATTAGATCAACTGAAACTGGTTCTAAGAATTCTCTGTCCACCCTACAATGAACAGTTTGTTTCCATTCAAACTAGTAGAAATAAGTATTCGAGGACATGGGAAGATTTTTCACTGGACAAAGCTTTAATTAACTGTTGCATACATATAGACAGGCTTTGGGAGAAAAATACACTTAGCCAAGAGGAGCTGTAATATAAAGGAAAGGAAATAGACTTTGGCTACATGATGGTGCCCACCTATCTATAACATGGAAGTTAAATGAAGTTGCATTTGAGTTGAGTTTGCTAATAATTTTAGGTATCTCTTCTATTATTGACAGGATTCTATGCTCATATTGATTGTAAACTCTATGCCACCATTTTCTGCTACTTTATTGTCAAAAACAGGTCAGAACAATTCTCTAATGAAAAAAACTAAAATGAAAAATACAGTCTTGTAGTTTTTCCTGTGAAAAAGAGATTAACTACCTCTACACCAGTACAGTCTTGTAGTTTTTCCTGTGAAAAAGAGAGATTAACTACCTCTACACCAGTAACCAAATTAAGTCAGGCACTGTCTTTCAGTTGTGAAGTTAATTGGCTTGAAATATTGCCATAGCTAATCTCCTTGAGCTCCCCAAAATGGGGGAATTGTATTCAAACTGCCTTTTTGGAATGATTATGCCTGTCTTATCTCCCACTTCTCTACTAAAAATGATCTGGGAGTGTTGTATTTTTGCAGATCGAAACTGTGCCCAGGGTTTGCTCTAGTGATTTAAAATCTCATGCAGTAGCTGTTGGGCTGTGCCCTGGTCATGCTTGGTTGACTAGTAGAGATGTAGCTTAGAGTTTCTGGATTCTTAGTCATACATGGTCAAATGCAGTCACTAGACACACAGCCAGAATTACCCTGACGTTCAGAGGACACTGCAAGCCAACAGAAAAATGTTGCTTTAGTATTAAATTTCTTAAAGAGTTTGTTTTGTACCTTGATGAAAGAGAAACAGGATAGGAAGCTCGTGCACAACGACATCAAACTGAGACAATTTCCCTGTTATCAGTCCATAACTTCAAGCGCATGTGATTGATCCAAATTGTGAGTGACTACTGGGGATTTTGTCTGAGATATTCAAACAATTTTACCTGTCACAGTTGGTGGCTGTGCTTTGATACGTGAAGGGTGACAGATGCCTCCACCTCTTCAGTGACAGGGAGGGAGAACAGGGTATTTACCAGCAATTTTTAAGAGAAAAAGGACTTTATAAATACTAATGATCCAAACCATCAGTCACACCATGTGACATGCTTAAACTTGTTTATTGCTGTAATAAAGATAAGGCTGCAAATGTAAAGATTTTTTTTTTTTAACTTCCTGCTTTATGCGAACGCCACATCAGAGTAGATATTGTAGATAGAAGGTTTTGCAAACATCAATATGCTTTGATAAAATTACTTTACTGATGGACTTGAATTGATCTCTGTGTATATACTTCTTATTTGTTTCTCTTAGATCAGGTTATCTGTGTGTTCTGCAGAGTCCATTGAAAACTGAAGAATTCCATACTCTCTCTGAAAAATCTGCAGAAAGGAAGATTCTTCAGGAAATTCAGGAAATCCAGAGTACTTCCATGAAGCTGCTGGTTTAGATAAGGCTCACTTGACTTTCTGGCCAAGGAGTAAGGTAGTAATCTCAACAAAAATATATTAGAGATTAAGATATCAGTCCCTAAGGTTGTCAAGACCATAGTTGGCTTTAGAATAGGGAATTTTTCAAATGTACTTAGACTTTCAAGTGCAAAGACAGGTGGTGTAATCTTAAAGTTTAATCTGTTATGGAAAAAACTAACTCAAAAGCAAAGACGTAGTGTAAAGGATGATGTCTGGCTGGGAGAACAGTCAAGAGGCTATAATGTGATAGTAGATAGCACAGGTGATAAAAACTTCTATGTATTTTATAAGTTTCTTTTCAAAGCATTTAAAGTTCCATTCAGGAACAAAAAATACAAACAAATAAAACTGGTAAAAAAGGGTGAGAGAACTAAAACTGGTATGTATGGTAAGGTTTAAAAGACAAGCAATACTGTGATTGTACATGGCTGAAACCTGGCAACTGTTCTCCAGGGATGTCTCCATGAGACTTTGATAGACTTTTTGCTTGATTTATGAAGGCCTGATCCAGTTCCATGTGAAAAGCTAGTGGAACATTGCATCAAGCCCTGAGGAAAGACCAATGAAAGTAGCATGTGTTTTCAGGCAGGATAATACAGTGTTGTATTCTGAGAGTAAAATTAGATAGCTAATGATGCAAAAAAAAATAGTAGTTTGGTGTTCCTGTTGCACTCTTCTATAATACATGAAGGGGACATAAATATTGTCTATAAGCAATCTGAAAACACAAAGAGTAAAAATTTGTTCTGATGAATATCCCTTATATGATGACATCAAAGCTATTAGACATATAAGCATATTTTTATTTCCTGAGAGAGCTGTCTGCATTTGTGGAGGTTCCTTCACTTCAAACCTGTGCAAACATCCTATGCTGAAGCCCGCTGTTTTACCCTGTCAGAAGGCCTCAACCTTTTTAACTCCTAGCAGTTGTTTCCTGTCTCTGTTATGGCTAAATCCACTTCAGCAAATACTGCACCCAACAGACCTTATCTGTAGGGCAAAACAGTTGGTAACGAGGATCCTGTGTTCATCCTATGCATGTTTTGGAGGACTTTATTTTGAGCTAGCTCTCATCTGCTCCTGGACTGAAAGCTCATTCCGGTTGGAGTGTGCTATTTGATCTCCAGAAACACAACTTCGGGTATGGTTATGTTTGAGAGGAATCCATATGTTGTGCTGTGAGACTACTTCATGATATGAGCTGAAGGACAGCAAATGGGATAACTGCTGCAAAGGAATGTCAAAATGTTTGACTGGTTCCTAGAACAATAATACAGAGATATAAAGTTCTTTTTCCATTTCTGTGCTCATCTTACCAGCCTCATGACTTTTTGGTTGATTTTTGGTGAACAGAAAAAAACAAACCACCTTGTTGGGAGAGCTGAAAGAGCTACCGTCCTATGGATATCTGTAGAAATGACTGCAACTCACTCTGTTCTGCTGGAACAGGAAAACCTCATGATCTTCTCTTTCTCTCCTGGGAGATCTTTTTCCAAACAGTGATCCAAATAATGGATATGAAGGGGAATGACAGCTATATTCTGAGGAAATACTCAGAAATGCTGAGTGTGGGACTTACCAGAGATCTGAGGCAAAGTTTGCCAGTCTGGCTAAATAGTAATGAGAAATATGGGAGAGAACACATGTAATTTGCTTTTATAAGAAAAATGAAAAGGCAAGGCAAGAAAGACACAGTTCTGTGAGTATGAAAGCTAAAGAGCCCGATTCCCACTGGATTTGTGTCTCCTGGTTAGAGATTTTTGTGTCTAAAGAGGAGTAGCCTATAGATGAAGTTTCTCCCATGGTGGGGTTATTTACGAGAGCTCCTGTGGGAGTCTTCTGATGCCGCATAAGGTGTATGCTCATGTCTCTTATCAGCCAGGGCATCTATGAAAGACATACTTATGCACACACAGAGTCTGCCTGAAGAACACTCTTTTTCCACGGTAAATATAGTTAAGGACCATCCTACATTCTTATGAAGTGTTCAAAATGCTTTTTAAAAGGATATAAAAATGTAGGCAATTTTTATTACTACACTAAAAGTCCATGTTAAATATTTATTTTTAAGAAAAAAATCCAGACTTGTCTGAGAAAGTACTAATAATCCAATTATTTTCATTAAAAAAAAATAAAAGTGTAGCATTTCTGTGAAGGCACACCCCTACTTCCGTTTTTGGACGGTGATTGCTGTTAGGGTAGCACGAGTAAGTTAGCTTCTCTTGGCTTACTAAAGTTTTGCTGTGAAGCATTTTGATTTTCCATAAAATGAAATTACAGAAAAAAAAAAAACAAACACGTGTGAAAGGAAGCATCTCTGTAATGGGAATTTTGTGGAATTTGACCATAAGTGGGAGTAGATTGAAATACTTACCAGAAGGGTTGGCCCACTTAGTGGGCTGAGCTGTAGGGACAAGTGTAGGGCATAGCTCTTTCCCCCAACTCATTTGCAACCTATGACCATCTGCTGGGTAAGAGGAGGAGGCATTCATTGGCTTCTGAGCCTGGCCTGACCTTCACAAACTGATGCTCCTCAGCTGCGCTGCCCAGCTCCACATAGACACATTCACCATAAAACTAGAATCATTCCTGACTCTGTCCTGGATATTGTTTTACTTTGGATTTTAAAGATGCAGAGCCAACACTTTATATTATCTTCTCTGGTCACAGAAGTGTTTAAACTCTGCTGAGGTATGTAAAATCTTTTTCTGCTCAGGCTGATATGTCAAAACCACCTGATTTTCATAAATATCTAGTGCAGCTAAGTGTTGAAAGGTCTGTCTTTCATTTGATCCCACTAGTACTTAACACTAAAGAAGAATAGCTCAATTAATAGTATAATTTGACAACAGTAATCAGTTGCTCATTGTTTTCCTCATTTCTGTAAGTCATTGATTCTCATCCACGGTGTAATCTCATTGATTGGTGACATTATGAGGATAAGAGCCAAGTGAACTTTGTAAGTAATCACACTTTTTCTTTAGAAATATGTTTTTTGAAAGAAAGGTATTTGGTTTCCTTCTCCATAGTTTGACTTTTCTTCCCATTATAATTTCAAAAAGTTTGCCTTTCTTCATTAAAAAAGCGTGAAGAATTTCCTCTAATTAGTTTCTAATGGCAAACATCTTGACCTCATTTGTCAGAAAATGCAGAGCCGAACTGTATCATTTAACAAGGGAATACCACACATGTATGATTAATGTATGGCACTTTCCATGACCCTATTTGACTCCCTTTGTGAATATTTAATGTATTTAGCATTGTATTTTCAATCTCAGATGACATAAAAGTCAAGAGCTTATACCATACAGGGCTTCATTTTATCAAATGAGCAATAATAAGTGAAAAACAGAGCTTTGAGATTTTTTTACAATAATTACAAAACATACAATACAATCAAAGACTGTAGAAAAGACATGTTTCCATTTCTCTCTGTTCATTTTACAACTAAAAGGAAATGTCCTGAGGCAAAGGGAAGGTGGGGATGCAGAGAGACGTGCGTGTAAAAACCTCAGAGTATGCTGACTTCAGGCTGGGAAGCAAAGCCACAGTGAGAGAGTGCTCTGAGGAGAACACACCGAAATTCCCTCAGCTGGCAGAGCGGGATGCCCTATTACATCAGCAGTAATAAAGGGGTTGACCTGATCGAGCCCGTGCCATTTAGGCCCTCAAATCTATTACTAATTTTTATGCATATAGAAGATGGGGTCAGCTCCTCCAGAACATAAAAACTTCTGTTGATGGAACAATTTGGTTACCATAAGATCTAAATACATACCCCTTTGTCTTCTACAGCACACACCATTCTGCAGGAGGGTGATATTACTTCATAGTCTTCACCTTTGTGCTCCCCGTCCTTCTTGGAACAATGCCATGCACGCTAGTCAGACAAAACTCCCATTGAAAGCACTGGAATTTTGCTTGAGTAGAACATTAAGAACCAGCTCTTGTTTTGTCTCAAGGACAAAAGGACAAGGAGGATTCCCACTGTTTTTTATTTAACTTGGGGGCCACATTATAACACCCAGAACTATCCATGTCTTTCTCTAAGTGTCAGGGGGACTATACAGACTGTACATCCTTTTTGAGGTCTTCTCTGTGTGACCCAGCACTATCCAAATGGCTTACACTCTTTTAGGAACAAGTAAATTATAGTATGGCTGGTGTAGATTTCATGTTAGCAAATAGATGTCCACTGAAAACTTCAGCTTTTCTCTGGAATTTTCTTATTCCAGTACTGGTGAGGCTCTGCTCCCTTCATTTGCTTGAGTAGATCACAGCTTCGTACAGTATGATTTTATTTCACCTTAATTTGTTGTGGTTCAAATATATGAGCTGACGATACTCAAACTCAGGTGTGGCTGGAGACTACCCTGTGCTACTGCATCAACATGATTTGCTGCTAATCAGTAATTTATGACTGCATCAGTATAATTTGTCACTTTGTGGTCATATAAATTGACCCAAAATAAGAAGTAAATTATATGTATACACAGTACTTGACAAAAATTTAGATATTCTATTCCTTCGTTTTAATTTTCTGGTTTTGGTAAATACTATAGCAGAAACAAGCACAATGATAAGTAGTGGAATTCTGGTTTTGTAGGTGTCAGTGGCAAAATTCTACCTGATTATAGTAGGATAGGTTTTTTCCATACATGGAAATTTGTTAATAATATGTGTTTGTGACAATAAGTTTATTTGTCTACAGAGGTGTCTACATTTGTCTTTTTATCTTTTCTCATTCCTATCAGATACTACTCATTTTAAGACTAAGTATCTTCATGAAATGCAGGTGTCATGGCTTTGGCCAAACTGGCCAAGGAATGAGACGACAGATGCTCTCCCCCTGCCTCTCACTCCAAGGAGAGGAAGACAAGGGATAAAGAGATTTATGAGTTTAGAAGGAGCTAAAATACTTTAATGAAATACTAATAATAGAATAAAAAGAAAATAATGAAATAGATATAATATATACAGAACCTTGTTAAGCTCCCAGGATGACATCACTGGCAGGCACTGGGGAAGTCTCAGACTGAACTCAGCAGCGGAAGGGAACTAGATTCCAGCTCTGGAGTCATGAACACACATATCGGGATCAAAAGCAGATGAACAGAGTTCTTGGATATTGGCTATTGAAGAAATCGAATGACCCCTTTGATCACTCAGCTTTTATACTGAGCATGGGATAAGTGGGATGGAATACCCCTGTTGGTCAGGTTTGGGTCACCTGTCCTGTCCACTGCTCTCCACAGGTGGGAACCCTCTATGTCTTTCTATTTCCAACCCTCCAACGTGGCAAATAATGAAGTGAGCTGACCCTGGTTGTTATAGCAATAAGTATAAGCAAGAGACTCTCTGCATACCATTCCTTGGCATTAACTATAAACACAGGTATCATCACTCTGAGAACAAACAGTTTTCTGCACAATATGGTGTTAATCTCAAAGAGTTAAAAGGGGTTTGGTTAAGAAGTAAAATTACTGAACAGAAAGTTGGTTCTGTTTTACCTCAAACCAGGACAGCAGATTTATTTAAATTAAGAACAATACAAATACATGGATCAGAAAAAATAATCAGCTAAATTAATAAGTCTAATGGTTTGAGAAGGCACATAATAGTCATAGAATTTATTAACGGTCATTTTAACAATGTGGTGTGCTTGTGGCATAACATCCTTAATAACAGAGAATTAGAACTAGCTGCACGCACACACAGAGAAATGTGAAAGTGTTATCACAGAGTCATTTTCAGCAGCAGCTTGTTACGCTTCCACACTTGATTTTGCATGAGAGTCGTGTTCTGTATTTTGAGGTGTGAAATGTGAATTAGAGATGCACCAAGAGACTGAATGATCTGTGAGCAAGCCCTGTGCAACTGGATCCTCACGGCCTTCGGTTGGATTCAGGGGACAGGGCCTCTGGAGAGCAGCATGGAAGACTGGGATTAGGTTATCTAAAAGTAGTACTTTTACTTTAAAAAGTACTTTTTGGGGGCCATGATGATCTTATAAGCACTAGTTCTGGGTAGTTATAATAAATCTCTTGTTAAGAAATATATGGAAAAACAAGATCTCTTTTTTCCTTTTTGAGAAACAGCCACAGGAGGCTTTCAAGGTGATAGTGGCACCTACATTTTTAAAGCCAGCCTCTGAAAACTGATGCCTTTCACTCTATCTACACTCATCATTCCTATCTATTCCCAAAAGTTATTCTTAGTTCTACACAGTGGCTTACAGCTGTTTGTAGGCAGTGATACCTCTGCCTCAGAGCTTGCTATTGGAATGTAGTTTGTGTAATATGCTGAATTGCATAATGTAAATTGACAGTAAAGCAGCTGCTCTCATGTAGACCCAGCATCTAACAGAGAGATCATGTTAACAGAAACGAGTGGCCCAAAGAATTCCTATTTTGCAAGACTGCTTAGACCACCTTGAGTTTAAATGGTTATAAATCAGCTTTGTGTTACACTGAAGGAGGAATAACTCCCCAGACACCTTCTGAAATAATCTTTTTATATTAGTACAATGTCAGATGGCAATTTTTGTTATAAATGTGAAGAGGAATACACCTGGTCTCTGCTGTTGTACTGCTAGGTCACACTTCAGTTTAGGCCAAGTCTTCCTGGGTGATTAATACACATAATTCCAGATATGATGGAATGGTACCTGTGAAGCAATAAAATGACAACAGTATGCTGTTAAAGATACATTGCTCCAGAGTATTAAATGACTAACACTTGACACAATATTTATTCACTTGTCGTTTATCATTCCTGAAATGTTTCAGGGAATATCTTGGCATTCAAGCATCTTGCAAGAGATTAGAACTTTTTAGAGTTTTCTCACTGAAATTCCTGCTTGTACCTTGGATTCCAGATCTCTGGAGATTGTTGTTGTATGGGCTGCACAAGACTTCCTTCAGCATGTAAAGAGCTTCATGTTGTCTTTCTACTCCCATGATCCCTTTAGCTCTGATAGGAGGGTTTTCAGATGCAGACTACATTGACAATAATTATTGAGCTCAATGGCACGCTGCCACTCCATTCTACAGTATCACTTAATAGGACATTGTCTTCTTAACAACAATACTAAAGCTACCAGGAATTTTTTGAGGCTAATAGAGTTTTTGCTTTGAAGTAGTTCCAGAGGGACTAATAAACAAGTTATGGATGTGTCTCATGCTGCTTGTCTACTTAATGTGGCCTTGGTCATACTCCTGTTCACAATTTTTCTGCACACAAACAACATCAGCAATACAGTATCGTCTTTCTTATCCCTCCTTGCCTGGCTTTTCTTTCCCTTAAAGATTCTGCTGAGAGCTTTGAGTCCCTCTGCTATTTGTGTCTGAGGGCTGTTGTGCAAGGATATCTTGCTGTGAAGTGCGAGTTTGAAGTTTCTTCCTGACTTGCACCCAAACAACCTCTCTTAGATAACCAGCAACCATTTCGGCTGATGCGATTCCAGGACACAGTCATTTCTGTTAGCTATAAAACTAGTTTTCTAGTTTTCTTTCACTTTTCTATTTTGGTGCCCAAGCTTTAACCTCATCTTTTTCTTGTCCTACCCAGAACAGCTGATTCCTTACCATATTTCTTCCTTTTCTTTGTTGGATTTCAATAGTAGCAGATCTGGCTTATTTCAAATGATCAAGACTTCTCTAAACAATCATGTCCATAGTACAGTACTGCCAACTACGGAAAGCCTGTTTTGGAATGGAAAGGAAAATGGGAGTGAAAAATAGTTATCAAAATGTACACAGATCAGTCTTCCTGAAAAGCTGCTCAGAGATTCTTTTCCCTGGGCTTTTTAGCATGTTGCGGCACTTCAGGTAACTTTGGATTTTGTCTTCTTTGATGGTGTTATTGCAATATGGCACTGTTTGATACCACTAAGACACCATAAAAGGGCTTGGAAGAATGCAAAATGAAGACTAGTTTCAATAGATTTGTCTCAAGAAATAATGGCATCAGCTGTGCTGGGATTCCTTAGTGGGATCCACTAGCATGAACATGATGGATTATAGCCCGGGTATTGTAACTCTGTGTATAATAACCACTTGGCACGGGGTTTAGGGTATCTGCTGTGAATAAAATCGTTTGATTGTTCTGAAGTTTATACATAGCATGAAAGCGAAACTTCCTTATCAGAGATGTGGTGATTGTTAATATGCTAATGACTGCAGGATTTTCAAGTACGAGTGTGGCAAGGGTTACATAACTAACATGTTAAGATAGTTCTCAGCAACTTCCACTTTATTCAAGCATTACAGTCCTGTGAGCTGTGGAGATGCCTGAATACATCGCCACACGTCATTACTAGATATTTGGAAAAAAATAATTAATTACACCTGGAAAGAGAGAGGGTTTTATGAAGAATGATTGATTTTGTCTATTGTATTTTCAGAGAACATTTTATCTGAATGTAGTTGCATGAGTTCTTACCATTTCATAGTTGTACTTTGAGCTACAGATAAAAACAGGGTTAGAATCTCCAGGTCAACTGACATTTTTGTTTAATTTCATATGCATAAAATACACTAATTGTAGCTGTTCATGTTTTTGCTAAGGAGCCTCAGCCTCTGTAATTTTGGAGTTTAGAACCAAAGCTTAAGTCATGTGAGTTTCATTTGTGGATTTGATGTGAGCGTGCTCAAGCTGCTTCTCTAAAAATCATTTTCTGGTACAATGTCACACACATAATGTAACATCTTAACATGATGCAGTACCAGCTGCATCTTGTCATATTTTGGATGAAATGTAATATAAACACTATTATGTAAATGTAACAGAAACACTGAATACTAGAGAAAATGAAAATACCTCGGGGCATTTTTTATCATGCCAAAAGTGCTGTTGTCCTCTTTTCATTCTAGTAGTTAAACAAATGTTGCACTTCTTCAGGTTATTTGTCTTAAAAGACAAAACTGATGGTGGAACTAGACCCCACTGGTGGAGTTATATGTACAGTGAAAGCACAAGTTTCTGCTTCTCCAATTGCAGGACATCACAGCATGGTGCTTCTTGGCACACACTCTCAACAGTCCTAAAAGACCACATTCAGGTGGTGTCTTGACCATGTTCCCACAGCCCAGTCTCCCTCCGTCTTCTGGGTTGGCTTTTATACTCTTTTCCCCTTTATTTCACAGACAGTTGAACATACATAAAGGTAGTTGCAGCAAAAGATCTGCTCTCATGTTGTCTTCCTTTTAGGCAGTGGTCCATTTCTGTTTCTTGGGGAATGTGTGTGGTTTTTTTTAGCTATCTTTTGCCCCAAAGGAATTTCAATAGTTTCTCACATTTACTCCTGAAAAGGATGGCAGGTTTACCCACTGTCGTCAACATATTTTAAGTCAAAACACAGCAGTATTAAACTTGCTTTCTCAAGGAACTGATCTAACAGTTCTTAGACAGATGAGTAACTCTTCCAAAATATCGGTCTGACTCATTACTTTCTGCCCACATAAACCCCCTTGTAGTTTCATTTGGCTTAGTGACATTTTTCACTTCCTGTCCTAAACTATCAGAAAGTGCTTTTGCGAGCTGTAAACAGTGCCAGGGTTTCCACCTAAGAAACTTCTGCAGCAGGGGATGTGTGGAGATAGTTTAAGCAGAGCATGCTGGAAGGCTTTGCGATGTCAGAGGTAAGGTAGATTCTGGGTGGGGGGTCAAATTAACTGCAAAATCCTGCAAGGCCTTTTTTACAGGAAACATAAAATAGGGCTGTCGCCCATCACAGACAGATGGCCATCCTGTTTAAGGAGCATATTTCCTTGTTATCTTTACAATACGGTCAAGGTAGATATTTCATCCCCTTCCTCATTTGATTGCAGCGACTCTTTCTCTCTCTTTGTGCTTTGTTGCCTGGAGAACGCTGCTCTCCCCGGACCACTGTCACAGGCCACTAGTCTGTGACAAAGCTCAGTCTCAGTCTCCCACAAAGCTGAAAAAGGGAAAGTCACAAAAGAGCCCTTTTTTCTTCCTTTTGGGTCTCGCCTTTTTCCTCACCCAGGCTGCAACAGGGACTGCACACAGCACGGGGGTAGCTTGTAGCAGATGAGAGAGGGAGGCACATCAGGGGCAGCAAAGCCCCTGCCCGCGATGCACAGGCTGAGCATCTCACGTCAGAGATGCTGCTGCTGTCTCTGCCTTCCCCATTGCTGGCCCATTCGCCTTTGCCTGCGTTGCTGCCAGCTCGTCCCCTACCTGCACCTTTTTCTTTGACCCTCTTTGACCCTCAAAGACTGGATTGACCAGTCTGAACCACAGATGGCCCCTCCCTCCCTGCTCTAAGGAAAAGAGAGGAGAGGAAGAGATAAAAGAGATTTATGAGTTTAGAAAAAACTAAACTAAACTATTTTAATGAAAATATTAATAAATAATGAAATAATAAATAACAATAAGAAAAGAAAAAAAGGGGAAAAAGTATACAGTATATACAAAACCGAATCAAGCTCCCAGGATGATGATCACATCACCAGCAGGCAGAGAGGAGTCCCAGGCTGGACTCAGTGATGGACAGGAGCTGGATTCCGGATCTGGAGTCAGGAATGATTGGATCGGGATCAAAGGCAGACAAACAGACAGGGTCCTCCTCAGACGTCAGCCATTCAAGGAAGAGAGTTGACCCTTTGATCCCTCAGCTTTTATACTGAGCATGATGCAGATGGGATGGAATACCCTGTTGGTCAGTTTTGG
>JAOTQQ010000023.1:69534286-69623641 GCA_026546715.1 Gallinago undulata
CTGTGAGAGTGAACAGTTTCTGAACAATATGCTGTTAATTTCAGAGTTTAGTTAGTTAGAAGAGGCCCAGCTAAAAAGTTAAAATTACTGAACAGAACAAACCAGGACAATATGACAGAAATTAGTTCTGTTTTACCTCAAACCAGGACACCCTCATATTTTTTGAAAAGTGTCGAGCATTTTGTTTTCCTCCTTCGGATTTAGGAGATTGATGTAAGCAAGTCTCAAGAATCCAACTATTTTGTGACAATTTATTCAAATGGAAGGAACATTTTTGTTCTGTTTTTAGAAATATATAGATCAACTGAAATTATACTTAAAGGAATAATTAACTGAATATTACGGAATTTTATAGAGCTATTTTCAATGGACTGACAGCACAAAGGCTCGCTGATGCCACCATCAGAGCTTAAAGCTAGATAAAGCTAATTCATTACTATCAATGACATAACTTGAACTTCACAGGACACTGTGTTAAAGAAGAAAATCCACCTGAGAATCTGAGGCTGGCATTGTAGCTCACACTCACCTTCAGGTTCTTCAGGGATTATTGCTTAGCGATTGTTGGTTTCACTTGGCATGCTTAAGATTGCTTAATATTCATCTGTTGATACAGAATTTCACTGCAGAGAAGGCACAGTCTAGACCAAGTCAGGGCTATGACAGACCCCCAGAGTCAGAGGCATCCCAGCATCCTTTCTTTTATCCTATGAAATATTCACTGAGGATCTTCACTGGCTGGGAGATGAGATTGAATAGTTAAGGTTGGATCCAATTGTGAATGAAAATGCCTCAAAATTCAGGTATCTCTGTAGTTTTGTTCTGCAAGTGGATTTGCTGCATTTGCTGAGAACTGCCTCTCTCCCAGGATGCCTAATTGGTGTTACTCGTCTCCTCTTTGCATCCTACCAGGGTCTCCTGCTGAGCTTTGCTGTGAAGCTTCACCCTGCAGATGTTCACAGAAACCATCTCCTAACAGGACAGAGATGATCACAAACTTCAATGATGTTTGTGCATTTGTCCTTCTTTTCTTAATACCGTAGCATTACAGTTTAAGCACCCAACAAGGAAGTGGGAAACTGAGGTAAATTTCCTTCTCTTTTTGATGGTCAGTGACAGAGTGGTGTTGGAATAAATTCAAATGATAAGATAGGATACCTTCTTCAGTCGGGTACTACAGTTTGTCTCTGCCTTCCATAGTCTTCATGATCAATCATCTTAGAACTTCTGGACTAGGAGACCTCAGTGCATCTAAAGGGCCCAGTGCTGAAGATATTCAAGCTGACATCATCTTCCTGCATAGGCATTTCCTTGTAATCAGAAAGATAAAGATGCTTTATTGCTTCATTCGAGGAAGGAGAGAGAAGGGAAATGGTCTGTTTTCCTCCTGAAGGCAGAATGGGAGAGAAAATAATTTTATTCCAGTCGATCTATCTGGTTGCGGAAAGCTGGAGTCTTGAGCTCTGTGCCTCACATCAAAGGCCTTTTCTAATGGCTGTCTTATTCAAACATCAAGTACAGCTAGACACAGACATAGAGTATATCTATCTTAACTTGCCTCTTGAATCAAGGTTTGGTTTTTATTTTACTAGTTCGATTATTACCAAACTAATTTCCTTATAAGGTAGCACCATTTAAAACTCTAAATGGCCTATATCATCCATGTTTTGAAATTTATACTATCATTAAATGTGATTAGTTTTCTAGTTGTTCTTTGTATGCATTTAATTCTGTGCCACAGTTTTGTACAGGAAAATATGATGCACTTATAATCTTAACCTAAGCAAAGCAGTATGTTTTTTTGGTTTAGTTCTGTTTTTACTTAGCTTCATATGGTGCAGAATGCATCTCGCTAAGCTTTTTCTTCTTCATGGTTTTACACAGTTATCTGAAGTCAGTCCTGGAGTAACTCCATTAAATCTAATGAAATTAACTTCGGCATTGGTTTGGCCCAGTGTGTTTCTATTTTGAAGTGATAAATTGTCCATAAGAAGCATAGTATTTTACTTTGCATGTGGTTAATTTCACAAAAATGACAACAATAATTTCTGAGGCTCAACATCCTTGAAAGTATCTTTGTGGGTCATGCTGAGAGTGAAAAATATCATATATACATAGCATCAAAGGCACAAGCATAAAGCTATAGTTTAAAGTCAGCATTCCTGTGGCATTAAAAGGAATTCATCTGAGGAAAATGGCAGAAATCATTTCTCTGAGGGAAGAAACACTGAGCAAATGTATGCATGTTAAAATGTCTAAATGTTTTATTGTTGTCTATAATTGAATTAGGTTCCAAGTGAATGAAGGGAAAATAAGACTGAAAAAGAGCAATCAATTGTATTAGTCGATGGGGAATCAAAGAGGGAATGTGACAAAATGACAAACCTGTGGCTCACATTCACCTGAAATTAAGGGGATGTTCAAATAAATAAGGTCATATTCAAATAAAGCCATTAAAGACATTTTCTTCAGAATAACATCCAGGGTATTTTCACACATGCAAATCATAGAATCATAGAATTTATGAAGCTGGAAAGGACCCATAAGGATTGTCAAGTCCAACTCCCTGCTCCTTGCAGGACTACTTAAAACTGAATCATGTGACCAAAAGTGTCTTCCAGAAGCTCTTTGAACTCTGACAGGCTTGGTCATGTGACCACTTCTCTGGGGAGGCTGTTCCAGTGACTGACCACCCTGATGTACACCCTGACCACAAAGATGTGCAAATATATCTTTGACAAGGAATTGTCATTGCTATTTGTGAGGGGAGCGACCAAATCAGTGGTTTATTAAAAAGACATGAATAATCTTACTTCACAATGATTTTTTAATGTCGTTTCCTTACCATACCAGGAAATTCTGTACTGAAATCAGGACATATAACATTCCTAATGACTAGATTCACTTAGTGAGTGTTTCTATTTACTGAATGAGCCTAGAATTCAGGACAAGAGGTAACGGGCACAAACTTGAACATAAGAAGTCCCATCTAAACATAAGGAGGAATTTCTTTACTTTGATGGTGGCAGAGCACTGGAATAGACTGCCCAGAGAGGTGGTAGAGTCTCCATCTCTGGAGACCTTCAAATTCTGTGATTCTGAGATGAAAAGTTAATGAATAAAAAACAGGTGTCATAACTATCCTCTACATAGTTTTTATGAGCAGAGGCATTCACTTTTTTTTTTTTTAAACTGAAATGAAGTGCCTTAGCTTAGTTGGAAAGTTTGAATTAAACATTTTACAGCAGCAAAAAATTTGTTGTTGTTGTCTGGATTCTTTCCAAACTGCATTATTTTGTGATTTAATTTTCTAACGTCAACAAGTTTAAAATCTGTTCTTCACCAGTTACCATTCCAGACAAAATCATTCAATCACAGAATAATTTAGGTCATAAATGATCTTTGGGGGACATCTAGACTAATCTCCTGCTTGAAGCAAGACTAACTTCAAAGTTATATCAGGGTGCTGGGCCCTTATAGCAGGGCCTTATCTAGTCAGGTTTTTAAAATATTCAAGAAGAAAATTTTCCCTTGTTCTTAGAAAAGGCTATTAGCTCCTGATTTCTTTATTTAAATATTTTTTTGCTAATATGTGATAAAAAGCTGTAGTGATAAGACAGACTTAAATGCTTGTCATCAAGGACAATTTTAGCTTGAAAAGGCTTTACAATAAAGGGATGAAATGTGTCTTCTGCCTGGTGTTTCAGGATAGCAACCTACACTAGCAGCTCTGGGCTGTCCTCTGAAGGAAGTTCCCTCTCTGAGCCTAAAGAACTTTCCTAGGTTTGAGTTATCCTTTGATTTTCAATATTTGCAGAGTGTTCTTCAAAACAAGCTTGCAGGAAACTTCCTGTTTCATTATTTTGAGGTGGTTTGATTGTATTTATCCTTATACAAGAGTGCTTGTATGACTTCACCACATGGGTTCATTTTATGTTTACTCTATAAATTGAAACTTATTTTGATTTTGAGTCAGGCAAGTCACCATTTATTTGTGTGTCACCATATATTTGCGTGTGCTTTCAGAAATTACATTGTAATGAGTTCCACTATTTATTTTAAAATTAATTTTCCATTCATTTGTTTGCGTCATCAAGAAGGAAAAAAACAACAAACCTTTATAGACTTCTGTGAACATTTACCAAGATAATTAAGTAAGATGGTACTTTGTCTCTGCCTCACAATCGGAGCTTTATTCTCCAGTTTCTGTTCTCGAACAGATTCTGATGTTGATCTCTGCTTTTTCTGCAGAAAATCATATGGACTCTGCAAGACATTTCCTTTTTTTTACAAGATATGATACCCCACAGTCTGATGCCCTGGTGCTGTGATTGCCTCCACATTCATTCTGTTTGTCGTTGCTGCCTCTACAGTTTATTTACTCTGGCATTCAATCTTTCTTAATTTCTTGCCTTAATTTCTTGCTTTCTAAAATTTATTACTTATTATTTATGATTTCTTGATATGCATTGTCATAATGTGTTGATATCTGTAATATCATAGATCTTTGAATTTAATTTAACCCTGTGCATTTGTTTTTATACACTTTGGCTGAAATATACTTTTCTTGATACTTGTTAACACAGAGTTAATGAGATTTATTAAGTCTACAGCAGATTATCAAAGATCAGATTTTTTAGGTTACAGGCATTTGATATTTGATTACCTTTATCTCAATGGAGATTTCCCAGCTCTCTTTTTCCTGCTATGATTTAGTTTCTCAAGTCTTTGGGGTAGGTAAGTCCTAAATATTCCCTAAATATTCAAGGGAAGCATTAACAGTTCTTGGTATGTTGTTGTTCTTGACCATTTTGACTGTTTTCCACCTACTTATATTGTCTGAGTCTTCCACAGACAAATCTTCTCTGTGAAGACTGACTGTGCTTTCATTTGTTTGGGTTTTTCCCTTTTCCAATTCATTTTATCACTCTGTAATTATAATCTAAGAAACAAAAAGATTTAGTTTTATCCTTTCTTGCTTTCAATCTGATAATATTTTTTTTTACCACATAGTTGTATTTCAAAAGCCTTTTTCAATTATTAAACCTTATATCTACTCCACCATGATACACAAATACTTCCTTTTTTTTTTTTTTTTTTGGTGTGTCTCTCAGCAGAAGGCAACTGGTCTTTGATGCATGGTCACGCTGGGTCATTTTCCTACCATATTGATCACATCACATTGTGAGTGATATTTATAGTCTTTATGTCAGCTTTGCTTATCTCATCTGTGATAGTTTTCTCTCTGATAACATCCTCTGTGGTTTTAACACAATCTTTTAAAGTTTCAAGCTTATTCATCTGCTATACCAGCCTTTATTTTGGCTGTCTTTGATATCCTATGTTACAACCTAGTCATGTCTCTTTTGTGTGTTTCTTTCATGTCGCAAGTTTTATTTTCTCACACTTTTTTATTTTCTCTTACAAAAAAGTGGCTGAAGTTGCACTTGGCTTTCAACAGTCAGATATTACTCCTGTCTGTTGAATCGATAAATACATAGGGCTGGTTTTGTACATAATTTTTTTTTCAGCAACTTTGTTTAGTATTTTCAGATCCTGAGTGAGTTTTTTGACTCCAGTTTCTGATCAATAAAATGTGCTTCCAGAAAAATCTGGAAGTGTTACAGTCATCTCTACCACTCTTCACCACATTCCTCCCTCCTAAGACTCTCAGAGAGATTTTTCCCCACGATTGTTCTCTTTAGGCATTCAGTTTTCTTAGGCACCAAGCAACACAGCTATGATGAAAAGGGCTATTGCTAGGAGACAGTTCTGTGTTTCTTGGCCACACTCACCTGACATGTGCCAGTAAGATTACCAAATCTTGTATTCCCTTGTCATATGACAGGAGTCAGTATCCGCTTGAAACAAATGGCTACTAGCTGAATGTAGTTCTTGGCAACATTTTATTTTGTAAGTGGAAAACCATTCTTTTTTTTCATTTGTTATTCATTGTAGTTACATAGAAGATGAACATTTTTTTTTCTTTTGGCATCCATTGAGGTTTTATGGAAGCCATTGCAATTTAGTATTAATTAATATCCACTTACAGCAAAGTGTTGACAATAACTTTCCAAAATTGTGAATTTGACGTTTAGCAGCATCATTTAAGAGAGCAAGAGGAGCTTTCCAAAGTACAGTTGAAAGTAAATTAACTGTGATACAAATGTTTATAACTTTAGTCACTTACTGAGTGGCTAAGGAAGCTTTTGTTACCACTGGAGACTTCCACATGGATGACATGAGATACTTCCTCCCCAGTTACCTTGCCAGACATTATGTTTTGCCTCAAGTATTTCTGCTTAAAATGCTCATTATTTGAGCTTGCAGAATTGGAACTGAAATTCTGCATACCAGGGCCAGTGTGCTATAGTGATTGCTCTTTTCATTTCAAATCCTTTAACAACAAGTTACTGCTTTAGTTCATAGCCCACTGTGAAGGGGTCCAAAGAAGAGACTTGTGGAGACTGGAGATCGTATTCAAATAAGTATCTGCCTCCATCAGACCTTGTGCTCATTTACTAAGTTAAAGCTGCTACCCTAACAGGTGTCATGCTCTTAATTTACACATTTATCCAATGGCTGAATCTTAGCCATGTAGTTAGGTTTTAATATATTAACAGTGAACCATCTAGCTTATTTGCTGAAGAATGTCTTGAAATGGCATCTGTCTGAGCTATGGAAGAGCTCTAAAGTTCCTCCAAGGAGTTTGTTTTGTAGAGAAAGGATTTAATCCTTTCTACTTTGGACTGGTCTTTTCCTAACACATTCCAGGGAGAGGAGCATGCATCATATGTTTGTCTCTTTACACTCCATCAGTATTTAAAGAAGTATGGGGCAAGAATTGTTCTGTTAAGGCATTCCCTGATGTCAGTAAACGAGAGAAGCATCCACAGTTACTCTGATTGTGTAGTAACTGCCAACACTTGTTTGATGAAATCCATAAGGTCATTTCTGAGGCAAAGTATATTGTGCAGATGAACAGTCATGATCTTAAATACTTCATAGAGGGTCTAGTGAAAAAATTACTTAATTTAACTTCAGTGTTATTTTGTTCTGGGCAACAAAAAGTGGAGGAATGTTATATTTAATAAATGACCAGGAGATAAACTCTGAAGTTTCCCTGTGTGTTACAAATGTTTGGAGTTTCTGCTTTGCTTTCATTTAAGAAGACCATGTGTACGATATTGTTGTAATTATGATGATCTTTCAACATACAAGATGTATCTTTTCATCAGCAACTGAACACTGATAAATGTATTGTCAGTAGCTACATTATGGAAGTTCAAGCTGTATTTTAAATAAAGATTAGATAAAAGATTTTCACAGGTAGTTATTTGGCCAGCTAGATCACTTGCCTGCCTTCCTTCCTTCCTTCCTTCCTTCCTTCCTTCCTTCCTTCCTTCCTTCCTTCCTTCCTTCCTTCCTTCCTTCCTTCTTTTCCTTCCCTCTCTTCCTCATTTGAAAACATTTTCCAATATATAAAGTCAAAAAAAAAAAGATTAGTTAAAAAGAGGAATTTTTATCATATATATTCTGCAGCCCTCCTTCAGTCAACCTCCACTCCACGCTGCTCAGTGAAGGGAGCATGACCGAAGTGTGTCAGGTACTTCAGATCCTCTAATAGATGGCAGAGTTAATTAGCTCTTTTCTGTGAATTGACTGTTTGTCCAGGGGTAAGAAAACGACCCCTTATCAGGAAACAACTTGTGGCCCTTTAGCAGTGGAATGTGCAGACAGACTCTGCAACAGGGGATTTATCTGGCAGTGTTACTTCCATGGAATGTTTCTTTTCTGCCTATAAAGCCATTTCTCCCTCACCACATACTGCCACCCCTCCACTCAGTACATGTCTGTGGAGTCACCCCAAGTCTGAGATTTACTGCCTTTTTTTGGAAACAGGAGGGCTAAAGTTCTTTGGAAGTGTAAAATTATATTCAAGTCAGAGTTAGGAATTGAACTTTGGTATTTTTCAGTTGGTTTTTTTTTTTCTTGTTTTCCTTTGCTTTATGTACTGATTTTCATAGACATGATGTTAAATGTAAAATACCTTCAGAACACATATGATCAAAATCAAATGATAAATTCTATGCTGCAGTGTGTAATTCTGGTGTCAAATGAAAATCACAACCTTCTTGTTCCTTTTCCATCCAGGTAAGTCTCCAAGCCTGCCTGGTCTCTGTGCCTGTCAGTTTGTAGCCTTGGCTATTAAGGTATCAGTGGCATGAAAAGAATTTTATCAACACAATAGTAGATCTTTATATCTCTAGGGATATCTCTAAATGAGTCTGTTCTGGTGATCATTAGGCATAAACCTCATATGCAGAATGCTTCACCAGTGATGAATTTGACTGTCCTCTTTGAATGAAGTGGCATTTGTTTGCTTTACAGAGACAATGCCTGATAGACAAATATTTCCATCACTTGGCTATATCAGATGGGTTATCAGAACTATTTAGGCATCATTGAATAATCAAGGAGAAGAATGGTGAAGGATTTAAGAGAAGTTGCTGTGGAAATTAAAGAGAGGAACTGAATGTGTCAGATGGAATAAGTCAAGGCCTTTTTTGAATGCATACAATCTTTATTATTGCTAAATGAAGTTGTGAGTGACTATCAAGAGAGAAAGATGTCCTTGACCCTGTCCTGACACTTTTTTCTCTTTCTCTTTTACTTTCTGCTACTTCCCTCTTGAAGGAATATGTTGCATCGCTTGTGTATGATGCACACGTCTACCTCCAGCATTTGCAAACTATTTATGTCTGCTGCTGTCCAACTGCATGGGCAGCTGCCCGGTGTGCTTGCGTAGTGCTAGCAGTTCTGCAGGAAGAAATGAGAGATTTCTCTTTGGTTACATACTGACATTTGAAATATGGTCCTTACAGGTTTTATATTTTTTAAGCACATGTAAAGGCATGCATAAAAGCAGTGTTCATGGCCTGTCTAAGACCTCAAAAATTCACACTATTCCTTAGTCTGTGCTGATTGTTTCTTCTGCCCATGTCCTCGGCAATGTTTCTAACAAGGCAGGGTCAGGCAGCTCACTCTGGCAACCAGCTTCTTATCAGATGCAGTTCAAGACATTGACCATCAACTGTATAAGAAACATTTCCCTTGTTTGAGCCCTGAAATTATTTCCTCAGTAAAAATATGCATTGTTATTTTTTTCCCCTAGAATAGAATAATTTATTTTAACTGTTTAGTTCATTGAATAAATTCTATCTAGTGCCTCATCTGTCTTTGGATGCTGACTTTGTCATGGATTATGCCTGGCCTAGTTTTTAAATTATTCCTAACACATTCTAATCTCAGTTGTCTATATTAAAATGTGGGATTTGGAAGACGGGAACTCCATCATCATACCTGATTTTTGTAGGGGGCCACTGACTCTGAGGCTCCCAGTTATTGTTGTCATTGTCCTTCTTCCACTCTCACATTCACTGGAGGTGCACAAAATGTCTTGACACAGTGTAAGAGATGTGGCAATGAAAAAACCCCGGTATTGATGCATGAGTTTGGTCCTTTGTAGTTGTCTCAGTTGGAAATGTCTAGTATCTTGTGGCTGTCAGAGGGAAAATTCACATCTGTCCAATACCGTCCCAAAACCACATCCAAAAGCTGAATATTTCACTATTTGATTAACATCTCTATCTAGTGTTACTGTATGCTTATGCTGGATTTTTACACAAGACAGAACTAAAAAGAGATACAACATATTTAGCATTTGGTAAGTCAGACCTCTGGTGTACATGGGATGAGAACTGTGCAACGTGTGTGTTCCATGTGCCAGGAGGCTTCTGGGGAGCATCAGACCCACTATGTGCTTGTTGTGGGGTTGATCACAATGGGCACAGTAAATCTGATGTACCCCGGGAGCTCCAGCATGACTCTTTATGCACTGATGGCTGATGTATCAGTGTGCAGGGGATGTATCCAGAATCTTTGCTGCATAGCCAGGAATTCCAGACAGATGCAGCAAATTCTGCCTGGCAGAATTTCTAAACATAAGAAAGAAAAAGGCAGGAAAACCCAGTGACATAGTAGCCCTTGTACTCAAAAGAGCTACCTACCTCATCACATAGGAGTACACTTTTCTTATATTCCATCTGAATCTCCATTATGGGTCATTTTGCATCCCCTCTCTGGTGAGGACCATGTCTGTATGTGAGACTAAACCCTGAGCCTGCATAATCTCTTGTAGCTCCACCGGCATCAGCAGGGGGTATTCTAGTTTACTTCTGCTCCTGATTTGGCCCCATTCCCTGGCTTTTTATTAACCGATTGTTTTTCCATTTTTTTTTTTTTTTTTTTTTTTTTTAAACTGTCACAGAATAGTAAATGATAATAATAGATTACTGCACGGATGGGTGTATCAGCATATGTTTATGGGGGGATGTGAGAGACTGAACTGTGGGACGACCTCCCTGACATTCTCCAAAGCCTTTTTTCTTTTCCCAGGCTTTTTGGGAGGGCGTTTGTCTGAGGGGGGGAATTCATTAGGTATGCTGGGGAAGGAAATTCTTATGTTTGCTTGGAGATCTTTATAGCCTTCATGGAGTGGGATGCACGGTTCCCATAAATATGTGATAACGATCATTTGGAGTGTGAATGTTAATTTGTGTAACGGGTTCCCAAAATATGGGCCATGTGCCTGCTGAGTATGTTTTATTTTAAAATAAATGTGCATACATAATACACACACACACAGACACATGCTGCCCGCGTATGCATCCATAATTAAAAAATCTAAAATTATAATTTGTTTTTGAGGCAGACAAAGCAGCAGCAGCTCCCACAGTACACTGGTAGCCGTTGGGCGGGAGCCCGGCCGTCAGGATGGTTTTGTGAGCCCTGCCGGAGATCACAGTCCCGCACGGGCAGCTGCAGCTACAAAGCACCCCAGTGACCCAGATTCACAGCAGATTACTGTCTGCGCTGGCCTCTGTCTCCCATCCCTGCACCAGGAGCCTGACTCTGTTGCACAAGCTAACTTGCTTACTGCTCTGACCCATTTTACCATAGCAACCTGGTTTGCTGTACCACAGGCTAGAAAAAGCACACGGGCGACTTTTTAAGGATTCCAAGATTAAGTACACTCTCTGCTCTTTTTTTTTTTTTCTCCACCCCCCTCCATTCCCCCCCCTCCTACCCACTCCACCCCCCCCCCCCCCTCCCCCGAATGTGTTTAGCAGACATGATGAAGAAGAACTGACACTTTCCAACAGCACTGGAAGCCAGGAAAAGATTTAGGCAAGGTATTACTTATGTACTTCTAATGCACTGTTCATCCTGTTGAATGCTTTTGACTTATTTTTATTTTCCTGGCAATATTAGCTAGATGTTTCCCTTGCCCCAAACATCTCATTTCTGATTTTTTCTTCATCTATCCTCACCTCCCTTCCCCAATATCCTGCTCCATTTACTTTCATGAGTATATTTTATTATGTCCTATGTTTTTGATTTTCTGATAACATATGAATAAGGGCAATCACGTGTTCAGGAGCAAAACTGCTCTCACTGCAGTATGTAAGCTGTTGTCCGTACATTTTTATGTTTACATGGGTGTATGTGTTAGAAACAGGAGGAGGCGGTTTAGAAGCAGCTCTTTTCAGACATTAATTTATTTTTTTGTAGACATGGTTGTGACTGGGATAAAGAAAAAGATAAACCAAACCACTATCAATAATGGTGATGAGATTTGAGAAAATTATATGTTAATGTTCTTTCAAGACTTTGCCTTTTTTTTAAAAATGTTACTGAGGAAACATTTCATGTTTGTTAAGCTTGGAGAAGTGCATGTGGATGTAAGCATATGTAAAAATTCACAAAATCACAAGAAAGTCAAAAGGAGAAAAGTGTTATGAAAGAAATTGGCTTTTTTCTCCATGTTTCACATATTTCTGAGATGGTCTTAAAGCACCTGACCATTTTTGCTACCAGACAAAGGAACTTTGCCCAGCATCTCCCAGCTCCAGCTGTTCCTGCCCTCATGGGTGCTGGGAGAGGCACAGTCAGCCTTCCAGGCTGACAGGCATCAGAAGTACATTTCATTTTGTAAAATGTTTTGGGAATCTGTTTTGCAACCCACACAGAGAGTCCCAGATATTCATAATCACGAAATTTTTTAGTTTGCTGGTGGCAGTGCTGCTCTGGGTGAGTGTTTTGGCTTAGGCTCGTTTCTGCTATAGACAGAGAGCTCCTGGTTGTGTTCGTTTATTTATTTTTAGCTTCTAGAAACTGGTAAGTGGGTTCATGTTTTGCTAATCAGCACTGATATTGTATAAGGCTCAAGTCCCCCATCTCTCCCAGCTGGCTAGTAGAACAAGGTACAAAAGTGGTACTACATAAGACTCTCAAAAAATAGTGCATGGTGCCAAAATTGTTCTGAGGTAATTGAAAAGTACATCTCTCGACATTCCTCCTTCAGAAGGACTGTCCTTATCTCCTGGAACGTAGATGTTTGAGCTGTGCACCCTTTCAAGCATTTCAACTCCCACACAAGTGGAAGGTTTCTTACTCAGCTGATGGCCAATGCCTTGAACTGCATCTGACAAGAAGCTGGTAACCAGAGTGAGCTGCCTGACCCCCCTGCTGAGAAACATTGCAAAGGACATGGGCAGAAGAATTAATCAGCACAGACTAAGGAATAGTGTGCATTTGCAAGGTCTTAGGCACGCCATGAGCACTGCTTGTGTGCATGCCACAGTGAAGGGGAAGGTGTCCATCAGTCCTGCAAATGTAGTTCTTCTTGCCGGTGTGTGCTGTAAGGCCGTATCTGGGCATCCCTTAGGGTAACATGGTGTCACGTATCCTTAGAATGTAACGGAAAGTTAGAGCCCGTGTAGATGTATTTTCTAAGAGGCTTCAAACTGCAATTGCAAGCAGATCATACATGAGACATCCACTCTGGAGAGGGAAGAGAGTCAAACGTAAATGCACCACATTTCTATTACATTCAGAAATTTGCAGACTCCTTGTCAAAATGATTTTTTAAAAATCACGTCACTGGTGTTTAACCCTGTAAAAAGATAAAAGCACCTCAGATCTTAATTTTTATTTTCTTTGAGGAGGGGTTGTCAATAAAGTATAAGTTGAATAAAACCATAGCAACTACTATTTCCTCACCTCAGTGAGGTATTTGCCCTAATTTCCACTCACTTGGACTGAAAATTGTCTACTAGTCCTTAGCCAGAGGATGTAGGTCTGTTTTTTGGTGCAGACAGGTCTGACAGATGCCAGGGCCAGCAGACTGCTGTTGGTGGGGAGCAGTGTTATCATCTATGCCTGGACCGGTTCTACACCTTCGTCCTCTCACATGCCCTTTGCCAAGCCTGACTATGACTAACCCTGCAAGGACAGTGTTGTACTCAGCTTTGAGGACAGTAAATGTCTCTCTCCCCTCATTAGTAGGAAAAACTTGAAAGGCCCTCTCAAGACCTAGCCTTAACTAAGTCAAATTGCAACAGGACTTCAACAGAAATGGAAAAGAGACACTGAGTTGACAGTTGTCATTATGTCCGTGGTACTATAATACTAAGTTATCCTTTGTCCTCTAGGCTGACCTAACCTGCATGGTGAACACAGAAGTCAACAAGAAGGTAAATGCACTATAATGCACAAGGCGTGAAAAACCTCAAAGACAGAACGACCCTTTCTCAAAAATTTCAGAGACCAAAACTGCCTACATTTATCCCAATTGATTCTGTTGTCTAAAGATTGGGCCTGAGTGTCAGCTTCTGGGCTTCCTGAAGGATTTAACAAACTCTTATGTGTAAAGGGAGAGATATTCTCTCTCACGCTTCCACTGCTGTATGCTCTTCATTTTTTTTTCATGGACTGCATGGGATCTGTTAACTGGTCTTTTGGATGTACTCACCTTAGTGAACTGATCATTTCTTTATTGCTTCCTGGGGCTTTAATGTTCTTAATTATAGGGACTATTAGATAACTTTCAAGATGAAGAACCATCAAAGGTGCTGTTCAGCAACTGTGGGTTTTAAAGGAAGAAGGGTGTGTAGCCTGAGTTGAATTTCAGTGGTCCTTAGCACTGAAGGCTTTGTCATTATGCAGGATGTTGAAAACCAACTGAAAATTAGATCTTTACAGGCATAAGTGTTATCTTTTCTATAATTTCTCAGGTAACGTGGTTCATGTCCTGGGCAGCACTGTAGCAAACTGTTGTAGGATATATTTGATCACTTCATTGAAAGACTTCAGACACTAAGAGTTATAGGTTGTGTGCAAGCAGGTTATAGGAACTCTCTTTCACAAATAATTCTCTCTTACCACTGACTAGAAAAAGTCAGTGCCCACCCAAAAAGCTATCATCAGATTTAACCTGTGGCTGGGAATCCTCCTGTGGCACAGAGCTATTTTAAAGTTAAAGAACCACTATTGTGGGAAACTAAACTTGCTATCAGTTGTACAGATACATCAGAAACATAACAAAATTACTAAAAATCAAAGACAATGCCCTTTTTTTACTGAAAGCTGAATGAAATCTCTTTTGCTGAAGGGGGTAAATCATAAACTGCACATGCTAATTGAAGGATGGTGATTTAACTGTTTTCACACACCACAGACAATGGCTGCAATCTACATTCCCCAGCACACATCACCTTTGATCTGGAACTGTCTTTTAGCTAAACCTCCCTATTCCTACTCATCTTTAGAAACCAGTGTATTTAACTGACTATTTTGTATATTACCCAAGCACCTAGAGGCTCTAGGTAAAGTCAAGAACATATAAATGAAGTTTTCCATTTCTCTGTCATATACTGGTGAGGGATAGGTAATTCTTTTGGCTTTTTCTGAACACATAGTTACAGGTAAGTAAACGTTAGCAAGAAACAAAATGACAATGGTCTGGTTAATTAGAAAAAATGTAGAAAGCACTACAGAGCTATGGAACGAGATAGGAACAAGTAATGGAGAATAAAGCAAGCAGAAGTAATGAAGCTGGTGCAAGAGGACTTGCAAGTGAGAGGTGGGAGGGGATGGAAATACAGGCCTCAAGAGTATGAGGAGGAAGATCCTCAGCTGGGAAAAGTGAAGCTAGAGTTGGAAAACACCACTAGTGTCTAGTGCTTATGAAGATGTGCAGCTGTTTGTGCGTTGGATGAATCTTTTATGCAGCTGCTGGCTTTGCCTAGGAATGTCTGCCTCTGGGACTGTATGATACTCATCAGTGTTGGGAAGAGATAGAGCACTGGCAAGATTTTATTTCCATCCGAAACTGTGCTGTCACACAGGATGAAGAGAAACATTTTGTTTGAATGATAATTTAAAATAAGTATTTTTATATTCCATTTTAATTAATTGAAGATTCCTTATTTATTTTCATTCATGCCTACTGTCTCCAGTTGCATATGAATCTGCTCACTTTTCCCCAAAGTCCTTTCACAGTAGGTAAAATTGTAATCAGGCAGCTACATTTAAAATCACATAAAAACCCAATAGTTTTCTTGGCTAATATTAATCCAGTAGAAACAACAACAACAAAAAAAATTCAAAGTCATTTGCAAAGCCAGTGCTTCTGGACAGGAGATACAAGATTGCTTAATTTTTGTGCCAGGCTTTAGTGTTTGGGACCTGGATGGGCCTAAAAAAGAAGAGAAAGCAATGGAAAAAGGAGCAACGTTGAGACACTGAGCCTTGAAGTGCTAGGTTTGCTTTTGCTGCTGCTCCTGAGAGGATGTGAGAGATGGAGATTGTGACATGCTGTGCAACATCTCTGCCCTTCCTCACCTCTGTATTGCTGATGACAATAAGAGTGAGTCTGCTTTAGCTTAGAAGCCAGCAGTGCATACCTCCTTTGAGCAGGTCAAATGCAGATCTGTCTGCAATCAGTCCGTGCAGATGCTGCAGCAATGTACCTTGCCTGATGCTACGTGTCGAATAAGAGAAGGATGGACTAGGCTTCCTAAAGGCAAGGACAGGAGATACAGAAGGCATTAAAAGTGAAAAGAACAGAAGCATAAGATCAGGCTTTGTGGAGTGGAATGAAAGGAAGCAAAGATTTTTTTCCTGGGGTCAAGGTGGAATTGATGGAGAAAATGCAAATGAATTTAACAATTCAAGCATCTCTACTTATTGATTGGTCCCTTGTGGGATGCATACTTTTTGAGACACAACAGCATTAACTGTATTGCTAAATACTGAATACCTCTGAAAAATGAGACTTGACATCCTTTGAGAGATTCACGTTTTCCCAGGGTTGCACCATATTATTCGCAGGATTGTAAAATACCCACAGGCTTTACCTTTTGTGTTATAGGAAATTATCTATGGCCAAATGAATGCTTCTGATTTACAGGTGAAGGATATGATATTATTTAAAGCTTTTCAGAGCTTGAGATGTGACCTTTGTGTGTAAATTTTTATACAGAAACAACAAAGATATATATAGTTTTCACTTTTAATAATTATCTGCTTGTATTATTTTAATAATTAATTAATAATTAATTTAATAATTATTGTATTATTTTAATAATTATCTGCTTGTAGCATACTAAATGGTCTGGTCAAATAAGACCATTATTGGGGGTATTATACCCCTTTAAATCAGACAGAGCTGTCTTAATTGAACAGTCTATCAAATTTCAGTTTGCTAGTTATAGTTCTGTCTAATGCTTTCTAGTAGCAGGAATAGTTGTAGGAGAAGTGAAATATTAAAATGTGGCAGAAACACAAAAACAGAGCTATACAAATTGTTTTTCATATGCCTACAGTGAAAGATGCCAACATTTTATAATAATATTACTTAACTACTTTTTCCCTATCAGACCATCTTCAGACTTTCTAAACTCAAGCATATAAAATCGTGGTGCTCAAAAGTACATGAAGTTGTTCACTAACAACTTACTAACTTAACTAATAACTTAGTTGTTCACTGAGTGCATGAAGTTGTTCACTAATAATAGACATTCAGTTTTTATTAATGCTTAGGTCCACATTAACAATTGTGCAGTATTGTGAGAATAGGTGTATACAATGAGCAGAAGGCTGAGCACCGAGTGTGTGTACCACACTTTGCAGTGGATGTTACTTTGAATTAGCTCTTGTCTAGTTCTGTGGATCAATTTTAATTATGATTTAGCAAGCAGGAGAGGAGAGGAAATCCTGAAGAACACTTTTTGTCCTAGCTTCATCCAAAACTACATCAGATGCTCCAAGACTGCTCTATGATACAAACAAATCTATTCTTTGTAACTAAGGATGCACAAGCAGATTCCTTTGAAAAATACATTAATGTGCTAATCTAGGTGCATCCTGTTTTACTGAGCAGCAGAAAATCTGTTTCATGTCACATAAGAGGCCAAGAAGTTCAGTTTTTGACAATTATTCTTTAAGCTCAGGTAAGAAACTTCCATCCCACTGTAGGCGTATCAAAGCTGTCATACATACAGAGCATGTAAGACAAGCTCCAAATAATAATATTGATGGTTGTAGTTTGAAGCGAGGTAGGCATGCCTTCCAAAGGTGAAGATGTGCCATGCTCTGAATAATCTGGTCTCTTTTACAGTGTTCCGGTATGTTCTTCATGGTAATTATTCTAGGGTTAGAGGTCTGGTCTCTAGAGATGACTGTAGTTTAATTATGTTTGGTCGTCAGTGAGTGATCTTCAAAAATTCTTCTTAGCATGGAAAGAATAAAAGGATGTTTTTATTTTTCCACTTCATAGAAGTCATAGAACAATTTAAGATTGAGTGGATCTCAGAAGGCCATCTGGACTCGACCATGTTCAAAGCAGGACTAATTTCAACTGTCTTCCATGAT
The DNA here is from genome assembly GCA_026546715.1 of Gallinago undulata. Classification (NCBI taxonomy): domain Eukaryota; kingdom Metazoa; phylum Chordata; class Aves; order Charadriiformes; family Scolopacidae; genus Gallinago; species Gallinago undulata. Next base: position 69,552,065 of record JAOTQQ010000023.1, read on the forward strand.
AACTAACGCATGTAATCATAAGGCTTCCTCCAGTAGTTTAAAGAAGTCTTTTTGCATTTCCTTGCTTGACTGAGCAGTCTATAGCAGATGCCCACCATCACAGCCACTTGTTGACCTTGTCTCTGATCCCAGCTTGTAAGCTTGCCTTCTGTCTCTCAGCAATTCCATAGCAAATCTCCATAGAGGCAAGCTGTTCCTTTGTGTAGTGAACCCTTCCCTCCTTATTTCACCTACTTACCATTCCTGAGGATGTGTATCTAGTCATTGCAGCACTCCAGTCATGTGAGCTATTGCACCATGTCTCTCTGATCCCAGTGAGGTTATACATCTGTGACTGGGCCTCAACTTCTAATTCTTTTTTTTTTTTTTTTTTTTTTGCTGTACTCCATGTGTTTATGAACATGCACTTGGCACAGGCTCTCAGTTGCACTGCTTTCTCAGGGGAACAGCGAGATACTGTTTCTCAGGTGCTTCCTTCCTGCTTGTCCTTCCTCTATTTCTCTTCAAATTATGGCCTGCACCTTCTAACGAATTTATTTTAAAGTCGTTTTTCATGAAGTTGGAAAGACTGTTAGGAAAGATGTTCTTGCCCTACTTTGTCAGGTGAAACCTGTATTTCTGCAGTAGCTTTTTTTTTCCCAGAGAGGATCCTGTGACTGTTTAAGTGAAAGTCTTGCCTGCGACAGCCAGGATGAGTGCCTCCATACCCTGCAGAAGGAAGTCTTTTACTAAGACCGTTGTTACTCACTGCTGGCTCTTCATGGCACACTGCTTTTAATACATGGATAAGGCTCATCCAGCACAACCACCACCACCAGCAGAACTTGCTCTTTCTCACCTGCCATCAGTGCCATACAACCCCTTACCAACTGTGCTCCTGCAAGCAGAGAAAGACCCTCCTTCCTCTCATTGGGAACATAAGCCTCCAAAATTAGTTGTCCTGGAGTCCCAAATCTCCACCACTTCTAGCTTGTCTGTCCTTTCTTCTGTAAAATGCAGGATCTAGCATCTTGACATTGCAAGGTTTCAGCAAAGATCCTGTTGGTCTCCTGCTCATCTTCCCTTGCACTGAATAGTCTGGTTACCTCCGCTCTCAGATCTTTTACCAGACAGCTCAGGAATTTGACCACAAAACACCTCCCACTGATAAGGTGACTTTATATGGCAGCCTGTAAAAGCAGACTAAAGCATCCTACTAGAAGCCATATGCCATTAGAACTAGTGATGCTGAAGGAAATTTAAGTTATAAACAAAATTTCATATTTAATGTATAATTGCCTCTCTGAGAGGATCAATTTTTTTCTTGTTTTGTCTTTTATATAAGCCCTTGGACAGTTCAAACTCAGACGCAGAAATATTTTCTGTTAATCTGAATATGTATTTTAAAGACAAGAAAAAAGCTGAGTGCAGAAACACTCCATAAGATAACCAGCTTTACTACCAAGTTTTGTCTTTTCCAATAATTTCTCTGTTTGTGGTTCTTGCCTTTCACAGTGCCATTTTATGTTTCTTATGAAACATTTTGTCTCCAACTGTATGCTACTGCAGGCACAGTCAATGTAGTTGGAGGCTGCAAAGAGCTTTTGACTTTGGGTGATGCACACAGGCCAAGATGTTAATTTTTTCTGTCATGCTCAGAGAGTAAGAAACAGGCAAGACACTAAAATTGTCAGTGGAGAAGAAGAAAAAAAAACAATTATCCTACCAATCAATAATCATCAGAAGCTACAAATTCCGGATGTGTACTTAACCAGAACATAATGTCACTTTCCTCTATATTTTTAGGCAGCAAATAAAGTTTATTGGTGTGTTATTTTATACCTGTGGAGTTATCTGAAGTAGTGCAAAAGGAATGCATACAATATGGCTGAACTAGAAGAAATGGGGATTTAAGAAAGTTTAGGAAAGAAGATTATGTATTCTGGGTGCTTCTCTGAAGATGATTCGAAGGAAGTTAAAGGTATATTAAATGTGAGACATCTTTATATTATTAAATAGCTGTTCATCAGAGTAGTTCTGTCGGAAAAGTGAGAATTTTCTTATCAATTTTTCCTTATGCCGAATTGTCATCATCATTCCCTGGGAAGAAAGTAGGAAAGGGTGTGCAAAAGTTTTCTTACAACAGCTCTGAGGAGAGGAGTGTGTCACATCCATGCTGTACACACATGACACTGTTGTATATGCTCAGACAAGTTGCAGGGACGCAGGGAAGCATTCCAGGTGCCTTATGAAAAATACTGACCTTCCTGAAGTTAGTAGACTTCAAGAGTTACTCCTTTACATGATGCAGTCAGGTAGGTATATTATGTTACCTTGGGGGTATTTTTGGGGGGTATTCTTATTAATATTGTAGTCATCATGGCTGGTCCTTGAAAACAAAGCCTCTGTTTTATATCAAAGCCCTGAGATTCAAAAACTTCTTTTCTTTACCTCTTCTCTGCTGAAGTAAATAGTGAAATGGCAGGAGTTAGTCTTGTAGATCCATTAACTGGTGTGTGGTTTCTCCAGCGCAAAGCAACGCCTGCATACATGGGGTTGGGCTTCATTGTTAAAATGGCTGTATGGAAAAAATTGTCTTTTTCAGGGGATCTCAGTCCCAATAGTAAACACTTCAACTGTTTACACCAAATTAGCAGTCCTGTAAGATTCTATGTGAAGGATTGTGTGTTTCTTCTTCAGTTTTTAGTAGTTCTTCACTTCTTTTGAAGCCAGGCTCTGGGAATTGGGCACAGAAATCTTCAACAAAAAGTCAAACGCATGCTAAAACTGAATAGTCTGCATAACAAATTAGGCAAGAAAAATACATGGCTATTCCTTGACTTATAAGGCAATTAAAACCACTTTGGTGGATAGATAGCCTATAATTGTTACGACAGTCAGGAGGAAGATCTAGTAAGAAGTTTATGTAGTTAAAAGACAAACAAGAATCAAGTCATCTCTAAGGGGAAAGACAGTAGGAGAGCTAAAGACAGCCTCTGCCTCAGCAACCATTTCACTTCGAGAGGTTTTTTTCCTTTTACATGAAAATTGAAAAGTGTTCACGGCTTTAGCAACAGGCTTTTGGAGGGTTTTGTGTGAGGCTTTTCATATGATAATGGAGAGATTCTATGGCAACCATTGAAAACGAAGGACCTGGAAACAAAAGCTGCAGCAGAAGAGGATCAGTAGATATTCACTATGTCTGCAGGAATAACGGCAGAGACTCACTCTTCAGAAAGGTATATGATGGCAGCCTGTCAAAGAAAGGGGTTTGTTTTAACTCAGGCAGAGTTAACTCAGTCTATAGTTAGTGCCAGAGTTTTAGGACTCCAATTTTCACTCGAGGTTTTTTTCCACACAAAACCACTCTGAGAGTAGATGTGCGGGTAATGTGTGCTTAATGCTGGTCTGATCATACTTTGGGGTGAACAACATAAATAGGAGATGGAGAGAGCAGGTTTAGCAGCCAAATGTTGCTAGCTTTCTCCTGACTGATTACAGTCTCAAAAGACACTTTGCATATAAGCAGTGGAAGAAGGATTGGGTCTATAAGGGGCTGATGTCATGTGAAATCAATGCTTAATTACAAATTACATGTACTTCCTTATCTGTTGGTCCAAAAAAGAGTTTGTCAACTGAGCCAATGGAGGTATGAAATACCAAGCCCAGTTGTTTGCAGAACAGCAAATTACTGTTTTGGAGTTTTTCCCACAAAGACGGAGTGAAGCATCGTGTAAAATGATGTTACCAGTCATGAAATAGCCTATTGGATGGGCCCGTGTAAGTGTTCCTATTATTGACTGCAGGAAGAATATAAGTTCAAATTAAATCTGGCTTTGAAAGGAAGCAAAAGAGAAAACTCTGAAGTGAAAAGTGACATGAAGTACAAAGAAAGTTTAAGAGGAAATTAAAAGACCATCTTTTCTGCTTGCTCTGTGATGTCCCTATTTCTGTACTACTTAGCTTAGAAACCCCCACAATGCAGTGAAACTTTGAACTAGTGATTGCAGGTGGTCGTGCCGTTCCTGTTTCTACATATTTGCTTTTCCATGACAATATCACAGGTTTTCAACAAATGCTTTTATAAATAAACATCTAATAGACTTTAAAAAAAAATGTCATACTGGGGAAAATTCTTTGCTAATGAACATGATGATATATTTTCTGTTTGAAGTAATACTGTAACTTTATTGTCATGGGTTTCCAATAGAATGCTGTATTACGAGAACAGTACTACAAAAGAAGCAACTTCACATTTCACTTTCAGATGACTAACAGTAATAATATCTATGACATTGAGTGATGTATCAGTTGTTGAAAAGTATTGGTCTAGATAATTTGCCTAAGTCACTTGTTTTACAAAGCTCAGGTTAACCATTGTATTTATAAATAAATGAATAAACTCTCAATGAATGAGTTCCAGGCTCCTAAAACAAAGCCAGGGTAGGATTAGGTTCAGATTCATTGATAAATGCTTTTGAAAACTTTAGGCCCATTTACGCAGAATCCAGGTGAAAAGAGAAAAGAAAGAGTTGAAAAGAAGGCTGAAATTATAAAGAACAGTACTGTGAGTAACAAGGTTCCATTATTAAGGAAGGATGATTCACACTGCAGATTTATTTCTCAAATTTAATCAGTTTATTTAAATATTTATTCTCCTCATACTGATATGCTCTTAAGCTTTCATACAAGTTTTGTGCACAGGTACCAACATAAACTTTTTTGCTCTTCTTTGTGTCTTTGTTGTTCTGGGTACAAGTTAACTCCAGTTTGTAAGCCCCTTATGGAAAGCTGATCACCCAGTGCTGTAAAAGCACAGGGCCCAGGGCTCCTTCCTCACATAACCTGAGCTCACCCTCTCCAATGACTTTGTTCTGCTCAAGAAGTCTTGCTCTGCAACCGCTCTTTCCTCTGCAAAGCAATAGAAGTAAACAGTCATGCACATTTTGTAAAGTTTCAAAAATATGTTTTAATTTTATTTTATTTCTTTTTAACACAAAAACAATGTAGGTGCAGTCAAACCTACTGTGGGAAAGAAGTTCCCACATTTCCCTGAGTCATTTTTCTAATCACTCTCAAGTTGTTTTTGAACTTAAGGAAAGACTTGTTAGCAGTCCAGTCTTCCTCTTTCTGCATTGGTCTTCTTCAGACTGAATTCTCTCTCTTTTCCTGACCCCTCTCTTCTAGTCCCTCTGCAGCCCCATATTGACTGGGAGAAATGTTTTCCTTCAAGCTTTCACACCCATTATCAAGTATTCCTGACTAGCTTCATCACATGATTCAAACTCTAACCTTCTTCCCCTAGAACCTGTTGCTTAATTTCATCTCCCTGCATTCAGACTTAAAACAAAAAAATTCCAGGTGGAAGCCTGCATTTCACTTGCAGGGGCACTCCACTGAATGGATGTTCATCAAATTTTAGCAACCCACTCCTGTTAATACTCCTAAGTGTAAGTATTTCCTTTGTCAGTTCTGGTGAAAGCTATTTTAATAGAGAAGTGAGGAATAAGAGGAGTTAAAAAAAAAAAAATCCACCTTTCCCATACAGCACAGGGAGATAAAGCTGTTTCTTGGCCCTAAATAATTTCCATTCCTAACTAAATTCTCAAGCTGTACGTAGGTGGAAGTCACCACTTAAGGTAAAGCATATTCCGGACTATCGTTTCAAGGGCAAAAGATATTCAGCCAAGTTGCTGTCAGAAAACTGGCTCAGCAGAGGAGATGAGTGAGTGAAACTGTCTTCTGTGCAGTACAGCTAAATTACCATGCTCATAGCTGCTTCTCCCCACACTCCCCTCTGCTCCTTATCCTATTTATCTTCTCATCTAATTTATCTTCTTTTTAGCTGTTTATTCCCTCTTTTCTTCCATTTTGGATACCAAGGTGATAGACGTCACTGGAAGACTTAGTTGGTCCTGCTCCCACTGTAGTTTGGAGACTGATGAGGAGTAAAGGGGCTTCAAAGTTCTGCAGTCTCAGAACCCAATATCGAGAGGGACCTCTGGATGTCGTCTGGTCCAACTCCCTGCTCAAACAGGGCCACCCTAGGGCAGTCAGTCTGATGTCAGGTTTCTGAGGACATTACAGAATTCATTGTAAAAGAATTACAGCAAAAGGAAACTGGAGGTGCAAAAATCTTTGAGGTCAATGATTAACTTCAAAATATTTTAGGTTTTTTCCTTCAAAAAAGTCATGGTTTGAACTGCAGCTTGTGGAAATTCCACTTTTTCTCTTCCTTTTCTTGTGTCAGTTAGTGGATTTCCCCAAACACATTTCTGAAACACAAAAGCAGAAGCAAGTAAGTGGAGATTTGTGAAGAATTCTGATGCAAATACAAAGAAAAATAATTACTCATTCATTTACAAAGAGAGATAAGCTATTGTTTATTTCTCTGCCCTTGGTTCCCCCACAGGTTTATACTTAAATTACTAATTTAATTTTAAACAGAATGTCCAAATATATTTCATTGCAATTTAATAGAAGTTTATTGCTCCTCCATCAATGACGGCAGACATCGACACCATTATGTCACCAAATGTTTTAATCCCAGACTTGTTTTTTATTCCATGGGAGTAGATTATGCTCCTGATGAGCTAATCAGACTTTATGAAACAAAGTGGACTTGATATAGTTTTCCTGTAAGTGTGATGGATGTGGTAAAAAAAAGTCATGCCGTGTCTGGTCTATAGTAGCTGGATATGAACATAAAAATCTAAGCTCAGGTCCCCAGACAAAGAAATTTATCTGCTTTCACTCAAGGCTGCAGCAAATTATATTCTTCTTAACTTCTATTTCTTGGCCCAAAAGCATATGGTACCCTTGCAGGATGTGTGCCACTTCTGGCAATCCATCTTTGAAACACCATAGTGTGTCTCAGGCAGAACTAGGTGACTGCTTTTTGATACCTTCTACTGAAGCAGATCAAAGAGTGTCAGAGAAAGTTTCTGGGCACTGAAACTCTGTCCTCTCTACTGCTAAAATCTTGCCACAGCCCAAGGCATGGTTTTGGCTCACACCTGCTAACATTCCCTAAAAAAAACTTGGGCATAACTTGGCAATGAGTAGTAACTGAAAGCAATTCCAATAAGTGTTTGGATGTTACCACTGTATTTTTGTGGGTAAGAGGTTTTCACATTATGGATACACACTGCTCTATGTTATTTGGCCTCAGTGCCAGAAAAAGGTCCTTTGCTCTCTTAATTCACTTGTATAGACATTTCCAAACCATAGTACTGCAAAGCCAATCACAAATACTTTGGACAAGTTTGACCCAGCAGAGTAAGCTGACACTAGACAGTGATTTGTATCATGTGGTTATGATGTTTTTGATGTGGTTCGAGGAGTCCTAAGCCAGACTGGCTCTATGATGGAGCCACATCCAGACTAAGTTAAGAGTATAGTTTTCCACCCAGTGTGGACAATCTTTTAACATTCAAAAGAGCAACTGTGTCAGAAGTGAGAAAATTGTGCTGATTCAGCTAACCTGATATACGTATGCATGCTATAGATGTCTCCTACTTCAGTTAACATCTAGAGAAGGCAGAATATTTCTCTCAGCCGAGCTTCTCTCTAATCACTTAAGCATTAAAAATGGGAAACATTCAAGTGTTACTAAATCACAAAATCTAGACTCAGCACAAGAAACCTGACTCTGCACCAAAAACGCAGCTGTTCATTTATACTTTTATATTCTCTATGCAAAGCTCCAATAATTGCAACAAAATTTAAGAGAAATCAAACTTCGGTTTAGAGGATGTTCTGTGGAAGAGACTTTCTGCTTGTCTTCCGCAATGGGCTGGAAGCATGAGTCAAAAAAGGAGGAAAGTGAGAAACTCCTTTTAAAAATATATAAAATATATAAAGGGAAAGGAACACTATTTAATTTCATTTTAAAAGGAATTTTGCTGTACTAAGTGGAGGAGACAATGTGTGTGAAGGGGAGAGGAAAGGGAAAAGCCAATTTATGGGGAAATAACAAAAATGAGAAGCATTTCTGTTTAGAAAAAGGTGACAAAAAGAATAATGAAGAGAAAACGAGAAGTAAAACTATCCTATTCACATGTTAACTTATATAAGTTAGTCTCTGCTTACTTTGTAAGAGGGACTGCCCTCAGGCATTCTGTCATCTGGGGGAAGATAAGACACTAACAAACTAACATTAAAAAAACCCAGGACCATATCCTCTTTAAGACAGCAGCATCCCTGTCCAGAGAGAAAATCCACTCTGATCACATCAGAAGTTGAAAGGCAACTGTTGATTCAAAGGTGGTCATGATGGTAAGAATTATTAAAATAATATTACCATGACACAAGAAAATATTTTTTTAGTGTAACACAGTGCATACAGTACAAAACAAATCATCATAACAAACAATGAATAAAAATGCTGAAAACAAAATTCTGGTTAAACTGAATGGGGCATATTAAAGCATGCTTTATGCTTTGCTTTAAAAACAGCAAAGTTGCACCTCCCAGACCATGTGAAAGGTAAAGAGTGAGAAAGGTGCTCATGAGTGCTCTTGCATGATTGCCAAAGGCTGAAAAAAGTCTGGCTTTGAACCCTTCTCTGTGAGTTATCTGAGACCCCTGCGTGTCACTGTACCTTGGATACCAGGGCAAAGAGGCAGAAGGTCACAAAAATGCATTGTAACCTTTTCTACAGGCAATGTGACTGGAAATTCTATCCTGTTCCATTTTTAAATGAAAGCTTTCTGGCCAAAATGTGTCTACTGACCTAGAAAAGTTAGTTTGAAAAAGGTAAAAAAGCCTACTATTAGATAATTGTTTCTTCTGGCTAATGGAAATAAAAACATATTCACTTTCTCCCCTTTGGTCTGTGTATTTCTTTTTTATGTACTAAATGCACCATGTCTGTAGGCATCTTGGACTGGTATTAAAAATTCTCATCAGTAAAAGTAACTGTTTCGGGAGAATTTATTGCGTGAGCAAATTAACCATGTTCTTTTGCCAACATTCAGGTGGAAATTCAGGCTGAAAGCTACGTGCTGATGTACATTTTGTGTGTGTGTATCCAGTTTTTATTGACACAATATTCTGTGAAAGGGGAAAAACAAACCGAAATGAAATAAAAAGAGGGATAACTAATAACAAAACTGTGTCCAAAGATAGGGCCTCATATCTGTATTTTCACAGGACTGGTTGTTCTCTTCATATGGTACTTCATATGATAAAAACGTGGGCATGTGCTTAGCTTTAGGAATGAAAATATTTCTCTTCAGGTAGGAATTTTCAACCACTCAAGGTTAAGCATGTGATTAAATGCTCTACTGGATGAGGGCCAGCATGATGCTTTTTTGAAAGCACCTTTTGGCACAGACTTAATTCTAAAAACCTTATTCTAGAACAGGAATGTGGAAATTTTTTCCAACAGTCAATTGGCAGTGACTTTCCCATGGTGAGTCTCTAAACTATTGAAAATTGTGGCCAATCCTACAAACTTAGCTGCTTCAGTGTTTCACTTTTACTCCTAGGACTGGATGGATGAAAAGGCAAAGTAGAGAAAATAGAAATCCTTCTGCTCTGTTTTAGCCCATTTTTCTGTGCCATTGAATTCAAATTAATTCTGTAATGGAAGGAACTAGAATTTGCAAGGTAAATATTTTCAAGGTGTGAGCATATTTCACCATTTCAACAGTTTTTCATAGGCTTGCCATCAGTAAGTGAAAATAATTGTCATGTCATTTTGTGTACCTTCTTGACAAAAATCAAGTTCCATTAACATCAGTATTAGGAGACACTTGAGAAAAAGCATGCAGATCTTTTTCTTACCTTGCACACCGTCACACTGTAGAGCTGTAAGTATCAGAAAGAACCCAGTTTGAATCTCAGGTCCCTGCCTGAATTTGCAGTGTTGGTACATAAAAAATTATTTGCCAGCAAATATGGTATGGCTGTTGTCAAGACTAAAATAGGAATCTATGAAATTAGCTCTGACTCCTCACATATCGTAATACTGGCATTGTTCACAGAACATGTGAGATAAAAATTTTCCCATGAATGTTCATGTAAACAGAATGCTTGGGAAAAGAATCATGTACATAAAGAAGCCAATCAATTTTTAAATATAGATGATTATTTGCAGAGCCCTTTTTTCCTAGCATTTTCACAGTCTTGAATAACACTATTCTAATGATAAGATTTCACATTTTTATAGTCTTGTAATTGATCTCTCCAGTACACATGTTGCACCAGAAGAGCTCCCTGTGGATTATCTCTTACCTGTTATATCTATTTCTGGAACCTGGAAAAAAAAGAGCCATTTCATATGTCTTTTAGGAGTGGAAGCTTTCAATTTTATTTCTACCTTCTAATGATCTGTCCTTTGGAGAAAGAGGCTTTGGAAGAGGGCCATTATAAAATACAGCATAAAATATAGTCCCAGCTTGTTCTACAGATTGGAATGGGGGACTCTGTTAGAAGAAACCTGTTGCCAGATTTTACTGATCATCTGTTTTAACATATATTGACATCTTTTCACAGTGCCTGGCACTGAAACTGTCATGCAGCCAACGTAAGAGCAATTTTGAATTTGAGGTGATCCGTTACTCTGACTGCAAGTAGGTGGGGAAACTAGGCGAGCAGCTCCATGAAGACTGGCAACTAATTTGTAGCACCAAATCTAGATATTATTACATAAAATAAACTAAAAATAAAATGACAATAACTGAGCATGAAAAGAAAGAAACAGGAAGAGAATTGTCAGAACATGGGCATAGCGAACTCAGCCTCCACTGAAGTCAACAGGTTTTTTATTTTTCTTAATTGATTTTAATGGGATTTGGACCAGATGGCAGAAGGTAAACACATAGAACTCCAAAGTTAGATGACAATGAGTTTTTTAATAGTTGTATGTAAGTGCCACAGCCAATTAGTGTGGTAGACTCTGGGAGGCTGGAAGACAGAAAGGGAGTATTAACCAGAATGCCAGACTTGCAAGAAAATCTTCAACTGCAAAGTATTTGCAGAGGTTTATTGAAAGTTTGCCTGGATGAAGCAAGAGGCTCTTGTGAGATTTCACTTATGTCTATGCCAACCAAATACAAAAACCTATTACTGAAAGTGGGCAAATTCTGTTTTTGTAAGTCTCCTTGATGAATAGCATTTTATACTGAATATGTCCTTAAGTGATTTGCCTAGCTTAAATTAAAATGACTCCATCACTGGGCCTTTGCACTTTTCAGGACAGCTATTCCCTGCTGTGTCATTTATTGTTACCTGGAGTTTGCCCTGAAATGTAAAGTAATAGTGAATAGAGAATGTAAACGTAGCACTAGTCCCATTTTTACAAGGTGCATCATTGGCCTGTTTAGCTCCTGTGAGTGGGAAGGCAGGTCTTTAGGAAACACCTTGCAAATTCTCCTTTGAATCTTTTCCAAAGTATTTTGTGTTATGTTGCAATAACTTTGTTTTTCTCTGGTGACTGGTTTACCTGGGCTAGTTGTAATACACTAATCACAACGTAGACTTTTGAATTAAATTTTATCTATTTTGAAGTTATTTCCCATTAGTCATTAGTCATTTCCCAGGTACTATTCAGTCATCTTTGGTAGTGATGATAGTGATGATATGAGAAAACAACTTTCATTTTCCAGAAGAACTTTTATTATTTTATTTAATGGAAGATTTCAGATTAGAGAATTTTTATTGACTGCATTCTGTCAGCTAGTATTAGCCTAATTAATGTCCAGTTGTGGGTGTCTGAGAGTGTATGTGTACTTCAAGTAACCTTTGCACGTCCAGTGAAGTCCCCGTGTAGTCTAGACGTGCTCACTTCCTTGCAAAATAGAGAAGTCTGGCGAAGAAGCCCTGTAGCTGTGTTTCCAGCACTCCCTGGTCCTGTTGTTAACCTTCATGGGCAGGTTATAAGATGCTGATCTTCTTCACTGGGGAACTGGGATGACCATTTGCCCCTTTCCCTCATAGGTGTAGCAAGCCTGTTTCAGCACTCCCTTCCTCCCCGTGCCCATGGGAGGCACCGTGCCTGTCAGAAGCATAATATGTCTTGACATTTGTTCCTTAATATAGCTCAGCCTCATAGGAGCCTGACATGTGGCTTGCTGTGCTAAACAGACTGCATTTCCTTCAAATACTTTCATTTCTGTAATCCTAAGTGTGCGATGTGCTGCCCTCAAGGAAGCTTACCTCTATCACTTTGCTTCAAATTGAGCTGCTATGGCAAAATGCCTTCCAGAAGAGAGGCTTCAGGGAGGGTTAGGTTAAAGTCTTAGGTCTCTGCAAGAGCTATTTTTTAAAGGATGGGCAGTTAGGCCTTTCCGATGCTGCTTCAAAGCTGGGAAACACTCTCAAGAATGGGGAGATGGGAATACCATGCAGGAAAAGTTGGGTGACCTGGATAGCAAGTGGGATGGAAATTAGCATTGCGGTAGACAGGGTCATGCACTGAAGGGCTACTAAGGCTTTGGGATGTCATCAGTGGTAACAAGGGAGGAAGGGAAATTGGGTACACGAGTCATCTGCAGGATGGCCTATAAAATAGCACTGGGAAAGAAGCAAGGGCAATTCTAGAATGAAAACTGGAGAGAGCTTTTCCAGCAGAAGTAAGAAGGTATGATTGCGCTGTGCAGTACCCTGGGCAGGTCTTCATATAAATATTGTACAGTTTTAGTCATTCAAGTTCCAACAGGGTAAATTGAAAGCAGAATGAGTACGAAGAGGAGATAATTTGTCAGGCAAGTGGAATATCCATGTTACAATCAAAGTCTAAAATAACATGGCTTCACTAAATGAAATTTTCCCGTCAGTAGGCCAAAGTGGGAAAAAGAACAATTTAAGGTACATGACAGTGCTAGCACAAGACAAAGTTAAATATAAATATGGAAGAATTCCTTGAAGTCTGGTGGAGAAGTAGCTGAACTGATGAGTAGCTGTGAGTGCCGCACACCAAACAAGCAAGTGGATGGTTCAAACCAAACAACCTGAGTGTCTCTCCACAACACATCTACAGGTTCTGTGGGCTTCCTTCTCATGGCTGGGAAGGCTTTACAGGCTGCTGTAAATAACACAGTTTTCATGAACTCAAGAACCAGTCAAATTAATACATGGAAGAAAAGAGCCCAGTGGGCTCTATTAAATCCCAAAACATGGCTTCCAGCTGAGGAAATCCTTAAGTTAGGGATGAGTTAGGAAATCTGTGAGCTAGGAAGCTGTGATTCTTCCTGGAGATTGCCGCCGCATGCTTGCCCAACTGTTATTCACTTCCACGGACAGTCACAGTTGATCACAGTTAAAGGCAGAACACATGACAAAGTTTTAGTGTGAGTTTGAATGGCCAGTCTTATGTTTCCAAGTAGCTTCAGATGAGGTAGCTCAGTTCTTGGGAGTGCTCTAAGCATGTACCAAAAACTCAGCGTAGGCTAATCCACCTGCTTACCTGGCAAAATATATGGAAAGCACACAGGTAATAACATGAAAATATGAGACACTAATCCCAACAAAATGTTTTTGATACATTTTCCCATAATGCAAAAACTAAACAAAGAAGGAAACAGAGAACTAGAAAAAAAACCCAAACAAACCCCCCCCACCCCCCCCCCCCCAAAAAAAAAACCCACCACAAAAATCTCCCCTAACCCCCCAACTTTTTTGTTTCTACTAAATGTAAGTGCATGGGATTTTTGACATGAGGAACTTTTTTCCTGCCTCTGGTCTCCAGAAAACAGAAACATACTAGAGAGTGACTTCAGTGTGGAAGGACAGGCTGTTTTAAAAGGTATAATAAGAGCCTAAAGCAGCAAGTTTTGTCATTTTAGAAAGCATAATTCAGAGTAGTTCGGTACACAAAAAGGTAGCGAAAGCATCCACGCTTGGCTCCATATTTATTGGTTATGATTGTTTCACTGCTTAACGCAAGGGCACACTCCACTGTATGTGTTAAGAAAAGAAAATTCTGGTTGCCTTTCTGCTCTCCGCTTCCCTGGTTTGTCTGCTCTCATCAGGCTTTATCTTTTTACTTCTACTCAGAGTACTGACCTTCATGTTTTTGTGTGTTAGTTTTCTGTACTCTAACACTGATCGTGTCTTGTCTACAGCTGCAATAATATTTCTGGTGTGAGGAAACCAGGGCTTTGTGGACTCAAGTCCAAGTGAAGTAGCACTACATCTTAATGCAGCAACATTAATATTTTTTTCTCATTGTTTTTCTTAGAATCATAGAATGATTTGGGTTGGAAGGGACCTTAAAGATCATCTAGATCCCACTGCCCTGCCAAACCCCATCCAACCTGGCCTTGAACATTTCCGGGAATGAGGCATCCACAGCTTCTCTAGGCAACCTGTTTATGTCTCACCATGCTCACAGTAAAGAATTTCTTCCTAATAGTTAATGTAAATCTCCCTGCTTTCAGGTTAAAACTGTTACCCCTCATCCTATCACTACACTACCTGACAAAAAGTCCCTCCCCATCTCTCCTGTAGGCTCCCTTTAGGTACTGGAGGGCTGCTATAAGGTCTACCCAGAGCCTTCTCTTCTCCAGGCTGAACAACCCCAGCTCTCTCAGCCTGTCCTCGCAGCAGAGGTGCTCCATCAGCAGAGCTGGCTGAACAGGGCAGTACTCAACATAGTACATCTCAGTCCCAATGGGTTACATAAGGTTTACAGTAGAATTTGTTGTCTTAACTGTAGATGTAATCACTTGTTCCTCATGTTCCTACCTATTGCAAAAGATGGAAGAGGAATTGAAAGATAAATTGGAAAGCATACATTAACAATGATGTTTTGATTTTGATAATTGACTCATTTTAACTTTGCTTGATTCATCCCAATTACTTTTCTTTGAGATTTTTTCATCACTAAACTGCCTGTAAGGTAACAGAAGTTTTTCAGATAGCATATTTTTATCAAGCTACTATGGTTACTGACTATTCTGATAATGACTTAGTATCTAGAGAGGGTAAAACCTATTTTTATTCTGTAAATTTAAAACTGTCATTTTTTTCTTAATTAAATTATACTGCAGATATGTTTATTTACTAACAATTGCTTAAAATTTTAACTTAAAATTATGATATTTGTTCTTTGAATACATATTTTTAATAAACATGTCCAGATTTCAGTGTACATATAAACATGTCCAGATTTCAGTAAACATATGAGGTCTCATTTTAAAATACTCCCTGCTTCTGGGTTCTCTATCAAAAAATACATTTCTTTTTTATACAACATTTTAGTTTGAAATAAAAATATGGTTCAGGCAGGCCCAATGTTGTCTGACCTGCAAATCACAAAAGGGAAAAACTTGTGGACTTTTTTTTCTCCTTTTTTTAAAAAATATTTAGAGTGATTTTGACTCATAGACGTATTCTCTCTGGAGAGCAACAAAGGATGGTATCTTCTTTACATCATTTTGAAAATCATCTATAATTAGGCTCATATGCAATTAATATTAATTTTTACTTATGCTAAGAAATTATGTGTTTGAAAAATTTTATTATGCAATTTTATTTCATAATAAAATATTCAGAAAAGTCACATGATTTTCCTAGAACTCTTCCAAACTTGTTTCACCTGTGAAAAACAAATCTGAAACCCCACCATTTGTTTGGTTTATATCTATTAATTTCTTCCTCATTCTGCTATTTTTTTTCATTAGGAGTTAGCAACATTGGCTCAGAGAACAGCTACTGAAATGGAATATAAATATATAAAAAATCTATTAGAGTTTAAACATAAATTGCCTCACTCTGTCCCTGGTCTGAGATCCCTCTTCCTTTGGCCTGCTGTGATTCTCTGAATGTATTCGTTTTTGAAACAGTGAAGTACCATACCAGACTCTCATTTAAAATGTAAGAGCTTTCAAACAAAATAATTTCCATCTTCAGGCATTAGCAGCAAAGAGCATCTGGATATCAGAGCCAAACAAGAGATGTGCAGCAGCACAAATCCAGGCCATAGCACATTTTTTGGAGAAAAAGATACTTGATTCTTTTCTCCTGACTCTGGTCTGAGCACTGCAGCTGTATTGTGCCTTGCACTGCGGATGTGTGACACAGTGCAAAGGTTGACACAATGCTGGGAAAGCAGAAGAAAAGTGAATGGGGCTGTAAAACTCCCTCTTTTGGCTCAGTGGGGAGTCTTCAGAGTTTACTTCAGCAGAGAGGAACTCATTTTGAGTTTTCCTTAAACAAAGCAACACAGTAAGAGGAGCAAAACTGCCTCTTCTCCTTTTGTTTGTGTCTTTTTACTTTAATCATTCTGTTAGCATGAATATTTTACAGTTTCTCATCCCATGAATATAAACAAAGCTGGTAGTTTCCTCGCTTCCTACAGGATTTCTAGCAGTTCTCTAATATTTTTCTATTAATGACTGCATTTCTCAGTCCATATTCAACTGCTCCCACAAACCACACATGTACACAAGCACACATACACTTTCAGCAGATAATTACCCCACTGCAAATCACAGAAGTAATTAAAAGCTACAAGAATCTCAGTTACTGTACCCAAATAGATGTAGACACATTCATAATTTGTACCCACACCCTTTTATATCAATGACATTTTATTTCATTATCACATTTCCAGCATCTATGGCCCTAAATTGCCCTCCTCATCACCTTCAGTCCCTATTATCAAAGATAGGAGATCTTTTGTGTATTGAGACACATATATAACACTCTCAAAGGACACATCTATCAGTAGGACCTTTTATTAGTGTCTCTTTTTGTTAGTTTTCTAAAATATTGTGCAATTATAAAACTTTATCTCATATCTTGAAAAAAATAATTTTAGCTTGGAAAACTATATTGGAAAACACTGTATGAATGGTCATATTTGCACTTCTTCAATGCAAGTACATACACATGTTACTTTTAAACTCCCTAACCCCATTTACTGAGCCTTGTTGATTTAGCCAAGCGCAAGAATCTTCTCATCACTACAGAAGGTGTTGATCTGTTGACCCATTCAATGTTAGCCATGACCCTAGCTCTAAAAGCATTGGAACACATGTGAGAAGTAACTTAGGACCCCCAAAGCCTTAAACTGCTTTCCTCAGAGAGCAAGGAAGCCATTACAGGTCTACCATAGAGCGTTATTTGCCCTCAAACATGACTTCATTAGCTACCTACAGTGTAGTTGCCAAACTCAACACAAGTTGGAAGTCAGCCAAATAGCAATGATGTTAAGAGAAATGAACTAAATTATAATCACTAATTTATGTGATAGTGGTCTAAACAGACTACTTTATTGTTAAACTAAAAATAAAAGAAAGTATTTGGGAGAATCCAAATGCATACACCAGGTCTCATGTAAAGCCAAGTCAATGTAAAAGTCCTGTATACATTCCCTGCAGTGTCCTCAACCTTATTACTAGTTGGATTATACCATTATCATTTTCTTCCCTTTCCCTTCCTTTTCTTTTTTCTGCTCTTTTATTCTTGCTTCATATCGAAAACTGAAGCTCTTTGAGACAGGACTGTAATCTCAGTTCTAACAAGTCTATTTAGTGTTACCACAATAGAAAATAATAAGCTTTTATGGGATCAGAGCTACTGTTCCCAGACCTGTTACATTGATTCACTTTGGGGTCTCATTAGGAAGGGAAGATCAAGCAGAAGCCAATGGGCGATGCAGACATTTGTAGACCTCCTTATATTGCAGGTCTGCTCTTTCCTCTATATCTCTGCATGCTTATGGGAACTCAGGATGGCAGATTAACTACTTTTCATTCAAACCAAACTGTCATCTTCTTGTTAGCATTTACCATCACACATTACAGGTTACATAAGAAATATGCCAAATCCAGAAAATTAAAGCAGCTCCATAGAAAGAAAAGCAAATTTAGGCTTTATGGCTTATATGACTTATAAGCAGTAGCTATCAATACGAATTGCAAATAGAAAGATTTCACTTAAAACAGCCCACAGCTGTGACAGACAGCATAGAGAAAATACCAGACATCCCAACTTACAAGAGGAGGTTGTGGGAAGGAAAAGGAGACACAAGAAAAGGGGAAAAAGAAGTTGGCCCTTCTGCATGTAATACTTACTCATGTGTTCATCTTTAAGCATATTTCTAGCTCCATGAAGCATGTCAAGACTCTCCACAGGCTTACAGTTACACACACACTCAAGCGCTTGTCTGGCTGAGAGTGTTAATGGCAAGAAGCAGAGGCTCTGCTCACATAGCTGCTGAAGCATCACTGGAAGATTTTGGGTAAAGCGAGAACATCTTTGACTAATTTTGCTATCAATAAAATATTTAATCTCACCAAAGTATCGCTCAGATTGTTTCTATATATCTCAAAATAAAACTGGCTATGGGCTATGTGTGGGCACAAAAGATGTGGAGATACTGGGCTAAGCAATGGGCTTGATTGTCTGTGCTGTTTAATTGTTAGCACACTCCCTGGCAGTTTTGGTCTGTATGGAGCAGCACTCTCACTAGCAGTGTTCAGGTGTGATCAGGAGACAGACCTAAGGACGTTCCCCAGGGGGGAGAGAAGGGGGGTGAGAGAGCATCATCTGAGTAGGGCAACTGCGACATGTGACCAACCTGTGGGCCAGCAGACAGTCCTCTGATCAATTTGTTTGCTAGTGTATTTGCAGACAAAGCGTACTCTGATGGTGCAGGTCTTTGTGTGAGCTAACCATTGGGTTATTTGAAGAGCCTACCTGTCTGTCAGAGCAGCTGGGGCACAGTGAAGCTGAAACCCTTGGTATGGAGCTGGCTCCACTGTTGCCCTTGGTGCTCCACTCCCTGCCTGTCTGGTCTACCTGTCACTCACTCGCAGCTCCTCTTTTCTACTCTGCAACTGGGTAGGAGATTAATTTGGCTGGAACTGGAGAGGCACAGATGGTACCAGGGTACTGTCTCCAAATATACCAGCTGCTGTAAGCCTTGGAGTTTTTGTCCGTCTCCAAAATAGCCCCATTAACAGTTTGTGCAGTGGAAAGGGAAAGAAAGGTGAAAAACATTGAGCTCTTAAGTTGTTAATATTAAGTCAGTGCAACTTTTTTCCCTTTCCTTTTTTTAAAAAATATGTGTTCAGCAGATTCCCAAGTTCCAAACAGCTTTCCACTAAGCTACAGCAGCACATTAAACCGAACTTTCTGAAAGATAACCTTTGAATAAAAGACAAGTGGCATTTGTCTTGATTTAAAAATAGGTGGAATGATTCATCAGGAAAGAAAATATGTGGCAATAAGTGGGGCCTTTCTAAGACATCTGGGGTTTGTAAACAATGAGATAAAGTAATCACAAGCAAAGACAAAGCTTTTCCCAGCTTTGAAAGCCCATTTATTCCATTGGGTATGGGTCCTGTTCCCTCCCCTATTCCTTGTATCCTCTCTGTTTCTGAGGAGCAGGACTCTGTACAACATTCATAATTCAGGCTGAAAAAAGGAAAAAATCATGTAATCCAAAATTGATAACATCTCAAAAAGAAAACAAAATAAAAAGCAACTACATTTTGTTTTTAACTCAATTAAGTAAAAAAGATATTTATATATTTCACAGTAAACTCACAAACACATAATAAAGGGATTGTAGGTGTCTTAAGGCAAGAAAGCTTTATTTATTTCTGATAACATCCATGATTTTGCTCTTGTCTACATTCCTGAGGTATATAGGTCTTGGGTCCAAAAGTTGTATTCCCGATCTACTATTTTTACAAGTAGATTACGAGATCTCGTATGGAAAGTAAAGAATGTGTGATATGCACAGTTTAATTCTACTAAGTGTATGCTGGTATATTTCCTGGTATATACAATTAAAATGTAACTTTATTGAGACAGAAAAAAACACAGTAAAACTAATTTTCAACCCTGGTTATAAGCATAATATACTTTCTCTCTGTGAAAATGTAAGCAATAGAAAAAGGTAGCATTTTAATATCTCATATTTTTCATACTTGAATAGCAGAAATATTACTTTACTTTCCTTACTAATGATGATTCATTCACCCATTTCATATGAGTATGCAAAATCCCAGGAAATTTAGTATGTTCTTTTTTGTAATAATTTGTCAACCCATTTAAATACAAACTGCCTTATCCATCTATCCATGCATGCATCCATCCATCTGTCCATTATGCTTTATTTCTTTTATGCTTCTTAGTTGTTATATTTTTTGTCACTTCCAAAAGCATGGGAGACACAAAGACCCAATTTTGTTCTGCTTTTAAAGTGTCTCCAGAAAAACATTCCACTAGAATTTCATTTCAGGTATAAATCTTAGAATCTACAAAGCTCAGTCAGAAGTTCATAGGCATTGTTACTGATGGATCTTGGGGTTAGATTCAGCTAATGTTAAGGGATCCTTACTCCTGGGAGTGACCTTCTTAAACCATTTGGCCTCCTTCCCCAGCTAACAGTTACTTTCATGAACAAACACCACATTATCTAGCTCTGGAGTTCCACCCCAACGATGTTGCAACGATACGATGTGCTCAGGCCTTGTAACTCACAGTGTTAACCTGCTAAACTCACTGATTAGCCCAGGACTGGTGTAGGATGTGAAGAAAGCTGGAAGTTTGACTGAAAGGCGACTGATAAGCCTGAATGGATGGAGAAATTTTGACCTCAGTTACTTAGTTTCTTGCCAACCTTCTAAGGATTTGATACTGCCACTCTGTCGCTGAAGCTTTGCTTTAGGCTGGTGTGAGAAAAGTCAAGCAACTTTTTAACCTGATTTGAGGAGAACTGGAGGAATGGATAAAGTTGAATGAAAGGCAGTCTTCAGACAATTTGGGAGAACATCAGGAATGCTATTGAAAAAAACCTGTTTCTGGAATTAATATCTCTTTTCCTTAGTAGGTGCTCTAACACAACAATATAAATAGTCATGTTTTCCTCTGGGTAAGTACTACCAGGGAAGAAAAAATTAAATGGAAGGAGGTGTGCACTTTCTGAAACAGGTATGCATGTCTGTGGTGATCTGCCAGTGTAATTCACAAGTCTCAGCATGGAAAATTGAAAATTAACAAAAACATTCTATATGCACAAATAAGTTCCATGAGTAATTATCAATTTAGATTTAAAAAGGCACAGTTTTCACTTACACTCCTAATTCTAATTTTAATGTATTAGAAGGTGGCATGAAGTGGCATAAAAAAAAAAAAAAGGACATTATTTTTTTTCCTTTACATGCCTCTATAGTTGCTGGAGCTAAATAACTGAAGACCAAAGCATAAAACAGCAAAACCAAAAAGAAGACAGGACAGTAATCATAAAAAGTCTTTTAAATGTTTTTCTTTATTATACAGAAGTTGAAAGCTCAAGACATTTCACTAGAAACTCTTTTAAAGAGATTTCTGGTATTATTGCACAAATCTAAGAGGTATAGCTAAAATTCTACACACCAGAGGGTTTCTCTGTCTTGTGGTTTATCTGAGCAGGTATTCTAACAGCCTGTGATGGATATGCACCAACCACAAGGATGAGTCAAACAGAGGAAATTATTTCATCATTAACTAAGATGAATTCACTTGAGACATCTTAGCAATCAAGACGGGTTAAAATACACTGTTGTTGCCAAAGAGGAAATATGCAAAAGTAGGCGTGGGAATAATGCCCATATTTTTCTGGCTGCAGAAACTTATTACAGAAGAGCTAAACTTACTTCTATGCTAAGCATTTCAGATACAGTCAGTTGGAAATGACAATAAAAATGCAAACCATTCCTTGTTATTGAAGGGTAAAATCCAAACAGAATTAACACTTGGAAATCCCCCAACTTTTAAACAGTTCTTTCTATTTCTAATTTGAAATGCTTTTTGTACATTTGATATAGAATGGAGCAGACAAAAGCCACACCATTAATGGCTTTTTGTTAACAAAAGCCATAAGGTGTACATCTCTCATTATGTCCTGCAACATTTTAAAGAATTATACTCTCTGAAGCTTTACATCATACAAATCTCCTCAGGCTCACAGCTACTATAAGGAGAACAAGACCTCTCACTACCTCCACCCACAGGGAGAGGTTGCAATTTTGGCATTTGCTTTGCCCAAAATTGCAGCAAACAATGAAATATTTAATATAAGGGAAAAAAAAAAAAAGGAAAGAAAAGATTCAGAAATGTTGACATAAACTATTTTAAGCTAAGCAAAACACTTCAATGTCCCCAAATGTAAACATGACTTTAGGTTAGTCAGTTAATTGCAGCTCACTTTTGGTGAATATGAATGGAGATGAGAGATTGTGGTGGAGAATAAAAAGTGAAGTTAGAGAGGAAGGTCTCTCTGGAGCCTTCTCCTTTCCAGACTGAATGACTCTGACCCTCTCCTCTCATAGCAGAGGTTCTCCAGCCCTCTATTTGCCCTGGCCCTCCTCCAGATCCACTCCAACAGGTCCATGTCTTCCCTGTGCAGACATCTGGAGAGCTGGATGCAGTACTGCAGGGGGTTTTTGCCAGAGCAGAGGTGAGAGAGTTGAACTTCCCTCCCTTGACCTGCTGGCCATGCTGCTGGGGATGCGGCTTGGGAGATGGTGGGCTTCCTGAGCTGTAAGCACACACTGTCAATTCCTGTCCACCTGTTCATCTGCTGGTATCTTTACTACCTTTTCACCAGGTAGAAAACAACCAACTGGGTCCTCAATTCTGGTGACTAGTGACTATAATAACTCATTGTTTTACCTAATTTTCAGACTAACTTCATTCATAGCTAATTTATACCCATTTGGTGTTGGGTCAACATCATCTGTTAGTTTAAATTATTTGTTTCCAGGTTTGCTGTTTGTTCAGTCTTATATATAATGCAAGAAAAATTTCCCCTTAGCTGAGTATGGCTTCCCATTTCACAAGGCTAGCTAAGCCATCTTTGCCATTTCTCACAAAATAATCTCTTTCCTCACCTGATGGTAGGCCAGTTCTACATCTGCTCCAGTCTTGAACACAGGAGACTGTAAAGGACTAAAACAGACAGATTTTTTCTTCCTTTATATCCCAATGTTTTCCCCTCCTGCAAGTCTCTTGGGGTTCAACCGGTGTAGCAGAGGAGGCATTTCCCACCATTTAATTGTATGCTTTACTACTTGTCAGTGCTCCCTAAAAGTTAACCTGGGCACTGAGCTGAACTAATCAGTGGAATTTCAAACTGAAGTCAAAGACTGGAGCTTAGATCCACAGCTGAACAGTTAGTGCACCATTTTGCAGACAATCTAAGGGTGACCAACAGAAATTATGCACTCAGCCTCATGTCCTCTGGCTAGCACAGAAAAAAAGAATAACCCATTTGGCCTTTTCATTGTCTTACAGCTAGTATTTCTTACCCAATTTTGTTGAGTCAACACTCTGACTGGAGTGACTACTGACTGTCAACAACTTACTTTAAACACTTTTTTAAAAGTTAATTTCTTATTGCTTCCTGGTGTGTCATTTCACAATAGAGTGCACTTTATGTGTGCAAGCATATGCCTATGTTTAGAGGTAAACCAGACAGTGCTGGGCTTCACGCTCCTGTGTCTAGACTGCCTCTGGTCCCCAAGCTGATCAGCTAAATCAGGGGCTTCTGAATTATCCTGAAGTAATTTCTGTGATAATGGTGTTGTCATGCCCAGCATTAGAAGGTCAGGAAGGGCCTGGGAGAACTTAAAGTGAGATCAGCCAATTCCAATTGTCTACTTCTCAATAATATGTAGACTACCAACCAGCACAGCATGATGCTTTTAACTCTAAAAACCACCTTAACCTGCCTTATTTCGGCACGTGGATATTTCTAGACTTCTGAAAATTAAACTTCATAATGTGAATTTTGGTGCTCTGTGAGCTGTCCTCAACATCTTATCTTCCTGGGTGGACACAAGAAAGGAGCCATGGCTCAAGGCAGGCCTGAGCAGGTCAGGTCCTGGTCATCTGCTGCTCAGAGAAATGCAAAAAAGAACCAGCATATCTGCAGGCAGCATCTTTTCAGGTACTTGAGCAGCTCAGATTCACAGAAAATGACTGGATTTTTCTGGATAGTGACATAGAGTTTACACAGATAAGCTTGCTTTTTTTCCTCTGTGTTTTTTTTTG
This sequence comes from Gallinago undulata, assembly GCA_026546715.1. NCBI lineage: Eukaryota > Metazoa > Chordata > Aves > Charadriiformes > Scolopacidae > Gallinago > Gallinago undulata. The sequence continues at coordinate 69,576,041 of JAOTQQ010000023.1, forward strand.
TCTCTTCTTAATTCACATAAGGTGTGTTTAAATGTGTATGTACACCTAGAGTGCAAAAGCAGCTGGCTGACTCATGTGTTTACTTCTACGGCAAGGAGAAATCCATAGCCAGCCTGAGAAAGTCCAAGCACCTTTGCTGCCCCCAAACATAGAGGACAAATAGTATCATCCTAGTAGGGAATAGATGAAATGAGACAGAAGCTGCAGTCCAGCAATTCCTGACTTCCTTGCTCATAGACTTCTGCGTTATGGTTTAAACCGTATCTCTGAGAGTAGAGAGCTCTCTATAGAAAAAACTGTCGCCATTGAGGACTGATGTAGAGGGCATAGAAGTTAGAGATGCCACTTATACAGGAATACTCCAAAGGCATGTTTATGAAAATTATTTGTAAGTGAAACAATGACATAAAACTTAAAGGGCTGTGGAATAGAAACTTTTTAATTTCCTATTTCATTTCCCTGTTAACTTATGGTAAGAATTTCTATGGCCAAATAATTTGGCCTGTCCAAAACTCCTGTATAAAGTGCTAGTCCAGACTCTCACTAACACTCACATGTACAGTTAGGCACTTCCACAACTGCCTACAGCAGACCTGTTAAACAATGTTAAATATTAAGTAAGGCTGTATAGCACATTGATAATTTTCCTATATCATGTCCAAATACATGCACAAAAGACAGCCAGACTACTTCCTTCATAAAAAGCCATGAGATAAATTTAAATTCACATTTCTTAGTGATGTGAATAAATGTAGATGATTGAAGAAATCCCTTAAGAAAATAAAAAAGAAAAGAAGAAAAAGGACTACCCAGAAGAAAATGTGCTCCAGCTCCATGAAGAGTGAGCTTTACTTTTTTCTTCCTTTGATAAGATTAAACAATATGGATGCAGGGACAAGAGATTGGAAACAGACATTAATACTGTCAATATTTTGTAACAATGTCTTTATTTGATCTTTCTATGGTGAGAAAACTGCTTTGAATACCTTGAACTATGCTGCCTGTGAAAAGACCTCTATTGGGATTTTTGTGGCCACACAGAGTCCATGCTTCGTGGACTGGCAGTTCTCCTGGCACTTGAGCTGCTGCTCTGGGAGCCTGAGGGGGTCCCTACATGCTTCACACTGAGGGACAGGGACAGCTCGTGCCCCCTCTTGTCTTGAAGGGCAAACTGGAAGAGACGGTCTGGGGCAAGGCTCTCATCTGCAGAGCCAGCACGCTAGGGCAGATGGATGGGGGAAGAAGGGAAGTGAAATTAAAAGCTCCATTGAAAGGGAGGAGTAGCATGGCCTTTCTAATGGGCCAGCACGTATTTATAACAAGCAGGGATATGATGCTAAACAAACCACAAAGCACTTTATTATTTTTTTTCCTTCTTCTTTTTGCCCAAGCATTTAAGAAGAGTCAGAAAGAATTTCTGCCTTTAAGAATGATCTTTGAAAACACCTTGCTTCTCGTGAGAGTCTAGCACAGCCCTCCCACACCCTTTGCTGTCCAAATAAACTTTACAAGGGAATGTTCTTTACATTCCCTGTTGAGCATGTATAGAAAAGGTCTCTCTGGCACAGACTGCTCCCCGTTGACGATAGTGTTTCCTGTTATTGTGAAGGAGTCACGGGCCTGCCTCCAGTCCAGATCTGCGGAGTGGTGGTGTCACAGATGTTTTTTCAGGTGTAAAATTCCTGTTGGCCACACAGGCTGTTCACACAGGATAAAACCGGCATCTTCAGCTTGGCTTGGCGTGTCTGTTTGCTCAGCACTGCGCTGAGCCAGCCCCTCTTCTTGCCGCAGTGATGAAACTAGGCAATGTGGAAGGGAGTTTAAAACCCTTCCTGTTGCAATAGGAAATGTTCTGAACACCCGAGATTTCACTTTTTGTGCTCATTGTGGGTCAGCTAGGGCAGAGGGAGAAGGACAGGCAATTGCGAGTTCAAGGACTGCATGATAGGAAAGACTTTCCCTTTGCTGAAAGAATGTGGTTGAACTTTCTGCCTGAAGAAGATTTATCCTGTTGTGATTTCAAGGACCCTTAAAAAAGCCAACATTAGAGAGCCACCCACGCAAGATAGCAGCGTAGCAGCTGCATAACAACACTAACGTGGTTAATGGCTGTAAATACAGTGTAGTATTATGAAAAGGTCACTGTGAGAGGGTATCCTGCTGTGCTACAGCTTATGCAGGTGCTGTGGGTGTATCCATAATAACATCATATCACTGATGGCAGGGAATTATTAGATACAAACCTACCCTGTACCAACCAGGAGAGAAATCTACATTCCATAAACTTATTTAACCCCGGCATAAGTGTTTTTACAGTGCAGTAGCTACTTCACTGAGTAGAAAACTCATCTCACTGTCACTTTGATGTACTGTCAGAAATGTGGTTTTCTTTTTCTTTCCAGTACAAAATTGTTCTTACTTTGTAAGCATTCTGTTTGTGTTAGATAAGAACACTCCTTCTTGAAATGATTGTTTTGATGAAATGTAGACTTGCTTGATTTACTTTTCCAGTAAAATGTGACAAGGAAAACTGTGGTCTCCTGTAAAAGTGGAAAACCATTGCTGAAACATGTTTGTTTTGAAGGAAATGTGCAAGGCCTGAGATCTGCTATTGCAATGAGGGCAGTCTAAGAGTTCAGATGATCCATTTCTTCATTCTTTCACTCGATTGTTTCTTAACAATGGTTCTTCTGTTTGTTGGAGACATTCCTGAAGCTGACAGAATAGTCACTACTTCATATTAAAAAGCAGTTTTTAAATATTGCACATGGGAAAATAAATGGTTATTCAGCATGTTTCTAAAATGTCATCAACTCTTCTCTGCTATTCAACACACTTGCATCATTCTTTGGTGAATTCATCTGAACAGGAGTCTGAGATCAATAAGCAAGCTTAGAAATATATGAAGGAGTGCTGAGGAGAATCATGACATTTTCCAAGCATTAATTCCTATTTTGAAATTTCAACACATTCTGAGAAACTCTATAGCTGTGGGAAAAGGATGTTGTTAAAAGTATAGTCATAATTTTCAACAATTATTTTTTTAAACCCTAGAGAAAAGAACATCACTTAATGAACAAAGTCCTGGATTCTCTATCTGATTCATCAGAAAAGTCACCAGTGTGTTATTCAGATATGATAATTCACAGCTCACACATATACACATGTACGTACACACAAATATATGTAGGTGTGTGTATACATACTTATGAATAACTATCACTAATAGGAGACTTTTGTCTAGTCAGGTGATGACAAGTGAAGAGGCTGGATCAGACTGGGCTGCTCACATAGTGAAACAATTTATTTTTATACATCATCTTTCATGCAAGCATATCATGAAATTCTTCAAAGCCAGTTTATCTACACATTCCTGAATGGTGCAACTAAACTGCTCAGCTTTACAGGAAGCATCTGTAGATGTTGTGGGGCAGGGGTGAAGATGGAAACAATGGCCAAGTTTCAGGAGAATGATTGAGTACTGGAAAACTTGGAAGTTCATGCAATGGGATATGCACTTTTTTAGGCAGTTGGAGAGGCTCTGCCCACTGAGCAGATGACTCCTGAAAGGAATTTGAAGAGAATTAATGGGAATGGCTATTTCAGATGGCAAAAGGAATCAAAATAGAAGGGCAGTTCCTCAGGCCTGGACTGTCTCCTTTCAAGTCTGAAACATATTTCCTTTCTGTCTTGGATCTTTTGTATCCAAGAGTCCTTTATCCTGCTCTGGTAATAACAGCCCAGTAGGAAGGCTCCAGGAGGAGAGAAACAAGAGTGCACTCTGCTCATAACCCCTCCATTGCTCAGACTGAGGTGGACGTGAATTGCAAACTCTCTGGATAATATGTATTTATACTGCTTGAATATTTCCTCAGCTTACCCCAACCTACTGCCCAAGCTCCCTGCCTGCTCTTTTGCAACAGTATTCTGCCTGCTATGGGATCCTCTGGCTCGTAAATAGGCCCCCATTTGAGTATTCACTGTTTGTGGCAGAAAGGACATGAAACAAATCTAAGATGATAAATACTAGAAGTAGATCAGAGTGGACTTTGGACACTGACAAATTGACATTTTTGCTGTTTTAGCTACTAGTAGGGACATACTCACATGATAAATATCAGAGAAAAGTGACATGATTTGACAAAAGATGTTATGTGAAACTTAGTAGAAGTCAAATTCTAGAAGTTCATATTTCAGTTGTTTTCTATTAGGCCCCTTGTTAGTACTAAGCAAAACTGTGTACCCAATGTACGTTTAATAGATATGATTTTGAGCAGATATAAAAATAATAAGTACAGTAAGTTTTTGAGCTACAGATTTTAAGATTGCTCTGAGAAGTTTAACGCTTACATGTAAAACTCAATTTTGAATCACATGGTGAAAATCCTTGTGGTTTCACGCTGGCAAAATTCTTGTAATGATCTTACTCTTTCCTAAATTTTCTCTCTCTTTTGGGCTGTGATTCCCATTAGTTACTCTTGTCTTCTGTATAGATTTTCTTTAGCTTTAATTTATTTTCTGATTCATTGTAATGTATTATTGTTAGCAATTCTTCCACAGGATATGGTGTGTAGCTGTTCCATTTTTAGTAAAAAACACCCAAGCCAAACACTTCAGTATACATGTAAAGAGATAATTTTATATTTTCATAATTATGAAAATAATTTTTATTATTATGATGCTTATTAATTATTATAAATTATTGTATTAATAGGATTTCTAGGATTTCAGCATCACAAAAAATCAACATCTGTAATTAAGAACTTAAATAGAGAAACAGATCTCTTGGCTTGGATCATCAGTGGCTTTCATGTCTTGTTTTGGTTCAAAAATTGAAGAAAAGAAAAGGAAAGGTGAGGGAAGTTGGCGTGGGGGCCTTTGCTCTGCTGTGCTTCCTCCTTAGTTGGATTAGTTGTAGAGGAATGCAGATAGCAGCTGGGACATTCTTTCACTGTCAGTGGTGGTGCCCAGCTACAAGCAAAAAGCAAAGGACATTATTGTACAGCGAGGTATATGCTTTATGGTTTTAGAACAGACAAGTAATCACTTATTTGGTGCTTTATAAGTCAAGGAGCTTGGGAATGATAAATTGTATTTGTAGTTATCTATTCAAAAACAGATGGTCAAATTTCAAAACACTTTATTGCCAACATGTTAACTTGAAAGGTCACACAGAGCTCTCAGCTGAGTTTTTCTATTGTTTGTGATTTCTGCTTGCAGGCTGACAGCAATATCCCACACATTTTCAGCCTATGTTACTAGTCACTTTAATCTGACATAAGTATGGCCTGCCACCCCCCATTGGATGTTCTTCTTCCTCCTTTGGGTAGGCTTGAGTATTTGTGCAGCTGCATGGTGATCTGACTCGCCCTACAACTGCTATTTGTGGTGGAGTTGGTGGTAGAACAGGCAACCTGGAAGAACATGGGACCATCCTTTCTAGTGGCAGGCAACATTTACATTGTATCACAGGGTCTGACAGAGAGTCTTAAAGCAAAATCTCCTTCAGCTTCATGGGTGAATTTGAAAAATTCTGTAGCTTTGATGCAACACTATTCTTAGACATTTATTGTATTACTGCCAAGTGGAATCAAATCACTAGAAGAAATTTCACAGCATACAATGTTAAAACGACAAACCAAGCTGTGGCATCCTTAACAAAACTATACCTGGGTCTCATGACAAAGGCTGCTTACTCCAGCAAACAATCAAATGCTAAACCAAAGAATTTGGAGAAGCTTCAGCTTTGTTGTTCTCATTGGTTTGTTTGCCAAGGCAGCAATGCAAGTAATTAACTATTCAGTCACATCTAAACCCAAGTTGTAGGGAAGAAAGAACATGGGTAATAAATCTTTTTCTATCTCCTGATTTTAACCTCACACTCACCTACACATTTGTAATATCTTAAAGATTTATATAGTAACAGGGAAGTTAGAAATGCAGACTGTGCTGCAGTTGTCTCTTTCAACCGCCATTTCTCATTGTTCATTTCTACTCCACCACATCAGTTTTACCCCTTCAGATTCCTCTATTCTTATTGCCTCTTCTTATTTTCATATATACCTACTCAAGAATATAACTGTTCTTTGTCACCTGATTTTTTGAGTTGTCCCATAAGACCCAGGTTCAGTTCACTGGTCAACTTTAAGGTTTGCTTTTCAGTCTTTTCACTTGATGAAGGCTTAGGCTCACAGAAGGGAAGAAGAATCCCCTGGCAACACTAAGCTACAACTTCTGAGTCTTTTTTTTACCACCCTTTCTCTGCATCCCCTCCAAGGGACATGCACATTCATACTGCAGAGGAGAAGTCATTTAAACTGTAACCTCCAAAGAATTAACTGGCAGACTGTGATCTAAAATAATTAGCTCCAGTGAAACATTTCAGGTAAAGGGAATTTTTGTAGTACGGTTAGCAGCACTGCTTTTCTTTCACACACATCCTTGGTTGATGCTTTTTATTAGGTACTGTTACTTACACATAAGTAGCGGTGAATGCCAGACCAGAAACATTTGTGGCAACACAACTTGCTTCAATTTCCCCCCAGTTTTTATCTTGAGCTTTTTTTTTTTTTTTTTTTTTTTAAATGACCTGTTCTGATAGCAATCAGAATATTGATTTCTTCTGTCTGAGATAGGATGGCCTCTAATCAGTGGTGCTAGAAGTAATTGTTAAGCCATGCTGAGCACTGCTGCCATGCTACTTGCTCTCTCTCACAAAAAGCAGTGCAATGACCCCCAACCAATTCATAGTGAGTGGGGGAGGCTGTGCCCCCTGCTGCTATGTACCAACCCACTCAGGATTCAAAGCACTCTCCAGCTCAGGGTTTCCCCACCTCACTGTCCTCAGTGGCAAAGAAGATGAAACTGGTATAGGTTTGGTTTTTTTTTTTTTTTTTATTTGGAAGGTAATGAATGAATTTAAGGTGTCTATCCAAAGGGGATCTGTAATTTGTGTATGTACACACATATATGTAATACAACCTGAACCAGACAGTGTCTAAGTGGCTGATGAAGAGGGTGGAGAAATCACACGCTTCACCTATTTTCCTCTCCAGACTAAACTTCAGAACCTTTGAAATGAACTTGAAGGGATGAGGTTTTTTCACAAATAAATGGATTAGATCTCAGAAATGGGCAATTCTCCTTATTCTCCACAAGAAGATGTGTGATGATCAGAATAAAAGCAATAAGCCCTCTAAATTACTTCTAACATCTTCTCAACTACTTCAGGGAACACTTCTGTTGTCTGATGAGCCTCATATTTGTTCTGTGAATCCTGTATCTCATAGCTGTTGTACTTTCCTTTATTTTTCATTACAATAGTTATTTTTTTAAATGTCTTGAAAAAAAATTTAAACCATAAATATATATTTTAGATTCCTTCAGAACTCAAACCTTTTCATTTTTTATCTTGTAGACCTTAATGCTTTTTCTTTGACCTATACTTATATAGTCATGGTTTTACCTTGCCTGCAGGGTTAAAAGAGAGAAGCAGCTTTTCTCTCTAGTAGAGCTGGCTTTTCTGCATAAATTCTACGGTAATAGCTTCTTTTTATACAGTCACTGTTGAGCTGTTTAAGCACACAAGTTACAATTTGTCAGTCTTTTTTTTTTTTTCAGGTGTCTAGTCATTAATCATTGGTTAAGAAATACCTCTCAAGGCTTATGTCTTCAGACAGCTGTAGTCAAGTAAGGACCTTGATTAACTTCCTTTGTTTTCTTAGTTTGAACAATACATTCTGTTATCCCATTTGGGTTTTGCAATGCCTGGGGTTTTAAACTACCATTGAGTGGACTATTATTATCTTAGAAAATACCAGAAGCATGATTACATCTTGTGAAGTTATTTGTATTTGTGTATGGCAAATGAAAAATGGAATTTTAATGTAAATGAGTAGAGAATGATGGTGTATAATTGTGCTATCTTCCATGCTGCTCAGTTTTCACAATTGTGATGTCCTGGGGTGCAAAGGAATGAAAAATCATGCTCCTGATTAGGAATTCTTTGCCTTTTCACAAGAAATTTCAACTGATAATTTTTTTGTTTCAATTGTTGAGGTAGTTTAATGTAACCTGATTTGAGTCAGAGACATTAGGAGGTCTTTGGAATTATAAGTGTCAACTAGTACACTTTGGCACTCATTTCCTGGAAGCTTGCTTTGGTCTGCAGTAAGTAGAGAGTACATATGACAAACCAATTGTTTTGGAAATACATGATTGAGCTGCCTGTTTATTGCAGATTTTGGAAAGTGAATCCTTTTGCATAATTTGATTTACAGATGTTTTCTCTGAGTAAAGAATTTATATCTTCCTATTTATTTGTATCAATATTTTCCCCTTTTTATCTAATGTGAAGAGATTCAATGGTAGAGACATCGTGCTTGTTTAGAGCTAGCAATATGTTCAGCTGTGTACAATACTCAACAGCAATCATTGCCCGGGAGAGCTTAGAGTCTAAAAATACCTCAGCTAATGCTTCAGGTTTTTTTCAGCCTTTACCGTTCTCAACAATTTTCTTATTGTTTTGTCTTATCTTAATACACCTCAATTTTAAACTGTCAACTGGAGCAAAAACAGCTTAGCTTCTCTCTGTGAAAATAATCTGACAACAGGTAACAAATGCATTTTTAAATTTGAAAACTACTGTGGGTTCAATCTAGCATTCACTGAAGAACAATGCACCCATCTATGCAATTTTAACCTTACCTACCTGGTCCTAGCAATACCAGAGAAGCATCTGCAAGCACTCCTACTTCGTTACCTGTCCTCTCTGTAGCTGTAGAGAGCAGATTAGTTGTAGAAAACTGCTAGAGCTCTGGTCATAAATGAGGTCATGTGGGTAAGACATGTAGGTCTGCCCGGTGCTTTAATGAATGGATGTGTGCATTATGAAGTAATGAAGTGCATGTTTCTCCAGCATTTTAAATCTGTGATGTGGGTATTTTTTTTTTCAGGACTGTCTACAGCAAGGTGAAGATCAGTGTGATTCTGCCAGTTTTAAGCTAAGTAAATGGAAGGACAGTGAGATATGACATCATGTGCTAATGGCAAAGGGACTAAAGAAGAATAAGGTGAAAACAAACTTTAACAGAAATGTTTTGCAGTTCACTGGATGCTGGCTCTTTATTTCAGTTGTGGATATTTTTGTGGTTTTGCCTCTGTAGTTTCTCCTTTCTAAGAACAACATCAGTCAGCACTGAGCTGTGGTGTCTCAGATTCTTCCTAGGGATTAAGCTGCAGGTTTAACTTTTGGGCTGGCATAAGCACCATCTGTTCAGTGTAGCTTGCAGGCAGAGTGGAGATATGTGTCTTGTGAGCATACAGAACTCAAAGTAAGAAGAGAAGGCAGAGAATATACTTTAATGTTTTGTGGTTAATTTTGGTTTTATTGTTAATTTTGTTGTTGCTTGAAAGAGAGTGTTTCTAAAGGACAAAATAATCATATCCTGTTCTGCATGTGGCAATCTAGTGGAGGACTGTCTCTGTTTGTTCTTCAGAGTGTTTGAACCATGTGATGGTTTACAGGGTTGGTAAGAAATGGAGGCATTCTCTGTCCCAAAACTACTGCTGTACTGTGGTGACTATAGTAGCTTAATACTTTTGTGAAAAGGAGCATTTCACTCTGTGTTCATACACTTAAATTTCTCATCTCCTCAGCATATACCTTCTACTGACACTCTGTCCTCTTCAGCTCCATTCTCATCCCATTAAGTCACTGTGTATAGAAAGTTGCTCTTAGCTGTTGCATCTGCTATGAACATTATGCCACAAGCAACTGTAGGAGCTCTGCACACTTTTGTGTGTTTCAGACTAAGCCCTACACCCATGTTACGCTCACTTGATGAGGACTACTTCTGTTGCCTTAACATGCTCCTGGATTACTATGTCTCATGCCTTCTCCTACACTTTGACCTCCATCTCTTCCATTATATATAGGGATGGTCTTCCCCTTAACCTAAGTACTTTTATTGCTTGCAAAGGTCTGAAGTTGTTCCTTTGATTAAAAAAAACGTAGACTGTGGCTAACCAAAGGAAAACAGAAAGAACAATAAGACTATCCCAGCAGGCTCAAATCCAAAAGAAGGGCTAAGGGTTAAAAGAAAAAAAGAAGGAGGCACAGAAAGTGTCACCAGCTACACTACTACATAGAAGTAGCCTTTCTTCCCATTCCTGTTTCATTAGATGTTAACACCAAAGACAAGAAAATCAGAGATTCACGTCACAGACATCTGCTAGCTATTGACCTTAAAGTATACCTCATATTCCTTAGGTACTGGCCATGTTGATCATCCATCGTCAGTCCTTCATTCTTCATCATGAGTCTTACTCTTTGTTATTTCTGTAAAGGATTAGTGAATGTTAGGAACCAGCTGGAATAAATGTGTAAGAACTGAAACACTGTGGAACTCATGGAGAGAGAAAAATATAGAAGTTTGAAAAAATTATCATCCTTAAAGAATGTTCTTTTCAACCTTGATTTGGTATGTTCAGGAGGGCATGTGCTGGAAATCTGTACCTGAAACAAGCATGGATTTGAATCACTTAGAGATCTGATCCACAAGCTCAAGCAGATTAAAATGTGACAACTATGAAACTTTGCATACCTGTTTGTTACTTATTACTTTCACGGGCCTCCCTCTGATTGCAGATCTATCTTAGCTGATCTTGTAGTATTCCATTACTGATGAACAATAAACATACCTCTGTGTGCTGCTGCTGCTCACAGGGGCCTGAGCCTTATCTGTGGTGAGGATGATATGCATGGGAAAGGGAGACACTGAGGAGCAGGCATGGGAGGCTTCACAGCTATCCCAAATCACAGCTGTAACTTGTAAGTCAGAGCCTTGCCTCTAGCGAGCACAACAAATTCCACAAAAGAGAAAGCAGGTGGAAATTAGGTATAGGGAAATGAGAAAACAGCTTGCTACCCATCAGCTTTTTCTCTCTGTTCCTCACAGCTCCTTGTCCCTCTCAGATCTGCTGTCTGAGCTGCCCCTGTGAGCAGCCTATAATGTCTTTCAGTCCAATTAACTTGTTGAATGATCCATGTTCTTTAATACAGTTCACCGTATTGTGCAGATTTAATCCAGATCGGGCATGGACATGTATCCCAACTCTGCAAAGTTAACTGGAGAATGTGATCTCCATTCTGACTTTATTCTTTTAGGCTGGTTTGTGATGGCTGCAGGAGAGCAGAACATTTCTGACCCAGAGTAAAGCTAAAGCAGCACAGACAGAAAATACCTGAGGCAACAGCAGGTCTGCTAGGACAAAATTACCTATTCAGGGTTGTCTGGAACAATTTGAAGTGGCAGAGTGAGTTTCTACCAGCCTAATGTTCTGTGCTATGCAGCCTTGCACTTTTGTACTTGATGCTAATTTTTCAGATGCCTTAAAAAACTGTTACGTGCTTTCATACTTGATTTACCATCTCATGGTGCCACAGTGTTCAAAAGTACAGGAAGCAGGTATTTCCTAACAAAACCCTTTTTCACTGAAGCAAGGTAAGAAACAATTCTGCTTTGCAATCAGCATAATGGGATTTGCCTATTAGAAGTGTTCAAAGTCAGCCTACAAAGAAAGGGGCCCAATACTTCTGTCCCTATTTTATTTTTGAGTAGATGCAACTGAATTTCAGCAAACGTTGAAGAAACATGTAACATACTATTGCTTTCCATTCATTTTAATAAAGTTTTACATACACTATGTATGTTTTCTTCTATCTGTTGTAAGACACAAAGTACAGTAATTTTTTCAAATTTAATTAATAATTTACAGAAAGGATGACAGAAAGTAGAACAAGGGAGTGTAATCAGGCTCCATTTCTATTTTTTGTGAACATTTTATGTGGCACAATCCTATTTTCTTCTAGCTTCACAATTTTTGACAGGTGTCAGTCAAGTTATAATCCAGACATAAGAACATTATTACTTGCCATCCCTTTTCTGTACTGCTTTTACATGAAAGGAGGAAAGCATGTGGTAACTCAGGAACATGACTGTTTAATGAATTGTGTTAGAGAATTTTATTTGCAGCAGCAAGATTGCAGCAGCAAGATGAATTTAGTGGATAAAGCTTTGTAGGAACAGTCTTTAGCTCTTAATTTTGTTGTTGCTATAAAAGCGTTTTGTTATCATGTATCTTCTATTCACCCATTTTCTATTGCATTTCTCAGTTATACCGTCATTCAGTAAGTGTAAGAGTTCTCCAGGGTGAATATAGAGTAACAGACAGGCAAATAAACCACTAGTTGAATAAAATTTATGCACCTAAATAAAGGAGAACAATCCAGCTTTCCTGAATAATCCACCTTAAATTGGTATGTTCTGTAGAAAAAAAACTCTTTATGTACCTTGAGAATGATTCGTCTTTTTTTTACAAAAAGTACTATTGCATTGCCTGGACTAAACATCTAGATACCTATCCCCTGGGCACCTAGATCTGGTCTTCCATTTGTGCTACTGAACATATGAAATACTATTTGTACAACATGTGGCCCTTAAAAAGCTAAGCTGTCATGTGTTTGGGTTTAATGTATCTGAAACAATGAATGCTGTCTTGCATCCCACTAAAATGATGTTCTTATAGCAAGAAGCTGCTGTGCACCCAGTCCCTATCATATTTGGGATGATATGTAGGGTATGTGGGAGTACTGGGGAGAACTAGGAGGAGTAAAGTCTGTTGGGATAGGGTTGCAAGAGAGCAGGATGTCTGGCATGCCATACTAGTCCCTGTCATCTGCACCTTCTTTAGGTACTACCTGGTAGAGCTCTAGCTCATCCACATGGCATACTTACTCTCCCAGTTCAGCAGTAAAACAACAAACCTGTGTCATGGCCCTGTTTTCATTTTCTAGTGTAGAGATCATCTGAGTGCTTAACGGTAAATCTAGAAAGAGTTTTATGTGACAGTATGCAAGATGTTTATGAGGGTCTGGTGACCAATTTAAGAATAGTTCTTAAGTTCTTAGCAGTGATATCAAAGCTCATGTGTTTGAAGGACTTGCAGACTCACTTCCCCAAAATTTCTGACTGGGTGACTAATGCGTCACAGTACACAGCATGCCTGCTTTAAGAATTACATTTTTAGATGCCTGATTATTCCCAGATTACTTTAGTGATTGCTGAATTTACTAGTCCATATTCCATAAAAGACTATGCAAACAAATTGACAAAGAAAACCCAGATTTATTCACCACTCAAAAATTCCTTAGTAGCTTGTCTTCAGTCCTTGAAAGCACTTTAATATAGGCAGTGAACACTGGTAAATTGTAGCTCAGTTAAGAAGGCTTAGGTAGATTGTCTTGGATCATTCTGCAATCTTATCTCTTTTGGTATTGCAAAGAATGATTTTAGGAATTATTTTCCTCTGACGTTCCTATTCACAGTGACTAAAGCACTTCAGCTTTAACACTAAAGCTAGTTACAGTTGTGTAGCAACTGTCTGTCTTTTGTACATGTGTGAGTGCAAGAAGAGAGAGAACCTCAGAAAACTGTAGCTAGCCCTGCATGTTAATTAATTGGCTTTTTCAGATATATGGCATGCAGGCAATTTGAACACCTTTTAATCCAGTCTGCCCACCCCATCACATACAGATCTTACAATGCAGTGGTATTGGGAGGGCTACTTCACTTTTTTTTTCTAAATCCTCCATCAAAGTGTAGCACTGGACAAGAGTGGGACTGGCAATCTATAGCCACTCAATCCAGTTGTGCCCAGGGAAATGGAGAGCTGGGATGATTCTTCTGATTCACCCGCAGGGGCTCTGCAAAACCTTCCTTCCCCTAACAAGTCTTTCCATTTGACACCTTCTCACCTATACGCTAATGCTTTTGGGAGCTTGGTGTGAAACCAAGAGGAGAAATACACCTGTTTGCATAGTGAATTTTTAATGTTAATAGTGGGAAATATTATGTAACATGCCTACTGCAAACAACTGGAAGTTTAGCTTGGCAAATGTCAAGCGGCTTCTGCACAATATTGTTCCCTGCATGTAGAAATTTCTACCATGATAGATTCAAATGTTTAACATAACTGACACCTTGCTGGAAAAAGACAGCTCAGACAAAGCAAAATTAAGTTTTTTGAAAAATAGGTGCTTGGACATGAATCTAACAATGCTGAGGGAATTAAGTTGTTCATCTAAAAAGAGGGAGAATAAGAGAGAGCAAAACTTTCCTTTACATGTTTCCAACATCTTCATTTCATGAGAAAGCTGCAGTGGTGAGTTTGGTTCTTTTATACATCAAAGAGTAGCTGTAACCAGTTCTGGAAGTGGGTTAACATGTGATAATTAAGTGACTTTAAATATTAATCATCCTATTTAAAAGTAACATTGGCAAAGAAAGAGGTCCCTAATGAGAAGCAAAATTACATTATAAACACTATTTTGTAAAAAGGGGACCTATTCAAGTGTTTTCTTTGAAGCCAGATGAGAACCGATCCAGTGTCTGAGTACATTCCCAGGGTGCTATGAGGAAGCCGAATTCTTTTCATAATTGTTTGACAAACTTCTTCCAAGACACACAGCACACAGACTTGAAATGCATTTTTCCTGTCGTGTGTCTGTGTTTATGGGTGAATACCATATGGACTCTGGTCTGAGCTTTGCTCATCTGAAAAACACTGGGAGAGGACTCCATGTTTCAGTTAACTGTTTCCTGTCGAGCAGCCAAAACATGTTCATGTTAAGGAAGCAAAAATGACAAAGATATTTTAAGGTAAACAAGCTTATAGCTGAAATTTCATTTCCTCGGGGTCTGGGGTATTTTTGTTGTTGTTATTCACATCTGGATAAAAAGGATAGATTAGGTATCACAACTGTTAGCTTCAGCTTTTCTCAGGGAAATAAAGACAGGCTTTGAATAGGAAGTATTTACATAATTTGAAGGCTAAGCTGAGCCTGAAGGCAGTGATCCACTTAAAGATTTGTCCTACAGTAACATACTGATGTGAATGTTGAAGTGGGGCAGATGTGCCTGATGATTGACACAGAGTCAGGCAAGGCTGTGTTCTGAGAAGGGATTCTGGAAAATGATAAAAATGATAGAAAGCTTTTATAAAATTGCTCTTTTGCAGTTTAATTTTCCAGTGGTTAAGGAGAGAAAAGGAAACATTCATGTAGATTGAATTGGATAGATGTGACTGTGCAGTGTCCCCTCCCATGCAGAGTAATGACTGCAAACTTTCCCATAGGAAACTAACATCAGTAAAAATACATTGTTTGGTTAATATAGGAAATTTTTGAATTATGCCTTTTAGTTTTTTTCAGCTTTTGTTTTTATTTTTTTCCTGGGGTATAAGAACATTGGTCCAATCCTGAAGATGTTGCTTAAGGCCAAATCCTGCTGTTCTTGTGCCAAAAGACATTTAATCAAATGAATGCTGAATTTGGTTCTCTGTCTTTATTCAATTGTTTTTTGAGTTAAATATTCATTGACTTCAACAAGAGTTTTGTTTGGTAAGAGCTGAATTAAACTAAGTAGAAACATCAGGACTCAGCTAAGATACTGACTTCTCCCACGTCCTTAAAGCTCAGTATACTGGAGTTCATTAACTCTTATAAAATGCAGTGCTAAAGTTGATGTATCATTAAGTAATGATAAATGGAAAGTTACATGGAGGCATTAGCTTACTTACTTTCCATTTCTACAATGCATAATAATGTTTCTCTGTATAACTTTTGGACACCCATTTACAATTGCAAAACTGTGACAATATAAACTGTTGGAAGGGAATTTGTAAAACTCTCTACTCTGGCAACATCTTGAACTGGGCAGGTGATGGAACACAAAAGTAGCTAATCAACGTGATTCTCAGAGTTGTGTTTGTCGTGCATTTTGTGATTAAATTATTAAATATGAGGGAGGAAATCATGAAAAGGTTAGAGAGGGTTGTGTTTTAAATTCAACAGAGAGCAGTAGGAATGGAAAAGAAATCCCACTGCTAAGAACATTCACCCATTTCTCTACTGAGATGGGCTTAGCATAAGGGTAACTGTGGTAAAAAATCTGAGAAGTGAGTCTGAATATCAGACTGCTCTGAAGTTTAAAGTAAAGCAGTTTCAAAAATATTCTTCTCTCTTCCACCTCCACATGGTCCCAATAGATCAGATGGCAGCTGACAGCAACGGGGTCTGCTCCTGTCCCTACCATGCCACTCCTAGAAGTGTAGGGGCAGCAATGAAAGCATTGACAGTATTGTTTTACATCAAGAAATGGCTCCTCACACTTGGAAATGCTTCACTGGCTTGCAGAATTATTTCCCCACATTATGACCCTGTTATATCTTAATTCTGCTTAGGAGCAATGTGAAGTCTTGGGGAGAGCACTGTGAGAAGATATAGGGTCTCTTTGTAAAATTTTCTGCTGGTCTATGCACCATTTGTTGTTGCCTGTGTATACAACATTTACATCAGCTGCAAAGTGTTGCTTCTTTGCGTAAAAAAAAATAATTAATCTGAATAGCTTCCATTCCAGCTAAAAAAACTCCCAGAGATTTGGTCTCTTTCTAAAAACAGATCATTAAGGCTACATTATTTGTGAGAGTATTTGGCTCTGTTCCATTAATGGATTCTAGTTGTTAAATATGATTTTTTTTTTTTATTTGTGTGTGTGTGTGCTTTTCTCGTTGAGGTTTTGAGTATCTTTTCTAGTCGCTTTGTTTGAGACTTTCAGCAGATAGGGACCAGGAAAATAAAATTGTATATTGTTCTAAGCAGATTCACTCCTAAACAAACTATTCCTCAAAGACTTCCAGAAGGCACCAGCAGCTCTTTAAGAAGTAACAGCCTACAAAAATGTTATTTTTCACAGTTAAGCAGACTTTGGTCTAAAGCTGTGCAAACAAGCCTCTGAATCCTTTTTGCTTTCAGGGACTGTTTTTGGGTGTGTGCTGATCTATAAATCAAAAGCATTTGAAACAATGTAAAAGAAAATGTTTAAAAAAATAAATACAAAAGGAAATATTTTTCCTCTTCGTCCTGCAGATCAGGATGCCTTCCAAGGAAGCCAAAGGCATTACAGGGGTGCAAAACTCAAGTAATGCGAGAGGAGATTCAAGAGTGCCTGGTCCAAATCTCACTGAATTAGTGGCAAGTTTCTCCTTGACTACAGTGAGTTTTGGATGAGATCCCACGCTCTGATTTTGGCAGTCAGATTGGCTACCACATCACAGTCCACTTCAGTTTGAAACAGGCAAGACCTAAACTGGGGAAAAAGTAGTATAAAAATAAGAAAAAATATTGGATCTATAAGGACCTTGCCAGGCTCTTTTATAAATAATACGTGGCTCTTTATGAAACCGTATGTAACACTGGCAATGTATAAACCATCCAAATGGCTTAAAGACTTTGGTGTCACATTGATGTGTGAGGCAGTAAAGCAAGGTGACAGTTATTAATGCCCTGCCAGTACTGCAAGATAATACTGCCACAGGTATTTTAAACCAGACAGTTTATATTGAATCTTATTTTGTTGCTGATGTGAGCATCAAAACTCCTGGAGACCTCAACAGTGTGAGGCCCCAGGCAATGGTGATGAGGAGAATTCATTGGTCTGAAGGGAGCAGAGCTAACTCTGAACAGCCCCATACCTGATGTTGACTGACATCACCCACCCTTGTGTTCCTGGTGGTTCACATCAGTATGCAGTAATAAAAGTACTGCTTGCCCAGGGAACCTAAACACTGGAGCACAGCTGGAGATGAAATCTGTGTAGGAGAATACCAGCAAGGAATAAGAGTTTTTCCTGCCAGGAGCCACTTAGAAGGAAAAATAAATAAATTGCTAACTTGCCCTGGCTGGTTTTTATTTTTTTTTAAATCAAGTGAAACTAATTATTTTGGGGGCAAAAATTCAGTAGGGTCATTTAAGCGGCTGTAGTTTTATTGTTTTTAAACAACAACAATATAAGAAGAAATAAAGGATAAGGCTGGATCAGGTGGTGTTAATTCTAGGTTTTTTCCTTCAGTGCATGCACAAACTGGCTCTCATAGTATTATCTAAAAGGAGTAAAAGAAGCATCTTAGCCTGTTATCAGCAATTAATTATTGAATAACCTGCCTATGAGGAAAATTGCTTCTCTGAAAAATTGACTCTAGCTTATCCCTTGCATCCAAGTCAATGACAGTGTTGTTCACAGAAAAGCAGGCCCAATGCAGCTATCCACCATCCCTGAGATCTGGCAGCAGCAGAGATTTTTGTCCCTAATGCTTTCTTTTGTAACTTTTTGTTTAACATTCAAGAGCAGAAACAGTACATAGCTTTGATGAGTGTTAAAAAGTCCAGTCAGCATCAGGGCTCCAGTGCATGTGTGTGTGTCCGTGTCCCTGTCAGGTAGTGTGGTTTCTCTTCTGGTCCCAATCGCTGCCTGCCTGTATTGCAGAAATTTTATTCACACTTGGACTCCCTTTTAGAGTGAATCAACTGCATCTCTTTTAAATGAAACCCCAGGTATAGTTCTGGAGGAGGCTCACTCCAGGGAGCTCTACAAATAAGCACTGTGATTGAGGTTGCACAGTACTGCACTTACACAGTCCTCCAGGAGACTTTGCACTCTTGGTCATCTCCAGGGCATGCAGAACTTCCCCTGTGTTTAATGATATAAAAGCATAAAGCTGATATTCTCCTACACTGTGATTCAGACCCTTTGAAATTAATAAAATACACAGAAAAAAATAACTGTGTCTTATGGCCTGAGGATACCACACAGGGCCCAGGAGAGACTCAGGGCCAAGTGCTACAGCATGTGGATACAGTTAATGGTCTTCACCTCTTGGTGCGAAAGCATGTAGCAAGGTAAGTGCATGTCAGGCAAAGCTAAAATGAATCTGTGTATGAAAGATGATAATTTGCATGATCAAGTATTCAGTAAATTTTTCAGGACTCCCTGATTATAGCAAGAGACTATAAGAGAATCAGACCATGAGGTTCAGCAGACCTCAATCTCTTGGAAATTCCATATGCTAATGCCCCATTTACAAAGGAAAAGGTGCCAGCTCGCTGCTAGTTGAGACAGAGGCATTAAGTATGACATAATATCTCAATTTTAAAAACTACATCTCTCACATACTTTCTGTTTTATCTTTCAAAACTACAAGTGTGGTACAGTGAATAGAGAAATCATAGGAAAGAGACTTAATTTTCTTTCTAAATAAGTGAAAAAAGGCCTTTTGGAATTATACTTGGAGTCAAAGAGGCTGTATGTTTTGGCCATCAGACCTCCTGAGAGGTCTGTGCTTCTGTACTGTAATGTATGTATCCTGTTGGGTGGGTTATTTTCTGAGTCGTATTTCAGCATGATATAGCTTTTAAGGCAGGCTAGGGAAGGACAGAAATGTCCTGGTTCAAAAGGACATTTCCAACAGTTGCAGAGAAACTGTATATGGAGGTATTTTGTCAAGTCATTGATAAGCACAAGAGACCCTGCTCTCCAGAAGTATTGTGGTGAGCCCTGCAGATGTCATCTTTAGTCACTGAAAAAGGGATTCCACAAAGCAAGGAAATCATCTCAGTCCTTTCATGTGATGGTGGATTTTCATAAGGGACTTTTGGGAGCCCCTGAGGGTCTCTTCTACCACATCAATGGTGCAGTTCAGCTGCACCTGCATCCCATTAAGATTGCTCTTTCTATTCCGGATGGCAGGCCACCAAGGTTAAATATGATTCAAGGATCCTTACCACTGTGGAGGTCAATATATTTTAGAAGCTGAACAGAAGTCAGTTTTGCATGACAGATAATGAAGAGGAAAAACAAAGCTAAAAAACTAGACATAAGGGGTTTTCACCAGTCAAGCATATTTTTTTTTTTCAAAATTAAATGCTCATTAATTCTTTTTCTGGGTTCTAGGATATCATTTCATGACACACTTTCCCTGTTGGTAAATTTGCATAATGAAAAGCTGAAGCAATCAAGAAATTCTAGGCTGAAATATGTAAGTCTCTTTGAGAGCAGAGAAGCTAAACCACTGACTTGTCTTGATCTGTTAAAACTAAATCTTCTGTCTTCAAAAGTTGTTTACGTGCTTCATATCTACAAGCCAGAAAATATAACCCACAAAGCTGGACTTGTCCCCATGACCCACTGACTTTTTGACATCTTGAGGTCATGCATCCAAAGCATGCACAAGCAGGAAATGCAGGGCTTCTTCCAACCACATCCTGGTGTGTCTGTAGTGTAAATTAGAGCTGTGAGAGCTCTGGGAAAATTCATCTGGCAGGCATGCTATGTTTCTTTTCCTTTTTATTATAAATTGTGCTAAAGGGTTTGGGCTTAGTTGGAGTCTAATTAAAATCAATGAGAGCTAAACGTAAAAGAAAAAACATAGATCACCCATAAATGATTGGTGGTAGGGGAGAAAACCTGTATATTAATAAGGCATCTAGCCGGAACCTCCTGCACCTCAGGACTGATGTAAGTGATAAGATGTGATAGAAAGATGAGGGAACATTTACTAGAATTGCAATGCAGTGATGTAAGAGTGACAAACACTAGCCAAACAGTCGATCTTCTTCATTGTTCAGGCAAGGATAAGCACACATTCTTGCTTGTAGAATAAGACTTATGAAAGTGTCTTTTTTTTTTTTTTTTTTAATGGGGTTACAGATATCTCAATTTCCAGCCCTGAAAGAACCCAACTTCTTTACTTTTATTTGAATAGCAATTTACTTATCTAGCAACTGAATTATATTTCTGCCAGTCATATCTCTGTTACATCAGGCAAAGCTGCAAAGATTTACTCAGATACTACTGATCCCTGCTGAGAAGCTATTACTGTCTCAGATTGCTCTTAAAAATAATCATCTTTTATTAGGTTTATGTGAACAAGAGGCAAACCAGACAAAATGAGACTTAAAGGAAAAAGTAGAAAGTGTAGTCATTCTATAAGCATCTGGCTTCAGGATAGTCAGCTAAGATTCAAAGAAAGTAAAGTATTTTATCCTATGCAATTCTTTCTTATCCCAGGTCCAGCTTAAAAATGGATCTGAAGTTTAAAGATGCTGTCTTTAGCATCACATAGCAGAGTGTTAAATGAGTGTCATGAAACAACAGGGGCAGAGTGATACTTAAAAAAAGGAAATTGCTTAGCTCCATTCCCATATAAATAAAACAAAATCAGATAGGTTCATGCTTCCTGTGCTGGTATCATTGATATGTGTGGTAACATGAAATTTTTGATAGGCATTTATGAAATTCTGCTCGAAGTGTACAGTATATCCATCTGCCTCCATCCCTCAAACCCCTATCACTAAGAAATAAAAGGTTGGTGTTTTATGAATGGTACAGAGCATTTTGAGTTGTTGTGGTTTAACCCCAGCAGGCAACTAAGTACCACACACTTGCTCACTCACCTGCACCCTGGTGGGATAGGGAGGAGAATCAGGATTAAAAAAAAAAAAAAAAAAGAAGAAAAAAAAGAAATCTCATGGATTGAGATACAGATCATTTAATGGAACTCCCCCAAGAAACAGCTTGGGAAGGACTCATGCAATATCATTTTCGGTTTTGTGTACAAAGCAAGAACAGGTGCAAGTCCAGCCTAACAAATAAAATGCAAATTCTGCATGTTTGCAAGTTCTAATTGCTGCTGGATCCAAGCACCCAACTGTTAAGGTCTTGAAGATCTCAGCTGGATAGATCATCACATTTATGATCAGTTGGTATGGCATGAAGATGGTCAGCAACAGATGAGACTAATACTAATGTTCAATGCAGCATGAAATCTCCAACTGACCAGAGCAAAATGTCAAACTAGACAGAATGAGGTGAGGCACAGAGAACACAATTTCAATAACAAAGAAGAAGGCTGACTCATGGGATCAGAAAAATAAATATGATCTTCTCGACTTTACTACGTCCCATCACAGCCAGTCTATTCATATGGCATTTCTTTTGACCACATGGCAGTTCAGCAAATGTTATTGAAATCAACATATTTCTAACTACTCAGAATGAAGGACTGCCATACATAATAAAGCAACGATGCAAGCTGACATTCTGAGTTCAATTGTCTGATTTGATGCAATATATAAAACTTCCATCAGCTGCACATCAGTAATGCCATAACTATTCCAAGATGTTGCTTTATGACTCTTAGCTTTTTTTTCCTTTTCAGAAGATTGATGAGAGAGGTTTGACTGGCACCATTCAAAACATGCTGTAAGCACTGCTAATTTTAATATTAAAATTCCATAATACAGCTCTGTCCAGATGTTGTTTATTAGAAATGGCCCATTGTTTTCTTTATTTGTGCATTTTTCTTTGGCAGTTGTTATATCCTTTCCTGTAAGTAAAAAGAAAAAAATCCCATACTTTTAAAACAGGCATGTCTGGTATGACTGCATTGAGTTTAGCGCAGAGGGGTTAGACAATGGACGAATGGGTGCCTGCAAACACGAGTTGAGCCAGAAGCCCTCTGTGTACCAATGACCCAGAGCAAGACAGCCAGTGCGTCGGTGACAGTACGGAAAAACCCTTTACCTGGCTATGTCTGGGCTCAAACAAGCCCAAAAAGGACCATACCTGCAGATTAAAGGCTTCAAGAAATCTGGAGGCAATACAGAGGTCACGCAACTGGGAAGATATTTAAAGATGTCTGAATAAGATTTCTCCTTGACAAATGAATTTAAGAAACCTTGTAGCAAGGCAGAAAGGTTTTGCCTGAGCAAAGTTTATCACTGTAAGGAAGTTTTGCCGGTGACAAACACATAAATAATGAGAAAGGCTTTGTTAGGTAAGTTGCTTAATCCTCAGAGGGTACAAAGGGTATATTGAAATAATATTTCAACTTTTCAGTGGTCATTGCCTTTTTTTTCCCTTTGTGTTAGAGAAAAAATCAGGAAGTTGATTTTTTCATAGCACATTTGAACAGTAGAAATGAACTCGTATCAATGTTGTTTGGCTGGCCTGAGTTTTTCACAAAAGGCAGTGCTGTGAGGTGCATTTTTTTCCTACTCACTGGAAGCAGCTGAGTCTGAGACTTTTTGAAATCACACTGACGATACATAAACATCGAGCACAGAGTTACCAAGTACCAGGAAATAAACATTGAAGACTGACTGTGCATAAAACCTAAACAAATATTTCCATTAGTAAAACTGGCAAAACGTTTTTAGGAAACACGGTGCAATTAGCAGTTGCATATGAGCATGTAATAGTTTATAAAGGATGTACTATGGGTAACGTAAATCAGTCCTCTAAATTTGCTTGCCATCTTAGAAATCAGGTCACATATCTTCTTGGCAGACAGTGTGTGAGTATCTTAGAAATGATTGCATTTCCTGGAGTATGCCGCCACACTCATTGCAATGTAGCACAAATGTGAAAGAGAATTATTATCAGAGAATCTCAAATCAGTACAATCTACAAACTATTACAAAAATGAGTTGTTTAACACTGCCTCATTACTGTATGTCCAGCTTTATTTCCAGTCAGTGTCTCTGTTACAATCCGTCATTATTGTTAGTTTGGGCAGAAATTGTACTTCCAGCATTTGGACATCTATGATCACAGGTACATTTATATCTTCCATAGCATGTTGCAGAATGCTTAGCCCTTCAGCTGATACAACTGTTTGCAGAGCTGCACTATGAACTTAATTGTTGGAATGAGCCAGGTCAGAAACAACCCTCCTCTCAAATGATTATTGATCTCAGGCCAAAGCAGAATATAGTAAAATCCCCTACAATAACTGTTTTACTGCTTTCTGTAGGATCAGCTTATTTACCTTAATATCTTATTTCCATTGTTGTTGAACACTTATAATTGATGTCACTGTTGTCTGGTTCAAATGTATTTAAGTGATTTTTTTAAAAAAATATTTTATTGGATTGACATTTCTGTTTTATGTCTCCCTGCAGCTCACTGAGCTTGTATTTTTCTTCCCTCACCTTTCCCTTTTCCTTTGAAAGTATAGTTTTTCCTTCTACTCCTGTATTATCAGTTCCCTCCAGGACTCTCCTTCTCAGATTCAATGCCAAAAGTGTATATGTGCTGTGTTTAAGGGGGTTTATGATCCATTCTTCCTTTTGATTGCTGCATATACTGGCAGAGAAGGTAAAATTTGAAGTTACGGCCATGGAAGAAATGCTTAACAATCTGTACCTTTGTTCATGTCAGTTTTCCTCCAGCAGCTCAATCCACCTACTGGTATGAGAAGGCTCATCAGAATTGGTCTCAGCACTGGTAAATCTGTTTACTTTGCTGACAAATCTGCTGGTCTCCAAAGGGGAAGTTGAGGTTCACAGGTTTGTTTTGCTCTTCCTGTGTTATGTCAAAGGTAATACAACAAAGAAAAAAATCCAACAGAAGAGCCAGTTGTGACCTGTCCCCTTTACCTACAAAGAAAATACAGTGTTTGAACCACTGTTTTCATCTCCGGACATATCACTATGAAAGCAGTATCTCTATGAAAGAATAGCCACTGCAGAGCTGCCGTTCCCCACTTCATCAAGGGCAACTGGGGAATGAATAAACAGTGAAGGAAAGGGAGGAGAGATTATACCTCACAGCATGCCAGCTAGTGCAGCTGAGGACCTGCATCAGGAGACAGACCTTGCAGAAGGTATCGGGTTCAAGCAGAACTAGTTCTCTTTATTTTGTCAAGTTTGTCCTACCTTTAATGAGTGTGGATGTGTGGATGTGACCTTTTAATGGAGAGAAAAGTTTTGACAACACTGGGATGTTGAGCTGAGTTTTCAACGTGATTCAACAGAATTTGATTTTTTGGGGAAAAAAAAAGAAAAAGAAAAAGAAAAAGAAAAAGAAAAAGAAAAAGAAAAATGAGCAAAAATTTTGAAAGCAGATGAGATTCTGGCCTTTTGAAATGAAAATGAAATGACTCATAAATGTACTTACAGAGTTTGAAACAAAATATGTCCAATAGTTGAAAGAGTTTTCTTCCTATAGCATTTTTTGTGTTGTTTTTTGGGAATATTTTCTCTAAGTGAATATTCTGTGGGGCCAAAAGAAAATATTACAAAATTCAGACCTATACACAAAAGCCAGTTATTTACAGAGTTCTGTATAGAACATGTTCACGTCTTTCTTTTAAATCCATGCTTTTTCATGAATTATTTCACAAAGTCTGACTGACATGGCATTGTGAGCACATAACATTGCCATGTGGGACAATATTGCAGTAGTACATATTCTCTCCCAGACCATTCCTTCATTTTCTAGTATCCCCTCTTCCCTCATGACCCTTCTGCTCTTTCTTGGCCACCTCCCAAAATAATTCTCTTCTGTTTTCTTTTTTGCTGACAGTTTCTATTTAAAAGACCTTGGTTTCTGCCCCTTTGTATTCATTACAGAATATAAATCAGGAGATCTCCGATTAGCTTACTTCCTTGTTTTTTTTAGCCAGGATGATGTCAGTACAGCTCAGGGAATAAAGTTTATTGGTTACATTGTAGGCTCTCTGCTGGCCAAGTGAAGAGAAGCCCAATGTACAAAAGAGTGTGAAAGCTTGATGTAAACAACCATAATTTATATTGCTTTGAATTGTGGTGAGAAAGAAAATTTGCATGCTAGATGTGAACATGTTTTGTGATCAGGCATTGGTTTAGCCCAAAGGAAGAAGTAAAACTTAGTTAAAATGTCACAGCTCCTCTTTTGTTCTGCAGCAACCAGCCTCTGGTGTACTTAGTGACTCATTTATTGATAGGTGTGTTCGGCAATACTCAGAACTTTTACTGTATTTCTTAGAACACTGCCACAGAAAAGGTGCACTCTCATTTCTAATAAAACAACTTATTTAAGATACACAAGACTCACAAACCCTCTCGAGGGTTTAATATTGCCACAAAGACTGGCTGCTAATTTCCATCTGGATGAAGGGCTTGGTGGCATCCAGGTTCCTACAAAAAGGGGAGGATAGTTTGAGTGTATTCTCAATGCTTTTTCTTATTCACGCTATATAGTTTATTTTATGTAGCACATGTATTTAACTTTAGCCAAAATAATGATAGTATTTAATGGCAAGGCTAACCTTTATCATCTGACAAGTCCCATTAGCTGTTTGGAGTCAAAATCACGTTCCATTAGGAAAAGTCACATCAAGTCATATCCCCACTGCTCTGTTTATTTATTGAGAAAGCATGTTTTCACCTTATTTCTCAATCCATTCTGATCTGTTTATTTTAAAATTAAATACTCTCACAATGAAGCAGCATAGATTGCATTTCCCCAAATACAAAATAAAACTTCGTTCCTCTCAGAGTGGTGCCAAATACTGACACTCAAAACCAACTTGAAATGAGTGAATCTTAGCCTTGCTTGCATCATTTCAGGGTCTCTCCCAAGACTGAAAAAGGCACTTTGTCTTTGTTGGGCTTTTCTCCCAGTCCTTCTGTGAGAGGATCCTGCTGAGGAAGGGCTAGTTTTTGCAGGGCTGGGGAGCAGGCGGTTCTGGTGCCTGAGATGGACCCATCAGGTGGGGACCTCTGTGCACTAGTGAAGTTTCTTCCACTGTCCAGCCCCTGGTAGGCAAGCAGAACAGCTGTGAACACCCTTTCCTCTTCAAACAAGCTCCTCTGGCCCCATACCCATTTCCTGGTAAAAAAATAACAAATTGCAGACAGACAAATAAACCAAAACAAACCCGTGACAGTGAATTACAGCAAACCTCTTCTGACATATGGCAGTTTACTTAACTCACCTTGGAATAATGAGGTGTTGCAGTGAGCTCTCACACCTGTGTTCAAAATGGACCCCAAGCTCCCTTGCCTGGGCTGTGCTCTGTACAGAGATTTTTTTACTAAAAGTGGAAGGGCCTGAAGCCTTCTCGCTCTTAGCTAGAGAGCTTGAAAGCTGCATTTCCAGTTCTACATGGCTGAGATTCTGTGAACATTTTCATAAAGGGGCAACAGTAAAATAATATTTGGTGATCTTTCATTTTGCTAGTAGTTCTTAGAATTCTTGTAATTGGAATGACAATAAAAAGCAATATTATACTATATTTTTTTCCTCTTTTAATTGGGACAAATTGAAAGCAAATGTTTCTTTTCCCCCTGAAAACCACCATTCCATTCTGAGACCTAAACCTGAAGATTTCTGAAAGTGGCTCGCTTTTCATGGCCAAGACACCTCTAAAAATAAAGTTTAATGTAGAAGAATTCTGCCTGAATTTCTTGAAAGTTTAGAAAGTTTTGGGGGTACAAGAAACACTTGGAAGTTCAGCTCTTTCACCATAACTATTTACATCATCTGTACTGACCTGCTTCTCATTTTTGAGTCTCAAGTGGACAGACCTTTGTATGTCAAAAGTTTCCTTTGCCTTTCGTTTTGTAAAAGCACATTTAGAGTAATTTATCAGTTTTATAAAGTTGTTTTTTTTTCATTAGGTGTAGACAAAATTAATGCTGAGGACCCTATTATATGATTAATGAATAGCTAAAGATTAAATTTATAGGGATATGAATGATTATTCATAGAAGTGCATTGTTTGAAAATAAACGTTCAAACACTGGTTTTTGCTCTCCAGTCTCACACGTATTGCCAAAATGCCTCAAGTCTTTATTTCTTAGCACACAGAAGATAGGACATAAGAGGTGAACTAAATCCTGGTTTACAGTGAGGATAATCTAATCATTTCCTATCAGGCAACCAAGAATGTTGCCACAGAAGTAGTCAGCCAAAAGAAAGAGAAATCAGCTCTCTTATCCAAGCACTGAATTTTAAAGCAAGCCTAAATAATAGCACTCAACAAATGACACATTCTCTATGTTCAGCCCCGCCTGCAACACGCTACAGGTCAGGACAATTTCAATTTACAGAGTTCTCATCAGAACTTGCCAGCTGAATGATACAACTGAGAATTTGGGCGTATGAGGGGCTCAGAGATTTCCCAGATGGAGATTACCAGCTCCTCTAAGCATTGGTTTGAAATGGTCTCAGGTTAGTATGGAAATGGAAAATGCTAACATACTGTCCAAACCCTACCTCTTCTGGAAATACCGACATGACTGCTGTCTGGGTGGGCAGCCTGGATTGCTCCTGCAGCTAATGTTTCTAACCCAGGGCAGGCCAGGGGAAGGTAAACTTGCTCTGCCTCTGCCTGTGCTGGAAATCTATTCTGCAACCTTCCTCTTCCTCTGCTGCCAGTCTGACATCTCCCCTGGGCGTACAGACATGCATGCAAAGAACTATGTGGTTCTGGACAAACAAACACTACAGCTTTTAAATCCCAGAGTTTATAGGCTAGTCTGTTGAAAACATGCTTGTTGGAAATTAAAGGCTTAAACAACCTATGTTGCCAGAAAAGGTATCCAGGAGTTTTCTAAATGAAACATAAATTCCTCTCACCGTAATTACTGTGGTCAATTATGCTAAATCCAGCAAATAGCTTTTCTGTAAACAAACATTTTGTTAGTGAGATTAGTAAGATTAGAGGTCATCACCACTGATACTTAGGGATAGATC
Source organism: Gallinago undulata (assembly GCA_026546715.1). Classification (NCBI taxonomy): domain Eukaryota; kingdom Metazoa; phylum Chordata; class Aves; order Charadriiformes; family Scolopacidae; genus Gallinago; species Gallinago undulata. Next base: position 69,604,459 of record JAOTQQ010000023.1, read on the forward strand.
ATTAGTTCTGATAAAATCAGAATTTAGCCAGAAATGTCATCCTCTCTAGTTAAATTTAAACTGAGTACTTGCGAAAACTGATTTTTAGTAACTATTTTTTAGTAACACCTGAAATTTCTCAGTCACTAATATTTCTCCAAATTTCAATATATCAGGCTGCTGAAAATTATAATAATTATGCTTATTATGCACCATCATACTGATTGGAAACTCTCACCACAATCAGGGTTTCCTGTCCCAAAAAAACTTCAAATATATATTGGAACTCACACAGCAGAAATTACTGTCTAGCACAGGATCAGGCAAAACACTGAATTAAGCTTTGACTTTAGGTGAAATGTCAGAAAGTTGATAAAAATGTTAAATAGAAGGATTAATTTCTCTGGTTAGCTGCAAATTAGAGAAGAATGGCATCTGTTATTGAGCCACTGGCTTTCGAATAAAAGATCTCAATTCCTGCATTAGGATGCTTAGACTGGCACATAAGGATGTAAAATGGTCACTTATATTCTTGAATTGCAACCTGAATGTCATGCCTGAAAAATGGATGTCTGAGTAAGCAGATAAAGTCAAAATAATAGTTTTTCATCTCTTTTTAGCTATTTAAAATATTTACCCTTGAATTTTTTTAGTTCTCACAAAAATGAGAGTGCTCAAATGTCTAGGCTATCCTGTTTTCTGATTCGTATTATGATTCCCCACAATGAGCATTTTGCAATTATTTTGCACGTTTAACAGCACTGGAGTGTTTTAATGCTGCAATGTGCTCTGGACTCCTGATTTAGGAGACCTCCAAAAGCACCATTGGGCAGTATGCTATTATGGCAATAGGACCCAAGAAATTGGTCTGTAGCCCGAACTGTGCACACCTCCATATGTCTTCTCAAGTGAAATCCTGGAGTGAAAGCTTTCTGCTGCCTTTGCTGAAGCTCCTTCATGTGCATATCCACTGAGGAAGGGATTAGCGTTCCAAGTTAGTTCGAAGAGCTGGAGCAAACAAAAATATAGTTAGCATTGTCACTAGATTCTTGATGATCTTTTGACATGCTTGTAATAGTTTACTTCAGCCATGTGAGATGAGAAAACAATCTACCAGGTAGTGCATAGAGTATAACAAACAGATTGCAGGAACAATTGATTATGCTTCTGATTAAAGACAATGAGATAATATCAAGGAAAGGAGAGTGAGATTCAAGAAATTGAGTTCATTTGAAAAACGATTGCCATGCCAGTACAAGTTTCTATTTTGGATGGAAAAATATTAAATTTGCTTTGCACACTTTATACTAAAGTGTTGTCTATGGCATGTTGCCATTGCTAATCCAAACACATAGCAATAAAACATCTTTCCATGCTGGAAGAGGAAGTAGGAGATTAGTTTATAAGAAATAAATCTCATAAAACTATAAGAGAAATCCCAAGGGTCTCAAATGTGTAACACACACGGGAGAGTTTGTTTTATACAGCTTTTAGGTTGAACTAAATAATATGAGTGTACATAATGTGTTTTCTTAAGGAGGCTTACAAAGAATTTTATTTGGTTTTTTCATGAACTGAAAAACAGGTCTCTAGTGCTATATATTATAACCTTTTAGATTGTATTGCCCCAGTTTTCATGCTTTATTCATACTTTGTGTTTGGAGTTTGTTTGGTTTGGTTTTTTTAATGATTATTTTTTTCTTAACAGAAATCTCTCTGCTGTTAGAAGATTATACTCACCTATGCATTCTCAGTGTTAATTGCTAATCGTGGCTTTATAGGCAGTGCGCAAATTTCTTTGAAAAGATTTCTTATGCTGTCACAGTGAACGATGTTATACACATTAAAACAAATGTGCTAGGGAAAGATATGATTTCAGTTTGCAGTTGAAAACCTAGACCTGAGGTAGAATTTGTGTTGTGCTTTGAATGGAAGAGTCCACTCTTATGAATCTGAGAAACATGGCAGGAGTTAAAAGGACACCGACAGACATGTAGACTAAGCAGTGACCTGAACTACAGTTTAAGGACTTTTCTTCTTTTAACATAAGCTGCATAGCCCAAGAGCCATCTGTCATTTGAGCTCAGTGAAAGTTTCTTTCACCAATCTTTTTTTTTTTTCCCTCTATTTTATGTAGAGGCAGATTTAGTGAAATCAAAACATTTCAAGAATGCGTTTTGCCAAATCTTTCCCTAACAAATGTAAACATTCCAAAAATTCCCTGTGACTGACTTTGACACATTTTTAAAATGATATGTTGTCATTTGGGAAATGGAAAGCTTTTTAATTTTATTTATTATCATTTGGAAAAAAATATAATATCAAACCGAGATACACTGATTTTCTGGACTCCAAGGGATTTCACAGAAACTTTTTTTTAATTTTTTAAAATTATCTAAATTAAAAAAACTAAAAAACCCAACCATTTAGGCTTTCTTATGTGTGAACATCTAGTAAGCCAAAAGAAGAATGTTTTGAGCCTGCTTGGCAATCAATTAAAAGTTTCACTTCCCCATCCTCTGCATGGGTCAGCACAGAATGTAGGTGTTAGACTGAGGAGTTTCTTCTGAGCTCCCTGTGACGTGACCATGGGCTAATTGACCTTGAAAACAAGAACCTTTGACTAAATGGTGACATAGCTGTGGAAAACTTCTCAAGTTGGTGAGACGATTACATACAAGAATGAGCAAATACTGTAGGGGCTACTTTTTCTGGGAAGCCCTTAATGTGTTAACTGATGACTGAAGATTGACAAAATCATATTTTTCTAATCTTTCTTCATCTTGCTTTACTGCTTCTCCACCACCATCCCACCCCCAAACCCCTCCCCAGCTTCTCCCCCAGGCTCACCTCCCCCTCCAAAAAAAATTAAGAAGAGTTAAATTATGTTAGGATTCTGTGCCATGGATAAAATCCAGGCCCCTCCCCTTCAACTTCAAAGGGGCCATTTGCAGTGGAATGAGTGTCATTTGGTGGTGGAAGCAGGAAGCTATTTGGGCAAGAGGCACGACATAAACAGCCGAGGAGCAGGGGGACCAGGACCTGAGGACTGGTGCAAAAGTCTTTCCACCTATGGAGCACACAGGTTATTTCAGCTGCTGGGATGCAGCAGACAATTACAGGGCTCTTGATGCTGTCCTGGGAGGGAGCTCATTTCTCTTTGGCTCTGTGCCTTTCTCCCCTGCAACCCCTCTAATTACTGGACATGGGCATGGGGGCTGGTGTTTGGCATTCAACAGCAGACAGGGGACCATCACGCTGAAACTAGGAGTCACCCAAAGTTATTTTCTCTTGGGAAAATCTGACTTCACCTCCTGCTCTGGCTCATACTATTTCAAAGTAAGCCATAGAACCTCACTTGCTCTCTAAAGTTTAATGAGCAGAAAAGAAAAATACCTTTCCTTCCCACTGTGAAACAGATGTTTACTTTCTTAAAGACAGAAAGATGTACTCCTGTCACATTCATTGCTGTGTGCAAAAAAGCTCACTTTATGCTTTTGCTTAGTCCTCACCAGTTGTCTTTGTGTGCATTTTTTTTGGGTGTAACTTATTACATTTTTGCTTGCCTTGGATTCCTGGAGGCCTCATTTGGATACAATGCATTCTTGCCTCACTTCAGTTCCTGTAGACGGTGATGTATTTGATCTGCTGGCCTGAGATATGCATTTCTTTCAGAAATCCTAACGTAAACACTGAAAGTAGTTTATAGCTGCAAATCAGCATCCAATGGAAACGAAGATTTAAGACTATGAAGAACTGACAAAAAAAACCCCTCCACTGCAACCCAGAGCCTTAAGGCGGTTCTCTAGCCTCTTCTTGAAGCCAGAATTAGAAATATTGTAAAAAGCTTCTGGTTTTCTTCTTATAGTTCTCTTCTTTTTTGTTTTCTTTCTTTTTGTTTTTTTTTTCTTTTCTCAGTTTTGGTCAAGTGCAAGGAAGTATATTTCTGCTGTGCTGACTTTTTTTCCTGCCCAGCAGACTTGGAGCTGAAACAGTCTTGCTGACAGGATTTAATATGAGGAAGTTTTGCAACTTAATTTACAGCTGGCGTAAAACTTCTTGATGAATGTCAGAAGGTAACTACTGTGATAAACTAGTTAGGTATCATTAGGCATATTGTCTGAGCAACTTGCTTGCCTCTCAAACAAACACTTCATTTGGTACAGAAGTCTCTAAAGACATCTACCCTAATTGCTGAAATCTACCATTTGATGAACAGAGTTAGCTTATGTGCACATTAAAGAAGTAGTAGAGAGAAAATCCTTGATTACTGCATTCTATTTCCAGATGCCAACTTCAAATAAAAAGCAATGAATCTCTTCTTTTGCTTTCCAAATAAATTTGTCCAACATCCTAAAAATCTGAAATATTTAATAGAATGACACTGAGCAATGAGAGAAAAGGGTGGATTGTTTTGATTTGTTTTGTTTTAGAAAAGATTTGGAGAGTGAAACCTGCTTTTGTACATCTTGTTAGCACATTTCACTGTAGTTGGCAATTTGGCAACAGATGAAAACTTCTATGTTTGTTTTAGCTGGCAAGACTGCTTCGTGTATTGGCCTGAGCAGTGATGGGAACATCTGGATACCTGGAGTTTATTCCCAGCTATGCCACTGCCCTGATGGGTGACTCTGAGCAGCCACCTCTCCTCGCCTCTTCACTGCCTGCTTCCCTCCCATGTAGTTTCTTGTGTCTAGTCAGCTGAAGAGCACTTGGAGCAAATGCTTTTAAGAGATTTTTATCTGTACAGCACCTAGCACAGCTGACTCTTATCTCACTTGGGATCTGCAGGTGCTTCAGTCATGCAAGCAGGAGCAACAAAAATAATGATGTTGTGAATCAGCATAGCTCCGAAGAAGTTGGTTTGCAAACAAAGCAAAGGGTCTGGCCTAAATTCTTACTTCACTGAGTTCATGAGAAAAGAGTGACATAAAAGAAAATGGAAATGTTTCCTTTTTTTCTCCCTTTTTATGTTCTCAGTGATGTTCAAAGACTGGAAAAGGCAAATCTCTGGTTAGCTAGGACATAGCTGAGGAACATCATGCCCTTTATTGTGGCTGTCACTGTGTGTACTTGCAGTCAGTAGAGTCAAAACAGAGAAAAGTATTGGGTTTTCACCCTCCTAGACAGGAGCACACTGGAGCAAAACCAGGGACATGGTAGAAGATAAAGCAGTAATAAGCAGGGTAAATAGCCAGTGATTGTTTCAGTGTCTCTGTTGTGGTCAACGTGTTTAAACAAAGGTGTGGTTGAAACTCCTATAGCTGCTCCCAGATGTACACAACTAAGCAGCTCCTTGAGTACTTCTGAGGGGCAAACTGCTACTAGTACAGAAAAGGCAGACAGAAAAAAACACCCTATGAGCCACTGATTAATTGTATCCAGATAATCAATAAAGTAATTTCTTGCCATAGCCAGCACAATCACTATTTTATTTATTTACCCATCCTCAAAATGGTTTTGAAAGTCCTCCACATATGCTGTTTTGACAACAGTTTTACTGCAATGACTGAGGCTGAGTTACTTCTTCACATAAGTATAGAGGAAAGTCAAACCAGGCCCAGAGCTGAACTTGTGGATGCAATTATAAATGATCAGCAGTATTTTCCTAATCAGCTTTTCTTTGTTGCTCTTTTGAGCAGTATAAGTGCTCGATACTCACCGCGTGGTCAGTGTTGGCAGATGGACGTGTTTGTCTCAAGTGCTGTGTCCTTGCAGCAGCGTTAGGCCCATGTCAGGCCCATGTTAGGCCCATGTCAACATGCTTCCTACGACATGCTAACTTTGCCGGCAGGCAATTTTATACTTCTGCAAATTGGAATGAGGGATGAGTGTGAAGAATGGATGACACTCCACGACAAGAAAAGCTGTTCTATGATCTGAACTAAATCCTGAAAACTGGGAGGGTTATTTCCTCAGTTTGCCCTGAGCATGTTTTCCTTGAGCTGCAGACTTAATGCAGATACCTAAATAAGCAATTATGCTTCAAAAGTGTTGTGTCTCCAATGATTCCAGTAGGATTTGCTGGTTCACTATTTTTAAATAACTGATAAGGGCTTGGAAACCTAACTGCAGGCAATTATTCCAGAAAACTTTGGATAATATCCTGTAACAATATTAAATATTCAGAATTAACAATCAACTATTCAATGGAAATTTGGAAGATGTGCAGTAAACAAGGTGTACCACCACACACGGAATGAGTACCAAAGGATAATATTTGTAAAAATTATATGCTGTGATGTTCTTTAAACTATATTAAGAGAAGTAAATGAAATTTGGACAACTAATGTTTTCTTGAGTTTTCACCACTTCATTCTGCGGTTTTAGTATTTTTTCACTGTAGGCTTTTTAAAATAAAATGTACACCGGTCCTTTGTTATAACATATCACGAGTTAAATGTTAAGTTATAAAGTATATTTAGAAAAAAAAAAAAAAAGTTAAAATGCAGTAGTCAACTTAACCAACTGTGGTCCTCCATGAGATGTTAACCCTGCTTTTCACATGCTTGGTCACTTGCAGTCTATTTTACTAATTCAAAGAATTCACAACATGTCTCTCAGTCATTTCCAGGAATTTGAAAGAGCTCTTTTGTTTATTCTTACTTGCAACAGGCATCTCCACAAAATTCTTCAAAATATAGCAAAGACTTTTTATCTTCTGAAACAAAACTTTAAGTGCCTAAAAATAACAATCCCTTTTTTTTGGTGGGCTAATTAGTGCATCAAATTATTGCTCAGGCCCTTTATCTGAGACTTTGGGTAAAATCCAAATGGAAATGAGCTTGGCCGGTGCATTTTAACCTACATTTGTCAGCCTTACAAAGTCACCATGCAATTTAGCCCAGTTGGCAGCTCTGGTTAAGAGACAAGCAGGGCTGGCATAGCTGAGATGCTTCAAGCGGGGAAGACCGTAGCATTTTAACAGGACTGCGAACACACGCTCTCACTGCCACTGCCTTTCCCGCTCCCTGCCTGCTTCCAGTCCCTGCTCTCCCTCCCACCCCAGCACCAACATTGGACCTGATTCTGTTATTTGAGGTGCACAATAAAACCTCTTTTCAGGAAAGCGGGAAAATCCTCCTGGACACGGGCATGCTATAAAATTAGTAATAGTCTGCTTCCAAAGCAGAAAAAGGATTTACCACTTGTTCCTCTTTTTACACCTTGGTGGTACGCCAAGCCCAAGTGGTGCTCAGGCATCTCTCTTGCCAGCTTGGCTGCCCTGGGAGGCTGTTCCTGGGTGCCCACCACGGAGCCACACCGAGGTGAGGGATGTGACAAGCCCGGTGGCAGATATGTCCTGTTTGAGCCCCTGGTCTGTCCAGCATGGGCGTGATGGTGCAAGCACAGGGGTAAGGGTAGAGATGGTTTGATTGCTTTGGCTGTGGCCCAGAACTGCGGTGCTGTGGAGATACAGTATCTCAAGGACCCATCCTGTTACAAAATTGCAAAATAAATAAACAAAGCGGGATATTTTAAGCTCCGCAGTAATTGCATCACGGGAGGGGCTGGAGGAAAGGTTCTATTTTATGCCAGCCATGGAAGAGAGGGCTTAAGTGAACAAAACAAATTTTTACGAATTCTGCTCTAAGCCGCAATTGCATAAATTCTGTGAGATATCAGAGAGATTGTAGAAATCCCCCCCTTAGTTACAAATCAATGTATTTTGTTCGTTTTTTCTGGACACTCAAGATCCATGGGAAGTTGTGCATCTCACTGACGGCACAGTCCTTGATAAGTCTGATAACTCCTATCATTTTATCACAATAAAATCAGCAGGACAAAAATAACTGTCAAACTAGCAAGGCCAGGATGAGCATCACTAAAGAATGAGGTGGTGAGGAGCAGCTTTGTGAAGCAGCTAATAAACCTTTGCAGAACTTTGAAAACAGCTTAGTTGCTTTTAAGAGCTGCAAATGACTAAAATCAAACCCCAACACTATTAATAAATTATCTTTCATTACACATGGGAATAAAACAGGTCCTGTGCAACTCTGTTTTTTCAGAAAAAGTACAGACAATTAGGAATTCTATAACTTGTAAAATATTCAGGAGAAAAAATAATTGTGCCTTACATTTTCATTTGTCATTGAACACTCATAAATGAAAATGATTTTTTTCCTTTTACCCAACCCCTGCAGAATTTTGTCATGCTTACAAAATGGTCATGGAATATGCAGGGATATTTTCATTGACAGAAAATAATTAACCCTTCTATTTATTTTTAAAAGATACTTTTTTTTTCCACTCTGGAAATATACTTCAGGAGATGTATTTAGTCTCACATAGAATAGTGAGAAGATATTCCCAAACGCAGAAAAAAAGAGGAAAAATATTTTAATCTATTATCATATAGAACCATCCTTGAGGGAATTTCCAAGTTTTCTACTATTTTCCATCAAACTCACTGAAAAGAAGTAAAAAAAAGAAATTCAGTTAGGTTTTGATATGACAGAAGTTGTCTCTTCATATTTAATGCCAAAATTTTTGGATTATCAGTTTGTGCTGAAGTAGAAAAATATTACTGACTGCTATATTCCTTTTAATAGCTACCAAGACCATGTAGGTTGACCAGGTTTGGCATCCAAATGGGATACAAAATAGAGAAAATAAAAAAAATAGATTTAAAAAGAACAACAATATTTATTGCTTTGTCTCAGTTCAATGAGGGCATAAGGATTTTCATATATGAAGAAAGCTTTTTCATTGCTGTTTCACTTTTTTATTAAATTCAATTTGAAAAAATACCTTGAAAAGAATATTTCCTGTTCAGCAAATTACATCTTCTACTCAAAACTCTTATATTTGGCAAAAAAACACATTACTTTCCCACCTATACCCACTACCATTTTTTTCTCATGTAACATGGCCAAGGCAGCTTGGATTGATTTCCTCAGTCGTTTTTCAGCTCCATTAAAAATGTCAGTGCAGGCAATGCGGTGTTCATTCAGTTAACATCTCCATCCCAGGACCAGTTACCTTTTAAAAGTGCTTGTCTATAGAGTGGTTGAAAGATCTGGATTAAGACAAGCTAGATGTTACTGCTGTTGCCTAACAACATGCACATTTTTCCAGATCCTTGACATTTTACAGTATTTCCTCATTCTTCACTCCTTATGTTTTCTCCACAACGAGGACAGTGCAGCAGAGTTGGGGCTATCCAGGGGCAATAGGTGATTCTCTGCTTGGGCCACAATGAGATCTTCAAGACAAAAGTCTTCTCTAAGTGAACGAGATGCCATGAAGCTGCCTGGTGACATCCCTGGCAGCCCTACTTTCTGTCACATTGTGACTGTCTGACAAACTCAGGTGTTGTATATACATACAAGCATTCACATGTATCCAACACAATTTAGACATGAGTAAGAGGACTGCTAATGAAGGTGAGTCAAGTTATGGTCTAGAGGCATGTGACTAGGTTACACATCCAGAAGTCGAGTCTGCATCAGACTCGAGCAATGAACAAGAAAGTCACTTGAGTGTGAGATACTTCAGCCTTTTAATATCCTGTAGTGAAGTAAATCTGAACCTCAGGTGCCTGAATAAGTACAAACTAAAAGAAGATAACTTGGTACATCTAGCCAAAAAATGACAGGGCCATTTGTACAGCCTGCTGTGCTCTATGGAAAGCCAATATTGCCAGTGTTGCGGAAATGCTGAGAAATTAGTTGTGTAATCTGCTGAACTGTGGACAAAGGTAGTTGTCTGTACATTAGGAAGATGTTCAAAAGTAGGTTGCAGAGATCTTATTAAAAGAAAATCTGCATGGTAATGCATAGGAAGAAAGAAGACGAATTTTGTTGTTTCCATGATGTTACTCTCTAGGAATGTAAAGCTCCAAGTAGAAGTAAATTGTTTAAATGACAAACTTTTAGAATAGACAACTTAAGAACTCAACAAATAAGAAAATACTCATTCCCTGGTGATAGTGACAAGTTTTGCAAATGGTTTTGCTAAGATTTGAAAATTTATTTTCTATTATTTCAAGAATCATTATTGAGGAAAAACGTACACAAAGCATTAGCAGCTTAGAGTGTATGAAATCATACATAGCATTGCAAAGAGTGAAGCGTTAATGTTGTTACTAAAATGATGACTCTGTGAAATGTGTTACATAATTATCGTCATCATAATGCACAGAGATTTACTAAGAGCTCTCCCCCTTTATACTGGTTTTCTGCAAGCAGGGACAGTAGATTCCTCCTGCCTCACAAAGATCATGATTTAAGCACATCTAAATAATTGATTAAATATTTTTTAATTCTGGTTTGTTTTCCTTATTAGATGCTTTCTGAAGTGACAGCTGATTTAAGTGGAGGACTTCAGCCTAGGCCTTCACTCTTATAAAGTGAGCATCTAATAAGGGTGTGGTAGTAAGGATGTGGTGCTCTTGTACTAGAGCAACATTGACCAATTAATGCCCCATCATGTGGTGCCACTGTCTTTATAAACGTGTTAGCTGATGCAGAGAAGTGATGCTTACTGCAGGAGGTTACACATGGAGTCAGTAGTAGTGCTAGAGACTGAAGAGTTCATATGGTCAAGTATTGAGCAAGCACTCAGAAAATTTAAAAGCTTATTTGCAACAATATGATAAATCTCCGCTTGCTGTGTTAGACTCACAGTAGCTTGTCTATCAGGCTACTCTTGATCTGGTCATCAAAAAGACCACAATGTATCAAGCAAATCTTATTTCATAGGATGCGTTGTTAGCAAGATAATCCTATTCATGCCAGCTCTTCTCTGCAAAATGTACATGTCATCAATTGCCACTTGTGCTTTAAGTTAAAGCAAAACTGAAGCCAAAACAGAAAGTCATGGCTCCTTATCACCATCTCAGTTTCCTCAGTATTTGAATACAAATTATGTTTCAGCCACATTAAATGCTTTTCAATATTCATAGTCTATTAATAAGCCAGTGTTCTTTGTTCTACTATTGTAAATCTTAATGAAATAAAATGGTTTATTCAAAAGGGAATTTGTGAAGTTACAAACTTCCTGTGCTTCCTGAATATCATCATAAAACCCATATCATATTATTTCTGCTCCCTGGGGTACCGAGTCTCAGGTGATGTCCACTGGCATAATATTTGACTTGAACAGGACTTTAGTGATTGATATCAGCTGAGGATCCTGCCCTAGTATTAAATTGCATTTTGTGTATTTTCCTTTAGTGGTTACTTACCTGACTTATACTTCCAAGAGAAAGAAATGGTATCATATGACTTAGTAAATTCACTAGCCAAGACAAACAAACTGAAAGAGGGTTGATTTAGATCGGATATAAAGAAGAAATGTTTTATGATGGGGATGGTGAGACACTGGAACAGGTTGCCTGGAGAAGTTGTGGGTGCCCCACCATTGGAAGTGTTCAAAATCAGGTTGGATGGATCTGTGAGTAAATTGCTCTAGTGAAAGATGTCCCTGCCCATGGCAATGGGGTTGGACTAGATGATCTTTAAAGGTCCCTTCCAACCCAAGCTATTCTATGAGTATATAAAATGTAAGTTGCAAAATCTGCAGTTTGGAAGAAAGCTGTTCACAAACAGTGCAGCAATGAAGAACTGTCTGTTGGCAAAGTCTCTTTAGTAAATCAGAAGATCTGGATGCAAGTCAGGAATTACTTATTGAGGGAGGTCCTATGGTCTCTATTAAGCAGGATACATGACCAAAATGGTCCCTTGTGCCCTCCAAGTCTATTCAGCTGTAGTCTGTGAATTAGTGATAATTGTGAATAATTTCTGTAAAAGCATTCATGCAAGAAGGCAAAACCAGTAAGGAGCAACTTCTTCAAAGCTCAGCTGTACACAAGGGTACTGTATACTGGGCACGCCTGCTCTCTGTATGACTTCTGTTAAAATTGATGGGAGTAGGGAAAATTTCCATCTTTGTGCAGACTACAGTTTGAGGCAGTGCCCTGTTACCATTTTGCCATTTCCATGGGAGACAAAAACTTCAGCTTTGATAATACCAAGCAATATAATCTGGAAATGAAATAACTGTAAAACCAGTCCACAACCAAAATACTGCAGCTGGAACTGAAAGCAAAGATGAAGCATGACCCTAACAGGGTCAGCATTACAAATAAAAGACCCTGCCATATCCAGCTTTGAGCTGATTTTTGGTTTTGGTTTGCAGTAGCAAACAGAGCTACTGAGTTAATCTCATTGGAAGAAATCAGAATTCATACTGGAAATTATGACTTCCTCAGTATGTTCAGCTACTACTTCTGACATTTTGAGTAGCATGGGTTTCAGGGAATTTATGTTTTTTCTTGCTTGGCCTTGCTAGGACATTGGAGGGAAAGAGAAATTTCCAAGTTTTGTTTTCTCTGATATGTTAATGAATGTTAGAAAATTTGCTATATTGTGTCAGTTTTTATGTATCTTGCCCCTACTGAAATACAGCACAGAGGTCTTGATGGTATCAGTAATGATGAATTGGGTCTCAGATCAGTATCTAAATGTGTTATTCTGCTGCTTTCCAGTCTTACTTGAATAGTAGCTGGTTTCCCAACCCACTTTCTGAGTGACTTAGACAAAACAATCTTGCTGAGTTTGCCGCATTGCTTCAGGGAAAGTAAATTTTATAGGGCAAATTAATTTCTATTGGCCCAGACAAATCTAGTCTGCAGTACCCAAAGGGGAAAAAAACCCAAGCAAACAGAGATGTCTAAAAGCTCATACATGAACCTTTAACCATTTATTAACCTATTTTTTCTATATATAAACCTGATTTTAGGTCAAGCCCTATAATTTAAAAATGCAATTTTATACAGTTCAAAAACAATCTGCCTCCCATCAAGTTCGCATTTATTCTCATTAGCAAGCAGGGGGAAGGAAGATTGAAACTGGCTGAATTTAGTTATTTTGCTTATATTACTTATTATTTTGTTTGTACTATTTTATGTATACTAATTGATTATTTTGTTTTATTAAAAATTAAGTTACTACCATATCAGCCTATGGAAACCATGGATTCTGGGGGACTGCATAAGAGTTCAAGTTAGTTCGCTAAAAGAGGGAACTGAAATTCCTAAGAAAAAAAAAAAGAAAGAAAATCAGAAAATGCCTGTGCTGTTTTGTGTCATGAAGGTGTTATTCTGATGCCACCAAAACCAGTGGAGTCCTTTGGGAGGTCCGGGATCCCCCCAGCCTCATGCTCACATTGAATCAAAGCAGTTGGCATGGAAGAGGAAGGCGTTTGTGCAGTATGAAGAGACCCAGCCTTCTTCCTCTGCTGTGGGAAGGAAGATCACTGGGGAGATAGCAAAGAGGATGAAGTAGTTTGTGGGGGGAGCTGTGGATTCAGTGCATACCTCAGCAGCCTCTTTCAACAGGAAATGAAAGCTACACAGATAAGGTGTTGATTGCCTCACTGACACTGCCCTGGGCTGCAGTTATTCTGGCTCAGGCTACGTGCAGACTTGAAGAGGACTTAAAAAAAATAAACTGAAAAAAAAACCCACCACATGAAAATCAATCCTTCTTGTACCATTCCTGCCAGGACTTGAATCTAGAGTTCACTGTTTAACCTTAAAATGCTGATAGCATCATAAGCAATCCCAGCAACTTCAGGAATTCAGCAATTTCATACCTTTAACTAGGGATCAGTTGTGGCAAAGCCATGCAGATATTTAACACCAACTGGATTCCCACAGGAAAAAGAGTTTAATTGGTCTGTTTTGAAAATCATGGTTTGATTTTTACATTTTTTATATATACCTTGTAACACAATACTTCACTGACCTCACAAGCAATCTTTAAATCCTTCAGATACTTTTGGAATTATGGGCCTAAGAAAAAAAAAGGAAAAGAAAATCTGAATTTCACCACCCCCATAACATGATACGGAAGGAAGAAAATCACAAATAAGGCTTTGAAAGGATGAAAAATATTGCCAGACAGAGCTGGGGTGGCAAAATGTAAGTAAAAAGCTACAAAGTAAAACAGTGATTAAAAGACAGCTGAATCCCACACAGGTGTATTAGATGGTGTTGAGTGATAGGTGATAAAAGATCAAGTTCATGTCCTTTCTATTGCTGCAAGCAGAGAACTTAAGATGCTGATTCTGACCAAAGGCATGAAAGAGTGTAGAAAGTCATGGGATAGCGTGAGTCATTTTGAGAATGATCTTCAAATTCTCCCCCCTCACCCCTACCCTTGAGAAAGCCAATTAGTCAAAATGAAGTGAGTTTGTGGAGGGCATTCACAACATGGAAGATGCTATGCAGGCTGAACAAAATAAAGACAGATTTTCTTTATGTTGGAAGGAGATAAATCCATTAGTATCAGACTATACATAGGTATCAGCCCAAGCTGGGAAAAGAATTTTTGGAGGATCACTAATATTATTAGTGTCTGTTGTTACAATACTGTGACTTAATTCTGTCTTGAATCTATGATTCTATATTCTGCTGGGTATAGTCAGAAATAAGAGGAAATTGGCACATCTATATAGTATTTTAGTTCAGAGAAGTGAACCTTGGAAGAGCATATTCTGGCTGTCCACACAAATTGCACTTTGGCTCTTACCATGGAACTGCCTTGGAGATTGTAAAATGGATTCCTCTGGGGTGAAATGAAATCAAAAGATGTGCTTCTCTAATGCCTTTTACTTCTCATCTGAAGTAAAACCCCTGAAGCACCTTTCACATGGATGTTGGACCCTCAGCAATAAGTATTTTGCTCTGGAGAGCTACTCCTTCCAGACCATACTACTTGAGGACCCAATAGAATCTCACTCTTTTTACCTTACTTTAAATGCCTGTATATTTGATTGCCTATATATTTAAATACCATATATATTTGATTCAGGCACCTGTAACCATTAGAAGGAAATATTGACTTCAAAGGTGTGATTTATCAATTTGAAAGATATATCTGCTGCTCAGATGAAACATATGCTCAAAGCTACTATTTTCTCTGCAGTAACAATGAGAAGAGTCTAGGTGATGAGGTTCTGGGTGGATATTCACCCAGTAAATCTGGCCCTAGTTAGTTTAAAATGGTGGTATTGGCAGAGAACAGGAAATAGAGTCACAAAGAAATTACTTGATGTTTCTGAGGCCATCTCAACTGACTGGTGAGATGGGACTTGACCTCATCTTTCAACTCCTAGTCAAATGACCTCTCTTTATACACAGTAGTCATTAGAAATATTTAGCTGGTTGATGCAGCATGATAACTTAATTTTTATTTATGTTCTGTAATTTTTTTTTTTTCTGTAGAATTGCAGGTCAGAGCTGCCACTGACAAAACTCTCTATTTTCTATCCATTAAGAAGAATGTGTCTATTTTCCCAGTGTAGTTAAATTTTGTAAATACTTAAATTTCCTGTTTTGCATTCTTTACATTACTGAGCATATTATGAACATATGTTATGCATTGAATTACACTGACTATACTGAATCTACAGTATTAATTTTTATTAGTGATGTCTTTTATGAACAGAAGAGTTCCAGTTCCCTAGATTCAGTGTCCTTGTAAGCATGAATATCAACCTGAACCAGGAAAATAAAATTATGCCCACAGTTGCTGAAATTGTTCATATTAAGTTAATTCAAAAATATGAAAGATAAAATGAATTACCTGCTTTCTGTTTCTATATGTCAGAAACACTAGAAAAAAGTGGTATCAAAATAGTCTCATTTGCCATGTTGAGTGTGTTTTTACTCAACAGTTTCCAAGTTTTACTCAATAGTTTTCCAGGTTATCTGGAAACAATAGCTGTACTAGTTTTTAGATGAAGATAACGGAGTGTTTGGGTTTTATTTGTAATGGGTCACTGAATGAGGAATCTTATTTAAATCATATTAGTCATGTTTGCATTTTGAACATAAAATCCTGCAAAAGGTAACAACAGTCTTAATGCTCATTTTAATCAATATTCTGGAGAGGGAATTTAGGCACAGGCAAAAGCAAACGAAACTCCTGGACTTTACATCAAATCCTCCTTGTCCATATAAATTAATTCTATAGAAATTAATTGCAATTTGCAGTGTGGCAGTAAGTGCAATGTTTAAGTAAAACCGATAAGAACAAGATGTTCATGCAGAGAGGTTTCAAAAACAGCAATGGGAAATCCAGATGCCTAAGATTCGACTTGGTTAGAGACCTGGTGCCAATTTTAGTAGTTCCATTTTAGCAACATGCACTCCAGTGTCCGCCTAACCTTGCTGTGGCACTGCAGAGGCAAAACTCCATTTTCAGATGTGCAGTCATTTTATGGAGGAGAATACCTATAAAGAAATGAGGCATATTTGGAAGGACTGTGTTTCAGATGCCGAGCTGAAGAAAGCTAGGAAAAACTACAGCAGATGGCTAAATGAAGATTGTCATCATATTTAGCTTTTCTCACTTCACAACTTCAATAGCCATTTCGTGCCAGGGAACCCAGCGCCTCCGGATGTCCTTTTAATTCTGCTCATCTTTCTCTTTCTCTTTCTTACTCTTCCAGTGCTTGCCAGCCTGATTCAGACAGTGTTGCGAAACTGCAGTCCCAAACAGACTGTTGCTCTTTCTGGTTATCCCACGGCAAAGAAATTGGAGGGACCTGTTTCTTCTGCCACTGCTGTTTCTGATGCCACCTAATATATTTTGCAAGAAGTGTTTTAAATTTAGAGCTTTCTAAAGAGACCCCGAGTCTTAAAAGCTTTTTTAATGGATCAAAATTTGAGAAAAGGACCTATGTTCACTGAGGAGTCTCTAAAAAATATTTCTTGAGGGATTCAGTTTTTCTTCTGAACTAGGTCTCAGGCTAATACTTGTATGTCACCTAATGAAACAAGTTCAGCGTAGCACATTTTCCACTTCAACAATGATCTAACGATGGGCAGCATGGCAGACTTTGCAAAGGTGTGGGCCCCTGCAAAGAGGAAGCAAATTCTTGCTGTTAGGACCAGGAAACTTAAATCTTTATGAATGCAACTCCCTGCAGCAGGCTACCTGAAGACAAACAGCTGGGAAGAGCAATACTAATGGCTGATCCAAAGTCTGTTCAAAAGGGCATTTATTCTGAAAGAGGCATCTCTGAAAAGGTGTGTAAGGAAAATGCCTTCAAAGTGCAATGTATTCCAGAAACATGAGCTGCCAAATGCAATCCAGATGGTGAAAGCAGTACTGTAAATGGAGATTCAGTGGGGACACCTGAGCAGTATACAGACAGCATACACAGAAAGTAAAGAAATTTATGGTCTAAGAATAAGGAATACAAAAGACCTTTTATTCCCCTCAAGGCATGAGGTAGTGTCCTTAGAACACTGAAGTGTGGTCAACATGGGACGTGACCCATGTTCTGCAATGCAAGACGAAATTCTCTGGCTTTTTCTCCTGTTTACTCAGATCTATGTAGAAATATAAAATAAAATAAAATAAAATAAAATAAAATAAAATAAAATAAAATAAAATAAAATAAAATAAAATAATAACATAATAAACAAAATACAGAATATAAATATTCAAATAGTATTTGTCTGCCACTGGCTGAGGCACTAAATCTCCTGAAGCCAGCTGTATTTGATTTTGCTTTTATTTGCTTCTCAGTCAGAAGTGCTTCATTCTATAGCTTCCTACCTGTGTCAGACCTGTGTAGGAGTGCTCTAAGTCTCAGATAGACTTTTCTTCCTGATGTCTCTCAGCACTGCAGATGCATATTAGTATCTAAAGCAATCTCTTCACCTGTGCAATAGCAGTGCCAATTCTACAAGCTTTTAAAGTACTTTAATCTGTAAGAACATTAGCTTCAAAGGGAGTACTTTGGTGCTTGGATTTAGAGATATACTTCAGAAGATTGCTAAATTTGCTCAAAACACTCAATCTGAATGAAATTAAATGTCTTGGGCTAGAAAAAGTGGGCCTTATCCTCAAAGTGCTGACATTCACTTTGACACACAGCCTGCCTTTGGGACTGCAGACAGCTGGTTAGCTGCTACCTATTCGTTCTTTACTGCACGTATTATGGAAGGGCTTGAAGACTTATTTTCTGTTTTCCCTTCAAGATGTCTTTAACTGCTAGGCCTATAGGCAGTGTCCCACAAGAACACTGGAAACAGACAAAGGGGAGAAACATCTAACAACATTAACACTGATAACTAACCTTTGCTCTGGCCTGTAAATAATTTTCCTTTGGCTTGTATAGCCCTCATGCCCATGGGATGTTTGAGAAAGTCACTGTTGTCAGTACATAATAACTAATAAAAATTAAACACTTAAGATGTCATTTTACTGTAGTCATCTAAAGAAGTTATATTATTTGAAGCTTTCACTGTTGTATAAAATACTGATCGTTCTACAAACACTCTTAAAAGGAAGCACTTTTTAAAAAATCTTTTGTGAAAGATTTACTGGTTTTTAATTGTCTTATTGTTCAATAGATGAAAAAAGCTATATAAACATCTGAATTGCTAGGCAAAATGGTCTGGATACAAAACACATTTGCTGTAGGCAGTAAAATAATCTTTGTTTATATATTACAGTCAAATATAGCAAAATATAATGTCTTTTTGTCGAGTTTCCTTAGCAAAGGTAAAGGATTTCCTCACAAAAGTTTGCAAAATTATTTCCTAACCTGATGGAATTTAAGGCATCTTTCTTTCATTAGAGCTTCTTTTCTATCAAATTAAGTTTACTTTATTTCTTCTAAGCAAGACACCCTGTGATTGAATTTAGAATAGAAACAGAAATTCATTTTGGTTTTTGGATAATAAAGAACAGTTTCTCAGTTAATTTAATGGGCTTACAGGACATATTGTTAAATATGGTTCAACAAAATCAATCCAAATGAGCTCAAGATTAGATTTCATTCTTTCGTTTGTCAGAATACATCTCATTTTGCACAAGCTTTGACACAGATTTCTAATATATAAACAATACATTGTGTCTCTACTGAGTAGTATTTACTGATTAAATCTAAGGACTTGAAGTCTTCCACCATACTACATCCTGATTCTCTTCTTTGCTTTAGGGAGCTAATATAGCATGGAGGAGTTTAAGTGTAAAAGTCACCCAGGGTATCTATGTCAACGACCACAAACCATGTACCTTAAATTGACCAGAAGTTTACACACAGTAAAAGAAAAATTACTCCATGCATCAGTATACCGGATTTATGGAGTGAAGCTGAAACTCTCCTCTCCTCTCCTCTCCTCTCCTCTCCTCTCCTCTCCTCTCCTCTCCTCTCCTCTCCTCTCCTCTCCTCTCCT
>JAOTQQ010000023.1:69623691-69657357 GCA_026546715.1 Gallinago undulata
TACTCTCCTCTCCTATCCTCTCCTCTCCTCTCCTCTCCTCTCCTCTCCTCTCCTCTCCTCTTCTCAAATAGACCCAGCTCTTCCATAGATTTCTTTCTTTTGGACTCCAACCTCCAAGTTCTTCTTCTTTACTTGAACTTTGCTTCCAACTCCTGCAATGTTGTTATAGGTCTCTCAATGTTTTGGGTGCTTTCTAAGAGCTCGAAATTTGTCAAGTATCTTATAAGAAAAAAACCCCACAACCACACAAAACCCCCTCCCAACCCCCCCCCCCAAAAAAAAAACCACCAAACAACAACAAAAAAAAACCCACCCCAAAAATCCGTTCTGTATTGCCAGAGACAAGTTTTAGGATATGATTTCCAGTGAGAATTGGATTGAGTTCCCCCTGAGACTTTTCACCGAGAATATGGTTCGAGAACATCTCAAAACTGCCGACAACAGAAGCAGGTAAAAGAACCTCCCATTTGTTATTAAAACAAGAAAACCCTTCTCTTTCTAAGAGATTTTCAGGAAAGTGGGAGCTTTATTCACATTTGTTGAATGCTTGTGAAAGCAAAACCAGACTTCACAGCTTGTTCTGGTGACTCCTCCTGCCTTTCCTTGCTCCAATCAGACAGGACACATTGGACACTCATCACTGAGATGCCCTCTGCCTGGGTGACCCAAGGCACAGCCCAGCCAACTTCTCAGAGGCCCACTGCTGGCAGGGAGTCTCTATTTGAAGGGCCTCTTCTTCGTGCTCTGAATAAAAAAAATCTGGCACATCTGTAAAATTTTTGTCAACACAGATCTTTGTGCTGTTTCCAGGAACCCAAAATACCCAGGACTGGCACTGGCATATCTCATGTGGTGTGTCAGCCAGTTTTGACTATCAAGGGATTGCAAAACAGACATGAAAATTAAACCCGAAACTGCTTCAGTAGGCAACTTGGAGAGAAATTCCTCTGCTGTTCCTTTTTTCATTT
This sequence comes from Gallinago undulata, assembly GCA_026546715.1. Lineage (NCBI taxonomy): Eukaryota > Metazoa > Chordata > Aves > Charadriiformes > Scolopacidae > Gallinago > Gallinago undulata. The sequence continues at coordinate 69,624,660 of JAOTQQ010000023.1, forward strand.
CTTTCCTTTGAACAGTTGTTCCAGTTAATGGTAAGTTCCCATCCCCCAGCCTCCCCACTAGATATCTAAAATTGGGTCTTTTTTTCTGAAAACAAAACAGCCTTTATTCTTGTCAAGCTCTCTGTTCAGAGTACTAAACACAAGACTGATCACTGTAGTTTCTTCTCATATTTAACAACATGACTTTCATCTTTTAACAGTTTATTTCTGAAACATGTTTCTTAAGTACTATTTCCCTACCTTCTCTTGCTTCTTCTTCCACACTTTCTTTTTATTTTTAAATTTCCTTTTCAATAGCTCTTGTTCCACCATTTCAGACTCCACTGTAGGACAGAACTTGTTTGTAAACCAAATCCCCACTATCCCCTTTCCTGGTCAGAGAAAAGATTGTTGTCTGGTGCTTGGGTGTAGTCCTACCTGAAGGAAGATCCTTGCAATTTTTCCCGTGAACCACAATCCAATGTGAAAGAGCTCAGGGAATGAAAAAAGGCACACAAAAGTGTTTAGTTTGTTATCTGAAATAACTCTCAGAAACAAATAAAAGTATTAAAAGTAAATAGTAAAAAGTAAAGTATTGCAAATAAAAGTATTAGAATTCTTATGAATTAAAATATAGTGCCTGCCCATTTTCCCAGCATTCTATTGAATTGAAAAGGAAATAAAATAATTGGTGAGAAAATGGCTAATACCAAAGCGTGCAGATGAAATATTAGAATCTCTGGTGTGCAAGCTGGACTTCATCTAGGGTTTTAACAGCAGTTCATTCATTAATTACCCTCATTTCTGAGAGAATATAAACCTTCAGGAGTCAGCCTAGCTCTGTGAATGACGAGCATGTAACCTAAACAGAAGTCATCTGAGTTAATCGAGATTAATTTCTCGTGAGCAGAGAGCTCAAGTCTCCTGGGGTCTCATCAGAATGATGATACTTCTGATTTATACCCATGTAACAATGTTATTTATGGAAGGAAGCGCCTCACAACAAAATCAAAATATTATTCCTTACTTCCCCTGCCTGACAGCTGTTCTCATCTGGAGTATATGTATGGCTTCTCTCTTTCTTGGAGCCTTTACTTTCTCTTTACATTAATTCAGAATTATTAAATGTAATGAATCATCATGTAGTATAGCTACTAGGAAATGATAGCTAAAAATGGTGTTGAATTCTCCATTTGAAAGCAGAGATGTGATTGTTAAACTTTTTTTTGTCTGTATTTGTGTTGATGGCAGAGGAAAGCGTGTTTTATAAAGGTTGACTGAAATGCGAATATCTCCTTTTACAAACAGTGGTTCTATTAGGCCAAAAAAGCCAAAGATCAGAGCAGAAGCAACTCCTAGAGCAGCTATCAGCACGTGTTCTGTGCAGTCCCCAAACTTTATAGACCTTTGCCTTTCCTTTTCTCCATCTTCAAATCCAAAGTTCCCCTTTTTTATTTTGGCAACGTTTCAGAGAGTTTGTGAAGGGTTACTGGCCTGGTACATCTTTCCTCCTGCCTGTAAAGACAACTGCTCAGTGCCACTGCCCTTCTGGATGTTTCAAGCTTCACACAGCTTGAAGTCTGCTATCTTTTAGCTTTTAGGAATAGGAGAAGAAAATGCTATGAGGAAGTTATCAAACTCCTTTTTGCAATGGGATGCAAATTCTGTTTCTGCCTCTGCTAGCTAGTGGGAAATTGAAACTTAACAGGGAGACTTTCAGAAGTGTGAAGACTTGTCTTGAATCGGGACACACTGGACGTTTGCAGAAAGGTAATAAACAGAAAAGAATCTGCACCTGGAGAAAAGCAACAGCATCTGTTAAAACCTCTTTTCAGATATCAGAAATACTGGGACTGAGTCTGAGGGAAATGGCTGGGAGAACAGAGCTCAGAGGAAGGAGGGCATGCTGTTAAAACATGCAATGCTAATAAGTGGGTAATGCCTCCGCACAGACTGTTTGTGTGTATGTACACCCACAGCTCCTTGCCCTTGAATTTTTCAGTCTCCAAAAGGAGTGTGAATACTTTGCAAACTTGCCATTTTTATGGCATAACATACCTTATAAAGAAGAAGAAACCGGAACAAATTAGTTATGTTTGTAGAGACATTGAATGATATATGGATGAATCTTTATTTTTAGGTGATCTAACCTCTTGATAGCAGAAGTGCAGAAGAGAACTAAATCTTCAATATTTAAAGTAATTTAAAAATATCTTTTGGCACCGCTACAGAAGACTAACCTTTGGTGTGCAAGTGTAGAGTGGAGATTTTTACTGGTGTTTAAATCTGGGCCAGGAATATGGAAGGAGTTGCAATCTTCCTTCTATTGAAATCAGACCTTTTCCCCAGGTCTGTTCACCCATTCCAAGGTCTTCTGAAGCCTGGGCATGGGGAAGTTCCCAATTTTCTCGACACTTTCCTGAGACATTCTCTAGTACTGCCTACAAAACACATGGAAATCAGATGCAGACAGAGAAGTTCTATTAAATGACAGGGACTTATATCTGATGCCTGCATCAGCCTGAGTATCATTAATTAATGTCGTTCCTGTAGAAGGGAAGAGTTCCCTATTGCTGGCAGCTTGCAGTACTCTTGCTCTTTTATTAAAACATCTTTTTAAAACAGACCATGGACCTCAATACCTGCACAATGAGGCTTTTCACAGGAGGGGAGCAGAAGCAGAGGCACAACATCCCTCATGTGATTGCTGGGATCTTCCTCCCTGTCCCTTGTATTTGAAGCAGTAGGTGGGAAGGGCACTCCCTCCTTTCCAGGACTACATATTAGCAGCCCAGGAATCATTCTGGCACAAGAAAAATCTACATACTCTGTACAAAGCTCCAGAGAAGCTTTCCCTGCATTGAAAGCAGGAATGTGACGTTTTGGCCCCTAATATTGAAAGACTTGGTATCATAAGGAAGTTACAATTTCAAACACGCTGGATGAGGAATCTCTTCAACCTGAGCAGGTATTTTTCTGTATCCATATGACCAGAAGCAAGGTCAGTCCTCCACTAGTATTTGAACACATTGCTTCTACTAAAAATGTTTGTTATGTTTGTACTGTTTCAGGAATGACACAAGCCTCATGAGAATGCAATCTATCAGCTTTTCTCAGACTTAAAAGGAACTACTTTGACATTCAAAGGTTTTACCTTCATTCTCCAAATATAATATTCACCTGTCATCTCCAAATATTTATTTAATTTCCTTTTGCTTTACAGTCTTGGAGTTGCCACTGCAACCTCAATTGCAGTTACCGTAATTTTGCAAGGAAAAACAAACCAGAGAGGTACGCATCTGGTGGTGGCATAATTTCCCACAGCTCCATTGGAAATCAGCAGTTGAAAATCCAATACGTAAAAGTCTTTCCATGAAGAAACAGATAACGGTGGAAAACACCACACATATCTCTACCATCTGCATTTGGTAAGGTTTGAATCTGGGACATTCCAGGTATATCTAATCTTTCAAGCACTACTCTAAACTAAATTAAATGTTTGATATATCTCAGCCCTTCATTATTATCTCTTACATCCTTGGTTTTCACATGCAAATGAGATACGTTTATCCAAATAAATGGATAGTATTCTTCGTCACCATGATGATAAAACTGCCTAGATAGTTATTCATTTGAGTGAGGATGAGACATACTTTTCCCACAATGGTAAAATAATGTTTGTCTTGGAGTACAGTGAGGCACCCACTGAGTTGCATCACAAAATGCCCCAGCTGCTTTGACAAAATAGAAAAAAAATTGCCAGACCTCCAAGTACAGGGTGAATAAATAAGCAGTATAAGAAATAAGAAGCAATTGCTAAGCCTTCAGTCCTAATGTGTGCTGTCTCCACAAAGTCTCATTTGTGGCCTCAGAAATTATTTATTCTGTTTTAGCTTGTTTTTAAAATACAAGCCACAGAGAGCGTTTTCCAGCACTCAAATTAATGTATAGAATACTGCAGTGGTAAAAGAAACTATGCTAGCAATGCATATGTAAATTTATTTCTGCCTTTGAACTCTGTTTATACATTACTCTGGAACTCAGCTGCTAATATTTAGCACTGGTATAGTCCTTGCTTACAGCATTTTAGTGCCAAGGGGAAAAAAGGGATTTCCTTTTCTTAGCAAGGAACTTCAATAGGAGAGGGAAAAAAAAAGACTGACCTTATTGAACTTTCCTCACACATAAGTTTTTTCATTAGCTGTGAAATGTCCACATCTGCAGCTAGAAAAAAAAATGATAGATTTCCGTGATGCAAGGTGATACTATTGTAAAGGAAATATCAGCAAATCTATGATTCATATACTTTCCTTGTAAAGGAAAGCCAACATGAAAATACTTCTGCATCTGAGATCAATAAAAATGTTCTAATTTTCAAAGAAATATTGTCATGGACGTGTCAAGAGAAGCAGTACAAAAATGCATTGCTCAAATGTCATTGCCTTTTGGAGAAGAGCAGATTTTTCTAACACCGAGATTAATGTAGTGTAGAGTCTTAATCAATTCAGACTGAAATACTTTGAAGTTCTAGCACAAAAGCCAGCTGGTGGAAGTGTGTTGTAAAAAGAGCTAGATGAATTATTCATTGTGAATAATCTGTGTTACGAATTTACCCTCCCACTGCCCCACCTCCTTTTCAGGAGTTGTCTGCAATGCAGTCCTCATCTCTGTGAGTGTTTGGCAAATGGTTGATATTGAGGCATTTTTATATGGTTCCAAGTGTTGCTGAATCTCCTGAAAACTATATTTAAGTTACTATATTGTGTGACTTAGAGTGTGTGAATACACCACCATTGAGTAAATCATTATTATGGCATTATTTCAGTACCCTGATGATACGATTGAAGCTTTCTAACCTAGAGGTTCATGAACAACACAGGTATGCTATTTTGTTGTCTTTGTAAAATGAGCTGATATTTAATTACATTTTCTGTACTTATCCCTTGTAACTTTAGACAACAAACTAAGGTGGCTAAGTGAGATACACAGGCACCATATATAAGCTTTTTCTCTGTCTGAGGGTGAACGATTGGCACTCACAGAGGTTGAGACAAATCTTCTATGCAATTATTGCTCTTTAGAGGTGTCTGTCCCTTCCATTTATTAGATTGTGCGTGTAAAGAGACTATGAACAGCAGACTGAAGAGTTAAATCTGGGTCTAGATGAGATTGTGTGGTTTGAATTCATCCTCATGTAATATAGACAGGATACTATTCAATTCAGCTAACATCAGATGACTCCTTTCTAAGGTTATCTTTATGGTCAGTAAGGAAACTTAAGTCCGTCTAGGAAGCAAACCATTCAGTCCTGATTAGACCTACAAAACAGACAGATGACTTACACCCTAAAGGGTTTATTTCTCATAGGGTCTTGTGATGGGAACTTAAATAATCAGCCCATGTCTGTGTATCTAGGATATCTACATTCAGTTAAATGGATCTCACAAATTACAAATATTAATGACAAGTCTCACCTACTTGGGTTAGTACTGATGAATATTAGTGGCATCAGTCCTTTTTCTGCTGCTGGAGAATCATTTCTTTTGCTAACAAAGGGAAATGAGTTTTCAGTGTCACTGGTATTTACAAAGCATGCTGAAGTATTCAATGACTTCTATTCTTTTTCAGAGTTTTCACCCAAAAAACTTTATGAAAAAATAAAACATTAACTACTTGCTCTGCAGGTGGATTACTACATCAGGAACCCACTTATACTTTTTTTCCTAAATAAGTCCTCAGAAAGTCGTCTTTATTTTTTTTGAGAAAATTCAAGTTAAGTGGATCATTCATAGCTCTAAAAATGCAACAGAAGGAAGATGAAATATCTGAGTGATAAGATTTTTGTGCACTGGCTCAAAAATAATCGAGTACAAGCTTTCTGTTAATATAGTTACCTGTGGAAGGAAGAAGGTTATAGCCGTCAAAGGACTAACCAACCTTTTGAAACAGCCTTCTAAGAGATTATTGTTTTGACAGGTTTATAAACAAAACTAAATGATGTTAGTTCTATTTTAGCGGGTAGCTGGACTTTTGATGCCCATTCTAGTCCTGTGTTGCTGCTAAAACTGTTGTTAACTCCTAGAATTATTGCATGTCAGAAGTTTGAGCAGATTAAAGTAGTGCTTTAACCATATAAAAACTGATACTAATTTTCTTCAACAGTGAGCTACCCAAGATAAAACTATCTCACAGTCTGTCATGCAAAGGAGCTGCTTTCCTATGAACACCTATCTGAGTCACTTCTGTGCAGTGACGCATGCCATTTACTAGAAGTGCTCGTTCCAGTTTTTCAGGAATTCACATCTTCCTTTGACTTATCAGCATCTACCAATGCATTCTTTTTGATTATGTATGTATTCAAAGAGGTACAAAAATGTTGATTAATCTAAAATACATTTCAGAAAGCCATATATATATATATATAGTAAATGATACATACACGTGTACAAAGGGAACTGATTAGAACTATTGATTACATGCACAATAAAAAACCATATAAGTATTTTTAATGTTACTAGTTACCAAAAGTGCTCGTTCATAGATACAGTTGCTAGGAAAAATATCATTCATTGTTTGGAGACAAGATTGAAACATGGCTTTAAGTGACTATAGGTGGTACTAAATTTGTCTTTTCATACTCGGCATATGTGCTAGTGCAGGGGTGATAGAAGAAAAAGAAAGGAACAAGAATATTATATTCTCTCTTTTATCCTTCAGTTGGCTGGTATATGACCTTAGGTCTTCTTTTACCAAGTGCAACAACACCAAAAATAGAATTTGGTAGCCTGAGCTAATGAAAACCTGGAATCACTCTTGCACAAATGGTTTTGTAAGAAGCTGGAGTGGTGAGCACGGATTTTGCCGGCTTGTGATGTGTCGAACCTCTGTCATCAGGCTCAGTTAATAGGGTTAAACACTACTTTTGAGAGATTGGTGTTGGTGTTTCCCATGTGAAGTAGTCATGATGAGGATTGTGTCCTTTGATACAGATGATATCTTACCCGCAGTGAAGAATATGTGCTACCCTTGGCTATGCCCTTTATTTAAACTTGTCCTTTGACTTTCTCGAAATAAATGGAGCATATGAAAATATATTAGGGGTATCTTGCTAAATACTGTGGCCAACTCAGACATGTCAAAACTTAACCTCAAACTGGGGGTTCCTAGCTTTTGGAACAATAGTGTTACTAGCGCTGAGAGGGTGTAAAAAGCACAAAATGTTCCTGCCCACAAATATGTTGGAGAAGATACAAAATAAGTATACCCTGATCTCCACCTCACTGACTTTTACTAATGTTTAACAGCTCCGTTTTCCCGTCATTGTTTACTGCCACCAAGAATAAATTAGCGTGTGTTATGGATAAAATGCATCAGAATCAAAACAGTTTAATTCTATGTTCACTTGATGCTGGTACAGATGAAATTATATTCAGCTTATTGTTTGACCTTCTTCAAAAGTTTGAACTATATTTTTCTTTTGGAGATTTCCTAAAAAGCAGTAGTACACTTATCATTTGGTAAGTTTTAGATAAAGAAGGGAAAAGTTCCAGTTGAGATGAGGCTGTCTTCAGAAATGAGGCTTTCAACATCATTATTTGCAGCTGGATTTAAATTAGAGAAGCTGGGGTCAGCACTGTCCTTGCGGAGGGTTTGCTTCTCACAGAGAATAATGTGATGGAAACGTGTCCCCAGCTTGCACAGCACCTCAGTGCTCTATTTATGATCTGAGATCTGCTTTAATTGATGAGTACAATATTTTTAACAGGGTAAGCCTTAACCCTGTCCAGAGGAAAACATGTTCTCACCAGCATGAAGCATTTTGCTGTTCTAACAGCCTGAGGCATCCTTGTCTGGTGGCTTGAGCTCTTCTTGGCAGCTTGTGTCTACCAGTGATAATGGAAGATATTTTCCTTGCACTGAAGCCTTGGCTGGTAGTTATAAGGGAATCACTTTCATGTATCTGCTTTATAAAATAGAACCCTTTCATTTTCTAAGTACATATTTTCTGTAGCTGATGTGACAGATTTAACGACAGTTATTATCATTTTTGTTTTAGATACATGTGGAAATGTGTATATAAATACTTTTCCAGTGTACTGGATACAATTTCATAAAGCATGAACAGAGAAAAGATGATTCAACAGTCCTGGAAAACAGAAAAAGTTCCAGGTGAAGTTATGCGAGAAACTTCAAGGGAGCAAGGCAACTTTCAGGGGTAAAACAAAAATGTCTGTTTTCTTTATCAGAGAACATTAGATCTATCTTCTCTTAATCTCAGATAGTAAACCAGAGCAAAACAACCAACAATATTCTATTGCTATAAACTCTTCTATAAACTTCAGGTCACAGAACTTTTCATATGTGTATATTTATATTGTATTGTTAGGGTTGTGATTAGGGGCACAGAGTCTAGTTGGAGGTCCATATCAAGTGGTCTTTCCCAGGGGTCAGTACTGGCCAAATGTTCTAAAATAATTTTGAAAAAGTCTACAAGATTACAATAAAAGGCATAAGATTCAATTTGGAAACTTTCATGAATTTGCTTTTGAGGCATTGCAATGTCTCAATGTGTTATTCAAGATACGCTTTGCCATCATGAGCTCTAATAACTTTTTTATTAAGAAGAGATTTTTCAGGTGATCACAGAAAATCAGATGTAAGAAAAATGTTACATGCATAATTGATCTAGTTAAATATTATCTGCTGATCATCCTGTTCTTAGCCAGATGTGCTTGAAAGGAAACCCAAAACCACTGCTCTACGAGCTATTGTGAAAATAAGAACTGGGAAATAAAATGAAGATATTTGAGACACACACAGATAAAAGGCAAGACTATCCACAGCCTTATTTGCATTTTTCTTCTTTACTTTGAATTTGAAGAGCTTAAAAATTGCTCTCTAGGTGTATATATTGTACCTGCATTATTCAGTGGTTTCGTTGCATTGATTTATGTTATAAATGTGCTTCATAAAAAGATTTAAGAAAAGAATGTACTATTAGACTAATTTGAAGAGAACACTTGAGAAATCATTTGGAAATGAGGTAAAGATAACAGAAAGGAGAAGAGAATTAGTGGGCACTGGGCTGGGCTGGTAAAAGATGCAATTTCATTGATTGGCCTACAGGGTACTATCAACAAAAAAACAAATTTAGCTAAAACTCTCCCTGTGTACCCATATACACTATTTCATCTCTTTGTGATATTGAACTGCATTATACTATCTGCCTTACATCTTCTCTTTAATTTTAGTGAGAATATGAAGCACATGGTGTCTCATAACAACGATAATGACTGATAGAGCTCTGAAACTAATTGTATCTTTGAGATCAGATACCCGAAGACACCTAGGATTTGGAGAAGTGGAAGAGCCTGAAACAAATGTTTTAAATTGTTCTCTCAAGGCCCCAAATCTTGTTAATACAACAGGAAATATCCCATCATTTTGTGGAAGATATTAAACCCTCTACTATTGTGTTTAGTCCTCAATTTTTACTCAATATGAATTCTAAAGCAACTGTGCTATCTATGGCAACATGTAGTGGTGCATAATTTAACACTCAGTGTGAGATTCACAACATTGAGTCTTAGTCTATTGCAGGCATCTTCAAGGCACTGCAGACTGGATCCTACTCTTTTAAGACCGTACCTGTCAAGATAGTGTTGCCCTTTTGTTGAGCAGTCTCATGCAGAGGTTTCCTCAGATGCTTGCAGCAAGGGCACCTGCAGCATTTCTAGACTTTTTAGCCTGGACAGGTTAATATTTCTTTCCAGTATTACCTGGTGATCTCATGGCTTAAACACAAAAATAATTAGTGTCCTCTGGAAGACAGGACCTGGGTCTGAAATAGTGCCCATAAGGTTTAACACTGATCTGTATTTACTTTCATCAAAAACAGGACATAAATCACAACCAGGGCTTTCCAGAGTAGATGCATGTGGGTTAGCAGGGTATTGCATACAAGTGAGGGTACATCCCTCCCTGGGACCATGGTTTTAGCCCTCAACAGAGCAAAAAAGCATCTAAACACTACAAATATGAAGAGACTGGAACAGATATTGGCAACTAAGCTGTAGGTAGGACACCTTGGCAGTCCACAGCTGTGTGTTAGGAGAGAAATTGTGGGAGGACCTTCCTTTGTTCCACTCCCCAAACTTCAATAATCTATGTAAAGAAACAAGGATTATGCACTCCACACGTGGTCTCCCATAGCAGCCAAAGCAAGAGAGTGGGAACAGGCTCTGTGCCATCACACGTGGTCAGGAAAGAGCAGATCATCATCTTACACAACCAAGCAAACCCAGCCGCTGAGCTCTCCAGCAGGGCTTTTATACCCCATGGCCAAGCTAGCCCCAAGAACTAAGGCTTCCCAGCTCATACCCTGATCTACCTACCCACCACTGGATTCATGCTGAATCCGCAGCGGGAACAGGCAGGGCTGCCGCCATCAGGCTGCTGGAGGTGGCAGACAGCAGCGGTTTTGGTTCCTGGCTCTGGTCTGTTCAGGAGAAAGCGAGTCTTCTTCCCCCAGCAGCATCTTCTGGCACGTAGCCAGGCCCTGTCTTCATTGGCAGAGTAATCCTAACAAGAGCTTGCAGGTTTGGCAGCTGAGTGGTTAAGGCTTTCTGCCTGAGGCACTGCATGGAGCTGGAGGGTTTCGGTTTGATTTACCCTTTACTCTCTAACGGTTCAAACCAGCATCTTCCTTTTAACAGGAGAGTGGAAGAGAAATAATTCAAATAAACAAGTCAATCACTTGTGCCACTTGAAGTCGGCTCTCAAGGAGAAGATGGAGCAGTTTCATTAGCTCGCTCTTGCCACATTGAAGATAGTTACATTTTAAAGAAGTGAGGCTCGGGAGAGCTTGTTTTTCCTGAGTGCAGTGATATCCGTGACACTCCACACAAATAGATTATTAATACATTAATAGTCCTGATACTGTGTGCTGATTTGTGGCTTTTTCTTTTTGGTTATGCACATTATGTGAGCCAACTACCTGAAAAGAATAAACCAAAATAAAATTCTACTGAAAATATCAAGAACACTTAGTTAAACATTATGTTATGTTGTAACAAACATAATTTTTTGGCAATCAGTCTATGTAATAAAATCCTAGGGATTAAGGGAAAATGAGAGAAAGATGGTACAAGAATTTAAATATGTTTGTTTAATAAAGTCATTAAAAGCAAATGTTAACACTCCCAAGACAAAAAACTTTTGACTCTCTCATATAAACCAAAGGAATCTGTAGTCCTTTCTAATTCAGTTAAAGGATAATCTCTTTTAAATCCTCATTCTTGTTCATTCTTTACTGAGACAGTAAAATCTGATTATTAACAAAGGTGATGGAGTGCTTTGGCAACCAGCTGCTGTAGCTCTGTGTCAAGTATAAGAGGAACTGATTAGAAAGGCTCTGAGGAATACACAGAGAAACTCTTGCTAGCATGAGTACCTGACAGTATTCAAAGTGCTTCTCAAAAAGACAGATGGCTAAAGGAAAAACTCCACCATAGTCATGTAACAACAAAGAACAGGCCTAATAAGAAAATGTCTGAAGTCATCCATATGTGCAGAGAAAATGAACCACATTCAAATGGAAATACTGGGAGCAAGCAATTTTCTAGCAAACAACCTAGTTGGAGCTAACACAGCCAGAGTCAGCTGAGCTCTCCTGAGGAGAGAGGGGAATGAGTCCCCTTGGTGAGGTGAGGCAAAACTGAAAAGTTCAAGCAGAGGTTATGGTAACTCTTGGACGCAGTGGCCCAGGCTGCAGCCTGCGTTTGAGAAGTGTGCAGCTCAGCATGGGAAAAAGAGACACAAGGGCTGCCCTACACTACTTTGATCTTCAGCTGACCAAGTGACCCCATCCCATCCTTCAGCATATGGTGCTCCCTGAGACCGCATCCCACAGGTTTTCATACTGGCCTCTGGGTAAACTAAAAGCAGGCGGCAGCATTATCTAATTGCTACAAAGACACTTCCTGACTCCCTCTCTGGGCTCGCCTCCCCCTCTGCTACAGTGGTCCTTTCCCCCTTGGCTCCAAAGAGATGGCAGTGGCAGCAAGGAAAATAAGGACATTAGACACCCAAAGACGGTGCCAACACTGCACTGCACTGTGAAGGAGAGGGCAAAAGCTGTATGATGTTCACCCCGCAGTGAACTGCAGTGAAAATAAGTTCAAATGGAGGCTACTGCACGTTCATTTTCTTCGGCAGGGTAACTCGGAGGTAGCTTAAATAGCAAAATCCTTTCACCCCAATATGAGGGTTGGATTCCAGATCTACAGGTCTCAGACTAATGGGCCTGAAGGAAAGGATAAAATTGCCTCTGGCTCACTGATCCTCTGAGAGTATTACCTGCCAAGGAATGAGAAACCCCAGTTATTCTTTCATAGGGATCTGCATCATTACAGTCTTTTGATATGAAACAGGCTCTAAGTATGCAAGGCTGCCAAATTTTTCTACAGAAATACTCTTCATTTCTCTCAATGGAGCCTACTTTCCTAAATTAGAACCTTGCAATTGCTACAGTATGAGCAGAAGCAATCAAATTCTGCTGTGGTTACACACAGAATGACACTGCAGTGGTAAAAAAATATTACAAAGTAAGTAATTATTAATTTTCATCATTACATTGGCTGTAATATTCTATATGTTGCATTACCTTTTCAGAAAGGTTGCTGGAAAATTTAAATTCAAAGCTTAATATGAGAGTGCCATTTTCTTTGTCTCTCCAATTTTTGGAGCATGGAGGTTACTAATTCACCCTGTTGTGCATCTCTTTTCATAGCAGAGGCTCATTCATGTCACTGTCTTGAATTTAGATTACTTATATGTGTTCATATTTTCAATTTATATTATTACATCCACTCCTGCTCTATTCTTTCCTCATTAGGGACCTCTGAACACCAGCTTGAGGAAGTTCTGTTAAATGAATCGCATGCCCTTTGCAAGAGCTCTTTGAATGACATGTGTAATTATCGACAATTAACAAGATGCTAATTATACCTTCAAACTATAATCCTACTGAGCAAAATAAAAATCCTTTATGGAAGAAAAAATTGTTAAAGGCACAACATTATATTAAACAAAATGACAAAAAGTTTGGCAACTTCCAATGGTATAAATCAAACAAACTGCTGAACACATCATGCAGCTTGCCAGAATGGCTCTCTGCCAATTAGCTTTCTATTGCATATTCAATAAGTTGGGGGGAGGGTGATCGTAGGGGTGGGAAGAAAAGTAAAGGAGGAAGAGGGTTTAAATGACGTGTCACTGCTCAATCAATAAAAAAATTCAGAAAAGCTGCAAATATTTAAACTTAGCAGTGTGTGTTGTCATAAAGTTACATCAAATTGACAAAGAGGAAAGGCTTGTCTGAAAGGTATGAAGTCACAGCAATTTTAATAAAGTCTACATTTTCAAGAGAAATGGCAAGAACATAATAATTTGGGCACATAATAACTTCTCAACATAATAACTTGGATCCAGTCTCTTAAACGTTCACCATGGACTTGTTTTTTTTTTTTAGCAGTTTGCATGGGCAGATTTTGGATTTTTGGTTTGGATCTTTATTTTCAAAGCTGAAAACCTTTGCAAAAGTAGAGTGGCTAGAATTAAAACTCTACATTTACAAGATTTCAATTTTTGTTAGCTATATTTACTCCTGATATAGTTTAGCACAAGAATGTTATTCTTTAGTTCATCTTGATCCAATAATTCCTTGAGGACTTGCTTACTTCTGGCATCAGACTAAAGTGCTCACAATAGTAAAGTTTGCATGGCAAGTATAATAAAAAATGTGTCCAATCCATTGAAAATCTAAGAAAAAACCAATCCATTTGTTTTCTCTAAAAAAAGTTTGCCTACTATAGGGTAAAACAGAGATTTCAGGTACTCTGACAGTTCTTTAAGATGCATGGGGTTTGTACCAATTCTATGATAAAAGATGTGATGTAACTCAAGAGGAACAAAATTTTTCACAGACAATTCTCCCAATAAAGTTGAATTATCAATGGTCTACCCTGCAAGCACATCTGCATTCCTTGTAATTATGAGAAAAAAATGCTGGAGAAAGAGGACAGCCTTCTGCTTTCCATATTGTTGTTAGTTCTGCTGCAAACATGCAGCAGGGCATAGTTTTGGTTTTGTGGGTTTTCTTGTTTTTCTTTTTTTTTCGTGTTGACAAATTCCAAAAAGTTTATAAACTTAGCAGCAATGGTTTGCAGTCACTCATTGAGGTGTATTAGGTGCTCTGGTTGGCCAAAGTAGTGGTTGGGATACATGCCATGCGGCTTCTGGAACTGTTTTCAGGTCATGAAGAGTGATCTGCAAACACTCCAAGTCAACCCTTTGCAAGATTTTGACAGGCTGGAATTCACACACAGCTGATTTGCCAACCTCCACAAAAGACTCATTAATAAGCCAATTTGTTTCCAATGAGTACCTGATTCAGCTGAAGTTTTTAAATTCAGAAATGCTTGGAAGTTTTTAACTCTATTCTTTCTACTTAAAAAAACACTGACCCCCTTTCTGCTGTGCAAAAAGACACAGGAAAGTTTTTGTGTCTTAAGGGAAAGTAGGAACTATTTCAAAAAATATTTCAGAAGACGTGCCATCAGGAAAGCAATGGGAAATTGGATGACAGCATTTGTCATACTCCATCTGTACTTAACTTTTCATAAACTATCTTATCTAAACATGGAAAGGGAAGACGTTGTTTAATTTAGGCCTCATACTGCAACCATTTAATAGTCATTAATTACTTCTTCTCTATAAGAACATATGGAAAAGAAGACTCATAATTAATCTAGATCTAAATATACAAGAAAAGAGACATCCTGATCTGCCAGGACTGTATGCAGCCCAGTAAAAAGCATTCTATTTCCCAGTAATCTAATAATGGAACTTGAAGGGGCTGATGATTGATGACTGCCAACCAGACTCTTCTATACCACCCTCCACAGCAACTTCTCTAAGACATCTTTAGTTTCTATGATCCTCAGATCACATAGTTTTCCAAAACATGTTAAATTTTTCTGCTTTATGTCTCTTTTTTGTTTGGTTGTTGTTGGGTTTTCTGGGGTTGTTGTTAAATGATTAATCTGTTCTTATGTGGTATGCCTGGACTGATAATGTAGGTTCCTACTGCTACTTAAATGTAAAATAATTGGGCAAGGCATATGTGAAACTAAAATATTAGGCAGCAAAATTAAGAAAACAAATTAGAGATTATTCTGCTTAATAACAACAAAGAATGCTTTGACAAATTCCATCTGCTAACAGAAATAAAAATTGTATTACCAGGAAGATTCAGAGAAATAATATGAAGTAATAGTATGAGCTGACACAGTACGAGTTATACTATATAAAACCACAGGCCACAACGCAGCAAAGCACTTAAACATGTGCTGTGCAGTTTCCCATAATGTTGTGTGGTAAATTAAATACTTTTTCCTCCCTAACTTTTTGGTTTTTTAGTAACTTTTACTTTTAAGTTATCAGTAGTTTTTCTTACAACTTTGCTGCTGGGCCTAGTATGGATATCCATTCTTTCTAAGATTATCGTAAATGTGTGATAACCACCTAGTGAAGAATCAATAAGAAAAATTATGACTTTTATTTTATTTTCAGGGGTGGGTGTACTAATTAGGTTCCCCTGGACAAGTCAGCATTATAAATGGAAGGATGAGTTTAGGAGACAAGGTACTTGTACAGAGGTGTCTTCTTAAATGACAAAACAATAAGTAGGTATGACAGATTTCCAGGTGGAAAGCAACTTTGCAGAAATCTGGGGGTCCTGGTGGGCCCCAAGGTGAACACAAACTGGCAATACACCTTCATGGCAAACCGCCTCCTGGGCTGTCTCAGGAACAGCATTGAATGCAGATGGAAGGAGGTGATCCTTCCCTTCTGCTCAGCACTGGTGAAACACATGGTGATGGATCCAGTTATGGGCTTCCCAGTACAAAAGAGATGTGGACATACAGGAGAGACCCCAGCGAATGGCCATTGAGGGGACTGGATCCTGACTGAGGATGAAAACATTGGAGCATCTCTCATATGAGGAAAGACCGAGGAAGCTCAGATTGTTCAACCTGGAGAAAGCTCAGGAACATGCTTGTGACGGGGTGACCATGGGAAGTAAAGAAGAAGGAGCCAGACTCCTCTCAGTGATATCTAGTGATGGGACAAGAGGCAATGGGCTCTTGAAGTACTGGTAATTATTTTTTTTTTTCTTTTTGTCTGTTAACTGCAAGGCTGGTCATATACTGGAAGAGGTTGCCCAGAGTTGTTGTGTAGCCTCTGTCCGGGAGATATTAAAAATCTGACAGGACATGGTTGTGAGCAACTTCCTCAAGGTGACCTTGCTTGAGGAGAGGGATTGGATTAGATGATCTCCAGGGATGCCTTCCCACATCAGCCATGCTGTGATTCTGTGACTGTGAGACGAAAATGAGAGAGACGTAAAGAGGACAGAGTTCCGTTGGGTCAGGTTGTCTTTGCATGTGTATGTAGGTATGTTTATGTAAAGGGTAATCAACTGTAAAGGACTTTCACAAGTTTCTTGCTTTTGTAGAGTCTTTCTGTTTACAGAGCTGTGAGCTGAGAGACTTTAGAAATTGGTTCAGACAGTTTTCATATGTTGGAATGAGCAGATATCTGCATGTAGTTGGTTGGATAGATTGAATTTCTTTTCAGACATTGTAATCACAAACTACTGTGAAAACTAATAGGATGCCATTGTTAATCTCGAAGGGAAAGAGGAAAAATTCATAATCAGCAGGAGAAAGAGAAAAGGAAAAAAAACCACATAAACTTACATGAGGAATCCAGAAGTGCAGATAAATCATTCTCCTCTTTTTGGCTCACAGTAACTCTTTCTGCCCATTAGAAGAAGGCTGGTAAAAAGGTAGGTTTGTGATACTTCAAAGCTCGTACAAGTGACTAATCCACCAACCAACCTTATCTGGACAGAAAATCAGGTGTACCCTCTTTAATGCCAGCTTGAAAGAGCACTATATTCAAACAAGGGAAGCTTTATTTATGAAAGGGTGATACAATCATAACTTAAGATAACAAAGTAAGTGTAATCCAGTAATTTTAGAAGCAATCTGTTTAACCTCTTTTCCTGACTATCAGAGTGTATCTTCAAAACAGTTCTTTCACTGCATCTTATTACCTGCCCATTGAATTTCTTTCACCAGCAGGAGAAGGACAAGAGCACTTTTTCAGTTTTATCGTCAGTGTGGTCTCAAGTGTCTGGGAGGTGCCTGTGGGCTCTGTTACCTAAACTAGTCTGATGACTGATGTGAAACTACTTGGTAAACCAGACTCACCAAGACTCTACTCCATTGTCTTCTGTAGCACATCTAACTGGAGATTTCTATATCTTATCTGTTCTGTCTCTCACCAGAAAACTGATACATTTGTGATAAATTTTAGTAATTAATTACTGTTTGGATCTTTCCTTGCCTGTGGAAACTCAGTGTTACTTTCTTCCCCTCAACATCCTCCTACAAAAAAATCAAGTTTTTTCCTATTTAACAGTGACTCCTGAGGTTACATGCGAGGAACACCGACTGGCAGCTTATGCAAAGCAAGCTGAATGGCATCCCACTTATTTGCAGCAGACAGCTTTTCCTTCTCTGGTTTGAACTGGAGTTTGGGGAATGCTTGAGTGGAATTTACTTCAGCTCCTCCCTGCAATCATACAGCAGGATTAAGTATGTCGCTCTCTTAGGCTCATTTCTGTAAACACTTGCGCATCTGTTTAACACTTGTGAGTAGCTCCACTGAGACCCACAAGTAAAGGCAAAGTTATGGAGGAGAAGGGTGTGATTTAGAAGAAGAGTGTATATAACGGTTGCTTAGATCCTCCTCTAATCTGGGATGGGGGTGGGGATTAGTTGCCAGTTTATGCTTTTTCTCAGCAGGTTTGTGAATTTTTCTCCCTCTTCCATCATTTTAGGCATGTCAATTTCTTAGTTATAAATATGGAGACAGGTGATAAATTAAATGCAGAATATTTACTTTTTATGCTGAGACCTATATTAAATAAGTTGCAAAACCAACTGCTTAAGCAAAGCGGAACTCAGTAGCTGACTGTTCTATTTAGGGAAGTAACTGGTAAATTTTAAATAGAAAGAGAAAGATCCTAATTTTCTAGCTTTTGTATGAATATTTCTCCCTCAGACAAAGGAATGGTACAGTGGAAAAGAGCCAGACTACTTACTCAGTCATACGAACTTCTGAAGAGACTGCTGTGTAATCTACTGCTAGCTGAACCAGGAAAATGTGTTGACCACTTAAGAATCAGATATCAATTATCTCCATATGCAAACACCACATGTAACATTCCTCTGTCTCAATGTGTTTTCCTCTCCCTTTGCAAACAGTATTTAAACTGACTGCTTGTTAATTTCCGTATACATACACATACCCACACATATTTTTCCATGTGTGTGTACATAGTATATGTATATAGCTAGCCAGACCTCCTTGGACTGTTAGTTCAACAGTTCCATCTTCATCTCACAACATTCACTGTGATGTCTTCAGTGTGGATCATTACGATGCATGATATTTACATAACACAGAATCATGACATAACATTAAAAGAAATTACTCTTTCAATGCCAGGCCAAGTAATATAACAAAGGAAGAGATGGTATATTATTTATATTACATCCACACATGAAAGAAATTCTGAATCTGCTAGTACCTGAAGAGCTGAATTCAGTGAAAAAGTATAGAAAAAACAGGAAAATAGTAATGCATAGTGATGTTGTAAAGAATAACAAGGAAGATTAAAGGGTATACTTTAAATATGGGAAAGTGCATAAATAGCATAGCTAAGGATGACATATATTTCAGCATATGAGTAATGTTATATAGCACCAAACTACTGGCATCAATTTAAATTATTTCTGAAATGTCCAGGGTGATCAAGGAAGCTTAATATACTGGAATACTGAAAAAATAGAAGCAGACTGTTAAATAAACTTTGTAATGTACATATGCACTCACAGCCTCATCTGTTCTACTTAAAAACATCCTTTCATCTCTAACATTAAATACCTATGTAGTTCCTCAAATTTCTCAAAATGCTGTTCAAAGACACCCACTTTGAAGTTTGCCCTAGCCAAGTGAAGACAGCTAATAACTTAGCCACCAGAAAGATAAACATGAGGTCAGAACAAAGACTGTACATTTTTTAAAAGAACTGGATATGAGGCTTGCACAAAGTTGTATGCTGAAATTAAAGGGGTTTTATTATCAAACTGAGGGTGCTGAGAATAGCTATGGGTACTGTAATGTTTAGGTGGTAAGAAGTGTAAACTGAAGTTGGTTAATGCTGGCTCCACTAGTGGTTTCCTTGATTTGAAATGATTGTGCTGATGGGAAGCACACTTGAGCAACCTAACTGTAAATGTAGATTTTTGGGGGTTTGGGGATTTCCTTATGTTATTTTTCCTTCTTTTAAGTTTAAAGAAAAGTATTTTGCATCTCTCAACTTTTAAGCTCCTGCTTACTATGTGAAGTCCTCCTGTATGCTCACTGCATTCCCCTTCTACTTGAAGTTACATCACTTTCCACTGTGCCTTGAGTGGTTTCCTTTCTTCCTGCTTTATCTTTCTTAGTATAATCTCTAGCCACTAAATGTATACAGAGCTCCACATGATCTTTCCTTGCTGTCTCTGTTCCACCTCTGTATAAGTCACAATATGCAAGTTTATAGGTAGAATTGGAGTATTAAAGAACCACGGATGGGAAGAGGAAGAATTCTAAAAAAGGGAGGAGCAGTGTGGAAAACACAAGATGATAATAGGTGCAGACCTTGGCATGTAGGAAACCAGTTGGCTGTAGAAAAAGTTTCCTTTGTATGAAAAATATTCCTACCACATCCCAGTCATAAAAAAAAAAAAAAGCTTTTTTTGATTCCTCATTACTTTATTCCACTACGACGCCATCCACTTGAGGGCACTGGCTAGGATGAGCAAATCTTAGGCAGTCTATTATTAGAACATTGACCACAAACCACGTCTTCCAATCTTCCAACCTTCAAAGAGAGGTGATATTTTACTCATCAGAGTAATTTTCTAGATGTACTTTATTGCTTTTATTTCAGTTACAGTCAGCCCTAGTAGCTTCAGTCTGCCAAGGACTAATACTCAATTACTCACATGTTGTTTGCATTGTTAAAATGTCTGTTACTCTATTTCCTCAATAAACAGAACAGAAATTGGCTTTTTAGAGGTTGCTTTATTCTGTGAAATCAATACAAATGTAGGGTATTCTAAGGCTGTTTATACTTGATATCATCTTTGCTATAAGAGAGCTCTCTTCATTCTATTTCTGAGTGAGGTTTATACTATAATCCTTAGTACTTTAAAAATATGCTACTGGAAGTTATCTAGTAGATCAGACAACATCTCCTACTATTAAAATACAACGTAATTTGCTGTTTTTTTCTTAGAAAAATGTCTCAACAAGCCTTATTCATATTATTTCAAGCATGTATAACAAAGTATTATTGGAGTTTAGAGACTTAGCCAGCTCTCACTGAGTTAAGTATTTCAGGAAAGGAAGCTGATCCTCATCTATTTAAACACATCCAATGTTTAAAATAGAGCTGTGCCAGCAGGTACCTTCGTAATTAAATCTCTTAATTCTTTAGTCAGTATTCCTGTCAATTTCGGAAAGCTCTCTTGTTGTAATCGTAAAGAATAGAAAAGAGTTAAGTGTTTAAAGACAGTTTTTCTTGAAGTGCAAAAAAGAGATAGAATAAACCTGATTTAAAGATGAATGCTACCAACCTTATAGAATGTGAGGGTGAGTAAGCCTACTATGTATTTTCATTGATTTAGCACAGAAACACTTACAGAAATAGGTCGATATGATAAAAACTTTCTGTGAGCCTCCCAGAGAAACAGTGAACTATGAAACATAAAAGGAAAAAAACAAAGTATATTTTTTGTGATATACACATGCACACCCCATTTATAAGCCAGAGCTTTCTGTCTGAATTCTAGCCATGAGCATTACAGCTGTCCTGACCATTTAAAATTTTTATTTTTATGTATAAGGAGAATATGTACTGGCCTCAATGCTTCCACAATACCCTTGATCAAAGATTTATAAATGCTCAGAGAGCAGGAAAGCTAGAGTTTTTCTGTTGGAGACCTTAGGGACATACGACTGGACAGGACATTTGAATTCCAAGCCAAACACACCCAAGCACAGGTCAAGTTAGATGTAATTTGAATTCCAAAAGCCATAAAAAAGCCTGTTCAGCGATAAGTGGGGGAAAAGAGTGTCCAATGTAATCTGATACTGTTATTAAATACAACCCCCTCCCTGTGCTTAAGCATTGTTGATATTGTGAGATGAATTGACAAAAGGCAGAAAATTCACCATTACACTGACACCTCATCCTTTGCTCATGGTTTTGTGAAATGAAGGGGAAATAGATATCACAGCATGGACTGAAGACAGTATCAGCCTTAGTTCTGAATTTCCTGGTTCTCAGTTAGTTTGCATCACAAGCAAAATTTTACTTAAATATAAGCTTCAATATAGTTTAACTTGAGGGAAAGAAGACATTATGAATGCTCATATTGCCTGTGAGACCAAAATAATTTCTACAACGGTTTTTGTGGATAAAGCAATGTTTAAATGATGTTAAGAACAATGCTTCCTTTCTGTGGTAAATTCACTCTTATTATATAAATATTATTTCCCAAATTTACTTCTTATGGCAACTTATTGTCTATCGTGTACATACAAATTTTGGTACAGGGTCAAAATTTTCTATATTTGCATTATTTGTTAATTTATAATGGTTCCTGTGGACCTGATGTAGTCCATTTGTGTAAATCTTTTTTAATTCTCAACTTTATAGGTCGTATTGACAACAACCTATTGTGGTAATCCAGCTGCCACATGTGCACATTAAGCCATAGTGAAGATGTGCAATATTCTTAAGAAATCTAAAAGTAAATCAACTTTCTCATTCCCATTCTCTCCTTTAACCAGCCTCCCCCTTCCAAATGCCTACACATGCTATTCTAAGCTATACATGAAATGTTTGTAGCAAGCATGTGCTTTATTTAGCTATATAGGAAACAATCATATTTCACATAGTCTAAATGATGTTTTAACACCTCCCAAGGTTTAAAAAAAAAACAAACAAAAAATCACTTTGCCTCCCTTTTAAAGAATCAACTAAAAAGTCACCTAGTTTGTAGGCTAAATACACTGTAGACAAATATAAGAGGTTTCTTCTGTCTTCCTAGCAAAGCCCCTGAGTGGTACCACCATACATTTCTGCTGTACTTCTCTTCCCACAGCTGTTTACATAGGTCTGTATTAGATTAAAGAGGGGCAGGAGAGGGGATTGAACAACGACCTGTGTTTTTAGCCTCACACATACACACTCTTCTTCAGGCACAACTAGTGTTCTCCCAGTCATGTCAAGGCACCATTTGGGTAACAGTGTGGGCCTAGGACCATTCCCAGTGGGCATTTTGAAGGTGATCACTAATTTTTTAGACAGATAAGAATTTAACTTGTGGATGCAAACCATTCTGTGCAGTTTGGTCTTAAAGACAGAACAGTGCATCACTCTGTAGTATAGATGTAACCTAGCTTATATGGGCCCGCTCCATATAATAGTCTCTTAACCTCAAATACCACAGGCGAAAAGGCAGGATAGTCTCATGGGTCATTTTCTTGATTATCCCATTACAGATTTATATATCCTGATCTCTCTGTGTGATTTCATGAGGCTACATATTTGAATAAATAAGTTGGGGTATATAAATTCTGTAGTAGGATAATGGAGAAAATCACCTCAGGTTGACCTTAGGTTGGAAAGGACCTTGGGATGTCATCTGGTCTAACCCCTGCCTCAAAACAAGAAAACTTTGAAGTCACATCGTTCTGCTTAGGATGCTATCATGATATTTTCTTTGTTTACAGATTAACAAGAAAGAAACTATTTTATTCTGTTCAAAAATATCCAAACAAATTTCACTATAAAAGAGCAAACACTACATGATGAATCCTTTTACTTCGGGACAGACTAAATACTTCACAGCAAGACCTCTATGTGTCTGAAACTCTAAGTTATGGGTAAAGGTACAAAACTACTCAGCAGTGGCTCATAGAAGGGCCAGAAAAAGTCTTTGTGCTGGATTTGGTGTAACAGATCGTTCTCTCCGCATTCTCCAAAAAAGCACTTTACCTCAAGGCTAAACAGAGGGCGGAGGTTTCAATTGCAATCTTTTCTTATACTCAGTTGCTCCAGAGTAGGGGAGCAATGAAGTCATTTGAGGGGGGCACATGAGATGTGTTCCTGTACACAGGAAGGATGCCAGGTACTCTGGAGCAGAACAGTTATTGGAGTTGCTCTAGGTTGGTACTGTAAAAGTGCAACTATCCCTCCAACTTTCTAATGCTATTCAAAATTCCATCATGACACTGACATAAAATATAGAACTGATAAATTTTCCTCAAAATCAAATACATGTCCACAGAAGAATACGTGCATTGTAATGACAGATGGGAATTTTAATTTTAAAAGTCTATTTTTCTCCTAAGAAAAAATATTTTCAAATCACAAAAAGTACTGAATACAGTGGAAAGAGTGTTTACCTAACTTGTTTTCTCGGTATAATATTGAAAAACAACATTAAGGAGAAAAAAAAAAAAAGAAAATTTTTATACGTATGTGTTTTTCCCTAAGTAGTCAGTAACAAAGTCAGTAACAAACAAATTTTCTTCCTCTAAAGCCTGTCTTTCAGAATTCCTGAGACTTTTTATTTACAGAAATGGGGCTAAGAAGCTAATGAAACCCATGTTTAACCCAGTTATACACAGTATCATAAAATTAGACAGATACAAGAAACATTTAAATTACAATTTCCGAAACTGAATGACAGAAACTTCTGAAGATACAAGGCACTGCAGATACCACTAAATGCAATCACATTCAAAAATACAAATAATCTCTTTTTACTTTCTGATACTGCCTCCAGCACTCTAGCTGTAGAATATTTCACAAGCTTTTGATATTTTATTTCCCAATTTGTCCCAAAAGAAACAGCATGATTGGTATGTAGTCTGGGTATCTGTTGTTTCTTTTGAACAACTTATTGTTGAGCAATAAGGTTGAAGAAACTAGCTCTTAATTTGAATCAGAAAGGAGTTAAGATTTTCAGCACTTGTAGCTCTTGGAACAAGAGGTTTCAAAGCTTATGAAAAGCCTATGGAGACTTCATTGGCATCACAAAAATGTTCCAAATGATTCAGTGAATGTGTGTGTGTGTGTGAGAGAGTGTGCCTGTGTGTGTATGAGCTGGAGCATGAAACTATTTCCCAGAGTCAAAAATATTGAGCTATCATGAATATACTGCATACTGACATGCTTGTCCTCTGTGACTGAAACAATACCGGGGTGATGGGCTGTTGTGTTGATAGTGCTAATCTGTTGTTTTTGTGGGTTTTTTTCCCCCCAGTACAACTACTTGAACTTCCAAAGGCAGAACCAAAATAAAACAAATGGCAAAAGTATGGACGTTGAGGATCAATTTAGCAGTCTGAGGACAATGGCTTTTAATGTCAGAGGACACTGGAGAAGAGACAATCTTACCCAGAGTGCTGCTGACCTTCTATAGATATCACTGCAGTTTAGTTTGGACCAGTGTTATCCAGCTGCTTTTCATCCAGCTGCTCTTCATCCAGCAGCTGATTTGGATGAGTCAGTGAGTAAGATAGGAGTGACTGTATATTTACAATAGAATTAAGTAATGCAAAGTGGCTTCTTTAGAGTTGGCTATCATCATGTTGACTTTGGTTAAACATTCAGTGAGGCCAAAGCGGGCAATATTTGATAGTCCTTAGGTGTTACACAACAGAAATTGGAACCAGTTGAAATACCTCCATTGAAGAACCAGTCCAGGACCACTGCTATCCCTGCAGCTCCAATACTTCAACAAGGACAATAGTGTTTAAGAATCCTGTTTATTCTGGGAAATTGATTATGAAAAATGGATACAATGGTTTTATCAAACTCATGAGATAGATGCTGGACAGTTGCTGTATTTAATTCATACAGGACAAATGCTTTACTTTATAAGTGTTTCACTGGGTAAATGCAAACCAATTACAAATGTTTATAGGAACTCCTTTAATATTTTAGTAATTTTCTCAAGGATCTCACTGCTTTTCTTTATTTATCATAACACCATGTAATTTATTGTCATATTGTGGATGTCCCATCCCTGGAAGTGTTCAAGACCGGGCTGGATGGGGCTTTGAGCAATCTGGTCTAGTGGGAGATGTCTCTGCCCATGGCAGGGGGGCTCAAACTAGATGATCTTTAAGGTTCCTTCCAACCCAAACCATTCTATGACTCTGTGATTATATTTGAGAGTTATTTTCAGAGGAATGGCATATTCCTGACCATTACTAGTTTTTTTTCATAGACCACTTGAAAAAACAGGAATGGATTCGTCCTAACAGAGTTTAGACAACTGAAAGTGAAAAGTTCAGTCACATTGAGACACACAAGATCCCCCAATTGTCAGTGAAAATTCCCTTTTCTGACTCACTCAGACAGACTTGCCATAGTATATTTATATGCTATGGCCACATATTTATTAAATCTATTAAATGATGGAAGAATTAGCCTCAAACTACTAATGAAGTGGCTCCTATGAAAAATTCTGATGGCTAGGAACACTTTTTTCCCTTCCTCTGTGCAGAGAAGGGAGCAGATAAAAGAAGAAGGATGACTTTGTACTGCATGATCCTTAGAGTTATCCATTCTGACCTTGTAACATCATTTTGTAGTCTCATGCTCAAAAAGTCTAAGACATTGCAGGGATTTCAAATAAAACTTAATCTGTCATTTAAACAAAATTTTAAATTAACTTAACATACACGCATGCATACCCCAACAAAATGGAAGTGAAAAAAAAAAAAAGTAGTTTATAAATTATGGCTCTGAGGAAAATCCCCGTCCAGACTCAGAATAAAAAGATAATCCTGCATTAGAGATATGGAAAAAACTGTAAGAGTATCCTCCTATATGATTGTGTTCTGCTATTCCTGCTGTCCCGGCAAGATCATGAATAGATGAAGCAAACTCCAGCTTGACGCATACCTTTGCCTCATTCACCACAAAGTCAGAAGTGCAAGGGAAAAGGAAGAGGAGAAAATAATCATGTTCTGTGCATCAATAAGAATAAGGAGGAGCCAAGTAATCACATGTAGATTTCCACTAGTTCGGGGAACCTCCTTCCCATTTGGCAAAAAGGGTATCTCTGTTTTTCCTAATCACACAAATGCACCTGGACCAGCTCACAAAGTGCTTGGACATCCAGAGAGTTACCTGAATGTTAGAAATGGAGCTGCTCATGTGTTTCAAGCAAAGCTCTTGCTACAATTCCTTGCTGCATCAGGCACACTGTAATCTGGAGTTTGTCTGGGGTTACTGTTCCTGCTGGCATATTGTTTCAATTCTTCCCTCAAAAATGAGAGGGAGAAACAAGTGGCTCCCTGTTGGTTAAGTAACAGATCTAGTCTGTCAGAAAAGCTGTCTCAGACCTCACAGACAGAGCCAGTCTGGGACATCCTGCAAACTTTCCTAGACACTATCCAAAATATATGGTGCCCTGTTTTTCAAATATCACGCCATTCATCTGTGCTTTCTGGAAACATTTCAGACAGACACAGAACATACCAAGATGATTGCTACAAAATGGAATATTCTTTATTCCTATCTAAATGAAAAATGATGGCAGCTCTTTCTTTGGAGCAAAATTAATGTTCACCAACACAGCACATACAGGAAGATCAAGTCATAGCTCAAATTACAAAGTGAGTGCAAACATAATGGGAGTTTGCATGAGGGGAGAAAGGAGGATAGAGATGATATTTGGCCAATGTTCAGATGGGCCTCACCTCCAGAATTAGGCCTGCAATTGTACATGAATATGCAACTTTTCACATTTTTCTGTGCTTCAACAGTCAGGAAAATCTTTGAGATTACTTTTGGGAATGTAACACGCTGATCAAAAAGAATGATATAGAGTACAAAAGGGAAACTTTCATGTGTTTTTAGGCTAACTTCTAATTTCTTTACCAGATTTCATTGTCAATAATGTCTATCAAAAATCATTAACATTAAGGCTGGGGACAATTCAGTAACATTTCAACGATTTTGCCTACTTAGAGAACAACCAAACAAACAGGCTTAATTCCAGCAACTGAATACCAAGTGCTCAGAATGCTTCATGTAAGTAGGACTTCAGGAAAGGTCCCATTATTACTAACTGCAACCACCACACGCTTCAGTTTGGAAGGAATTCACAAGCCATCCAGCCTGTGGACAAACAGTAATGGAAAAATCCTGTGTGACAGTTCTGCAAACACTCTCCCCTTTTATACAGTGTTTTTATTTCTTTGTCAAAGACATATCATATTGGAACTAGATTTCGGTAATTTATTTCTCACACAAAGCAAGAATAATAATTCTGTTATTTAAAAAAAATCAGGCTGTTACATTATTTTAAACTGCTACAATCAAGAAAATAATTCAAATGAAAGCAAGGTGGAAGAGCTTTTCCACTGCTGAACTCAGGTGTATAAGTGGGGCCCTTGGTATCCTTAAGCTTTTTATGGTGTCAATGGAGAAAGAGCACCAGGGAGTGCTTCAGAGCAAGGATTAATTTTAATGTTCTGAATTACTCCATGGGAGAGACCCTTAGAGAAATTCACAAAAAGATCACCAAGGGTGAGCAGTGCTTTCTGTGCAAGGAATGAGTAAATAAGCTCTTCAACACAGAGAGAACTAGCTGAGGCGCGAATGTGACAGAGGCCCATGAATCATGAATGGCACCAAGAGGGCGAAAGGGGACCAGTTTTTATTTGTCTTCTCTGCTTTATGAACTAGTGATCATCACATAGCAGCCAGCAAGTTTAAAGTACAGACAAAAAGGTGACTCCTCATCCTGTAGCTGGGCAGCTGTGGAACTCATTGCCAGGGAGTGTGAGGGCTGTGAGAAGTTTATATATATTAAAAAGTGGAGCGAACAAGCTGACAGAAGAGAATGACTTCACAGCTTGTGACACATACTGCTATCTCTGTCTCAGGAAGTCCATCAATCACAATTTACTGGAGCTTGGACAGTAATCCAAGAGAAATAGTAAATCTTCCCTTGTGCCTTCCTTTGGTGCCTGTGCCTGGCCATTGCCAACACTGAATGGCAAACTGAAGGAACCCTTGGTCAAATTCAGCTTGGCTGCCCTGTTCCTGCTTCTTATATTACATCCTTCACAAACTAACGTCCTGAGATAGACAGTAGTGCTATATGGCCAAAAGCAGACTTCAAGATAAATCCTCTGCATGGGAATAGGTAAAAGTCTCATCCATTTGAAGACAGAGAACAATTGTGATACATTCCTAGTACTAGAAGTTAAGTCCTGAAGTACTAACTGGGGTGAATGCACTCTGTCACGCTTTCCTGACAGCAACCCTGGAAGCAGACTGGAATTCTCTTGGTGACCTCTTTACTTTTAATGGGGAAATATCTGCCACCAGGTGTGTGTTTCGAAGAACACCTCTTTGCTAAGTCAGCACACAGATGTTGGTTGATCTGTTCTAGAGGAACTGAGGGGGAGAAAGGGATTATTTATCCCATCAGTCTCAGTCCTGGCAAATGCACAGATGGGAAGTAGTTACTCTCTGGAAATTATTTCTCTTGAGCTTAAACCTGAGATGCCTAGGGAGTAAGGGGACAGTTTATGACTCTCTATTTTCCTGTGTGGCTGGAAGCCAGGCTGTGATCTGGACTAAGTTTAATGCCGTCAGATAAACTACAAACTTCTGCAGCCAGAATTTGTCCGAATAAGAATGATAGTAACAAGAAATGTTTCACATCTTTAGATTTAAAAGCAGAGTTAAGTTAAAATTAAATTAAGAGCTTTGGTTCTTTTCTCTTTCCCTGAAGGGATAATGGTAATATATTTTATTGCTCCTGAGGCACTCAATTGATAAAATAATCTCTGTTGGTTACTTTGTTTCTGGCAAATAAAACACAGATTTGAGAGAGCCAACAGAGTTGGATCACATCTCGAACTCTGTATGTGCTTTGATACAGCTTTGGTTAGTTAAGGGGTTATTGTGACTAATCTGAATTTAGGCACCTATTTTCACAAATAACTATTGAAATCTGTCTCTAATTGTGGCAGTAGTTTCAGCTGCTTATGACTAAAAATATTATCTTAATTTTTGGAGAAATGGCAGCAATAATGATTTCCTTCCATGTCAACCATGATGTTGCAGGTTATATATTTGTGCATTAGGAAAAATTTTTCCAGCTTGAAATTTTGGAATCACTGACTATTCTGTGTTTTAAGATTTGTATTGAGGCAATTGAGTTCCTCAGCCAGAGGAGGAAAAACTTACTAATCTTGACCAGTAAAATTATGGAAAAACAAGAATCCTGTTAGGCGAAATGGTGGAAAAACCCAACCTTTAAAAAAATAATAATTGAATACTTTCAAGAAATTACAACGTGATTCTTTCTATCATCACTTATGTTTCAAAATAAAAAATTCTGAGTAAAAGATACATTTCCAAAAATCAGTTTATCTCAATCTAAAATAGATGTCTAAGGTGGATGAGATGATCTGTCCCAGAAGTACATATAGTCCTGTACTAACTGTGTGGGGAACCTAAATAAGTTTAACTTGATGCAGAGCTTTTAGGTAGTTGAAGTTAGGGGAATTCCACTTAGATTTTTTTGTTGCACAGTTTCACTTTCAATTCATTTTCAGTATGATCTTTTCTGTTCTCCTGTGCTGACATCCTCACTCATCCTCAGCACAGTAAAGCCCTTATTTGTAGAAGTAAATTGTACAATGTGCGGGAGAAATTATGACAGCATTGCTGTAGGCAGCTCTGGACAAGAAATATGTCAAGGCTGTTTAATTATGAACAAATTTGTTTTAGCTCTTGGAGTAGCAGGAACTGAAGAGGCTCTTTCAGCCATAATGCCTGTTTGGTTCTGCATCTTCAGAAAGTAATTAGGGTTTCCTTGCTGCAGACCCTGGAAGGCTATTTTCACCTGCAACAGTAACATGTAAATCCAGAACTGTATTATTTAGCCCCTTTCAGGTAGAATCTTCAAACCCCCTGTCATTTCATGTGCAACCATTGTTAAATTAAACTTGGTATTTCCATCTTGCATTTTACTGGAGCTTCAAGAGTTTGAAAAATGCTGACATAAGAAAAAAGCTGAGGGCAAGCAATGTGTGTTTCTTTATGAGTTTCATATACAGAATGACACACTTTTGTTTTATGGCATTGTGCATTAAGAAAATGCTTTTAATGGCATCAATAAACCCTTTCTGGGACTCACGATATGTATGAAAAATTAAATCCTATGAGGCTTTTGCCTCAGCCAAGTTCATTCATTTCTGGAATCATCTACCTCAATACACAATTTAAGCATCTTTTTGATTACACAAGGTAAAAAATGAAGTGATACTAGTTCGGAGTTAACCATGAATGAGGTTAATATATGGCAAGCAATAGTGCTGAAGAAGGAACTGGCAGTGGTACCATGTGGGCTTTCTCCTGCTCTATGAGGCTCACTCATTGGAAGCCATAAAATCTGGTTTGTGTAACAGAAGTGTTTGTAATTAGAGCTAATGGAGTTAGTTGAGACGACAGGAGGGGGAAAGTAGCTTTGATCCCTGGAGGCCTCATAGCAAGAATGTTCACAGCAAGGGAGCGTTCTGAATTGGAAAATATTGGAGGCATTTGCTGCAAAACCAAGAAGTCACTGCTGGACAAGACCTAAGAATATAATTTACAATCAGAACTAATTTGGTTTCCCATCTCTATCTCCTCAACTTTCTCCCCAGTCACAACATTCAAAATAAGGTTGAGTTTGTTTCTGCAATTTATTTTTTACTAAAAATGCTAATTGTTTCTTACAGTTTATATTGTCTTAATCAGGAAAGAAAAAGCTAGGATGAAGAAAAATCTGCCAAATCATTCCTGAAGGGGAAGCAATACATTCATTATTATTAATCATGTAATAGTATTGCTTCATAATAGCTGAAATTGTTCAATGTCATAACTTTTGGGGTTTTCTATTGTCAGTATTACTGAGTGGACACTTTTGGAAAAACTGTGAAACAAATACCATACTTAGTGAATATCATACTGAGATTTCAATTCCCTTAAAAATATTTTTTAGAGACTCTCTGTGGTGTGATCATTCTTTTGTGACAGATTTTTGGATCATTACCTTAGAGATTTAAAATTACTCATTACTTAAAACCATTTGTGATTTACACCAATACACTTACCAATGACTTCAGCATAAGCAGGTAGAAGTTATGTTTGCAGGATGTATTTTTTTCATTGAAAATAAAATAACCTTCAATCTGCATTTGCACTTACCTTAGTTTTCATCCTCCTACACTCAATAAATGAATTAATTCAAAAGTCTATCTCAAATTATTTGCGTAAAAAGAATAATATTCAGAAGAAAACACAAATTATGGAAAAACATGACAAAAAGTGGGGAGGGACTTTGTATTTAGCTGAGGACTAAACTTGGAATGGGAACTGCTGAGAGGGAGAAACATGCTGTTATTTCAAATAACAAAATATTCAAAGAGAGTCAGTTTATCAGTTCCAGCAGTTTGCTGACAACTTTTATTTGAATGTTAAAGAAAAGGTATAGGAATCATACCAAAAGAAAATTATGTTGAGATACTTCAGGATGCCTCAGGTTCACAAGGGATTTTTAAAATAGGAAGGTGATTTTTACACAGTTACGAAGACATACTGAAGAAGACCAGTAGCTACGATCTAGTCACATATGTCCGCACTTATGAAAAGGGGAGTAGTGGGTCTAGGTTTTGAGGACCTGTCTATGAGAAAGTTTTGAGGAAAGAATCCATAACAATCTTATAGGAGCCACAAAAGCATGTATAAGAGTATTAGAAGAGCAAAGTTAATGTTCTACACATAAAGCGATGCATACATGTTGGCAAAAACCACTTAGCATCTAGAGGCTGCAGATGAAAGCATGTGTATAGGCACCTACCAGGGAAAACGAACTTAGGTTATATACTAAGCAAGAACAGGCAATCATAGGAATGGCACAGGCACCTTTGGTAGTGATTCAGAAGCACAAATGTTGGCAGAATGGAAAGTGACTTGGCTACACCAGCAACGTGTGGCTGCAGGGTACATGGTCTTTAAAGATATGGCAAAAAGTGACTGTGCTATACAAAAAAGGGTTTAATACACTTAATAGGACCAGCAGACAATTATTTATTGAATCTAAAATATTGTTCAAAGTTCCTAGTCAAAAATCAAAGCCCTAGAAAGTAATAGCAGTGATAATTTTCTGAGAACTGTTCAAGCAGAGTTTGAGCCTTGGAGGTGCTTGGCACTTTAAGGGTGGTTTACACATAACCAAATAAAATATTGGCTTTGGGAGGGGGAATGAAGACAAAGGGATTCTCAGTGCAATTAAATACATCATCTTGAAGAAGCCTGTATAATTTCTTACACAGACGGTTGTCATTCTGTTCTTATGCTGATGACCTGGAGCAAAATCTGGTTGGCGGCCGGTCACCAGTGGTGTCCCTCAGGGCTCAGTTTTGGGGCCGGTCTTGTTCAATA
>JAOTQQ010000023.1:69657457-69766268 GCA_026546715.1 Gallinago undulata
TTTTAATGTGGTTGGACTCGATGATCTCAAAGGTCCCTTCCAACCACTAAGATTCTGTGATTCTGTGATTCTGTGACCTCAATATCCTGCATTAGCAATACTCATTTAAGTATAAATATTTCAGCTTTATATTGAGTGTCAGATAGGCACAAGGAAAAAGACAGGCTGACCTCAGATCTCTGCTAAACGCCCTACAATCTCCTCTGACATTACACTACTGCTGTCACACACATACAAAGAGATTTATGTGTCCATCTAGTCCTTTAACTGAATTTATTAAAGATGGTATTTCCGGCTTAGTGAAAGTGACTGCCAGCTCCATCCATTCCCACACTTGAGCAGCACTTGGCAAAGACAAAAAGGAATTTATCAGTAAACTTTTTTTGGGAGGGGGTTCTGTGCACCTTTCACTCCCCCAACCCTTATTTTTTCACCAAATATCAACATTCTCTATGGAAAACAGTCACTTCCTTTCTCTCTGATTAAAATCAGCAGTGAAGGAAGGGGGTGGAGGAGGTGGAAGAGAGTAAAGAAAGAACCACCCAGTTCACTGGGAAAAACCTGAGAATGATCAATTAATCTTCTGTTTTCAATCTGCAAGCTGTGCTGTTTTAAGTCCTGTAGTCTTTTATTTGTACAAATAAAAATAAACAAATTAGACCCAATTGACTGTGCTGGAAAAAATAAAAAGGTGGGGGAAATTATCATCAGTAGAAAGTTTAGCAATGACAAGAAATCCTCACGGTTGTTAGATAAATTCCTAGGAAATCTGAGATTTTCCAAACATTTTCTTGTACCCGTTGTTCCAATTCCAGCACGTCCTATGTACTATGGCTTTGATTACAAATGAATCAAAGCTCATCTTTTTCTTGGGCCATGGCAAGTGCATTCCCAGCATTTAAAAAAGAGGGTTTGTACATGCCAAAATCATCTGTGATTTATTGCCTCGTGGACTCGTCTGGATTTAATTTTTGAGTCTGGCACCAATTCCTTAATTGCTTTGGTCAGTTCATTCCATTTCTCAGTTCTGAAACTTTTTGTCTGTAAAACCAGAGGGATGATAAACACACAAACACAGCAGAAGCCCTGACAGCAACTTACTGGAGCCCTTGTGGAAACAGTGGGTACTAAAACCGCAGTCTGATAGTGCAATGGTGTTACCCTGCAGGATCTTCCAAATTCCCATCCCTTCCACTGCAACTTCTGGGATATTGTCAGGGAGGTAGCGAGTGTGGGTTTTGATACACTGAGGCGGGAACATTTTGCAGCTTCTTGCTGCTTCTGACTTTAGTCCAGAGTATAGAAAAGGGAATGCCACCATGTCACCACCTGCTTGTGATCCCCCCTCAAATAGTGCACCTGGCTTCAGGTAATTACTTGATGCCTGATGATAATGTGCATTTGCAGTGCCTGGGTATGAATGGAGATGACAGTTATAATGGAAAGTAAAATTATGATTTTCCTCATATTTTAAATTCTCATAGGTGATTATAAACTGGCCTGTATTAAAAATAAATGCAATTTTGTTTTTGTCTCACCTGATCTTCACTCCAAGTAAGTAGAGAAATGGAAAAGAAGAAACACAAAGAGACCAAAAAAACATTTCTCCAGAAGAAGGTCCACTGTAACTTAATTGCTTTCCAAGAAAGACCACAAGGCAGTGAATAAGCCAAGAGACAACTCTCCTTGAAGGAGAAAGTTTACCAATATATGCTTGGCCGGACCAGAACAGCTCATACTTCTACCTTATGTCCTGCTAGGTTTGGTGTCTTCCAACCTCAATCATTCTGTGAGTCTGTGAAAATGGTAGCAGAAATGAGAGTAGAGAAAATTACTTGAATTGGATGAGAAAAGACACTAGCACTTGATGTCCAGTATCATCCTGATTTTTTCTAATTTTTATTTTATGATTTTTTTCATTACTTCAAGTACTCAGTACAAAAGCGCATGGAATATTTTCAATTCCAACATCACTGGCTTGTAGAAATAGAGGAATACAATGGCAACATTATCAGAAAAAAAATTAACAGCATAATGACACTAGTTAACTGATGGCATAACCTACATACAAATGGCTGTTCTGGGATCTTTGATAGAAACAAAACACTCTAATTTCTCTCAACCACGAAACAATGTTTATCCTTGACTAACATTTCCTGTGATCACACTTTCAAGTATAAATATTATTTTTTTATGCTGATAGTGGACAGAAGAAAAAATTCCTTTTATTCTAGAAGATAAGAAAATAAGCAAACATAACTCTTCTAATAATTTTTTCCTTTACATGTCCTGGATTCAAAAGAATGTAGCAGATGCTTTCTCTCAGTTACTCTTTATCAAGAATATTACATACAGATGTATTTTGAAAAGTTTATTTTTCTTCCAATTAAAACCAAAAAAGTGTTCCAAGGGATGGGGAACACCTCTTCCAAAGCTTAGCATGCCAATATTTTAGTGGTCATGGGGGAACTTTAATATATGAATTTTTAGCTAGAAAAGAAAAAAAACAAAACCCAATCTATATGTTCTGTCTGAAAACATGCAGAAAAATTCAGCAGTTATTTTCACAGCTTTAAACATAGTGAGAACCTCTGTTGACATGATGTGCCTGATTCTCAGGCTGCTTCATTCTACCCATCCTGGGTTCAAGACATAAACCCTAGACATGTACTCCCTTTCCATTACAGAATGTTGTCTGGATGGCATGTGATGTGCTTGAATATTTGTCCATGACTGTGGCACGTCCAGAAGCCAGGGAGTGGGAAATGCCAGATGTCCCCACCACAGCCCTGCTGCCAGAGTGGGAGCAAGGAATGGGGGACTCTTCAAGAGGTACCACGCTCACTGTGGAGAAAGCATCAGACAGGCTATACGGATCCCCAGGTAAATGTAGAGCACTCACATAATGCCAGTGCTTATGCGAAGCATCACATGTGTTGTCCCCACTTTATCTGGGTTAAATAGGCTCCGTTCTGCCTGGATTTGTCATGTTTGCCAAGCACGTACACAAACCAAGTATGCACTTTCATTTCTGCCTGGCACGTCTTAGGAAGCCGTGCCTAAGGTGCCAAGGAAACAAATCGCAAATATAAGCAACCGAACAGTAGGCACAAGAAATGGCATGTCAGA
Source organism: Gallinago undulata (assembly GCA_026546715.1). Lineage (NCBI taxonomy): Eukaryota > Metazoa > Chordata > Aves > Charadriiformes > Scolopacidae > Gallinago > Gallinago undulata. Next base: position 69,660,587 of record JAOTQQ010000023.1, read on the forward strand.
ACCCTAAAGGAAATGGTGGCAGGGTCAGATGTAGCTGCCCCTTGGCTTCTCACTTGCAACAGATCACTCCTTGGCTACACAACAGTCACTCACCTGAGTGCTCCGGTCCTTGTGCCCTCTGTGGTGGAGGCAGACATCTCTCCTACACATCCCTTGTTTCACGTGACGTTGTACACTTTTGGTACACAGCTATCTGATGACTGGTTCAATTCATTCTTAAAAAGCACAAATTTATGCCAGCTTCTATTTAGGGAGGCTCTCCAGAGTCACAGAAAAAATTAACTCTCTTTGGACTCTGTAAATGAATAAAAGGAAGTGTATTTACAATTATAACAAAGAAACGACCATTTTCTAATATGACATGAACAAAAAGTTTTTTTTCCTTTGAAGACCATTTTAAAATGCATATGTCCCAGGGTGTTCTGGTGGCCTCCTTCATGTTTGAAGACACCCGAGTGCAGTAACAACGTGTTCTTCAAGGAGTACCTCCTCGAGGAAATAATGCATTTTAAACACGCTCCAAAGATGGGAAGATTGTTGCTAAATATACATTCTTTAGGACTTTAAGGAAAAAAAATGCACATTGAAAAAAATGTACAATCTTGTTTCAATTTGTATGAAATATGATATTTTTACTGAAAAGTAATCTTGTATTTTAATACAAGAAATTAGTGCTTGGTACTCGTTCTCAATATGCCTTTCTTATTTCAAGGATGTAAAACTGAATGTACTTATGACGAATCTCAACACAATTCATTCAGTGAAAAGCCTTGAACCTTTTATTTTTTCCCCCTTTTTTTTTTCAACACAAGGAAAGCAGAAAAAGTTAAGTAAAGCAAAGCATTGAATTCTCATCTCTCATCACACAGTAGGAGGTAAATCCTGTCTCAGTGCTGGCCAGCCTGCCCTGAACTTTGGTATATAATTCTGGCAGTGGCACTCTGCACAGGCTCTCTTCCCTGTACAAAAAGAGCCTCTGCTTTTTATGCAGCTTGGCAAACTTTATTGAGGGGGCAGCAGGGGAGAGCAAACCACAGTTTTCATTAACTCCCACCTTACGGCAGCCCAGGCTCATTCAGAGCTCGACTTACGTCAACTGGAGGTCTTTTGATATCAGAGACGTTTGAATCCCAATGCCCAGAGAGAAATCATATGTTGAATGAGAAAGAGGTAGAGAGGGAGATGGAAATAATTACTCTGGAAAAATATGCCACTTGTTCTATGGCAGTTTCATGTAACTTTCTTCAGAGTTTAAAGTGAACAGCTTGATTTGTGCTCATTGTTTTGGTCAGCCTAGGCAATTGCACTGAGAAACTGCAGGAATTAACTTTCAGGGAACTGTGAACATCATAATTTTATTAATTGCTTTAACATGTGTTTCTTTTACATGTCTGAAAGCAAATGCAATTGAAAGTTGTGGTTTCTGTGGCATTCCTGAAAATAAATATGAGTAACAGTGGGGACAAAACCTTAACGGAATATAGTGTGGAAGAGAAGTAGTTATACAAGCGATAATTCTTTTAGACCGATTTACGCATTTCTGAAAACGTGTGAAAAAAGATTATTACAAGTATACTTTGAAAGAACTTTTAGTGTTTATTGGATGGATATTGCACCCTTTAAAATACATGCTATAAGTGTTTTGACGTTGTGAAGAAAGTTAATAGAGACAAAATCACAGAGTTCTACAGAACTTAAAATACTCCTATAAAGTGCTTTAAAAACTACATGGGAATGAGTTTCCCACTGATCTATGTATCACTTGCAGATGATTTCTCAAAATACTACACAGCCAAGAATAAACCAGGACTTACCAGAGAATGATGTGCCTAGAAAATATATATTATGGTCATTAAGCATATTTCATATTTAACATATATAAATGTCTTATGAAAACATTTTTTACGCTTTCTCACTCATTCTCTCTTTGCTGTTTTCTCAGATGTTGTTAGTCTCTCTCTCTGTGCTTTTTCACAGACAGAAAACAATTAAGGAAAATATCTTTCTGTTCTGATCTGTTCTCTAGTGAGAATTGTGGGTTAGTGAGTAGATAAATGCTTCAGAAACAAAGCAGAAGATTGCCTAACAACAGCCTGCTTTCTTTAGAGAAATCTGTGTTTCCTGATTTGTCTGCAGCAGAAATGTTGCAAAATAAGTCTTTCTTTTTTCTGATTCCACACAATTTCTGCTTTCTAACTACAGTATCCCAGTCACTTCCTCAAAGAGTGCAAACAACAAATATTATAGAGATTTATATGAATTCATGAAATCACCTTTAATATTTACAAAAAGCAGCTTCTGCATAGAGAATTAAATGCAACTGAATAAATATTCAAGCAAGACTTGAGATATTAATAGAAGAGTAGAAGTGTCACTGCCTTGAAACTCAGTAGGCATGTGAATAAATTGTAACACGCAGAGACAGAAGAAGTTACAGAAGAATTCCTTATGAACAGGGACTGTCTTGTTTGTGTAGCAGTCAGCATAGTCAAATATCACTTTTACTGGGACTTTTAAGTGCTCTGGGAACATGTGGGAGAATAATAACAGGAATAACAAGAAGTATAATGTGGGCTTACTAAACCCAACAGTACCACGCGGCGATACTCAGCAGTGTTCATTCTTCTTTCAAATGGCAGTGCTTGGTAAATAAGGATGCATTCTCCTCCTTTCTACTTAAAATAAGAGATATAAACTCTGCAAATAATTGAGAATAAGAACGTTATTACACTATGGGATATTTTAGCCATTAAATCATGAAAACATATCTCCAACATACAGAGAGTGGTTATTAAATAAAAGGGGGAGTATTACAGCAACAGATTCTGCCGTTAGCCATCCAAGCGTTGTGACTGCCGTCAGCAGGAACTGCCAGGGGTTTCAGCCCCCGAGCTTCAGCCCCTGCCCCGGATGGAGGACAGGCACACAGCCAGCGTATCCGGGGCTGGGACTAGCTGTCTTAAGCTGACAGCACACGCACAGCACGGCTGGGGAGCGTCAGCAGCTGTGTGTTTGCAAAAAAAGCACCACTTGGCCACTTCTTAGTGCTGGGTCCCTCTGCACAGATGATGTAGCAGTGCTGTGCCTTTCAGAGTGTGCCTTTCAGAGTGTATGGATTCCTGAATATAGCCCCAGTGAAGGGTTCACAACTGAGCCCGTTTTATTAAGATTATCACAACAGGTCAGAGGCCCTGTTTTTCATTAAGGTGAGCAGTTCCTTATTTTGATTTTCAGGGTGGAATTTCACATGTGCTTATCTAAGAGGTACCCGTCCTGCCTCCCCCTATACTGCTTCTCCTCCATTCCTGGCAAAACCATCTGTCTTCCTTCCTGGCATTAACAGGTGAACCATTTTTAAGGGTTAAACCTAACTGAGCTGATTAAAAAAAAAAAAAAAAAGAAAGAAAAGAAAAAAAAAGGCAGTCGGATCATTTTCTGCTGACTGTGCTTGGTGGGTCAGCTCACCGTGTGGTCAGCTGGGACCAGAACTGGTGTGAGGGAAGAAGAACAGGCACTCAGCCAAGGGCCTTGGTTTGGAGAAGGAATGCTGTTTTGGTGGTACAACCTGTCAACTCAACTGTAATGTGAAACCTCACCTTGGCCTTCAAGGAGCTACTTGGTAAATTGTGCAGCCATTTGAGACAAGGAGGCAGAACTAGACTACCAGAAACAAAAGGATTCACCTCTGAGGAAATTTCCAATTTCTGCTATTTGGCACTGAAGAAGAAATATAAACTCCTGTAGTTATGAATTTTTCCAGAACTATACTTCACTGACCCATTTTGGAGTCAAGTGCTTTTTCCACAAGAGCAGAATACTGCCTGCTATTGCTAAGGCAGCTTTAGTGTGGTCTTTCTTCCATTAAATGATAGCACTGATTGGAAAAAAGCAGATATGTATAGTTCATAAATGTTATAAAGTTAAGAAAAAAACCCCACACAAATATTGCAGCATTTTCTAGCAATTACAGAGCAATAATATAGAAAACTTGATATTCAACATTTGCATGTGAACAAAGGTAAAGAGTTACCATCTTTGTGTCCCTCTGCTGGACCTGCTCCAACAGGTCCATGTCCTGTGTTGAGGACTTCAAAGCTGGAGACAGTACTTCAGGTGTGGTCTCACAAGCACAGAGTAGAGGGATAGAATCACCTCCCGTGACCTGCTGGCCACACTTCTCTTGATGCAGCCCAGGATGCGGTTGGCTTTCTGGGCTGCCAGTGCACATTGCCAGCTCATGTTAAGCTTCACATCCACAAATGCACCCAAGCCCTTGTCGTCAGGGCTGCTCTCTAGCCATTCTCCACCCAACCTGTATTGCCACATCCCAGGTGCAGGACACTGCCTCAAGCCTGTCCAAGTCCCTCTGGATGGCATCCCTTCCCTCCAGCGTGTCAACCATGCCACTAAGCTTGGTGTCCTCAGCAAACTTGCTGATGGTGCACTCTATCCTACTGTCCATGTCTCCAACAAAGATGTTGAACAGTACTGGTCCCAGTACTGACCCCTGAGGAACACCATTTGTCACTGGCCGCCAATTGGACATTGAGCCATTGACCACAACCCTTTCAGTGCGGCCAGCCACCCAGCTCCTTATCCACCGAGTGGTCCATCCATTGAACCCATGACTTTCTAATTTTGAGACCAGTATGTTGTGCAGGACAGTGTCAAATGCTTTGCATAAGTCCAGGTAGATGACATCTGTTGCCCTGCCCTTGTCCACTAAGTGTGTGGCAGTATTGTAAAAGGCCACCAAATTTGTCAGGCATGATTTGCCCTTGGTGAAGCCATGTTGGCTGTCTCCAGTTACCTCCTTATTTTCCATGTGCCATAGCAGAGATTCCAGGACAATCTTCTCCTTGATCTTGCCAGGCACAGAGGTGAGGCTGACTGGCCTATAGTTCCTGGGTCTTCTTTTTTTCCTTTTTTTGAATATTGGGGTTATGTTCCCCTTTTTCCAGCCAGCGGCAACTTCACCATCATTTTAAATGAAGGCTGAAAGGAGACAATGCATCAGTTTCTCTTGGAGCAGGAATCTAACAGAAAAGTGTGGGATGTAGATGTACTACATTTTAAGATCTATTTCTGATAGTATAGATTAGAAACATTTAGGACAGGAAATCATCTTACCCTAAACTTTGTGCTTTGATCCAATTACGAACTTTACAACAAGACTAAAACCAAAATCGTAGGTGCTTCCAAACTCGACAATTCAGAAACTGGGTCTGCAGTCCAGTTTTTCAGGTTGGTTACTTAGTTTCAAGATATCTTATTAAGGTTTGAAACAGATAAGCAAGAACCAAACCCTTAAAACTGTGCTTAGATGGAATTGTGTTAAGAGTTCAAACTTGGAATAATTTTTTTCTTCTTCTATCCCTATTTATCACCAAGGACAAACTCATTTGATTTCTGCAAACGAGGGTCCATTCATAGCTCTTGTGCCTACAGCACATAGTATTTCAAGGCAGTCTCCCACCTATGTTTGACTGACCTGGGAGCCATTATAGCTTCCAGGTTTACAGAAAATGAGGTGCACTCAGCCTAATATGGGTAAATCTACAACAGCCTTTAATAATTTTTTGTGGAAATCACTGCATAGGCCCCAAAGGAGACAATTTCTTGAAGACTGGATGAATGCCATTAGGCAAAAATACTTCCAAAAGCTATCATATTTTTGTCATTATCAAAAATAATACTATTATGCAGTTACTGAGTATAATTCTAGCATGTAGGACCACGGTGAAATGAAAAAAAACCCTCAGCTTCACCTGAATTTAAACACTGCCAAACAGTACATCACAACTAATTTATCCTACGCTTCACTCACAACCAGTTAGCATCTCCTCTGTGCCTCATCAGCACATGCCTCATTTGTATTTCCATCTACCTCACCAAGAAAGGCATGCATCACAGGTTGAGAAGTAACACTATGAAATAAATGCACTCTTTACATACACTTAGCTTGACTGTTTCCATTCTTCTTGGCACCATCAGAGTTCTCTGGTTTAGGTTAATTTCCCTAGTTACATATATTATCTTGTAATTAAGTGTTTTAACTTTTTTTGGACTGAGAGTAAAATAAGAAAATGACCTATATCCCCATTCCAAATGTGTGGGTGGTGCAGGAAAAAATATCTCTATTTTCACTGGGACATGCTTTACCTTGCTCCAGACCCCTTTCTAATCAGCTTGTAAATGATTGATCTATGCACGCAGCTGAAGTATGTTCACTAAGCAAAGGTATGTTAGAAGCTGGCATGGTGAGGAGACACAGTGACCTAAATGAGTGATCTGAAGCTGGACTGAGTAAAACTCTACCTGGTTTACTGCGTCCAGCTCTGGAGCCCTCAGCACAGGGAAGACACGGACCTGTTGGAGCAGGTCCAGAGGAGGGCCACAAAGATGATCAGAGGGATGGAGCACCTCTCCTATGAGGACAGGCTGAGAGAGTTGGGGTTGTTCAGACTGGAGAAGAGAAGGCTCCAGGGAGACCTCATTGTGGCCTTTCAGTACTTAAAAGGAACCTACAGGAAAGATGGGGACAAACTTTTTAGCAGGGCGTGTTGTGATAGGACAAGGGGTAATGGCTTTAAACTAAAAGAAGGAAGATTTCTGCCACATAAAAGGAAGACATTTTTTACAATAATGGTGGTGAGAACCACTGGCACAAGTTGCCCAGAGAGGTGGTAGATGCCGCATCCGTGGGCTCTGAGAAATCTGTTCGAGTTGAAGATGTCCCTGCTCATTGCAGGAAGGCTGCAATAGATGACCTTTAAAGGTTCCTTCCAATCCAAACTATTACATGATTCTATGATTCTGTAAGAAGTTTCTACTTCCTTACTTCTGAAATAGCATCTCTTGTAAGGAAGCACCTTTTGTGCATTGGTAACCCCGCAAAACTAGGTAGAAGTTCAACCTGAAAAAGGACTAGGGTGTTGAGGGATAGTATAAAAAAAAAAAAAAGTTAGCCAAAAAAAGCTAGTGTCACCCTGTAGTTTACCTAAGCAGAAAGGCTCCTTGTGGGATGAGCGCTGATCAGTATCTTGGTATTAAATGCTGTGGAGGAACCGATCTCCAACTATTGAATACAGAGGGAGCCTAGGAAAACTACCTTCACTATCTTTTGGAAGTTGTCTTGAATTAATACTGCAATATACCATGTTTAGCTACTTTTAGGCTCTTATGAGAAAAAAAACCCATGCTGTAGAGTGCTGGTTTCCTGTATTTTGTTTGGTGGTATCTGAGTGAACTAGGAAAAATGTCAGAGGTGGTAGCTCCTCTCAAAAAACTCGTTGGTATTGGTAGTAACTTCCTTTTATAAAGGAGTGGAAGTTGTGATATCTGGTAAGCCAGTCTGTACTGCAGAACACTTTATGTATCTCATATTAAAGAGCCCTTAGGAAACTTCACTTTGGCTGTAACAGTTAGGAGATGAGATTTTTGTTTCTTCTAAACAAGTTCTAACTATGCAACTAGGGTGTCTTGCTTCAACTTGTGCTCTTTATTCCCACCCTAATTACTTCAGAATTATTTTCTGTGCAGTGTAGAAACTTGGAAATATCTTTATATTCTGGTATCAAACCAGAATACTCTAATAACTTGCACAGTCACCTGGAATACAGAAGATGTAAATTTTCAAATGCAGAGGAGAGAATTTAACCTGGATTTTTCAAATCAATGGGAGAGTGAACTGGCTACTAGATTACTATATAAATGTATGAAGAAGCAGAACTGTAAAGTGTTTCTTTCTCTGCACTTGTTTAAAAAGAAAGTGCCATCACAACAATATTTGCTCAGGATCCTGTTCCTACAGATCCACTTTAAATGTATATTGACAGTGTGTTCTGACTCTGTGAAAAGAGTTTCAACAACTGCCTGAATAATGATTCTCCTCTGTCATTTAACGCAAACAACAATTCATCAAATAAATGTGCAGCTCTGGTAGGACTGGATTGGATTAAAACCATAATGAATTTTTGGAAAGCATCCTTCAATAATGCGTTTTGGAAGGCCAAAGGAAAATGAGAATTATCTAGAGACTTCCAATTCTCACTAATTTACTTAAACCACATAAACATTCCTCCTTAACACTCATAATGAATTGTTCCAAATTAAAGAGGTCATTTCACCTTTGAGATTGTTTGTGGTTAAAAACCAAAACAAAACACTTAACCAATCTATGCATCTAGGGGGTGTAGTGAAATACCCATGGATATTTATGCAATTTTACTTATGCATTATTTAAACAGTATTGTTTAGGGATTTGACTAAAATAAATAAAAAGAAAAAAATAATAAAAAAACCCAGCCCAAAAATAGAAATAAAGATGGGTGATTGACAAAATATTACTAGGTTATTAACCTAGTTAATAAAAAAATAATAATAAATAATAAAATAATAAAAAATAACATTGATTTTACTGTAGGAGTTAAAAAATCTACACAGAGACAATCCCGGTCTCACTGGAATACAGTGTCTCTGAGAACTAAGGTTGCCATTTGTTGGTGCTTCCCTTGACACATCCTTCTTTCCAGAGAAAAAACTGGGAAGAAAAGTATGATTGTGTCATTTCTAGATGAACAGAACTTAGAATACGTGCTGGAACTCATATTTCCCAGACATGAATATATATGCAGCATATGCAAATGTTGCAGAAACAGGGCAGCTGTATTATGACAGACAAAATTGCAATTAGGATTTAACAGAATATTGAGGCATAGCCTTGCCACATTTGTCCCTTGTTTTTAGAAGTGACAGTAATATTGGCTGAATATTCCTCCTTCACCTTTCTGAGTAAGACCTCTTGAGATACTGAAGGATAAATGAGACGCCATTCTCCATTTTTAATCTGCTCCCCACCATCTTTGGATACTTACACTTTATTTTTCAATTTAAAGACAAAAGTTTCAAAACCCAGAAATAGGTAGGAACAGCCTGAAGAAATAGGATACACATACACAACATCTACACACACACACAAGCACAGTCTATTTTTTAAAAGAGGGATCCCAATGACACACAATGTATCGTATGGGATATTTTGGTCTAGAAGCAGCAAGGTGTAGGATTTACACATCTTTGAAAGAAGAATGGGAAATGCAGTTATAATTGTCTTGTCTGGGTAGAGAAATCACAGCAACCCTGGGGCAAGCCCTTCCTCAGCCTTCTAAGGGCCCATGAAAGAAATGCTACAGAAAATGCTTACTTAAGGGATCCCAATCACGCTGGGAACGTGACTTTTTTGAGGCTCCAAGTAGGCAAGCAAACACCTTAGATGGGTCTCTTCTCACTCAAGTCTAGACATCTGCAGTGCAGTCTCTAGGTGGTGGAGGGGAATAAGCACTTCTGAGGTGATGAGGACCATATCTCCCTAGCCTGTATCTGAAGCTCCACCATTTGTCCGTTGGAGAAAGGGCCATAACTGGCTTCAGGAAAGGCACTTCTCCTCATAAGTGTGGACAACCTGTAATATGATTGGTAAAAATAAAAAGCAAAGAAAATTCCTGCTGCAGGTGAGTAGAGAAAGGAGGCAAGGTAAATTCAGTATGCATTCAGAAAAGAAAGCAGGACAAAAAACCCAAACAAAACCAAAACACAAAAGGAAGCAATTAGACTGAAAGAGAAGGCTAAATTGCTAAAGTGGCTGTTCAGAATCTAGCCACAAACCACTCCTGAGTGAACAGAGGCAGTCTCAGTCTGTTTACATCAAGTAGGGATGGGACAGCCTCGTGATCCTGTGGATAGTGCTAAAACCGTGAAGTCTTCAACTCAGAGAGGTAGACATATGCTCTTGGTATGAATGCGCATATGGGCAGTGTCTTGAAAAAAACCAAAGCATTTCTTAGCAGACAAGATCCCTGATGCATCCAGTCTGGCATCTTGCCTCTGGCAATAAATCAGATTCAGCGTTTCAGAAACAGCTTCCAAACTCTGATAGTGTATCTGACCATTTATGTAATGTGAAATATAAGTAAGCAAGAGGGAAATTCCTTCGTGATCTTTTTTGTCAATCATACATCCTGGATCATTAGATTTTTATTGCCCTTATCTTAGCATGAATAACCACTAATGTTGTTACTGGCAGTAAAACTAGTCCACATTTTAAAAAATCAAGTAGTTGCAGTTAACTCTGACCAAATGGTGCCTACAGTCCAATATTTCCTTTTATTTATTCTACCTTTATCTGATATGGAAAAGCAACACACTTCTGTAATACAAAAAAACTGACAGGTAGGCAAAAGTTACTTAAAGAAAAATTGCTTTTATCTCAGGTTGTATAGTCAATGTGACCATAAATATTGTATGCAGTAGATTCACAGACCAAAAGAAATATTTCATCAAACTCTTATTTTCATCTGTATTCTTATTCAGGTAAAAAAAAAAAAAAAAAAGGCTGGCTCATCTTTTTACACCATTCATAATTATCATACATTAATTCTTTTGAGCTAGGATTTTTAGCTAATCCGTTGCTACAAGTACCACAGAGCAGAAAAAAATATGGGGAAAGTAACAAGCTCCAAAGCCAAAATAAAGCCTGTAATTGCTCTGAAAGATGCTCTTTGTGATTCCTGTACAAACAAAAACTTCTGCTATAAAAAGATACATTATCTGTAAACACAATATACAACAATTGTCACTCTGTAATGACAAAATTCTTTTTTTGTTGTTCCTGACAGAAAAGTGCTAATTTGTCTTCCCTCATCTGATACGAAAAACAGGCTCCACTCTTTCTAATTTAGCTACGTTTCCAGAAGAAAAAGAGGCTGTTCATTATTTCTACTGCACCTACATGCTACTTGTATAATATCCATATCACAGACACAATAATCCATGTACCAAACAATGTGAATACATCCAAAGTGTCTTCAGTTCCTTCAGAAATTCACTGAACTGCTGAAAAGACATTGTATTGTGGAAATAACCATGTAATGCACAGTGCTGTGTATTTATTTTGTGCAGTTAAGTAAAAGTGGGCAAACAGCAATTGCCTAGTTAAACTGACAATTAAAGTTTTCATGAAAAAGTAAACCTAAAAAATTTCATGTCAGCCCACAATAAGGTTTCATTATTTTTTGGCCTTTTTTCATGTTCATCTCCTAAGTAGTGTAGGCTCTTTGGTATACCTCTCTCAGCAGTATGTTTTGTTCGCAAGGTGGCAGAAGGATGTGACAGGTGATAATATGAAAAAGAAAGGTAAAAGCAAGAACTTTTAAAAAGCCAAGTTCCTTTACCTACATCTTTTTGCTAAAGTGATTTAGGATATGGGTCTCAACCCACTCCTCATACACGTTACAATTCCAGAATAATTAAAAAACCTGCTCAAATGGGAACATTTGATCATCAGCCACTTATTCACCTTTCAATTTTGGTAACTTGGATGAAATAAAATCCTTTGTCCAGTATAACCAGTTTGTGGCAGTTGATTTTGTAGACTCCAGTATCCCCACTCTGTCCATCAATAGGACATCTGTTTTCTCTTCTCTCCCAATTCTACAGCAACAGGTATGGCCTAATTGTGGCAGGACATGAGGGGATATGAAGCTGGCAAACAAACTTCTTGAAGGTTAAAAGGTAACAGGGAGGACATGGAAAGCGAAAGCCATTGTGTTGATTTAATATTGAAGAGCAATACGTAATCAGAACATGTTGTTCAAATGCAGCATTAGGGTGAGGCATTTAACATAACATGAGGAGAGACTTTTTTTCAGAATAAAAGTATGAGAATCAGCTATTCTCCCTGTTAGGCTTCTTTTGCTTTAAAAAAATATTTTAAAAATCCAGGAGAGTTTAGTCAGTCATTTTCCATATGATTTATAGGAGCTGAAGAACTCAATACAAGTTGCGCTGATCTGGATTCTTCAATCTGTCAATGTCACTATCGGTGACTATGCAGCACTCCCTCTGTTCTTGGTGCAGTGGACTATGATATTTTATTTCATACATCATTTCGTATTCTGAAATGTTATAATTGTACATCATACATCCAGCAAATTGCTCTGCACAACACTGAACATGTGGTCTGATCTCATATTCTAAGATTGCCCAGAAAGGTAAGTAAAAAAGAACAGTTTGGGAAAAACTAAGTAGTCTCAATTCACTGCCCTGCTCACAACAGGGAAAAAGGTTTACAACCTACTACCCTTTTGTTCTGGTCTCTGAACACTTACTTCTATGCTCAGCGGTCCCCAAAGTTCAACAAAGCAGTGGTGCTTGTGCTGATTTCATTTGATTCCTTCTGCAAGATTACCTTAGCACATCTGGTAAAAATTAGATAAACAGATTAGTTACAGTTCTGTTTTCAGTTAATTTCTTGAAGCCTCTGCCCTTGCTTGCCTATTTAGGAGGAAAGGCATACATTTCTGATAGGAATAGAGGTTTTCATTACTGGCCTCAGTTAGGGATTGCACAGCCAGTGGGAAGTCTAGTAAGATTTCAAGAAGTCCGGGTCCATAATTTGTGGCAACGGTAGTGCTGCTGCTGCTGCTGCACCTCAGCTGAGAGCACGGCTTGTCCAATAGAGAGAAGCTCTCTGACCCACAGAAGTATGTCACACACCTGCAGTTTTAATTAAACTCTAATCAGCCTTACCCCAGCTACATTTCATCTGTACTACACTATGTAAAATCACTTGGCAGTCTATAAAGCAGGCAAAGGACTTCTTAAAATGCTCAGGCATGAATATCTTCCTGCTTTTTAACTCTTTAATGCCTAATCCTTTTCCTCCCTTGCTATGAGACACCGATAGCTGCAGTAGAGCTGCTTTATGAGAGCAGATAGAAATGTAAACGTGTTATTTTCTTTAACACCTCGCAGCTGGCAGGCTGCACTCGGTAGGAACAGGCAGGCATTACTGTCACCGAGAAACCATAAAGCAGTAAGTATCTGTGGCCAGGGCTGCTGCCTGCACAGTGTTGAAGAGGGCCATTTCTCACTTCCGAGGCTGTGAGACAGCCCACGTAAGGACAGGACACCACAGCGTTTCGGCAATTGCAAAAAATGAACAGCAAGGGTGGCAAGAAAAACTTTGAACATCCAGCCTGCCTGGACGTCAGGTGTTTTTGAATGAGGGTGCAACATGGATGAGTGAAAGTACTATCTTGAACAGAGCCTTTTGTCACTGCCTTTGCTGCAGTGCTCAAGCCAGGAGCAGCCAGGAGTTCCTGCTGCACACAGAGGGCAGCCTGTCTTTCAGGAGAATTTGCTGCCACAGAGAACTGTGGGTAGCTCTTTCTGCCCCAATAACTTTTAGGTTTCACTTAAATCCATCATCCTTGTTTTTTGGGACTCAGCTGACTAGGGTCAGATTCACTTTGTGTTTATGATGTTCAATTTCTAGGTTAAATAAATATCTATATACACACGTATATATATAACAGCTATGTTCAATTTCCCCAAATTTCCTATGCAGTTTCTGAGGAGATGTATACCAAACAGGAGGATGTACTAGGTCTCACAGTTGCTTTCCTTGATTTTTACTTAATAAAGAGAGTTTTGTTTATGAGTTCAGCTATGCTCAGTCTGTTACCAAAACAGCAATGTCCTGCCTGAATTTGCACAGAACCTGACACCAGAACCAAGCTCTGCTCACCTCCTGCAGATGTCCCTCAGGTGTACCTTGAGAATGAGAAATGCATGGCCAGAACAGAAGAAAATTCATCATCTCCATTTCATTCAAGTTAAAAAAGAAAAAAAAAAAAAAGAAAAAAAGACTGGCCCTGGAATGCTTAATATTAAGGCCAAGGAGGGCACAGCTGACATGATTTGAAGCTAGGGTTTCAATTTCCAAATGTTAGCAACCGAGAACTTAAATGAAGATGATGAAGAGCTGTCAGGAAAGGGCCAGTACCCTCCAGGAGGAAATCATAACAGCTCCTAGGCCTACAGTGTTGCCTGGCTGTCGCAGGAGAGAATTTGGCAAGTGTAGTCCTAATAGAGTGAGAATCTAGAAAAGAGCAAAAGTAAGAATTCTGAGACCCTGTATAAAATTCCTTGTTCTTAGGAGTTTTATTTACAAAAAACATTACAATGCCTAGTACGCCTATTTCTGTTCACTCAGTCTATGTAAACAAAGTTAATGGGACACATTTTGGGTGCTGAACTTTCACCCATAATTTCCCATTTGAACCATTGTGCACTTGTGTGTACACTTTCTTATTTTCTCTATATAATGATAGTTCAAATATATGCATACACATGTATATATATATATATGTACATGACTAGATGGGTGCTGACTTAAACAAAATGCAAATGGATGCTTAGGCTCTTTGCTGCTGCTTTTCCCTTTTCCATTTCAGAATGATGAGTTGCACTTCAGAGCATCATATTAATGTATATGGAAAAGCACTAAAACATTGCACTATAAGATCATTATAATCATTACTAGTTCCTGGTTCCCTTAGATGGCTAATATTTTTTCTGATTTCAGAAAATAGTCTGATTCAGAAGTGGAGATCTTAACACTCTTAGGGTTCAGATAGAAATCAATACAGCCATTTAATTAATTACCTTTTTTTTTTTACAAAGAAGAAGAACAAAGATTTCATATTTTTTGTGCTACAGATGACTTTAGGTCTCTTAAAATGTATACCATGCCATTTAATCAAATATTGGCTGGAAGTCATCCCACCTACAGCTATCAGAAACATTTTGAAACTGAACTACTTTGCAGCTGCTAACTGCGGACAGTGAATAAGCCTCTACTGAAGGAGTGATCCCCATTACAACTTTTCTGGACTTTTTACATCTCTCTCATCATTTCTGTTCCTGTGTCAAAGCTGATCACGATATTGCCATCTGAAGGTCATATGGCTGTGTCTGAGTTAAATAAACAGCACATTTTCTACCTTAAAATAAACATCTCATCCCCGCCGAGATGAATGTTGCAGTGTCTGTGTTGGGTGTGCTGTGGCTCAGCTGATCCGCCTCCATTCCAGGGCAGGAAATGAGTGCAAGGAGAGAGAAATAACATAATCATTTATTCACCTTCCCATAAGTTTTTTTGACTCAAAATAAATAATGACATTTGCCCTTTCTCTGAGACAACATGGAAATTAAGACACATGATGATCTTTCTTATGCCTTACCCTTGAGGCAACCGCAACCACCCCTCACAACATGCTTTGACTCCCTTTTCCCTAGATAAAAAAACAACCATAAAAGTAATAAACCTTTCATTCCAGCTCATGGAGTAGGTAATCCAAAGGTCTAGTTAATTAGGGTCTTTTTTCCCCCACCTTTTTCTTCTTCTGTTTGGGCCAGGGGAGCGTTTATAAGCCTTTTGCAGGAGGGATCATGGAAATCTCAGGAGGAAATGGCTTCTCTGTTCTGAGCGTGTGCAAAGGCAGCGATGGGGAAGGAGCAGCCTCCTTGTCTTTCCCCGGCTTTCCCCGCTTTCCTGCCCATCGCTCAGCTCTGTCTGGACACAAGGCACACACTGCCACGCTGCAGAAGGCTCTGGCAAGGCAGCAGTGAATCCAGCTCATGAAATGAGGGAGGGCTCTGCTTGTGAACCCGGGAAAATGAAATGTTGGATTTTGGGTCTATAATGCTGGGCCCGCAGATAGTGGATTAAATAATATGTATAGCGTGCAGCCTTATGCCACTGTACAGCTACATTTGTTCTTCCTGGATCCTTCCCAGCTGAGATTAACATCAGGCCTTGAAAAAGACAGAGAGTTGTAGCCATTTGCGGCCAACTGCTCAGCTGTATCACAGACCATATCTTCTTGAAAAGCAAGGAAAATCAGAGTGTTAGACTGTACCAATTCAGTCTGTTGACAGATGAGGAAAGGACCCTTCCATCTTACAAGGAGACCTGTAATTAAAGCAAAGCAGTAAGAGAGCAAAGGGAGGATGTATTCTGAGAGTCGTTCTACTGAAGAGGTTACAATTTGAAAAATGCAAACTTTCTAGGAGGAAAAAAACACCTAGAAACTGACAGAGTATAATCTGAGGTAAAAGAGAAATCTGCTTTGGTAGATAAGACTCAGAGAATATTTTCTAAGATAGAAAAGATAAGATTTTAAGACAAACAGCTCTGCTTCCTGTTCCCTGTACTGGTTCAGCCTGTTGGATGGTGTGCTGTCTTCCTCACCTGGCTGCCATTTGATATGATGACCACGGACTCACAGATATATGGTGTTGGTTGGGTTGTGTTTTCTACCTCCTTTGCTTCATGAGCCCTTGGTTTAAATCAAATAATTCCACAGTTACAGGAAAGATAATGTTAAGGCAAAAGACAGCTTCCTGCCAGTATGAGCTGATGCTGCTGCAGAGCAAGCCTTGTGTTTGCTGGGTATAGGTACGAACAAATCATACTGCATTAGTGTCCTTTTTCCCAGGAGACACCACTGGGACAACTGTGTGGCATCTGTAATTCCAATTCAGTGCAGGTCCACCAGCGATGAGTTTGACCAGTTGTGTACATATTCATTCAAATAATGGGTTTCCCTCAGACTGTCTATGGAAACTATTTTAATCACCCTATCAAGTTAATACTACTGGCAATTCGTTTAAAGAAAGGAAATACCATGTAAAAAATATATTGGGTGAAGTTTTCTGGCTTGTGTTTTTCAGGAAGTAAATTCTGGCCTTTAAAGTCTGTGACTCCATGAAGATGGAATGATCCTCTTTCATGACAGCACACATGTGTTCTTAAAATCATCACAAATGCTTGGCTTTTATATTTACAATTTCCTGAGAACTTGTTGTTCAGTAGTGGAATCTCTGCAGATAACCTTAACGTGAATACAACTCAATTTTACTTTAGGGCTTATCAGATAGTCTTTTAAGAAACTTTCTGCTTCTCATCATGCACAGCTTCCACTCATGGGATCTCAAAGGATTCACAACAGGGCTTTGGAATTTTTTAAAAGAAAGATAAAACAAGCAAACAACAGCAACAACAAATCCCAGCATTTCTTCCTTAATGAAATATTGCCTGTAAATCTAAAACTGTGGTACTTCTGGCTGCATAGCAGAGAGCTCAACTTGTAGACTATTTTTATTTTTGGGATAAAGATTCTGACCCCTTGAGGTGCTGAGGTTTTCAAAGGACACAAAGTTTGACTGCGCTCTGTAGAAGCTGAGAGTAGTAAAAAATAGTTTGCAATTTGAAATACTGAGCTCAAAAAAAAAAAAAGCACAATATGGCTGACCTGAAGACAAGACAGGTTTCTTCTATGCTGATTTTCATTTTGAAGTTTAAGTCAATTTTGGCTTGGTTCATTTTGTTAACTTTCTGTGTCATATATGCATGTGGTCCCTCAGTTATCTAGTAAACTACTGCATTCTTGCTAACGTTCTTCTCAATGAGAATAAAATGCCAGGATAGATGGAAGAACATGAATCAGGAAAAGCTGTGGGGAAACAGAGCAGGTTTTGCTGTTATTGCAAACCACTGGAGAACATGCTGAATCTATTCATCTACCTGGAGAATGCATATCTTGCCAAGCTAACTGCATAAAGCTAATCAGCTCTGAAACTAGACAGTAAAATATTTGAAGCTTCAAATATATTCATGACATTATGATCAGGGAGGGCATCTATTTTGCTGAAGCCCTCTTTTCCTATCTGTTTATGCTCCATTAGCATCTATGCTCTTCCCTTCAAATGTCCAGCCTGGGACAAATCCATTAAAAAAAACCCTTAATTGTGAATTTCATCATTTTTATGACTGGATTGGTGTTTGTTGATGGAAATTCTGAAATTTCACTCTGGAGTACAGGCCTGAATTCTGGCAAGTACAATATTTTTGTCTGTTAGCACTGACAAGGCTGAACTTGGCAGTGTTGCAGAGCTCAAACTCAACACGTGAGCATATTCTGGCATGTATGGAGGTGAGAGACTGAATCCTTGCAGGCTAAATTTCCTGTTTTAACTGTGAGAAGAGGGAAGGGAAAGAGAGGGAAGGGAAGATTCATTCACATTCATATGGAATAGCACTTGCCCCAGGACACATGCAGTGCTGCTTTGGCCCTTGTACAGTGTGGATAATCTAGGGCTAGGATCCTGAAACAAACCAGAGAGAGACCAAATGACAGTGCAGACAGCACCAGAATAAGCCAGAGGTGCTTGTTGGATCTGTCTCTACTGGTTGGTCATCCAAAATTAATGTGACTTGGAATGATAAAGCATAATTGGGGTTTGAGTTCTTCCAGCACCATTGGGGGAGGCTGTGTGTCTGAGGCTGGTGGGAAGAAAGGTGACCTCTGTGGCTGCTGTGTTATAAATGCCACCCAGCACATTGGGTTTTGGCTGCTTTTGCAGCTCTTTGTGCTGCCTGGTCTTTATCTCTCCCTCTCCTACAAAATTAGGACTATGCTATAGCTAACAGTTTCTGCATATTAACAGGTAAAATCTTACAAGGAGCAAAAATTCTTAGCATGTCAGATGGTTGCATTGTAATTTTGTGGTCAAAAGCCACAGACGTCTATACCAGAGTGAAACTAAATCAGAAATGCATGTGATGTTTTTAAATAGTTCCCTTGATCTTGGTGTTTATTACATCTCACCATATCTACATACAACTTTCTTTTTTCGCCTTTTCCACCAAATGTTGTGTATTAAAGAATGAAGTGAAATGTGTTTAAGAACAGAAAAACTTAAGAAATCTCCACTGGAGCTGATTTGTGTATCTCTAGTACAATACTATGTCTCTGGCAGAGGAGTAGGTGCTGTTGTTGAGGAGACCATGGGAGCCTGGTTGCTTCCTGCAGTCCACTCCCTGACACTCCCTCAGCATCCACGTCTGCTCTGTCAAGGGTCATATGATCCCACCTCATCCTTTTAATATCTATGCTTGAAGGCAGCTGTTTGGATGTGCTGGTCCTGCCTGCCTCCTTCAAATCCCTGTGGCACACCTCACTCTCCAGAGGTTCGCTGTCCATAGTGGGAAGAGGTACTGCTCTTACTTCTCTCAGATCCCTACCAGGTTTTGTATCACGGGGCCTCTTCACCACCTCCACAGTTTTAAAACATTTGACATATCCTCCCTCATCTGCCTCTTCTCCAAACCTGGAAAATCCCAATTTACCTTTGGAAAAAAGACAGCAACAAAACTCAAACAAAAAGAAAACTCAAACCCCAAACCCACCATGAGCTCCTTAACAAAAACCAGAAACAAAACTATTTTATGCCTGTTCTATGTGGCATTTATCTCACAGTGGTTTTATAAATGTGCAATTTCCTTGATTTCATATAACAACTGCTGTTTTTCTCTTGTCTAAAAGAGAGAATATTCAGAACTATTATTTTCACTAAGATAATTAACTAAATAGTTATATCTGTAATTCAGCAGCAATTTTAATATCTTCTAGAAATATATAGTATCTCTTCGGGCATTCTCTTCATTTCATCCTAAAAAGATAATAGTGTCATGTTACATCAGGAAAAATATGGTGCAATTATTGACAAAGACTTCATAAGAGAGGATGATAACAATAATACCTGAGGGAAATTTCTGTTTCTCTAAGCACATAGACATAAGACAATGAAATCAATGTGATAGTCATTGGAACAAAATAGAAGAAATTTTTACAACAGTCTGATGCTCATCAGAGTTCTCTTCCCTTTGTTTAAGATGGAAGTATGCTTAGGGGAAAAGCTGGATAAGATACTGCTCTGGCCAAAATGTGTGTAAAAAAAAAAGACTTCTAATCAGCTACAGATTTTCTGCTTCATTCCCTGGCACTGAGTAGGGGATTAGAGATTGAGCCTGTTTTGTCCCTATAGCTTCATGAAGAAGAATCTTTCCCCCTAGACTCCATGTAGCTTTCCAACAGAGATACATATGAGTTATGTATGGGAAGGGTAGAAGTACAAATGCTTTTGCAGCTCTTAACAAATGTTTAGAGGGAGAGTTACAACTTGGGCTGATTCAGCATTTAATGTCTTCACAGTTAAGTAATCCTCAGAAAAGCTTGTGAAGGAGAGAATTAAGTTTTGCAATACTCACTCTACAGATTGGGAAACTCAGGACATAGGTAATCAAGGAAATTACTTGGCTGTAAATTACATCATGCCCTAATACTTGATAACTTCTGGACATCAGGCAAAAATTTTGAAGATACTTAGCTGCACAACTCATTAGGAACTTCAGTCTCACTTTAGCAAATGACTTTTTCTGTTTTACAGACATTTTCCAATTTGTAAATGCAGTAAGAGCTAGGCAATCAGCTCTATCTAAAATTTTACATTAGCTTGCTTTTGTGCCGCTGTACATATTACAGGTATCTCTTCTTCATATTTAGCAATAAAATTCCTTCATGTCCAATGAGTATGTGGACTGAGAAATCTGTGGCAGAGGTAGAATACAGAATTTAGTGTCTAGTCCATCCTTCATACAATCACCTACTGCATGTATTGCACCTAAGTTCAGTTGTATTAGTATATTTAAAATATAATAGGTGAAGAAAAATGTGA
This sequence comes from Gallinago undulata, assembly GCA_026546715.1. Taxonomy (NCBI): domain Eukaryota; kingdom Metazoa; phylum Chordata; class Aves; order Charadriiformes; family Scolopacidae; genus Gallinago; species Gallinago undulata. The sequence goes on from JAOTQQ010000023.1 coordinate 69,681,011, forward strand.
TGAATATTTATGGCACATCGAATCATAGAATAGTTTGGACTGTAAGGAGCCTTTAAAGCTTGTTTAGTCCAACCCCCCTGCAAAGAGCAGGGACATCTTCAACTCGATTATGTGGCTCGGAGCCCTGTCCAGCCTGACCTTGAATGCCTCCAGGAATCTTCCTGGAAACAACAGATAGATCTACCACCTCTCTGGGCAAACTGGGCAAAGAGTGTTTCACCGCCCTCTTTGTAAAAAAATTCTTCATTCTATCTAGTCTAAATCTTCCCTCTTTAGGTTTAAAGCCATTACCACTTGTCCTATTGCAACATGTCCTGCTAAAATATTTGTCCTCGTCTTTCCTGTAGGCCCCCTTTAAGCACTGAAAGGCCACAATGAGGTGTTCCCAGAGCCTTCTCTTCTCCAGGCTGAACAACCCCAACTCTCTCAGCCTGTCCTCATAGGAGAGGTGCTCCATCCCTCTGATCATTTTCGTGGTCTTCCTCTGGACCTGCTCCAGGTCAGTCCTACACTGGGGGCTCTGGAGCTGGACACTACAGGTGGGGTCTCACTAGTGAGCTTTAGAGGAGCAGAATCACCTTCCTTTACCTGCTGGCCATGCTGCTTTTGATGTAGCCCAGGATACGGCTGGCTTTCACGGCTGTGAACACACATTGTTGTCTCACGTCCAGTTTTTCATCTACCAGTACCTCCAAGTCCTTCTTAGAATCATAGTGTCGAGGTTGGAAGGCACCTTTAAGATCATCTAGTCCAACCATCAACCAGGTTGATGCCCTTGGCTGCTCTCAAACCCTTCATCCCCCAGTCTGTATTGACATTAGTGACACATGACAGGTTATTTTCTAACTTACTGTCTTGCAAAACAGTCATATTTACAATTTCATTCTTTACATTAGTCATTAATTGAACAGACCACTAAATAACAAGTCAGAAACATTAATGGTTTCCATGTTAACTGCCTTTTTCCAGAAAGAAAGCATATTCCTGCTTTTTTTCCTGTGTTTTGCACATATAAAAGCTATTTTTCTCAACTACTGTTCAGTCAAGAGAGTCTCATGTTGCATTTTTTCATAAACGAACTCCTTTAAAAATTACCCTCTTAAGTGAGGTCCTGTTCATTGGCAATGGATTTGAGGCAATGGATTAATTGCTCCTATAGATTAATGTTTGTGGTTGTTCCACCCCTCCCCTTCCCAACAGCTACTCAAGACAGTAGCTAAATATTTATTAACTATTTATGAGTTACTTGTATGACCTACTTCTAGTCTCTATGTCTTGTCTGAGACACTGCTTCAAGATGGAAAGGCAAGGGGCTGCAGCGTAGCCCAGCTCCACTGCTAATTACAATGTTGCTTGTAGTTGATTTCATAGTTTTATTTCACGTCTTGCCATCTCACCTAGTTGAAAGAGGCATGTGTTAGACCACGTGTTTCAAAGATGGACATTAAACGCAGGAGAGAGTTCAAAGGGAAAGGGAAACAGGAGACAAAAGGTGTTTACTGGTAAAATTCAGGAGCCAGACACTAGCAGATTCTGGAGCTCTTAGAGCAGTAACTCAACAGCATTGTCACTGTGAAATTATTTTTATCTGATGAATTTATTTGCTCTCCAAATTTGAGTCATGCTAGGAATTATCAATCTTCAGTTCACTCATTTTCCCTTTGAAATCTACCATTCTTTATATATAGGAATGGATTAGAAATAATCAAACAAGAGCAAGATCTGAACTTCTGACCTTTTGGTGATTGCATGCCAGTCAGGTTTTCTGCTTCCACTTTCTGCCTCAGACTAGTTGGCAATCCTTTTTTTTTTATATATATATATTTTTTTTTTTATTTAACCAGTCTTTCAACACATGAGCTTGCAGAAGAAAAATGTTGCCATAATGGCATTTTAAAAATACTATTGGCAATTGCTGATATGACAGTACTTCTTTTCCTTCTCCTTCCCAGATGGGCAGGAACTTGCCACTTTTTTTTTGCCTAAAAGTTTCCTACCACATGATGCTGACATACATCACTTTTTTTTTTTTTTTTTTGCTAAGAACATGCTGAATCTGTTATTTTTAACCCTTTTCCTATTCTGAAATAAAAATAAAAGCAAATGACAATCTGCAGTTGTTGCTCTTCCTATAATATGTGGCTTGCTCAGATTTTCCCATTACACGAGTTCAGGTACAAGGATGCTGGCACTGAATTAGTAAATGTCCCTGCATATGTAGCAATGCTGATTTTCCCTCCCAAAATACTCTAACCCACCATGCTGAATTATGAGGTCAATCTTCTATGTGGTGGAAAAAGCTATGCTTCAAATGCTTTTGGGCGAGGATGGAAATGAAAAAGAGGTATTCCACTTTCACTGTAAGTGACCCAATAACTAGGCTATTGCCCAAGTCATAAACACTTTTTCCATAGCGGCCATTTTCAGAAAGAATGAGGACTGCTCACACTGTAGGAGTAAATTCTATGCCATGGGTCTCCTTATGGAACTCACCTAATGGTTTGGCTGTGTACCTGTCAGGAGGAAGTAATTCAGACATGGTCCTTTCTAGGGTTTCCTGTTGACTTCCTTAGCATATAAGCTTTCATGTGTACAAATCTTCTCCAGCTTTCTAGAAAGACCTATGGGCTTTAAAGCACCATGTTAGGGTAAGGTGCTTCACTTTTATGATCCTTGACAACTAGCTAAGCATTGAAGACTTATTTAATGTGACTGCTATCTAAACAAAACTATTGCATGTTATTTTGGCAGCTAACTATTGCTTCAATTTTAGTGATGTCGTAAGCATTCTGCTTTATAAAATACCAGGCTTCATTTGCAAGACTTCACATTTTCCGTAATTTGGAAATTAAGTAATTAAGGCATCTCGAATGGGGTTCCTGATATAAGTCCTAAAAATAGCTACCAGTAGTTATTAATTGAAAGCCCAAACAACAAAATTCAGGCATTTATTGGAGAGAATTTGATAAATTAGTTGCCTGTTGGATTCGCTGTTACCATAATAATCACAAATGTGAATGAAGACTTTGAGAGTTAAACTGACTGAGCTAGAAAGCTGGCCACTTAGAGACACTGTGAGGTTACTTCTGTCTCACCTGATGGGCAATCTGTACATGAAGCTGTGGTCTTTAGAGGAATCTGAAGAGGAATTTCAACAGAGGAAAACATCACTCAGCCGATACTGTTTAGTGGTAGCAACTAATTTGTCAAAAATAATTTGATAAAATATATTTTTCAGTTTTCTTCTTTCTAAACTGTCAATATAGAAAAAGCGAGATTCTTCTACTCACTCAGAGATTCGCTTTTGGTGTATATTTATTTCATGCTAAGCTTAACCCAAAACCTATGATGCATTGTTAACTTTATCCACACAGAACTATTTATCTCTTGTATCAAATATTTCATAGGCATAACACAGAAATACTGAAAACAGAACAGAACTTAATCTATTTTATCCATTTTCATAAAGGAAGGATCCTGACCTTCCCAGGGATCAAGGAAGAGGCATTATCTTGTGCATATCTCACTATTTAGTTTTAAAGTTTATGTAGCTAAAAACAACAACAATACACTTTCATTGTGCAAACAGATGAGAAAAATCAAATGAACTGTCTGGCCAAGTTTAATTAAGACCCCAATTTGAATAGTGGTTTCAAAAAATGTGTAAGGTTAGCACTCCGTTTTTTTCAGATACTAAGCTTGTTTGCTAGACTTGAAGTGGAAAGTGGGCAAAACACCCACAATCTGTGTGGATGAATGTGAAGCAAATGCATTAAAACAACTGGATCAGCTCTCTGTGGAAAATGCATTGCTCAGCAATAAGGATAATTCATTAATATTTCCAAGCTACGAAGAGTTGGAGAAGAACGCATTTGGAAGTAAACCAAGCTAGAATACGCCCAATTACTGGGCTTTAAATGCTTCCAAGATTTTTCAGAAGGTTTCGCTAGTTCATGCCGACAAGTGTTCCCTTTTGGCATCCCAGACCTTCCTGGGCATACCAACAGCACACATGCAAAAGCCTAACCTCATCAGTGGAGGGCATCAGTCCAGCCTCTCCTGGCAGCTCTGATTCCCAATTGTCTTCATTATTTATTATTTGCCCAAGAGATAGCTCGCCTAAAGGCAATGCTCATGCAGTTATTTGAATTGACTTTGAAATACAGTTGTCCGGTAAGCTACAGGGGAAAGAGAGGGATTAGGACAATGAAATCATACTGTTTCATAAACACATTGTCATTACCTTTAACTTAGTGCACTAAATTGTGGCAATACGTCTTAGTGAGACATTTCATTCCTATTAGAGCATGTACAACATGTAGTAGGAATTTGATATCCAAACCAGACACACAAAAGTTGGCTTGAAACATCACTGTCTTAAAATGTATAGCATTCTTTGTACAGCAAGACAAATCTAACTCTAAAATGAGCAATAGTGCCATGGAGGGATACCAACTCTGGCTGATAAACATGAACGTGGTTTTATCACCAGATATTTGCACGGACAACTGAGTCAGATCACCAGTAATATTGTCAATATTTAAGGGCCAGTTTCTAAAAAAATGTTTTCAGAGATGTGCCAATTGCCCTTTTTTGACACCGTGGCTCTCTGCTCTCCCTCCAGTTCTTTACTCTTATGTAAGCTGTCTCTGCCCAAGTCAATGATTTGAATGTGTGAAAAAGAATAAGGAGTCAAGTCCTTTAACTGGACTGTTTGATGTATTTGAGTATTTCATCTTTCTATGAATCCCATCACAATAAATATAGCCTCGAAACTCAGCCTATTTGACAAGGTCCTGTAAAAGGCCAGCAGATTTAGGCAGGTCTCATTTATTACCATCATTCCAAACGTCTTTTTAGTGCTGTTAAAATCAAACCCTCTCTTTTCCTTGTTAGTCTTTCACTTTTTAAGCAAACAAGTCACGCCTACAGTGACATTTACAGTGGACACCTTGCTGCCACCAGCAATTTCATATATCAAACATTTAACTTTGTGTTTCAAGTGTCCTAATCCCTCCCTTTTTTCTTTCTCTTTATCATCAATAATACTATAAGATGTGAAATTCTAATGTTCCCTGTCATTTCTTCTTGTCCGTTGCATTTAAACACACAGTCTTTCCAACACAAGCCTCTTCAGACCATTAAAAGCTCCTTTGTCATCTTTATGTAATGGAAAGTACATTGATTTGCATTTCACTTCAGCTAAACATATAATTATAAGCAAAAAACTTATATGAACTGCAATCATAAATTGAAAAATTTCCATCTGAATGTACACACTTATTTTAGGCAAATTTGAGGAAGACAGGGTCATTACCATGGTTAGAATTAAATTTGTGTTCAAATTTGAATGAATATTCATGGAAAAGTTTCCAGTGCCCTCTCAAGTATAACATGCAACAGAGTTAAATTTTTTACAACCATTTGCCCACAGAATATGATGGCTCAAACATTTTTTTAAAGATTAGAACAGATGGACTCAAAATTCTGTTTACATCTGAGTTGGTCCATTCTGAGGAGCCTCTGTGGCAGAGTCCCTTGTTCCTGCTCCCCATGCTCAACATTCTCCCACACTGAATACCCATTTGGTCAAAGGAAAGGTGTAAGCTTGTGCAGACTGTCTCAGTTCCCTTTGGTAAATTTTGCATTTTTCTCCTGTATTCAGAAAATAAATAATTCAGGTTGGAAGGACACACAGGAGGTCTCTAGGACAAAGTCTTGCCCAGGCAGGGTCAGCTTTGAGGTCAGACCAGCTTGTTCATGGCCTTATTGAGAGAGGACTGCAAAACCTCCGAGGATGCGCTACCTCTCTGGTAAGCCTGTTCCACCCTTAACTATCTGCACAGCAATCTCTTCCTATCCAATACATTTATTAGTTTTTTTTATCCAATACAAAACTATCCTATTTCAGTTTATGCTCATGTCCCTCTGTCACTCTCTTACCACAGACCTCTATAAAAAGCCTGTCAAGTAAGGCTGTTTACCATGAGGTCTGTGTAAAACTGTATACATTTTAATAGCAAAAAGTTCCATCAGGACAAAGAATTGTATGTTGCATTCTTATGACTGACTTATGGTCTGACTTCTGAAAGCAAGGATAGAAGGGCTGAAGACTCAATAACTAACTGAAGATAGTTTTCTGGGGAAATGAGAAGATTAAGGGAGTAAATTTATATAGGATACATTTGTGGAAGAAGGAAATCTCAAACAAAAAGATTATGCACTTCTACACTAAATGCAGGCTAGTGAGGCCATCAGTAGGCTGATATCTACACTTCTGATGTGCACTACAATAATTTTAAAAGAGAGTTGATAAGCTGGAGAGGGTTTGGAAAAAAATGAAATAATGCAAATATTGGAAATCTACTTCAAAATGGATGAATAGACAAAATCTATGTATCAGAATGAACAGTAAGGTTATGACTTGATTATGATTTATAAGCATGTTCATAAAGGAAACATCTTGAGATAATCAGTCATTAAAGGTGTAAAATGCAGTAAATTACCCAGAGTTTTCAGAGGTTTTGTTCGAAAGTCTAGGGTGATATTTTTGATATATCAGAGCAAAGATCTTAACTCCATTCTAACAAATTTTTATTGAGTATATTGAAAAATAAATTAATACATTATTCTACTCATTCAATTTAGATACATTTTTGATGCAATATATTCTTCCTACTACCAGCACTTTGCCTTGCTCAAAAGTGACGACTCATTGTCTCAGTTTTCGTTTCTTGTCCTGGGAGATGTTCCTTCCTTTTCTCTCTTTTTGGCAGAGGAAGTAGACTGGAAGGTCAGATCAGAGATTACCCTGACCTGCAATAACCTCAGCAAAGGAGCTGTGACTAGACAGGCCTGCAGCTATAATTAGTTTGGAGATGGCATTCATCAACAAGGAAACTCCTCTGCTTGGAGGCATGGTTTCACAGGTGATGAGTTCTATTCATACAGGATATTTAAGCAGTATAAGTGTCTCTAATGTGTCTCCTAAGCAGCAAAGACTACAATAGATATAAAATATCTGCCCTCCTTTGATTTCTCAGAGAACATCAAATGCAGCCCAGTCAAAGGCATTGTTCCTCAAAGGTGCATAGATTCCTAACAGCCTTTGATTTCAATGAGGTAAAAACAACTGTTACAGAAGTATGACAATGAATGGCTGAATCTCAGGATTTATCTGATTTAGGACCAAGATTTTATCTCAGGATTAGAAATCCTTATACAGGATTTCTGGGGTCCTGTATAAAGGTTAGGTATTTAACAGTCCTGCAAACTTCCTGTAGAGTTGATAGGGACAGATCAATACCACTGGAAGATGCTTCAACCCAGTTCTATGATTACCATCTCAGATAGGGTGAAGAACTTGCCTTCTGGAAGGCCTCCATTTTCTGCAGAAGGAGATTGGACAAATTGGATCAAACTTCTAGCACTGATGTACAGATTTATCCTTATGGAGTATAATACATATCCAAAGACTGTCAGAAAATTTGGAAAGACCCTTGCTAGGAAGTAAGTAGACATTGCTACCTTACCTTCACCTGTTGCTCTAGGTGCAAGGAACATTTCTCCACCTCCTGTAACATAAGAAAAAGCCAGACATGTACAATTTAAAATGTACATACATATATGTCTACATGTTCACGTATGTATATGCATAAATATAGATGTATCTTTCAATAAAGCATTACATTCCAGTGATAACATTTTATATGACTAGATAATACATAGACGTTAGGGGACACGTGTGAATTAGAAACTGCAGAGGATCATATAGAAAAATATCTGTTAAGACCCCGTTTCAGAGGAAAGACCTCATTTCAGGTTTTGACTCTGTGACTCAGACTGCACTTATGGGAAAGGACACTAATGGCCACAGGTTTTCAAAAAAACAACCCCATTTTCACAATAGTGGGTGATGATTCATGAATTTCTAATAAAATCAGGCAAATGTAGTGGTTTTAGATGGAGTTCTGCTTTGAGAATACGAAGCAAAACTTGAAGATCAGCTGTAAGCAAAGCATTACTATACCCTCTTCCAACCAAGAGGCGATGTCTTAAGCAGCTCTGGCACTGGTGATGAAAGGAATTCCATCTTGTAGTTGACAATATTGTTCACTTGTGGCCACTGACAATAATTACTGGTTATACTACCTAGAGTCGTAAAATTCTAGAAATGTTCATAGACACTAGAAGAGATAGCAACAGCATCATTTCTACTGCCATAAACTATGCTTATGAATCTATAATAATTCAGGTGGTATTGAATAAGAGCAGTTTGACTTTTATTTTTTTTATGATAAGAAATAAACATGTCTTGCAAATAGTTACAAAACACTAATTTTATTGAAGAGTGGTAGTTATTAAGCTCTTGAACTATTTTAGTTATGAAACACATTACTGGAGCTGATGAATTTGATTAAAAACAACAACAAAAACAACCTTGAAAAAGTTCAATAACACCAGAACTAAAAAAAAACAATGACATTCAGCTCTTTTTGTCACAAATGAATAGGCTGTTCCTTCCTTCCTCTCAGCTGAAGAATGGATTTCAGTAACTGGAACCAGAGTGTTTTATTTCAATCTTAAACTACCTCGATCTGCAGGTCTCAAAGCAAAAGAAGGAAACTATATGCCAGGTGTAATTTTGGTATTATTCTACATAGCAAAAGGTTGAATATATGTGGGAGTAAAACTAATGCTCTAATGAGCAGGAATAAAACTCATGTCCTTCAGTGTCATATTTGCAGATGATAATATGATCCAGGTGCTCCTGTATTCATTACTAATTAGAGCCAAAAAAAGACAGCATAAATTTGCAGTCTTTGCTTACAATCCTATGAACTTTTCTAGTTTAAACCGTTAATTCATTAACTTGATATTCATATAGTATTTTGCATTTAATAACAAAAAATGTCACTGTTACCTTTCCAATCTAAGTGCATAGGCATGATGCAGAGGGCATTTCGAATTCATAAAGATCAATGGCAGAAATAACTGTAATGAAAATATGCTTACATATGTGCAGGAGAAATATCACGTGTATCTATAGATAAATATATATACATATGTATAAATACATATACGAGGAAAAATTGATGTATAAGGTCAATGATTTTGTTTTGCCATTAATTTTAATATTTATGAGTTTATGTGATATATTCTGCAATGACACACATTTCTTACACCAGACTACATGCTGGAGTCCTTAATTAACTGATCTCCTAATGCCTAAATGCAATGCCTAAAATCAATAAAAATTAATAGTTATAACTAAAATTAATTAAACAAACCTCTAGTGAATGAAAAGACAGGGCCATGATTTATCTCTAGGGAAACAGGAGACAAAATATATTTTCACATACAGGTGATGTTACACCTGTTCTGATTTAGCATATCTCCTGAATCCACCACACACATATTCACACGTACTGAGTGTCAGTGCATAACCTCCCCATCCCTGTGTAAGCATGTAACTTGAACACGCTGAATGGGTACACACAATGAAGTTTATTGAATTGTTTCAGGTTTCCTATCAAGGCTTTGTTTCCTCCCCTCCTATCTGAGTGTTCAGATTTCTAGAAGTGGTTCTTTGATGTGTCCTCATAAACATGGAGGGATTTCCCCTCCCTTCTACTTCCCTTCAATTCCCTCTTTGTGTTTGGAAAAGTAATTCAACAACTAGCCTTTGTCTGTGTTGTATTTACAGCTACGCTCCCCTCAAAGATGGACTTATTTATTTAGACTGGGAGAGGATGAGATCCACACAGGAGAAGTGGTTCTGGTTTCCTTGAAGGTACTGCTTGGAGGAGAGCAGCCCCTCCAAAGAGGGTCTAAGCAGCTGATGCATCATGATACAATTATTTTCAATTTGCCAATGTGCTTTTACAAGTAAGACTATAGCATTTATAGCAAAAAAAAAAAAAAAGAAAAAAAAAAAAAGGGCCTTGTCTCTTTTATTTTGATATTACTTACTCCCAAACTGCTTTGGCAAGTCAGTTAAAATTACTTCCATGCCCATGCGCAAAATATTCTCTAGGAGTAAGAAACCTCTGTCCTCTGTCGCTGGAAGCTCCTGTAAAGGATAATACTAAAGCACCCTTCTTCTCCCAAAAACAAAGGTTTGCCCACCCTCCTCCTGCAGCCCAAATCTTGCTAGGAAAGACCTCAACAGGCCTCACATATGGCCTTCTTTCTCAGCCACTGTATTGGCTTTAAAGAAGATTTGTGTCTCTTCTGTTGAGAAAAGCATAGTGTCTTTTACTGTTTTTACTGCTCGTACACTGTCTGCCATTAAAAAAAAATATTGCTGCTCTGAAGTGATTACAATTCCACAGCATTTCCTGCTCAGTAAAAATAGTATGGTTATTGACATGATGAACTGCATAGTTATCCTTTAGTGAGGTCTACCATGTCTTCTCTCTTCTGAAGAAATCACACCTTCTGTGAGCAATGATGATGATTTCTAATTAAATATAAAAGACAAACCTCCAAGATGAAGAATATAATTATCAGTAGACAATACTCCAAGCCCTTATGTTATTGCTTTTTAAGAATGACACATCATCAGTGTAATGCATGACTAAATTATTCAACCTCTCCACCATACAACTGGTTCTCCTCTTATTGACGCTATTTTGATACTGATGTATTGCCAGGGTTACACGTAACTCACAAATATGTGAGAGGGTCAGGGTTGTGGTCTTTTGCCTAAAACAAAACCAAGCAGTGTTTATTTGAGAACACTTGTCCTCATCCCTTATGGGTCTTGTTCTCCATATAACCTAAAGAAGCAACATCATCAGGGTAAATTACATAAACATTTCAGATCACTGATGCTAAATTCACCATTCAGTGTTTCAAGTCATTCTATATTCCCTGCCAAATTTCCACACCAAAAAATAGAGAAACTCCGGACAGTGTGATATCCAGTGCCTCAGTTCAGGCTATTCATAAAGGAACCTGTTTTTCAGAGGTGGAATGTCAGAGATGTTTTGGAAAAAAAAAAAAAATGGATATATACCATACACTGCTCTCCTAGTATGTCATTACTTTTTGGATCAAATAGACAGTTTTGGGGGATATTTTTCCTGTCTTTCTTTTTATGAGATGGACTTACTCAAAGGGTTCCTCTCTCCCTTAGCAGATTCCAGCCCAGGTCCAGCTGATCTGTGCCACTCTGGGAACGTTCCCCAGCTCTGTTCTGCCCTGCTTTTCTGGATCAGCAATAGCTTAAAAATAGTCTTTTTCTTTTTCTCTGTAATTGACTTGTTCAATTTCTCTTTCTCTTTCTCCTACTCGTTGGGGAATATTTTTAAGGAAACAATAACGTGATATATGTATGTATATAATTTTGTACATTAACAAAGAATGGACTTATAATGCATAAAGACTGTTGCTTGTCCACGAGAAGAAAACCTCCTCTTACTCTTTTGAAGGCATACCAAAAATGAACAGTGTTTAATATAAATTAAAAAAAGCTCATTTTTGCTACTTGGAAGATACTGGGCCCTCTATTCAGGTATAATTTACCTTGTAAATTCACCGGTTTTGTTAGAAAAAGAGCTAGCTCATCTCTCTTCAGAATGATCTGTCATGACAGGGTGCTACCTATACTATCTGCAGCATGTCTGGCTGTAACACTGCACACTGAAACTAAAGCGGGCTCTGGCATCACATTTGCACCTAAAAGCCGAGGAAAAGAAATAAAGAAGTCTATCCAAGCGTATTACATGGATGCCATTGTCTGCCATTCAGCCAGCCAGCTGTGGGGCTCGCTTTTTTATTACTACTGCTATTATTATTATTATTATTATTACTGCTATTATTACAACCCTGTTTCCCTTCACAGATGCTGTCATGAATTTACTTTTCCTGCAGCAAGAGCACAGATACCACGATGTACAAGCTCGGAAGCACTCAGCAGGGCAAACGAGAGCCAAGGAGAGGGAGCGTGCTCTCTGTGTAGTTTCCTGAAACTAATCTCAGTGCTGGGAAAGTGACATGAATAGCTAATGCTCACCACGAACGCTGAAAGGCGTGCAGCTCTCGTCTGACTGCCTCCTGCTCCCATCATCAGAGGGGGCTCTGGGAGCGAAAGGTCAGGGGGATAATCCTGCACCTGCAGCCCACAGAGGGCCGGGAGTGCAGTTCCCGACCAGCCCTGCCGTAATTGATGCTAATTGTTATGGAGCCAAGGCGCCCTTCCATGGAGGAGCAGGTGGGAGCCTTTGTTGCACTTGGGACCATTATACTAATAACAAGCTTACGATTCTCTGCACAGGCTTCAGAGTACAAAGGCGCAGGCAATACTTTGGGGAGCCCCTAAAAGGTTTACTGGGCATCTCCTAACACGATGAAGTAAAAGTCCCTGAGAGTGAAAGGGCAGAACAAACTGAAGAATAAAAAGGGCAGTACCTGCTGACCGGCGAAGCCCTGAACAAACCTGGGGGATGTGACTTTGTGAACTTTAAGCTGCACCTGGCAGCTTCTGTGGAGACAGAGATCTTGCACCCTGTCATCTGCGAGAAGAGTCAGGTGTAAGCAGCTACTTCAGGGACCCAGAGAGCTCCCAGGGGAATTCTCTCTGGAGCTGCCCATCTGTTTGCAAGTTTTGATGTGAAAGGATAGGCTCAGAAAGGGAACTGAAAAATGAGAGGAAAAAGAAAGGAAAGGAGTCCAGCTGCTGATGTGATATTGGGTTATGGTCAGACAAAAAGCCAGTAATTGCTAATACTAAAATGATGTGGAGCTTTTTTTCTTTTTCCCTTCCTCTATGCTTAAAGGGATTTTTTCCCCCACCCCCTGCAGACCACCAGATACCCAGCTGGAAGGATTGCTGCTCCTATGAGTTTGAGAGAGTGAACACAGTTCATACTGAAATATATATCCCAGGGTTTTGCAATGCTGTTGATGGCACTTCAGTAAATATCACAGCATTACAGACAAAATCAGGACTGAACGCTGAAGGTATTATAAATAAAAATACAAACCTTAAAAAGAGAAAAAATAGGCTAAATTAGTATGTTTCAATGTATCATTTGTGTACCCTGTGTGGTGTGCAAAATGATTGTGAAAAGAGTAACGCACTTCTCAAAAACCCACACGAGCATTCCTGCATATTCAAGCAAAAAAGGAAAACTAAGAAAAATAAAATAAAAAAAAAACAAACCAAAGATAGTGTAAACTGATTTTAACAGGCTTGTAAATAAGTCTAGAAACACCATGTGAAATGGCCTGTGAATTTCTCAGAAACCAATTAGAGAGTCCTTTTGAAAACCCTGGAGTAGATGACCTTTTGGATAGGCTTTTCTCATCACTGGTACACAAATAAGTGATTTATAATGCAATCAGTGGATTGCATTAAGAAGTTAATGCATGCTGCTTGAGGATGTCACATCCTGCATTGGGTGGTATAGGTTATATTGACCATTTTATGTAATTTACTGTTATTTTTTTCAGAGCCTTACACTGAGGTGTAGTTAAGATCCTAATATAATCATGTGTCTTTTAGCTTTATGGGATCACCGTACTTAGGGAAGCTGACATGATGATCCATTAAAAAGTCTGTTACCTCTTTAAAAATAAAAAAAAAAAAAAGGAAAAAAAAAAGACATTCTTAAAGGCATTAGGTTAGAAGCAGGAAGGGGAGAAATCGTTCATAGAAAATTGTGAACCCATTCATATATCACAAGGACACATTTTCAGATACAGACATCAGGTTAATCAGGGGTCAACAATCACAGTCAAGCATCACCTGCTCCTCTGAATCTCTTCTAATTGTCCTGGAAGTATGAGCAACCTTGGCAATTTGAGAAACAGTACCCAAGTCCCAGAATTTTGACTGCAGCATTCATGAATTTGGCTTAAAAATCATGGAAATTAAATATAAAAAAACAAACAACAAGCCTACAATCGGTGGCTGGCCTTCTTTTTATCTCTTCAGTGCTTGAATCTTAGAGGCTTGACTTTCCCTGTAGCCCAAGCGTTAACAGCCAATTTTTTTCCCGAGAAACAATTTTTGAAGAAATTTTCGAAGAATTGCCGAGTTCCAGGAACTAGAAAATCCGAGTTCCCACAACATTAATTGAAATATAGCAGAATTGGCTTCATCTCATGCTGTTAGCACATGTGGAAAATTCAGAACCAAGATTTAAATCACTGAGAATTGGACAGAAAAAAAATCACCTGTAATAACTAGTATCCTGCTTGAATTATTATTTTGGCTTCTCTGTGCTGTATCACACAAATTCATTAGCAGGTTTGCTGGGAAATGAACCTGCAGAAAGTATATGGTACCCATCTTTTGCATCTCATCAGCTAGGAAGTGATGAAGTGACTTTGGGTGGCCTGGCCTGGCTTACTGAACCTAGCAGACCACAATTTTTCTGGGAAGATTTAAATCCTTAAACCCCTCAGGAAAGAAGCAGTGACATTTCAGACAGATGTGTGCTCCCATGTAGGAGGCTGGCTTCCTAAGTGGCTCTGCAAGCTGTCTGCTGGCAAAAAGAGGATGCAAAGACTGTTGCTCTGCTGTAGGTACCTGAGCAGCTGTAGATGAGAGGAAGCTGCTCTCAGCAGAGGCTTCCACTGCAGCTGGATGCTACAGAATTTCCCCATACACTGCCTCAAGTTCCAGGAAAACCTGCTTCGTGGGTGCTGCACAAGGTTGGCAGTCTGTACCTGTCCTGCGGGTGGTAGAGGAAGAGAGATATGGGCTTAGCTGTAAGAGTGAGTGGGAAAGAAACCAGCTGTGTGACCTTCAAGCTCAGAGAGAAAGCTTTAACAGGTCTGTTCAGGTGTCTCAGGAGCGGCCACAAACATGGCTGATCTGTAGACCAGAAATCTGTAGCCCATTCTCCACCACCCAGAACTGGGAAAATTGTATCAGTCCGCTCAGGGGGGGGCAGCAAGCATGTCTGAGGTCTCAAGGATGCTATCTTTGAGCAGACACTCAAGAATGGAGATATAGTCTTGTAATGACAATGGAGGTAGGAGGGTTAAGCAGAGAGTAAGGAGCTAATACTCCTCTCCTTAAAAATATGCCTGAGACACAGTGAACTAGAACACACAGTTCCTGCCTTAGCACCGCCCTTCACTACAGATTCAGACAGGACACAATAGAAGCAACAGGCACCAGCAAAGTAAATTATGATGGTGGCAGTATCAAAGTGCAGTGCACTGGTATAATTGCCTGAAAATTATAATGTTTTGCAAAGAGCTAATACTTGTATTCATTTTAGGTACTGAGGAACAATTTTCTCATGAGAATGCCAACAACTGGGATATTATTTTTCCACACATTCCTTCAGCAGCCTGGTTAAAATAAGAGACTATACAAATTGTCATAGATGGCAAGTTATCTTCCATGAAGATTCTTGTCTAAATAAGAAGAAATCTATTCCTCTTCAAGGAAATCCTGTTATCAGGAGTACCATATTCTTATCCTACATTGACAGTGACTGCAGCACTGACTAGTGAAGTGGGTTAAAATACACCCCAAACACAAATGAAGCCACACAAGAAAAAGGTGATTAATTTGTGTGCTTTGCTCTGTTGCACCCACAATATAATATCTTTCAGAATTTCCCACCATAGCGTTAATATATGTCTGTTTTACAAGCAGCAGTGGACTAGGAGTAGATCTGCTTTTGTGAAGTCTTTGCAGAGACGTTCTGAAGAGCTGCACGAACTCTCCTGCACTGCTTTGCAGGTGGAAGAGAGACAGTGTCATTATCAGCATACAGTATAGGGAATGCTCAGCTGCAACCTTCTACCTGTATATGGTTGTGAAGAAAATTCTTGCTCTTTTTGAAAGCCTAAGGAAATATATTTCAGACAGACTTTCCATGAAAACAAAAAGTTGGCATGTTGCTTTGAATTTTCATGGATTCTTGTATGCTGGCAGACAATTTCCACAGGGATAAAAGGTCTTTGATCTTAGTGAATGGCTTCCTTCTATTTTCCATAACGCAATAAGCCATTTTCTTTTCTGGTAAAGGTATTTACATAGAAATGTTTTGCTCAAATTGCTTTCACAAAAATACTAGGAATTAGTAAAGAAGTCACACTGGCCAAAGGTCAGAGGGATCAAATGGCTTTAATGTAACAAAAATTCTAATGAGTAGCATGGGGATTTAAGATATGTTTCTAACAAAAAATGTGGCAAAGAACATTTTATTGAATTTTTGATTGGTTATGAAACTGGAATTCACCTTAGCTTTACGAAAGTTTGGAAATATTTCAACAATCTGGAGTTAAATTTTAAATAATATTTTTGGACAGTTTCCATGCAAAAGTTTCTGGTCTGAAGCAGTCTGACTTTGCATTGAGAAAATTATCCTCATTTAAATTTGACCTTTAAACCATCGCATCTTTCACATCTTACCTACTTACCTTCAACATCTTAGATTTCCCCAGCAATTCTATTGCAAAAGAGTTTTTTGGTGAGAAGGTTTCTCTGTGCAACACAGCACATATTCAATTCAGTGTCACTGCAGATTTTTGCCTCAAGTGTTCAGTAACTGGAAAGACTAGCCTTTTCCACCTTATTTTTTCTTCTTGTTACAGCTTTATTCCTCAACAGATACAGGAAACTCCAACAATGTTATTGCACTGATTGCTGTACATCTGCCTTTGCACACTGCCGAATCTGTTAACTTGTTTCAAACACTGTGAGAAGCAGCTTAAGCAATTTTGGGATTGCTTTCAAGACCATTAGTTGCAAGTTATTAAATGCACATTGTTAATAATGGATAAAATTCAGAACTAGTGTAGTGGGCATTATTCCCATTGAAGATAATGGCTCTTTGCCAAATGAGTTTGCAGTAATTGTGCCAATTGTGAAATCTACTGGGCATAAACTGAAAAAAATGGGATTGGCTCTTCAATATATTCAGTAATTATTCTCTTAACTACATTTTAAAAGTGCATCTGGACACTGGACAAAGTCTTCAGAATCTAAATGAGCCAAAGACAAGCTATCCTCACAGCACAACAGGGGAATTCAACCAAATGCATTTATTATACTCTGAAATCACAGCTGACTTCTAGTAGTGCCAAAAAAAGAGAAGTTTACACAAACTGCTCATAATTTTTTAAGCACTGATTACAGCTGAAGTGCCATTTTTTGTGTGAACAGAATTTGTTACTAAGTGCCATGTCATAGAATATAAACTTTGCATAACTCCAAAGACTCAGATGTTATTCCAAATGTAGTCACAGAAGGATAAAAAAAAGGTTTTATCAAGCCTTAAAAAAAAAAAGTCTTTTACTCTTTTGTTAAATTCTTATCCTTGCAGAATTGTAACTTGTAAACAATAGAGACAGAACTTTTCTTTTAAAAAATTACTGCCAGTTAAGGCAAACATAGGGGGTTTCCTTGCTTTATTTTATTTTCCCAGAATTCAAAAATCAAAAGTATCTAAAAAATTACTGAAATCCCTGATCAACACTCATAGATACAATAAAGTTCATTTTTTTCTGAACACTGTGGAACTACAGTGGCAGAGGCAGAATTCAATTTCAATATCGTCTTATAATTTTGGGAAACCTCACCTATATAAATGCTTGAGAATTAGACTACAAGAAGTAATATAAATTTGTTCTTAATTAAATTCTAGAGGTGATAAAAGCATAATTTGCATCCTGAAAGGATGAGGGAGAAGTTTATAGATCAATATGTCTTTGTGCATCGTCACCAGAGAAGGTTACACAGATGAGGAACACCTTTCAAAATGTTTGCAATAATTTGGTCATGTAAGATTCCATACATTTATTTAATGAATGATTTTCTGTACCATCAATTATGTCAAAGCCTCCTGGGGCTGGTTTGTTCAGTTTTTTTCCCCCCTATGGCCCACTAACACCTCACAAATGAAGTATATTGCAAAAACGTTTGCCAACTGGCCATTAACAAGTGTATTCTGTGAATCTATATGGATTCCACAGGGGCAAGCACTAGAAAATCTTTGATGTTCCACTCATAATTTCTATTAACTTTACTCTCTGTGATCTATTTTGCCTCCATTACCCTGCTTTCATACTTGTATTCCTTCACCAAGTCATTAAGAGAGAAAATAAAATAAATGTCTCTTTTCTAAGACACATTTCTTCAGAACAACATTTTCTGTATTTGCTCAAGTAGTTTCTTTATAAAAAATCAGGTTTATACCAGGATTACATCAGTCTTATTAATTAATTACAGAATGCTCTAAAAGTTTCCAGTTACTTTTCTTATATAGTTTATTACAAGATCTGATTACGAGCAAGAGGCATTTTGGGGTTTGCAGCTTATAAAGTTTAGTGTCATTTCTTCCCAGTCCCATATTTAAGTAGAGAGAAGATGCTCCCCATCAAAAATTTCCTGTTAGTTACATAGTTAATCTAATTTGCTTTTTGGTGTGTTGACATACCTTCAGTTCAGGGATTGCTCTCTTCATAAATTGCAGAGAAGAATTAATTACAGACAAGACTGTAATGACACCCTAGTCCTCAATAAACTTCAGGACACACTGCTTCACTAAGGCGTTGCTTTCTCCTTTGATATTTTTAGGAATTCCCTGGGGGGAACAAAGAATAGATCAGAGAGTATGGTCCAATCCCCAGACTGGAGGCCAGGGGATGTTAACAAGGAGATTAAGGAGGTACTTGGCAACAGTTCCAAAATTGCTGATTTATTTCTGAAAAAAAAAAAAAAAAAAAAGCCTGGAACAAAGGTTACAAACTCTTCAGCTTGGAAGACCTGGACCAAAACACTCATGTCCCAAAGGGTGAGAGACTGAGCAGCGTCCCAGACTCAGAAGTATTGATCATACTTCAAGCTTGCCAGTTTGTTAAATGGTGAGGATGCCAAATAACAACCTTAATCTGGGAAACTACTTCTCCTGTCATGGAGTACAGGCTTCCACTTTTAGAGGGTTTGATATATCATCTCTCAGCCTGGAAATAGTTGCCTTACAGATATTTCTGATTGTTTTGTCTGTGGTAACACACCTATATTGCAAAATATCTGTTACCTGACTGACATTTCCTAAAATAACTGTAGCATGAATTCATTAAGTTCTCCGGCACCTCAGTTTTACCAAATGTTCAGGGTTACTTAGTGTGAGGAGTCAAGTTCACATACTCAATGTATGTGTGTAAAAAGGCCTTTAGAGTGATTAAAAGGCAACATATCTCAATGTACTTGCCCCTACAAATATCTTTACAGAAAGGGACTTTTAAAAGGGTCAATGCAGTAATGTGTCCCTTCTAGAATAAATAGGTGGTGCAGTAGAAATAAAAGGCTTGTAATGAAGTGCTAAAATCATCTTAACCTTTTAGAAAAGTTTGAGAAACTCCAAGATTATTTTTCTTTTTTTAAAAAAAATTTTTGTTTACTTGGCCATCTTTTCCTATTGACCTTGTTGTAACTTTCAGATATAAACAACCGTAATACACACAGAAACATTCACTTTCCTGGATGTTTGTGGTCTTTTCCCTTTGGAAAGTCTTTGGCTACATAGCTCCCAGCCCAAGTAGGTAGGTGTTCTCATGCTGCATCCATCAACTCAAAGCACAGAATAAAAAGAAAGCTAAGACAGCTTTCATCCCTGTCCTACTCGTCTCATGCCCTACCTCTTGCACACACACACAGATACACAGAATATGCAACAATAGAAGGACATGCAGGCAGTGGAGGCAGTGGGGAAGAAGGGCCATTGACAGGTACCAAAGCATTCTTACCCAAGGTAAAATGGCATAGCAAAAAAAGCAATTACTTTTATTTAACCCTCATGTATTCTATGAGTTTCAAAGACACTGTGAATTGTGATGACTCCTTTATCAACAAAGGGTTTGCTAACTCCCTACATATCCATTTTAATGATAAAATTAAGATTCCACTGAGGCAGCTACTCTGAATTTGCACAGGTGGAAACCTCAGTTTGTTGCAACAAAGAGGAAGTCAGTAATGGTTTGGCTTTGAACCCATAGGCCTGAGGTTTTGGTGGGAATCTCCTATCACTTGAGAGACAGAATATCCTCAGATTCCTTAGCCGCAAAACATGACTAACTCTCTTTTGTCCCAAAAACTGTGCATCTCTTGCAAACTTCCCAGCCTACTTGTGGTACATATTCTTCTGGTTTATACCTCCTGGATCAGGAGAAAAGTAGAAATAGCTTAAATGGTGCACAAGAAGGCTGTTTCTCTTTTAGTAGCACAGCATGTAACAAATAAAGTTACAATAACCAAACTTCCTTTCTACACACATTTTCATTCTGAAGTTTTGTTATCACTTTGGGCTGAGATCAAAATACTTGAAGAATATTTTTAACTCGGCCTACTTTCTCTGGTCATGGCTGAGTGGCCCCTTAATCACCTTTCTTCTCTCTTTTTTGTTCATCTGACCTCCTTTTCCCAGAATTCACTTGGTCAGTCAAGCTTCCTGAGTGATTTTGTGGCTCTAGCATCTTGGGTTTTATTTCAGTGATTTGTCATTCCTCCAAAACCAAAGACATATTAGCACATTCCCCCAGCTCCACTTCTATCATGCATTTGTTTGGTTGGGAGAATAGTTATTAAATGTTTCTCCCTTGTACGTGTCTTGGGCCCACATCACGTGAAAATAAAGCCTGCACATATTTCCATGACACAGCAGTGTTCTTAATAATAAGTTCATAATTTCAAGCATAAATAAAAATTGAATATTGGCAAATTATTTAATACCGTGATTCCTCAATACAAATTGTTCTGGGTTGTTATTGATTATACTGCATTTTAGCACAATTATAATGGTCTAGTGGTGTGGAAAGTGGCCTGATCCCTAAGTGGTGAATACTGAAATACTGAATTATGGTTTCGGCTCAAAGAGGGTTTTTTGGTTTAAAGGCAAAGTTATTTTTTAAATGTACACAAGCGTCCAAATTTAAGGTCTGATCATACATCCACTTCTAACTTTAGTAGTCCCACTTACTCAGATGCAATTAGACTAACAATTATAGTCTTAAATATCTAGCTATCTATTTGACAGTGTAAGCAAGTGAGGTATATTCAGAGATATACAGAAACAGTATGTTGTATAATTACAGCATATAAGAAAACAAACTTCTGTCAATTTTACTACTAGAAATCTTATCGGTGCAAGACAACTTATTTTTCTTAAAACTGTTTATCAATTTAATTGTAGAAATACCTTGAAAATAAATAGGAAATAAAGTCAAAGCAGTAAACTTAGATCTATACACCACATCCCACTGAGAAATAAAGCTATAGATAAAAACAGAACATATTAATTCATTTGTGGTGTAAGGATTAGCTTCACATGTCAATAACTAGGGTTCTGTGTCATTATTTTATGCTCTGTCTGCTGTGTTTTTCTCACCATCATGTTTTTTTTATCTCTTTGACTGATCCTGTTGAAGAAAAATCCTAGGTCAGGATAAATTTCCATTCTCCATGTCTCTGTGTCTCAGGACCTTCACATAAACCAATGGAAAAAACAACTCAGAATACAACAGAATCATTCTGGTGGATATATCTTGAAACCAGACATAAACTAAATAGAAATTTCTGCAGGGAAATGCAGGTGAAATATTTTGCATCACAATTATTCCTTAATCTATTTTTGTTGTGGTCAGATTCAATGCAAATTTTAAGCATGGGATTTCATTCCTAGGAAAGATAAATGGGACAGATCT
The DNA here is from genome assembly GCA_026546715.1 of Gallinago undulata. Classification (NCBI taxonomy): domain Eukaryota; kingdom Metazoa; phylum Chordata; class Aves; order Charadriiformes; family Scolopacidae; genus Gallinago; species Gallinago undulata. The sequence goes on from JAOTQQ010000023.1 coordinate 69,702,686, forward strand.
GCAAGTTAAGCTTGTGCTTAAAAATTCTTTACAGGTGCTAAATCTTTAAATCCTTTTAGATGTGGTTTTTTTTTCATAATGATCACAAATGAAATACCTTTTAAAATTACTGAGTGATTACTGGGGGACATAATTATTCTCTAAAATAATGTCTTCTACAAATTGCAGCTGTGGCCCTGTGAGAGGTAGGGCTGATTTGGTCCAGATCCCCACCAGAATAAATAAATGCAATCCCAACAACTATAATACAATGCATTCGGAGCCTAGATTTTCTGCTGGTGTTAAGAAGTCAGTGCTGTTATTCTAATATACCAATATTATGTTTCGGTGTCTTCTGCCTTGTGCATTAACAAAACATTAGTGCTTGCCAAAGAACCAACAGTGATAACAGCATTGGCTGATGATCTGGCACAAATATGAAGAGATGAAAATTTCTTACATTAATAAGTCAACTGTTATAACACAGCAGTCATAAATTAAAAGGTGCTATATTAGGGCACAATGCAATGGTATCAAAGTAGCAGTAGGTTGCTTCAAATTACAACTATATAGCTGGTAAGACTGGCTTTAAAATTGCATCAGTGTAATCCTGTTACTGTCAGTCACGTATACAAATTGAATGAAACATTCTTACTTGTTTTAACTTGTCAAAACTCAAAACCAGTGTAACAAAATGTCGCTCGTCGGCATCAATGACAACTCCTAGCCCCAAAATAAAAGCTCAGGAAGTGAACACCAAAGTTTTTCTGCTTTACAAAAACAAATTACTCCAAGCAAGAAATACTCAGAACAAAGGATGGAATGAAGATCTGGAAAAGACAATAGTGCACCACTAAAGAAGAATGAAAGGAGAGCATTAATGTTCACAGTAAAATAAACTGGAGTTTTGGTAAACAGAGTATTGGGACAAAACAAGAAAATGAGGTTTTCAAATACACTGTTGCTTCTGCAAAATTAAGATCCCTAGATTTTTTTAGTTTTTCCATAGCTCTCCTCATTTATTTTCAAATTTTTTGTTATTTTCAAAGAGACAGTTTTTCAAAACCACTGCTTTATTTATTGATTTTCTGTAGAAACCATTCATGGAACAGAATTCTTCATATATAATAATGCTTATTTTTTCTGCTGAAATTGTTAAAAGTCTTATTCTAAATGAGGAATCTATTATTGTTAAAGACTGAACCCTTCACTTCCTTATTTTGCTCACCCTTACTTTTAAAATCATCACCACCAATGCAAAACGTAAGTTCAATTAACATAAGGGACCTGCCCAGGTAAAAATACACATCCAGGGCTAGTTGCTATTGCTTTTGTAGAAGTTAAAAGTTCACATCAGTTTTGAAACCACATAATTGATATGCCATGGCTGTTGTGCAGCACCCTTGGCAGGGAGAAGGGGATGTACAGCCCAAAGTCAGGAGCACATTCACCCCACTGCTACAACCCAAGCAATTGCAAATCAGAGTTCTGTGTTTATCTCAAGGGAGAGATGTCCAGCTACAAAAGGCTACCTCTGCTGTGAAACATACTAGGAAGGGAAAACAGGAACATTTCTGCTGTACCACCAAGACGGGTAGCCAATCTGTGCCTCAAAGGACCAACAAGCTCAAGTTTAAAGCCTTACTTAGTTCAGTCTCTGAAGTACTAAGAGCAGGACTCAAGTGTGTGGAAACACTTTAGTTCTGGCTATCATTAACATTTCCATGAAGCAACTGGGTTTGCCATATAGTTTTAACCCCATTTCTGGAGCAGCTGCACATTCCTTACCAAGAGAAGACTGTAACATATTTACTGTGCTTCTGGCAAAACAAAAATTATTCAGAGCATACACGAGTGTTCAAGCCTCTTATGTTCAGCTATGTTTTCATAAGAGAGCATTAAATCAAAATGGAATTATATAGAATTCAGAAGTCATATTGAGACAAGAAAGTTTTTTAAAAATCTACATCTCTATTACATCTTCTTATTGTGATTATTTTTCCAGTCAAACGTTGCTTATACAAAGCATATTACACTGTATTCCTCTAGCCTTCTTCAGCCAGGGGTGTAGTGTTAGAAATAGTCATTTCTTTGTGCAGGTAAGAGGGACATGCATAACTGCAAACACTTCCTAGTGCACAAAACATCATGTACTGTAGAATGACTAAGATTTTACTCTCAAACTGTAAGTCTATCTGAAGGCAATTTTCCCCCTCAGGCTAATTCAGGGTTGTAAAGTGGCTCTAATGATATCTTGGGGTCTACCCCTGAATTCTCCAAATTTTTATAATAACACTCTTTGCTGCCTCTTTTTTTTTTTTTTTCCCCAGACTGTTTTACAAATGACTTTCTTCCTGCAGTTTTTTAAGCATATAAAATAATTCATTCAGTATCAAAGCAAACATTGGAAAAGAAATAACAGTGATCAGTTCCATTCCACTCTTACCTGATAAATTTATTTCACGCCTTTGCTTATCCTCTTGTTTCCTTATGCCTTTTCCATTTGCCTGAAACACAATTTCTCCTAGACCTTTTTCTATTCTTTTCAAGCTGATTCTTGAAAATGCTTTCCTAAGTTTAAAAAAAGACTAGTAATAGTAGTAAGAAGTTTCGGTGCATATCTGCAAGTGCTATAAATCAGCATAGCTGATAACCGAGGAGCTGCATTGAAAGTGGTGTTGGCTCCCATATTGTGCATGGAGAACAGTGCAAGCTTTGCACTGTAGAGCTTAGCCATCTTTTGGATGAGCTTCCACTGGCTAAAGTTTTTCTTGTGTGCCTCTTAAAACCTCTAGTGTTTACCCTGTCATGCCTTATGCAATTGGTTAGTAATCACAACACTAATTGAGGGTGTCAATATTTGATTGTTGTCAGCTGTAAGCTATTCTGCCTTAAGCCTATTATTCAGTTTTAAGGAAACTTATTAGTACATGCACAATGGTTTTAGCTAGAAATGTATGCACAGATTGTTTTGCAGTGTAACTATCTTTTCCAGGGTTTTGAAGCTCATGAAAAACCCCTATGAACTGAGAAGGCAGACTACAATGTTCTCTGCTGAGAAAAAAAAATGCTTTGAATCCTTCAAATCCTGTGAAGCTACTCAATTTTTGTATTATTTATAGCTACTGGGTTTGATTTCTGCTGGAATGTACATGGGTGACTAATGCCGTGAATCATTGGTGCTCCACTAACCTAAATCAAACTGGATTTGTTCTATTTTCAGTCAGTAACAAAATTGTTATGAGGTGTTTGCTGGCTTTCAATCTCAGTAGGCTCCGAAGCAAAATATATATTATTTGTGGTTTAACTTGTAGGTTTTTCTTTCCTTTTAGTTATATATTTTTAATTCAACTTCCATTTAAGAACAAATTGCTTGAGCTTTCAGCTTGCTATGATAAAGGCAGATAATTTGCCTCAGCTATAAAACACTCCCTCTAATCTGGAGGATGGGTTGGAGAGATGCTGGGCATAGGTGCAGCTGCTCCTCAGAGAAGTCAATTAGAGGCAACAGGCTTACCAAAGGGTTGTGGGCTACAGCTCCTCACATCTGCAGTCAAGCTCTTGTCTGCAACAGAGCTACTAACAACTTTATGTTTCTAGCGCTTGCTATCACAACTCTGATCTTTTCGCTTCAGCCTCTTTCACTAAGTCCAGTCCTTTCCTTGAAGCCACAGCCTGTCCTCAGACCTCATCCAGTTCTGGAGATCAGGAGATAACTTCTTCCTGACTGACAGCTAAATCTGTGGCCTTTGAAAAGGAAGGAGGCCCTTATTTGTCCAAACGTTCACCGTCTTAGGAAAAAGTGTTTTGTTACTGTTGAAAAATAATAATTTCACTAAAGGAGTATGAACATGTTACAATGTTTTTATGACAGGTGAAAGGGAAAAAATATGTATATGAAAGCAAGCATCTCAAAGGGCAATCTCTCTGCAGTTGACTTCTACCTCAGCATTTGTTTCAGCACTCCTCCAAACCACACACCATCTCACGTACACTCTGAAGTCAGAAACATTTACATTGGCTGCTCTGCCCCGTTCTCTTTGTGCTGCACCTAAAGGTGCCGGTAGCCAAACTCACGCTTGACAGTTCAGTGTTGTCCAGCAATTCCCTAGGCCTACTGTCTACCTATTCTCTGTTGGGTTTTATGTCCCATAAATTGCTACTCAGTCTGCAGTTTTAATTTGCACACCCTGGACAGCTATTAAATTCTCATCTTTCACTTTTGACACAGCTCCATTGTCTTGTTTGTGTTTCAAGAGTAAAATATGAGCAGGCACTGGCATTTCTGTATTCTTTCGAGAGAGATACCAGCTAGAGGTAGGAAAATATATTATTCCTGCTACTGTTTAATGCAGTGTTGCAATGATTACAAAACTACAGATATAAAATTATTTGAAATGGCGTGCACTAATTTTTGGATGTGCAAATGTTTGGGCAATTTTCAGGAAAAACAAAACTAAACTGAAAAGATTACATAAAGAAGAAAATGGGTAGGAAATTAGTCTCACCATACTTAAAGCTATACAAAATCTGTGGTTGTAGACTAGTAAAACTGAGGGAATTTTGCTGTAATATAGTGTCTATTCTATTCTGTTTTATTCATATATCACCTTTATTACAATAATATTTTAACACATTCCAATAATATGTACTGTGACAAAATTAATATGAATCTCCCATTCTTTGTGCTTTCCACACTTATGCTTTAGTATACAAAACATAAACAATATGCCAAATGTGGGATTTGAAGGGGTTGTACAACTGATTTTGTCAGATTTTCAAAACCTCAACTCTAATAGTTTATATTAATTTCCAAGGTTTTAATATAAGTACGAAATTATGACCCTAGTTCATGCCTTGGAATAATTCCAGCAATCTCAGTGAAGTTCCACTGGAGATGTATATACTTCTGTTGTTTTTGATACATCTGCTTATCTGGTTCACAATTTGCAGTCTATTATTCTGTATCCTTTGAGGGAAGTGACTGAAAAGCAAAGGAAAGCCCAGTAACTAGTATCTCCCTCCTTATATCCACTGATATTCACACCTTACACATCCTTTTCTCATACAGTTGTTTAGCAAACCCAGATCCCACTGTGAGACTCTTTTACCAGTTTTCCAGATATAGCTATGTTTTGTTTGTTTTCTTGCCTCCTTTTTAATTTTTGTGCCACAGAACAGTTGGAGCGCTTCTCCCAGGGCTAAAGACTTTCTTCCTTCTCCTATATTTGGCCCAACTATCTTGTCTTCAAAGCTTGGGAATGTAGTAACCAGGCTTTCAGGATTCAGGCAGACGTGTTTGCCATGGAGCAGTGCACTAGACTAGAATTTTGAGTGGCATCATCACCTGCTGCGCCTTTTTACCACTGCCTTTTATGCTATTTTCCCAGAGTCAGTGCCAAAAAATCTTGTAGAGACATTGCAAAAAAGCTGTCTGCAAAAATGAGCCTTCTCTAAGTTTTCAATGTGTCAGAGTCCAAGAAAAAGGAAGTCTCTGAAATAGCGCAATCATTTCCTTCTCTTAGTCTTGCGCCGTTTGATTCTTCCTCCAATATTTACTGCTATTTTTAAACAGTTTTATTAAGTTGACTATAGAATGCCAAGGACACTTTTGTGCTATGGCAGGGTGAAAATGGGAACCATTACAGTAAGTACTAAGAATCCAGTTCTTGAGCTAGCATTGTGGGGAACTTGAATAAGTTAGTAAGAATAGATCCATAGAGAAAATAAGACGACAAAACAGTTCATAATCCTATTTAAATATATTCATATTTAAATGTACACGTATTGATTTTATATGTTTATGTGAATGGTTTTATGTGTCTGCATCTTACTATATTGCCATTATGAATTGTCACACATTCCCAAGCAGTTCCTACATGTATACATATTCCAAACGTCATAAGAATCTAACCAAATAAATAAATTTGCAACCTAGAGTTGAAACAAGCTCAACACTAAAAGCCATGCTATGTGCTTTACATTAGGCAGATTTTTTTTTTTTTTTATGAAAATGGTACAGTATTATTGTCATCAGAAAATGTGTGCTCACTCTCCAGTTTTGCAATTCATCTTCACAGGCAAGGAGCAATGCTCCATTAAACAAGAACAACTAATGTATTATAAACATGATCTTTTCTTTCCAGAAAAGGAGAAATCCTCAATTAAAAGAAATGTTTTCATTGTGAGTTTTTGCCCTTGTAATTAATGGAGACACACAGGAAGATGGAGACAGATACAGGTTTCAATGACAGGCTGCAACAGCTGGTTTAACATAGCAAGAGCAATATTTTATAGCTCTGAGAGCCTGGTAATGAGTTGGTGTAGTGAAAGAGGTTGCTTCTCCCTGAAAGTACTGCCTTGCTTAACACAGCAACAGGCTCCAGCACAGAAGGCATCAGTCTCACAACAGGCTTTCCGAGCTAAATGTTTCTTAGCCTACAAATAGGGTACATTTAATCTCAAGAATATAATAAAGTGTAAAAGTGGGTTTCTGGAAATATTTGAAGCCCCTATTTCTGGTAAAATCCAATTTCTCCTTTAGTCCTTTACTTCTTTAATCTACATCGAACTCTAGTTACAAGTTATGATAAGCTAAACATTCCTATCAACCAAAGATTAGTAGTTTTTAAATCCAATACTTAAACAGGCCAATACTGAACCCAACAGGAAAATTCTTTATGAGTACCACCTTTCGTCTTCCCAAACCAAGCAATTAGTGACCAGCAATCAGTATCAGCCTTTATTCTACAGCCACAGGAAGGTCAGAGCAGTCACAAGGAATAAGAAAGTTAAAACATCTGCCTCTTTGTAAAGGCAGATATATTGAGAGATTACAAGAGAGCAAATCAACTCCCATCCCTTTTGACTCTTAATGGGAAGGTGAGACCTTCCTTCCTCAATGAGAAAAAAAAAATCTATTCACTTGTGCTCTTTAGAGTTGCTGCATCTCAATTCATAAGGTAGTGTGCATGCACTGGCTTGCTCAGGGTCCTCAAGCCCAAAACTTCTAGGGAGAATTTGATTACTGTCCAGCAGAGATTCCCTACGTAATCCCAATGCAATAAATCTGCTGTTGTTCTACAGAGTGGGATTTACTTTGTTGCAGATGCCAGGAAAGCCTCAGAACTACAATGAATGTGTTGAAAATAGTTACAATCTCTACAAGCTGTAGACGTCTCTATTTCCTGGCCTATGGCAGCCTTTGAGGGATGGGCCCATGTTCTTGTATTTAGGCAAAGTAAATAAACAGTGGGCAGCAAGAGAAGAAATTTCCATCAGAAATAGATCTACAATGGCAAAGAGAATCCTTGATTAGAAATTGCCTAGGTAAGATTTTGGACTAGAGATAGGAAAAATGCCCAGGAGGAGAATATTTTGCCTTTACAATTCCCTTTGTCTCTGAAAACAGCTCATTCCTGTGAGTTCGAACAAAGACCTATTCATATGAGAAAGAGAATAAGGTACATTTAAATGAAGAAAAAAAAAATCCTAACTAATTTTTTGTTTTATTTTTATCTTTAAAAAAACTCAGAAAGGCAAATTTTCATTTTAACAACCCACTAAGTTTTCAATGGCAGCATAGAAATTTCACCCTGAAAAAACATATCCCGGTGAAAATGTCTGCAGTTTCTTAAAAACTTGTAGAAAACAAATTACATTTTTCTTAACCTGTGGTAGCCACCAATTTAAAATTTCTGGGACTGTATTTACCCCAGAAGCCATTGTTGTGCCCTGCTCTCTTTATCTATAAACTGACTACGCTTTCTAACTAATGGCATGTTGCAAAATACTGCAAATACTGCTGAAACTTCAAAATTTAAGTATAAGTTTTCCTCCTGCATTCCTTTTGCAATACCTTTGGGAAAAGGCATTCCGCTTTTCTGCTTATGACCCAGGCTCATGCCCACTGCTTCATTTAACTACCTCTGGGATTAGTAGTTCTGCTCCATTCTCTTGGGCACTCCCAACAATTATTATTCCCAAAGGAACAATTACAGTCAGCTTGTTCATAAGACTTCAATTAAAAGTCCTGAGGGAGAACATTGAAAGAAGTATTTTATTTTAAAAGCCTTTAAATCCTGCACAACTGCTGCATTCTGAAGAGCTCTCTGACACTTCTTCACAGTTCTTTTTCTGTTTTTTAGTCTCTCTCAATCGTTAATCCTGGCATACTCTAACAAACTGCTTTTTATTGTGGTACACGTGTGCAATCATTTTGGTGAAGCATGAATTTGTGTGACTAACATTAGGCGTCTAACATCTGCACCTAGATTAGGGGAATAGACTGACTAATGCATCTCTGTAGGCAGTGGAAAGAAATAGGCTCATTAGAGGGAGATGCAGGGCAGGAGCATATTCCCAGTTTTTTCATTTGCACTCTGGAAAAGACTCAGTATTCATTGAGAGTGACCAGCTCTTGGGTCATCAAGCAGGCAGTTCACTGCAGCTCTTGAACGGCTGTTACATTGAATCATAGAATCGTTTTGTTGGAAGAGGCCTTCAAGATCATCAAGTCCAATCATTAGCCTAGCACCCCCAAGTTACCACTAAACTGGGTCCCTAAGTAGTACCTCCTCACTACATAACCAGCAGACCCACACTGGCAGGGCAATGCTGGGTACTTCAAATGATGTGAAGGAGTTTTGAAGCCAATTTCTAATATACCAAGCCTTATTTTTTCTCTTTGCTATGATTTCTCCTTGCTGGAGATCAGAAACCTTGGAGCATTGTCTACTTCATGTGTTTATTAATTTCATTAATGATATTTTAATTTATATTATTATTATCATCATTGTTATTATAATCATTATTATTAAGTAGAAGCTTACCACCTGTTACTATAACTGTAAAATATAGATCTCTCAGAATTCATCTCCCATGACAATCATACAGCACCAGAACTCCTAAAATGTAGTCAACATCTAAGCTCAGTTCAGAAACTGGGAACTTTATGAGGGTCTGAAAGTTCACATTTCCATTGTTTATTAAAGAATATGGATGTGCTAAGCATTAGAAAGGAAAGAGCTTCGGCATTTTAGAGGCAAGGGGATTAAGTCACATATAAAAATAGTCTAACTGCCCCTGATGAAATGAAAAATGCTGAATGAAAGTTTAGCTTGTTTACCGATGCCTATAACATTCTCAGCTGTATTTTAAAAAGCAGATTTATGTCAATTACAAAAAGGTTGGTAGCAATAATAGGATGTCATGTGTTGCTAAATAAGAAGATAAAGTCACACTTTTCACATTTTCAATCAAATTACTATTTCTTTAAAATACTGTAACAACAAACATTCCATCATCATTATGTCAATATGATCATATTACTCATCTCAGTTCTCATATTGTTTATGATCCATGAAAGAATTATCCCTATCCAAATGGATTCTAATTGAATTACAAAAAAAAAGAGCCCTTTCTAACTTTCTAACCTTCCTGACAAACCAGAATAGGGTCAAAGAGATTTGAGGAGTCATTGAAGAATATGTTTTGATTTACTTCAGATAGACTCAGTGGAACTTTGTTCCAGATGGTAACCTTAACCTTTTACAACAAACTGTCTATCTGTGGTAGTCCCTTGTTACAATTAGATCCACATCATTTTGGTGGTCAGGAATTTCCTGCTATCATACCACCTATGATAATATATTTTGCATCATTTATTATGAATACATATAATAGCAGAGGAAAGGAATTTAATTTCTGTCTCTCTCATGTGGCTGTGAAGTTTTTTTTTGAAGTATATTCAGTGTAAACACTTCAGAAAACAGCAGAAAGTGGAAAACATCCTCACACTTAAGTGTCAATTTTAGTTTGTAATTTTTGCCCATAAAGAATTGAAGAGCAGTTTTATACCAATGGTCAGTTTTAGATATACTAAAGCCACTTGCATGTCTAACCATGAATTGTGTCCACAAAAAGACACTGAAGTATTCAAAAATGTTATTTGTGCTTAGTATTATCTGTATTTCCTGTCAGGTTAACAAAATAAAGCAAAGGAAATGCAATTTGTGCAAGTTCTGAAAACAAGAAGATTATCTTTCTAGTAGCCCCCAAAATTCCTTATTTACAATATTTAGGTTACATAACAAGTATTTATTTTTATTTCATGGACTGCCTAATATGGTAAGAATCACAGCTGCTCACTTTTCAATACAGGCCACCACTCCCTGCATGAACGTCCATGAATGTCTTCTCTAGCTCATTACCAGACCCTATATTTCTGTATCATACAGATAGAATTGACCCACGTTCACACCTTTAACATGATATTATACAGAACTTATCAATTTAGAACATCAAACATAAGTTTTTTAAAAGCTTGAGAGAAAATACCTCCTTACCCCTGTTAAATTGAATCAACTTACCTTGAATATTGAATGGTAATTTTCAGGCTGGAATCCATAGGTACCTTGACATTTGTGGTCTATTTCCAAGGGATTTGTGTAAGATAACTAAGGAAAGTGAGAGGAGCATCAATAAGCTTAGATTCTCTTCAGAAGGTTTAACCTATCTGCTGGAAAATTTTACATGTTTGTCAAATTAGAAATAAGGTTGAAAATCGCCTTATGGATGGATTTGATGAATTACAGAGAAGCATAAACACTTTTGAGGAAACCCTGATACAAATAGTATTATTAATCTCTTGCTCCTATCAAAATATTTAATTTCAAGCTATGGGAACATTACAAATGCTGTTTGTAGTTTCATTTCTTTTTCTTTAAATTCAGATATTATATTATTTTTCTTAGCCAAATATATCTGCATACTCTATTTTCAACCACGTGCTTAAGGTGCTTCCATTTCTCCCATTTGACTTGATTATTTTGTGAAACTAGTGAAGTTTATGTTGCTTAAATCATTACGAGTGGCTGTGCACACAATTTTAATTTCAAAAGCACATTATATTTTTATCATTAATATACTACATTCAAAATTTCTTATAAATTTTGGCCCAGTAAAATGCTTTACAGTAGCAAATGTTCCTTTTTGTAGCACTTTGTGTGTTACACAAACTAGACATCTCAATTTTTCAGGCACTAGCATTTCCCTAGAGATCCTGTCTTGATAAGCTGCTCTTTGACTGGAAAAAACAAAAGACATTATGACCGAAAACTCTGTGCATTAGCTCCAACTTGAAGACATAGACCTTAAATCAAAAAAAAAAAAAAAGATCTTTTTATAAAGGGTCTTTTTATAAAGTCTTTTCTTTCACCATAAGGAGCACTTGACATTTCTTATTTCCAGTTATCAGGCTTACAACTCTTCTCAGACCAATTTATTCATATTTTTAACCTGCTTGGCTTTATGGAATTACACAATCGTTGGAATACAACCTGGACATATAATTTTTTTTTTAATTACTCTTTCAAGAAGAAAGGTTCATTTTTTTTTTCTTTTTTAATCCTTGTCATATTATTATTTTCCCTGAGAACCTGAAAAACTCTTGGTATAAGATACTTTAAAATCATCCTTCTGCCTTTCTCCTGCCTTCTGCTAAGACAAGTTATGGAAGCACAATGAACACATACATGTGTGGGCACCAAGTGTCAGTGGAAAAACAAGAAGTACTGCTGTCTGAGCAGAGACAGTCAGTCTGGGAAGGTGCACTCCTAATCACGGGACACTGCTTCATCTCCCCTTGGTGACATCTGTAAAGCTATGTCTTCTCATTACAAACCAACCCACTTCATAGAGCGCTAGCACAAGCACATTCATTGTACTGTGGTTGTTTGGAGTGTGGCATGGAGAGGAAGAACCGCACAGCCCTCGATCCTTCTCTGTTACAGTCAATGGATAGAGAAAATCTGTCTGACCTAATTAAAAAGTTCCCTGAGAATGAGTTTAATTTGGCTCTAAATTTTCTTTTTTTCTTAACGATTCCTCCAATTAATCTATAATGATTTTCTAATATCCTAGTTATCTGGAAGTCTGAGAGTTAAGATTGGCTTATCTAACAATTTAGTACTCTTCCAATAGCTTTGTAAGAGATTATAAGACATGCTCAGGTATGCATGTAAACCTCTGAAGAGATTGTGTGTCTCTAGAGCAATAGTTGGAGCTTTATTAATTGCATAAAATGTAAAAGCTCTGAACATCTTAGTCATGGACTTGAGTCTAGCATCTCCCCAATTCCAGGTTCCAAATTGACCCAACTATACATAGATCTTGACATGGAACTTTAAATAGCGGGGCGGGGGGGGGGAGGGGGGCAGACCTAAAGAAAGTCTAGACCTAAATTTTTTTACTTGAGTTATTTTTCTAGTGAACCTTCTCCTGACAATTTTCATAGCCTGGACATGTGTTGAAAGGCTGGGACTGCTTCTGATCATATTCAGCAACATAACGCTCTGTGATGAAATAAGTTTTTCTGATCAGCCAGATGAGGGCACTTGGTTTTGAAGTATGCTGTGGTTTCCTTCCCACTGGCATGACTGATTTTCCTTTCAATGGAAACCAACATGGATGGTAGTGGGAAGGTGACAATTTGTGGACCTTGTTCAACATATAGTTGAGAAGTAGCTATTATACATATCTGAATCTGAAAGCTGAAAATCCCAGAGTTTATGTGTAGTCTATGATGGCAGCCTAAAGATATTTTCAAGGACTGCAGTAATGAATCATACTCTCTATTTTACCTTGATTTTTATGTAAGCTAATTGGTATATGAGAAATACAACAACTTTATTTTTGTTAGCAACCTCTTCATTTAGAGTATCAGGTGGTGTAGATATCTTAGCCTGCATTTTTCTTTTCATATAAGCACCAACAAAAACAAGAAGTCTTCTTACATTTTTTTTCCGTTAGAAATATGTAGCAGAATAAGATGTGACTTAACGCTCATATTAAATGCAGCAGTTCAACAGTAAATCAGGTCGAGTCATTCAGAACTCATCACAAACTGACCATTATGTCTCTTTCATCACAATCAGGGAAAGAAAAGCCCTGAGAATGATATTCACCAGACTCAGAGCCTTAATGATAATGTTTCTTAGAGCACTAAATCAGGCATATTTTATTGTAGGACAACTCCATTAAAAAGACATTGAGAGATGTGCAGTGCTTTTCAAGTGGAATTCAGTGAATTTCTGAGAGGAATATATGCTTAGGAGTAACTAATTTTCTCATGGATATTTCACAAAACCTCTTTGAAGTCTTTACAGTTATAGTAGGGATAAAATGAATCCTATTTCTATTACACACTGATATAAACCAGATAAAACCACTGATGGCACGGGTCTCTAGCTGGTTCCTGTCAGCGTAGCTCACTATGGAACTATACCTACTTGGAGACAATCTAGTTCTGTTATTTGAATATATGTTTACTTCTGCAACTGAATTTCCAATTAGGCACTTACGTGAGTGCTATTTATTTGTCCTGCAGCATCCGACATAGTATATAACTTTTCTGCCCTTAATATTGTTAGAGGCAACAGATAACAATGAGGTTATTCTTAAGGAAGAGCTACCAGATTTTGGAAACATTTCACTGAGTAATTTTCACTGTTGTGCCTTCTAGAACAAATAAGTCTTTAGCATTCTAAACCATGTTTTGCACAATAATTTCTTTCTAGAATACATGTGACTTATTTATTGTAGAAGTGCTGCTAGCCTCCAAGTACACAGTGATAATATGAGACCAAAGTTCATCTAGTCCAGCATCTCTTCTGTAGCAGCTAGCAAAAGTGAACACTTAAGGAAAGAATATAAAAATCAGGCAAAGGGCAGGTCCCCAAGGCTGTCCTCTTTTCAGAATCAAGCAAAGCCTGGTCTCTTCGCCTGTGCATCTGCAAGCAACAGCAAATCAAAAAGAAAGCTAAAGACTGGCTGAAGAGGACGTGCCAATCTGGTATCAGATGTTTTCCTGTCTTTCCCCATAGTTATCAAGAACCTGAATGCTAAGCCTTTCACCAGCAAAATGAACTGAAGTAGTCCAGTAGTCCAGTAGTCCATGTGGACTTGTACTAGTTATAGAAACATCACCCTGGCCCTATAACCTCACACCCTTCTACACACCAGGGTATCAGGCCTGATTCAAAGCCCTGCAAAGTTTACAGCAGCCTTTGCTTTCATGTCATTGATTGCCGTGAGATGAACTAAGTGAATTTAAAAGTAGGTGCAGGATAGTGAAATCAATCACAGTGCGGTTTTACCAACTTTGACAGTGCTTTGTTATGAAACTAAGCAGAAAAATATAACGACATATATTGTGTCTTGTATAGTAACATCATGATGTGGAAGAAAGTGCAAGTAGGCATTTTGTTACTCACCAGGGTATTCCAAAAGTGACTCATATTTTCTGTAAGGTTAAAATATTCATCCATTTTACATTAGAAAGAAAAACAGAAAAGCACACCTATTTTCAAGGTTTGATATGATTGCTGTATTTGCTGCTGCTTTGAGAGTTCCATTATATAAAAAATCAATCATCTTTTCTGCATGGCAAAGAATATTTCAGGAAAAGAGAAATACACAGAATTTATTTATTAACTTTTCAGCTCTGAACATGTGTGCAAGGCGTGAAGAAAAACAAACATAGAAGAAGGATCAAAAGAGGAGGAGGAGAAGGATCAGAAGAGGAGGAAAAGAAGCTCTCCACCCAGCCCGTCATCTCCAAACTAGTAAAAAATATTCTGGGATGACTGTTTATCACTCTGTTTTGTTAACCTTATAGGGCAACAACCTGTGAGACATTTAGTCAAACTCTTTTAATGTCAGTCCTAGCATGAGAGGGGAGAAAGCAATTTCAGGCAATTGCCTTGGAGCAGGAGCTGTGAGATCAACTTCTGCCTCTCCACCTCTACCATGGTCACTGCCACTGATCCCCTGGTCCTGGACCCTCTGTTCCTTGGTAGCTGCTGCCACCTGGGCATGGCTGGAATGCTGCTGGGAGGGAAGGAGTGTCGAACCTGGCACCAAGAAACATGTAAAGAGGAGAAGAAAGAAAATAGCTGAGCTGAACAACAGCAAGGATTGTACGTGTTTGAAAGCCAATTCTTGGCAGCCCTAAAGGCCTTATTACAACCCACTGCTGTCTTCATGGACAGTGGAGTTATCTATACAGCTTTTCATTCACCACACAGCTACTCAATCCTGTATTCCTTGCTTCTGATAGCATTGGGAGTCTGTAAAATGTGGTGTATGCAGTATGTTAGGTTAGGATGGAGCAGTAATTGTATTGTGCTTAATATTCCTACTGTCAAAAAAACCAACCAGACAATGCCAAAAACAAAGCTTGCCCTAAAACACAAACTGCAGTCATTTGACATTGTAGCTGCTCATTTTTTTAAAACCACAAATATGCAAGTACCGAAAGAGATAAATCCTAATGTGTAAATCTTTTACTTTTCCCCTGGTAAAAGTGCTTGGGGAGGCTGGCAAAGATGCAGTGGAAAAATGTTGCAAATCAAATGGACAGCCCGTTCAGCCTGTTTTGTCATTTCCATGGCTTGTATTGATCAATATTTGCTCTAAAAAAGAGGACAGTTGGAAGATGTGCTTCAGAGCATTTCTTGACAGCCTGGTCAGGGTTCAGTGCTTGGTTCAAATGTGCTGGTCATAAGGACTGTAACGTTAAGGCAGGGGAAGCAGAGAGACTCTCTCTGTCTCTTTAGCTTTTCCCCTCCTCCAATAAATACATCTTTTCTCTAACTTGATAACATTACTGAATACTGAACCAAGCATCCAAAAGCCTGTTGTTTAACACTGATACAGCTTGATACTGTTTACTCTGGGTATATTGAAGCTGTATATTCGAGGTGTAGCTGCACTTCAGTGGTGAACTGAAGAAAGTGTTGCTTATAATGGGTATTGTTACTGTTGTTTTGAATTAATGAAAATTTTTGTCTTACCCAGACTCTAAAATACAAGATCCCCTTAGTGAAACTAAAGTGTCTCAGTATAACTGACTTTTTAAAAATAAGTACCCTGGGGATAGGAAATGGAAGTTGTATTTGTACCCCTTCAGTCTTCTCATTCTAATGGGTGGAAAGTTGGTTTTAATTAGGTGCACAAAGAATAACATACTTTAAAAAAGGATCTTTCAAACAATATTGTTTAAGACAAAGACAGAATACTGCTTCTGGCAAGTTTCACACTCAGACAAAGATTCCTTATATTTGCAATATCAGCAAATACATTCTGATGAGTAACGGTTTGGTAGAGCAGCTCAAGACTTTAAAGGAAAGAAAACCAGTTTTGTTGTGTGAAGAAAACCTCTAATTTCTTTTTTGACCTAAATGGAAACTTTCATTTCTTTTGAAATTTTCCATTTTTTTAAGTGAAAGTCAGGGGAAAATACCATGCCATTCTCTGAAAAACAAAATCAAAACAATTTCATTACTTCCAAAGGTACAGATTTTTTACTGAAATGTATTTCAGATATGAAATAATAGTAATTCTCTTCAATTTTCTATTCAGACAAAGAGAATATTAACTTCCTAATTCTGAATGAAGTGAAGCTTAAATTATTAAAGCAAAGCTAAGCCAGGTTGTTAACCTCTGATAAGCAATATTTTTGCAGTCTCTCAGAACAACCCTTTATATGTGGAGTACACTTCTGATTTAGTAGTGACCTCATTGGTGTCTGTGCTGCAATATGAACAGCCTGCAAGGCGTACTGTATTCACAGGATGAATTTCAATGCCTGAGCTTGTGCAATTCATTGGCAAATACTGCAAAAATTAAAGCAGTTCAAATGGCTTGGGTTTTGTTGGGGGAAGGGTGAATTCATAAGATGGTCTCATGTGTTTTCATTTATTTCAGTGAGTAATGTATGTGTTTCAGGGCTGAACCATACAAGAAACGACTGATGTAAAATGTGATGAAAAAGGAGCATTGCAGAAAAATTCTTTATTGTTTTATAAGGCAGAGCACAGTCCAGTCTTTCTGTTCTTAAAGAATACTGAGTGTGAGAGAGAAAAAAATTCAAGTTGTGAGGACTGCAATCTTAAACTGAATCAGTAATTTAAAAAAAAAGGTTAAGTAAGCCCTTGGGGCAGGGACTATCTTTTCATTATAGCCTTGTACAGTGCCTGCCACAGTGGGGTCCCTCCTTTCCATCGAGAATTCAGGGAGTTGCTCTGATGCAAGGAGTAAAACCCATAGCAACAATACTGGGAGGGGAGGGAACCCACCAAAAAAAAGCCCGAACAACACATAATATGTAGAGTCTCCTTCTTTCTCTGGTCTTCACTACACTGAGGATTAGAGGAGAAAGCTCAGCCACAAAACAGCAGAAATTGATGAGTTTGAGCTGTGAGGCAGAAACCTGTTGTTGCTGTAAACTCCATAGCCCCACTTGCCTCAACCCCCATCAGTAGAGGGTCAGCTTTAGAGTCTCTTACTGTTTGTATCCATCACATCAAGAATTCACATGCAGAATGATGCATTGTGGATGAAGGTTTGTTTCATAACTGGAAATTTTGTTGACCAGGTTAAAACTCAGGAAAATAACACTTTTCTTCTTCAGGATGTTTAAGCAGATACCTTGTGTGAAGTCCATTACTATGCTGGTAAACCATTCTAGAAACAGAGATATAAAAGAAAAATAAAAAGAGAAGAAAAGAGAAAAAATAAAGGGAAAGGGAGAAGGAAAGAAACTGGAGGTGACATTTTATGGAAGCTTTTCCTGTTTCAGGTGTCAGGATCAGACTTAGTCTGGAACAGGCACTGTGTTCAGGACCCTTAAATTCTAGCCTGTATGCTAGGACCCAGGATGAGAGAATAGGGAAATTTCCCATCATGGAAAGCTATACGCTTCTCTTAGTTACTTCAGTAGCCAACTGTAAATACTGTGCAACGTGGATGACATACAATTTAGGGCTGTGAAAAGTCTACCCAAGAATTGACAAAATGACTGACCCCAAATTCTACTAAGGAAGCAGGTGTACATTCCTACAGACAGAGCAAGTATTGTATTACTTATGCTATTTCCTTGCCTGAGGTTAAAATCAATAGGGTTTATGGTGGTAATGAGACCTACTAATTATAATCCTAATTATTTTGGACCTAAGAGTCTGGATAAAACATGGGGACTAATGATAAAAATGGTACACTGACATGATGGATATTTTTGGACAGTGATATGGATGAAAGCTTTAATTGAAATCTTTTAAAATTCTCTATTAGGAAGTGAGTTGTCACCTTCTTCTGCGGGAGAGGCAACCCCTGCTCCCTTAAATGGTAGAATCAGAAATACCAGATTTACAAAGCCTGCTTGCCATGTTTCAAACAACATATTCCTGAAGACTAGACAATGCATCCCTCTGTTATTTTTACACGGTTTATTTACTGCCTGCCCAATTTGGACCATTTACACCAATATCAAAATAATTTTCTTTCTTTTTTTTCTCCCCCCCAGCCTTACTTGCCAGAACTTGTCTCAAAACTTTTTCTTTAGAAGTAATAAGAAGAACATTTTTTATTCTTATTTTCTCATTCTTGTGTTATGCTCTTTTGTTATTTTCCTGTTTATATTAATGGAAAAAAAAAAACAAAACCAGAAACAGCAAAACACCTGAATGTCTGACATCAATGATTGCTGCTCATGAATATTCAATATCATATTTGGCAATGTGGCAAATAAGCTTTACATATCAACTAAATATTCTTTGGTGAGCAGATTGCATCTTCTAGGTTATATTAAATATGTTAGCAAGCATACTGAAACTATCATACAAGAAAAAATATTATTTTCCTCTCAAGTAATTAGAATTGGAGCCACAAACTTTCTGTGATTTTATTGAGGAACTGTTTCTGTATAGCAGATGCAAGCAACATGGCCTAGATCCTTATGTCTTCAGATGATGGTAGTAGTCTTGTGCTCAGAGAAACAAGATCTATACTTACAGTGATCCTCAGGGAATGTGTATTTTCATTGGCCTGTGGTGATGGGGGTGCAGTTACTTTGGACCTTATTCTCCTGAGATCTTATGCACTACCACTGAAATAAACAGAAGCTTTGTCCTGGATCTAAGAAAAAAAACAAGAATGTTCTTGCATTTTGGCTTTTAGAACTTGATCTCTGCAGTAGAGTTTGTATCCCTGAAATACAATTATAGGGCTTCCTGTACAACACCCAGGAGTATTATACACCCCTTAACAAGCTGTTTGACAGCCAGTGTGCAGAGTGGATAGCCATGCAAGGGCACCTGCAAGAGAGTGCTCATAAGGCAGAGGCCATAAGCAGACAGCCCCTTCTCATGCTACATCAGAGCCTTAGCCCCTCAGCTGCAGTGCTAACCAAGTATCTGAAGGAGACACTGATAAAAAAACATCATTCTTCCATCTAAAAAACAAGTGATAACCATCATCGACTTTCACTGAGAGAATTTTTACTCAGTGGACTCCCAAGATACTTACTGATTCAAGCCACCCAGACAAGTCTGGCAGTGAAATTACTTGTCAGTGCATCCAAAGCGGGGGTTAGAGGTGTCACTGGTATGCTCAACTCTGAGTCACCAGGGATCTGCAGAACCTGTGCTCTTGGGTAAACTGAAATATTAAATAGCAATGGCATGTGTTGAGTTTAGGTGTCTGGAACATAAATGGCAGGAACAGTGTGACAGATAAAGGGATCGTAATTTGTAGCTCCCTCAATTCTAGCAGTGTGGCATTAAGAACTTGGGGTTATTCCTGAGTATGTACTTTGCTTAAGTAAAAATCCATAAAAATGGAAAATTCAGTTTCTCTTAAATGAGTTCGCATACTTTGTATATAGTAAATCCTGCTACTTACACAGGAATACTTGCATTGTGCTGAGTGTGAGGTGAGTCACCATGAGAAACTTTAAAATTAGATATTAATCAGCAAGCTCTACAAGACCTAATTACTAGGTACCCATGAAGCTGATACTGCATGGATGATGAAGGAGATAGAAACACACCTTTCTCACTTATCCCAGTGAACATAACTAGGTGTGGCTAAGTGAACAAGCTAACTCATTTACTTATATCAGAAAGCTAATATTGAGGTACCCAAGCTTCTGTACCTCAAAGGAAAAAGTTTTATTAGCTTGGAGCCATGTCATAATGGATTAGGTGAAAACATAGCTAGGTTCATTAAGAGTATCTGTTCAATAATGAATTCTTTACCAATAACATTCAGGTGTCTCAGCAGCATGTTGCACAATGACACTGTTTCTCCCCATGGTAATAATTCACTGTAGTACACTAACCTGCTCTGGCTTCTTTTGACTCTCCCTTTTTATGATACTGTCAAAGGGGAATAACTTAGCATCCTTTGTTGTCTGAATGTCTAAACTAATTACAGACAGACACTAAAGCTGTATTTGCTGACTTGGCTTCTGCTGACTCAGCTTTTTCAGTGTTTAATGAACTTCTTTAAAATCAAGAGTACTAAGAGATGGATTTGCATACAGAATATATGTGAAGTGAGTACGAACTGTTATTTACCCAGTGGCTGCTGTAACACTTACGTATGATTCAGAAAGCAAAGAAAAAAATATCAGCCTTATTAATGTCCATAACCCAAGGGACATCATCTGTAGTTTATACAACAGGATTTATATTTCAATGTCCAGAAACATAGTCTGGAAAAAAAACAGAAAGTTAAATTACCATTATAGAATTCTTGGGTCTTAATTGGCATTATTATTTTCCTTACTCTATCTCTTAGGAATTCAGCTTTTAACTTCTCAAGGATGCAAAGTGCACAAAAGGTAATACAGAGGGACATAAAGGTAGAGAAGAGCCTAGATTATACCTGTCCTGTTCTGATACCCAGAGAACATCAAGTATGGAGGGTGAATGATCTCTCAAAAGAACAGTAATTCAAGCATTTATTTTGGGATGAGAGTCTTCCTTCTTCTAACAGCCTTCATTGAGTGGTTGGATATGCTGGAGAATCTCCAGTTTTGTGTCAAGTTTGGGACCCCTTACCACAAAAAAAGACATTGAGGTGCTGGCACGGGTCCAGAGAAGGGCAACGAAGCTGGTGAGAGGTCTGGAGAATAAGCTTTATGAGGAGAGGCTGAGGGAGCTAGGGTTTTTCAGCCTAGAGAAGAGGAAGCTGAGGGCAAACCTTATTACTCTTTACAACTACCTGAAAGGAGGGTGTAGAGAGGCAGCGGTCAGTCTCTTCTCCCAAGTTATAGGCAATAGGACAGAGGAAATGGCCTCAAGTTGCATCAGGGGAGGTTCAGGTTGGATATTATGAAAAAATTTTTCACTGAAAGTGTTACTAAGCTTTGGAATGGGCTGCCCAGGGAGAGGGTTGGGGCACCATCGCTGGAGATATTCAAAAGACAAATAGACATGGTGCTCAGGAATATGGTTTAGTGTTGGTGTGTTTGTTTTTTATTGTGGGGTTTTTTTGTTCGTTTGTTTGCTTTTTTTATGGTTGGACACTTATAAAGACATCTAGATGACTCAGTAGATAATATTTATAAATCTAAGGAAGATTCTGACATGAAAATTCCTTAGATGCAATGCTCAAGGAATACTTTGTGAAGTGTTTAACAAAACAAGAGGAAGGTTTAAATATAGCAATATTGATAATCACTCTATCTTTTCTATGCCTCAATCTGCATCTGAAAATGGATGTGTTTTATTTGCAGAGTAGATTGCTAGGAATCCCAGACCCTCCTTCCTTTCCTCCCTTCCTTCCGTCCTTTCATCCTTACATCTTTTCATCCTTTCGTCCTTCCTCCCTTTCTTTTCCTCCTACCCTAAGCTAGATGGAGAACACAAGAGGAAGACCTGCCTCCCCTCTGTGGTCTAGGAGCAGGAGGAGAGCTCCTGCACAGTTTTGAGAGGGAGCCTCACAGTGTGACTTGTGGCTGCCATAATAATGTGTGCCTTGCCCCCTCCCTCACTGAGACAGGGGAGAGCTGAGCCAAGGGAAGAGTATTGCAATTTGCTGCTGGCTCGGTCCACAGAAAAGTCTAATTGCTTTCTTTCCCACTTAGATAAGAGGAGTTAAAAAGCTGATTGTGCTTTGATATTTTCTCCATAGTGTCTCTTCCCTTTCAGGTTCTTGGCTTCTAGGGCTACAAAGCCAGCTCCTCCATAAAACTTGTGGCAAAGCCACAACTAAGTCCATTAAAAATATAATGGCTTGCCATTTTTGCTTTAATCACAGTTGTTTGAGTTTTAAAGAGTTCCTTAAATCGGCAGGGTTCCAGGTCTTGAGGTGCATGTACTTTATTAGGATATATGAAGAGTTTAAAATTAATTTTGTAATGAAAATAGGCAAAACATTATAATTGCTGGTGTCATTGTAATGTCACACATGCTTATTGTGGCAAAATAATGTGTGTCACACATTATTATGGCAGCCACAATGTCAGATAATTTACAGCAAGTGGAGGATTTGCAGAGTGCAAAAAAGAAATTGAAGACACACTGTTTTGTGAAAACAAGTCACAAACTATTATTCTCTGCTTAATCTACTCTGTAATTCCTGTAGTTCATTTAATTACCAAGAATTATTGTCAATCACACATTTTTGCATCCTGAAAAGGGCAAGTGCAGTTTGAGAAAGCAAACGAAACACTCCTAACATGCTTCAGTTTTCCTAGAAACCTCTAAGTGTTGACTTTGAAGGAGCTTTCTTTAGTGTGAAAGCTTACAGAAGGAATGTAGTTGTGGGTTTAATGTTACATGGATTTCTGGAGAAGATGGTTTGCTCAGTCATTTACACTTC
Organism: Gallinago undulata; assembly: GCA_026546715.1. NCBI lineage: Eukaryota > Metazoa > Chordata > Aves > Charadriiformes > Scolopacidae > Gallinago > Gallinago undulata. The sequence continues at coordinate 69,725,333 of JAOTQQ010000023.1, forward strand.
TGTGACGTTCTTATTATTATATGAAAAGTACTACTTAAAATAATCTTCTTCATTAGCATCATGGATCATAAGATGAAGTAACAATCCACTCTGCTGTAACAGGCTGAAGACTTCCTCTGTACAGATTCGTGTAATTTCATTTTTAAGTAACATTTCCCAGGAATGTGTCTAAGTATGAGGACTCAGCTAAAAAAGATTTCTCTGGATGACTTTGTAGGGTGAAATAATTACAACTTAGTCTGTCCCTTTCTTGGAGATGTGATATAGCAAGGTGTTATTTCAGAAATTGCGGTGAAAAGCTTTTTTATGATAGAAATGCCCACTATCTTTCATACTAATCCTAGTTATATCAATATATATTGATATATTTGGATGCACACAAGTCTATGGGACCAGATGCGCTCCAGCCAAGAGTGCTGAAAGAATTGGCAGACGTGCTCGCCAAAACCGCTTTCCATTATTTACATGAAGTCATGGCTAACTGGGGAGGTTCCAATGGACAGGAGGGTGGCAAATATAACACCCATCTAGAGGAAAGGCAAAAAGGAGGATTCAGGAAACTATAAACTTGTCAGCCTGACCTCGATACCAGGGAAGGTCACGGAGCAGGTCATCTCGAGTACCATCACAAACCATATAATGGGCAACCAGGGGATCAGGCCTAGTCAGAATGGATTTATGAAAGGCAGGTCCTGCCAGACGAACCTGATCTCCTTCTATGACCCGATTGTTGGATGAGGGAAAAGGTGTGGATATTAGCTACCTGGACTTTCAAAAAGCATTCAACACTGTTCCCCATAGAATTCTAGTGGAAAAAACAGCTGCACATGGCCCGAGCGAGCATACGATCTGCTGGATCAAGCACTGGCTGTCTGGACAGTCCCAAAGAGTGGTGCTCAATGGAGTTAAATCCAGCTGGTGGCTGGTCACAAGTCATGTTCCCCAGGGATCAGTGTTGGGACCATTTCTGTTTAACATCTTCATTGATGATCTTGATAATGAGATAGAGTGTATCATCAGTAAGTTCACAGATGACACCAAGTTAAGTGGGAGTGTTGTTCTGCGTGAGGATAGGGAGGGTCTACAGAGAGACTTAAATACGTTGGATTGATGGACTGACATTAATGGCATGAGCTTCAACAAGACCAAGTGCCAGGTCCTGCACTTGGGCCACAACAACCCCAGGCACCGCTACAGGCTTGGGGAAGTGTGGCTGGAAAGCTACCTGGCAGAAAAGGGCTTGGGGTTTCTAATCGACAAGCGGCTGAATATGAGCCAGCAGTGTGCCCAGGTGGCCAAGAAAGCCAATGGCATCCTGGCTTGTATTAGAAATAGTGTGACCAGCAGAAGTAGGGAGGTGATTGTCCCGCTGTACTGAGCACTGGTGAGGCCACACCGCAAGTATTGTGTCCAGTTTTGGGCACCTCAATACAAGAGAGATATCGAGGTGCTGGAGCGGGTGCAGAGGAGGGCAATGAAGCTGGTGTGAAAACTTAGTTTCTGTCTTCTTGTTCAAGATTCATTTCTACATGGAGAGAGGGGCATTTGAGATACATCTAAAGACACTTCTAGATTCATCTCTGAGACACCAGACTACAGAAAATAATTTATGAAAAAATATGGGTGAGGCAATACTGTTTTCATCAAGGCCAGAGAAAAAGACTTTCAGTGGATAAAACACACACTTGAGTGAGATTTCATATAGATAAACCACTCCTGGCATCTTAATAAGGGTGCTCTGTTTTGATGAGCCAGCTTAACAAATAGAAGTGGATGTGAAACCTCCTTTGATTTCCAGCAGCTGATAGAACACCGTGTCCCAAGGCCTTGGGAGAAAAAAAAAAAGAGCCCCTATTAACTTTATTATATGAAACTTCAGACTCTTGCAATGTTAAATCTTGAAAGTGAAAAGATTTTATTTAAAAGTTTTCTTTTCTCTGTCTGTTTCCTTTGTTACTCTATAGGCCTGGCGTTATACTCATTCAAGCTTGAGAATTTTTACCACAGACATATAAACCAATTACCCCTGAAAATTCTTGGTTTTGGTTGGTTTTTTGTTTTTCTTTTTTTTTTGGTAAGATTAGCTTTCACATAACAAAATAATTTCTACATGGAATAATGCAGTCCATCTTAAAATCAAATTATTAATTTCCAAAGTAGAGAACCACAAAAAGAAAGCACAGAGCAAGCATGGATTTGCCATGGGAGGGGAGAATTGGGCTCTACGTCCATTCTAACCAGTACAAGTTCTGTAGCAGGTCATCCTTTGCCTTATGATTGTTTTTGCAACTATGCAGATGCAAATTTCCTTTCATTTCTCTCCCTACCATTCTGACCTGTACCTGTACATACAGAATATGTACATAACTGTACATACCTACACATACAGAAAAAAGTTTTGAGAGGTACAAGGTATACATTTTCTTAAAATACATATTACAAGGGAACACCTTTAAAAAAATGATCTGCCCCTATGACATATACTGGACTGCTAAGCCTCAAATCCAAAGTTATCAATTCATCTGCAGAACAGCCTGTAGAAAGCCTGTGCAGCCAAGATTTGCTAATTTTCATCATCCATAATAATTTCTAATGGTGAAATAGCAATCCTTCAGCTTCCAACCCCTTCCAAATTTCCTAACAAATGTGTGTTGTGGTTTTGGCGGCATTGACCAACCAGAATGACAGATGGCCCCTTCCTCCACCTCTCTCCAAAGAGATAAGAGCAAGAGATAAAGAGATTTATGAGTTTAGAAAAAGAACTAAACGACTTTAATGAGAATATTAATAAATGATGAAATAATAAATAATACTAAGAAGGAAATATAAAAAAAAAAAAAAAGGAAAAAAGTATACAGTATTTACAAAATTGTATCAAGCTCCCAGGATGATGATCATGTCATCAGCAAGCACAGGTAAAAGTCCCAGATTGGACCTGGCGATGAACGGGAGCTGGATTCTGGGTCTGGAGTCAGGAACACTCAGATCAGACAAAGAGACAGAGTCCTCCTTGGACATTGGCCCTTGAAGAAAGAGAGTTGACCCTCAGCTTTCATACTGAGTGTGATGCAGATGGGATGGAATATCCTGTTGGTCAGTTTTGGGTCACCTGTCCTCTCCACTCCTCCTTACAGGTGGGACCCCTCTACGCTTTTCCACTTCCGACCCTCCAATGGGGCAAATAACAAAGTTACCTGACCTTGGTTGTTATAACAAGAAGTATAAGCAAGAGCCCCTCTGCATACCATTCCTTGGTATAATCAGGTCTTATCACTGTGAGAGTGAACAGTTTCTGAACAATGTGCTGTTAATTCTGAATTTAGTTAATTAGAAGACACCCAGCTAAAAAGTAAAATTTCTGAACAGAAAATTGGTTCTCTTTTACCTAAAATCAGGACATGTGTCAATTAGATATAGTGGTTTTAATGATGCAGAAGTCTATCATTCATATAAAAGCGATAAAGTCACATAAATAACGACATTTATTTACTTGGATTCTGATTCAGAAGCAAAATAGTGAGCTGTGGAACATCGGAATGGCATAATTCCGTGAGCCATCAGCTTAAAAATGTATCTGAAAAGTGCCATCACTCTGGAGTATATATTTTCTGTCAACAAACTCCACTGATGACTTAGTTCTCACTGTATGCCATGTAACTAAACCAGAAATCTATTCTTTGGACATAGAGCATCAGCCTTTCTAGTGTCTGATGAAAAACAAGGAGGCTGTCAGAAAGAAATAAACCGAGGCTGAAGTCAGGAATCACTTACAGAAAATCTACATCATCAGTTATGAGGAAAAAGAGTAGCCAGGAGTTAACTTTGTTCAAGTACGTTGTAAGTGTTTAACAAGCATCAGTAAAAGAGGTTTGAGTGGACAATCAGGGACACCTAATGAAAATAGTTTATGTAGTTTCTTCTTCCTTCCTCATTCACTTGGTTCACTATAAAGACAGTTGTAGAAAGCTTTCCTTGTTGTTGTTTTGAAGCACATCAGCTCTGTGGCCTGAGAACAAAGACCTGAGAGAGTTGTTAAAGCTTTATTTTGCTGGGTCAGCCTGGAGAGTGCTAATTCTGAGGTCACTGGTGGCCAGCATCTCATACATAATGACAGAGACACAGAGCCAAAAGTATGTCATGCACTTCAGTGGCTAGAGGAACTCATCATGAGAGTGTTCAGGTCTTTTAGTGGCAGTGGTGTTTCAGCTGTCAATATGAAAATGAAAAATAGAAAAAAAAAAAAATTGAAGATGTTTCATTTTAAGACTACCCCAAAAAATCAGTGTTCCTGCTCCCAATTGAACTTTTTATGGTGGAGAGAAGGCAAAGTGGAGACAAGACAATAGGGAACAAAGAGGGGACCTTGCACTTGTAGGCAAAAGAAAGAAGGCTTTTCTTCATGGAGGGCACCTCGTGGTGTTCCCATTTACTCAGCAGCTCACAGATGAGCCTGCATGTTGAAGAGAAAAACATCTCACCCAGGTTCAGCTCGTCTGTCTGCCTTTAGCAGGGTCTCTGCATGGAGGAGGCTGAGGACAGCTGTCCTCTCCCAGGCTCATCTGTGCTGAGGTTTTCCACTCCAGCTACTCATCACTGTGCCTCCCCTGAGGCTACTGACGCCCTACTCTGGCTGACTGGCTACATTAGCTCTCTCTAACCCACTCTGAAAAAATACACTGGGATAATTTCAAAAGTTTAAATAGTAATTTATTACTAATTTGGTCCATGAAGACTAAAGCCTGTTAAGGTGTTTTCTCACAAGCAGTTCAAAAGGCGTTGTGGAAAAGAGGCAATTTTGTCAGCATATGGCAAAAGAGGCTTTAGATGAGCGTTTTTTTTTCTCTGACATAACAGCTTAAGACATATTTTTTTGTTTACTACACCATAATCAAAACCAATCATTCATGAAAGCAAGAATTAAAGGTATTCCACATTTGAGATAAGTTATCCCAGAAGTCTCATCCTGCATCTCAAAGTCTTGTTAAGAAGACCCAGTCTATGGGTTGTTGGCTAGTATTCCTACCATGCTACAAGGTTTTCACTGTCCTTAATCAAAGTGACTGAAATTATGTTTCATACACCCTCTTTGAAGAGTCAGAGATGAACAGTAGTCTACATGATGAAAAGATAGCGCTACTGCTAGTGAGTTAGAAAGAGGATCCTTGTGCGCTTTGTGTATTAATTCAACCTTATAAGAGATATTGTTTTTCTGAACTTTGTGCAATTTTTAGAAAGGTCAGTTTTTGTTTGACTTTTGGAAGAAACAGATTTCAACATGCGTCAAGTACTTTTAAACAAAATTCATCAGAAAGGATAACCTTGGACCTCCATTCAATATCTTAACATGCAGAGACCCTTTGATTCAAGTGATACCACTGTGAAACTGTATTTTGTATAATTTCCAGGAGTAAAGTATAAATATTTCCAACAAAGCATTCTTAACATAAGTTTGTTTGCTAAGTGTGTTTCTTCCTTTTTGGGGCTTGTTTCCGTGTTTTGTAGGAAACCTTTTTTGTTTTAATGGAAAAACAAAATGGATGGATTCCCCAGATTTTAATTTCTGTCACTCTGCAAACTCACATAAGCATAATGTAAGGCATTTGTGACAAATCTCCAAGACTAATGTCTGAGAGCTCTTTGCTAGAATATCAGCCAAGAATACTATTTCTGTCACTTCCTGTTTCTCACCACACTGAAAAGATTTGTAAACATGACATTTCTCCTCCTATTTCTGCACTTTTAAATTCTGATCTTAGCAGGAGCCAGGAAAAGCACAAGAACACAAACCTAACCACTGCACAGTAAAGGAAGCTGAGATTCATCACAAATGACCATTTCAATGATTTAGATTTGCATTTCTGTACAAAATATTGATATTCAAAGATAATACGGCAAATTCAGAACACGTGGCCTATTTCTAACATCTGTTTTAGAATAGGATAAATCGGATCCTAGGTGTGTTTATTTCTTTCCTCTGACTAAGGTATGACCAGCTCTGCTGCACGTTTACATGGCAGATGTATCCATTTGGTCAGCTGAATCCCATCTTCTTTGCTTACCTACAGGCAGACATGTCAGTCTGCATATTTGTTTTTGCCTTTATGCATCTTGTAACAATTATATTGCATCAATTAATATAGACACCTTTATTTTATGGTCTATAATACCTTTTAAATGCAGCAGGAGTTACTGCATCCTGTTAACTCAACAACTAAATATAACATTTAACGTCCAACTAAGCAATCTCCATCTTAAAAACCAATTCATATATTCACTGGTCCTAATTTTCACAGTAATAGAAGCATAGAATCATTTAGGTTGGAAAAGACCTTTAAGATGAAGTCTACAGGTAAACCTAACACTACCAAAACCAGCACTAAACCAAGTCCCTAAGCCCCACATCTGTACATATTTTAAATACCTCCACTTCCATAGGCAGCCTGTTCTAATGCTTTAACATTTTCAGTGAAGAAATTTTTCCTAATATCCATTCTAAACCTCGCTTGGTGCAACTTGAGGCCATTTCCTCTTGTCCCATTTATTGTTACTTGGAAAAAGAGACCGATGCCCACCTCTCTACAACCTCCTTTCTGGTAGTTGTAGAGAGTCATGAGGTTTCCCCTCAGCCTCTTTTTCTCCAGGCTGAACAACCCCAGTTCCCTCAGTGGCTCCTCATAAGACTTGTGCTCTGAACCTTTCACCAGCTTCGTTGCCCTTCTCTGGACACACTCCAGAACCTCAATGTCTTTCCTGTAGTGAGGGGCCCAAAACCGGACACAGCACTCGAAGCGGGGCCTCACCAGTGCTGAGCACAGGGGGACAATCACTCCCCTAGGCAACACTACTTCTGATAATGGCTATGTTTCTCTTTGTTGCTGTTATTCACTGACAAATAAAGACATTGCAAGTTTATCATCCTTGATTCTCTCTCTTATTTACACTGCTTCAATGCCAGAATCAATTCTACATCACAAAGGAGAGTTCTAAATATTTGTTTGATATACTGTTTGCTGTATGGCATAATTTCTAAATATAAGTGTCTGTGTGTCTGCCCTCACTCATTTAAGCAAAATCAGATAAGGATCCCAAAGGAGAAAACACAGTTTGTGACTCTGACAGTACAGGTCAGCAAAAAATTACCCCTTCTTGCGTTAGGAAAGGCCACAGGGTGTTTGTTCAGTCGCATGAGTCTAGTTCTGCAGCTCCTGGAAATAAAAAATCTGCAAAGTAGGGTTTCTCCATGAGAAAGGACATTCTTCTACACAGTTTGTCTACTGTAAGAGAAGGGTTTTTACTAACTTTGTTACTTCATGCTTAATTGGTAGCATCTTGTGGAAGCAGCTGTGAAATAAAGGCTTCAGAGGATGAAATCTGGGTAAAATGATCTCAAAAATATCCATTGCTGCTGAACGATTTATGCATAAAAAGAAATGGCTGCCTGTTATATTAAATAATGAAATATTGGGCAATTAGGAAAAGACTCTGGTCTTCCTGGGAAGATTTGAGTGTCGTCCAAAACCAATCTGTGGAGTTGACTGTTGGCAACTTAATTACAAAACACATTTCCGTAATAGATCAGAAATAGCATGCTTGAATTTGTACAAGTTAATTCCTGATTGAATTTACAGTACACTAGGACAGATGCTTCCTCCTGTTTGTACAGCAGAACAAAAATCCTGAGGTGGAAAAGGAATAATAACAAAAAGTGCTTGCCTCCATGCTTTTTATTTGTTTGTTTGCATAAAGGTAATGGGAACTCTTTTGGAACAGTTTTAATAGAGATGTAATGTAAGTAAATGAAAAAGGACCAAGCTGACGTGGTTATTTTATTCCTGGTGATATTTCAGCCACCAAAATAAGAGAGAAAAATTTGATTGCATTTTTTAAACATGTGGAGGGAAGTCACATGCAGTTGGAATGCCTCTGCAATATGGATTTGCATTCAATCATCTGAGTTCAACTACAATTTTTCCACTAATAAAAGTTCAAATGGTTCAGATTGGCTTCTGTTACAATGAATGCTCTGAAATCTTGGCTGTGATGACGTTCATGGGCATGGAAATATGCTTTATATAACTCTAAATTTCTAGAAAGTGAAAACATTGGAGAAACTTTTCTCCTCTTACTGGATTTTTAAACTTTTGTTTATTTTTTTAGTTAAAAGTGTTTGAATATCTTAAATATATTGAAGTAATATAAGATATGTAGCTCGGATAGAATATTGTAGCTTCAGCTCCTAAATTTTCAAACACTAAGATTTCAAACACTAGTTAACATAGGACAAAAAGGACAAATTTTACTGATGTGAAAGTAATCTAAAATAGACTGCTTGTTCATGGGTGGTTTGTGACTTTGCATCCTCAGTGTTGGAGTACCCCATTTAACCCATATGAGATGACCAGACTGTGAAGAAGGTGAGCTAACATTTTCAAAAAATTAGCTATCTTTATGTGGAAATTATTCAATTAAACAGTGGAAATATTAAAATTAATCTTCCTGAAAAAAAATTGCCTTCAGTTTTTTAAATTTTTCGCTTTGCACAAATTTCAGGAAATATTTTTTTAACAAAGTGACAGGTCTGTCAGACATTCAGTGGGACCTGTAGCACATGCTACTTATGACTTTCAAGTAGCAAATAAATAATTTTGAACTGTCTCTACAACCCCCTGCTTCATGGTCTTTCTGGTCAGTCCACTTATTCATATAGGTTGCTCATGATATGTTGCAGTTTTAAGGTGGACCTTTGTGTATACCAGAACTACAAAAGCATAAGACTTAGAATAGAAAGGTGTTTAAATACACTGCTAACAAGTGAATCATTATTCTAAATTAAAAACAAAACCAGAAAAAAAAAACAACAATGGAGCCTGTTTCTCCATCTTTTTGCTATTATAATCTGGAGATCTGGTCCAGTCAAAGACTTAATTATGTGCTGAATTGATAAATTCCATGAGATTATGTATGTGGTTAACTGCTTTGATGGAGCCAAGACTTAATCCTTAATGGTTAATTTTTATTGTGGTGTGTTTGTAGTAGGGCCAAAAGTAGTTTAACTGTCTTATTTAATTTTGATATACAATATGTAAACATGGTGGTTGCATTAAGAATCCTATGTAAGAGTTATAGAAAGAATTTATTATCAAAACCCGTAAAATATTTTCTAGTAAGTTTGCAAGTTGTGAATACAGAAGTATATAATGTTACTGTAAATCCATGGCTGAGCATTTATTAATAGTTTTTTCAACTAAAAATGAGCTGCATAAATTAAGAACATATGAAACAGATGAAATTATAGATATATATAAACTATTTTCCTCTGTCTGTTTAAATGGCAATTTTCCCAGAGTAGTCAAGCATCATTCTAAAGGCTAGAACTGGTTGCTTAAATGATAACACACTGCTTTATTGATTAATTATGTTTCTGCCTTCATTACATCAAGAAGTGTCTGATATGGATTTTGTAAAAGATTAATTGCAGTCTAGCTCCAGAAAAGTATCACTTTTTCAAGAAAGCAATCCAACATAAAATAGTACAAAACTGGTAAAGAGGTAATCAGAGGTCAGGAATGGAATTCAGACTTACAAACTGCAAATGTAACTTTGAGGTGAGCTAACAAAACCAACCAGAATCCAATCCTCATGGAAGCCTGAAAAATCTTCCATATCCACCAGAAACTGATGTTGACTCTGTAACCCAGTCTCTTTCTCATTGTTATAAACCCATCTGTAGTTTTATTTTTTTCTGTCTTTTAATGCTCTTTCTCCGACATTCCTGGAGTCTCCAAGTCTTCAATGCTTTGGAATTCTATGTTAAGCATTTGAAACTTGAAAGTTGGAAAGAAAATATGAATTGCAATCCTGTAAACTACAGTTCTCATACTTTCCTAACATATGATTGTAATTTCATAAGTACTGCATGTGTATGTGAGAACTGTGTATTTCACAGATCTGATTTAAAGAAAATCCAAAACATTAAGATGAGAAATAACCTGAAAATAGTCATGGTGATCAAAAGAAGTAATCACGATCAGCAAAAACTGACTTTCATTGGGATTTGTTACATACTGAGAAATTTCATCAGTGTGCTTTAGTTCTGCTTTTCAAATTCATTAATTATCTACAAGAAAGATTTTAAATATGTTAGTTAATTTCCATACAATATGAATTTGTAAAAGCCAGAGACCACAGATAAATAGAAAGAAATTCCAGAGCTGTTAGACAAACGCACAGAGAACAACATTAATAAAGTGTAAGGACTCTGGAGTCCTCAGCTCAGGATAGAAATGGACCTGCAGGAGCAAGTCCAGAGGACAGCCATGAAGACGATCAGGGGGCTGGAGCACCTCTCCTATGAGAACAGGCTGTGAAAGTTGGGGTTGTTCATCCTGGAGAAGAGAAGGCTCTGAGGAGACTTTATAGCAGCCTTACACTACCTAAAGGGAAAGATTGAGTGTAGCAGTAAGACAACAGGTAATGGTTTCAAACTGAAAGAGGGTAGATTTAGATGAGATACTAAAAGAGATTCTTTACTGAGAAGGTGGTGAGGCACTGGAACAGGCTGCCCAGAGAAGCTGTGGATGCCTCATTCCTGGAAGTGTTGAAGGCCAGGCTGGATGGGGCTTTGAGCAAACTGGTCCAGTGGGAGGTGTCCTTGCCTATGACAAGGGGGTTGGAACTCAGTAATCTTTAAAGTCCCTTCCAACTCAAACCATTCTATGATTCTATGATAAATTGGCAGATATAAAGAAAATAATTCAAAAACCCTGCACAACTGCAAAAGAGAAACTGGAAAACAGAAAGGCCAAAAGTAGCTTTGAGATGATCTTAGACAGCAAACAAGATACAGTAGGAGTTTGAATTATGATGTGGCAGAAAGTCACCAATGCAATTTTAACATGTCTCAATGGAGAAATCATGTCATGGAGGAGGAATATAATAATACCTAATAATACCTATTTCCCTGAGGGAAATAAACCTTGAGTAGTTAGCTGAAATTTTGGGACTTTGTTATCAAAAAGACAGTAACTGCGCTGTTTACAGAAATTAAAAAAAAAACAACAAAACAAACAACAACAACAAAAAAACACCAAAAAGGAAAACCAAGGCAGTTAGAAGGAATATTAACTGGTTAACTTCAAATATACAATAAATACCACTGACTACAAGGAAACAATTCTCCCAGGTTAATGATTTTTAACATTCTGATACCCATTTCTAGAGGTGGAGGAAAATTTTGCATTTGAGGTTTCGTTTTCTGGGAACATTGTTTTTTTTTTCCAGTGAATGAAACTGTTTTTGAGAAAAATATGAAAAATCAAACCTTTAACTGATTTTGAGTGTTTGTAGTGAGAGGACAACACGGAAATAAGATTGTGATGACAAGTAAACCCATATTTGAAAACTAGCCTTTTTAGTTGTGGTATTTTTTATTTTTGCTGTGTCTGTCCACTGAACTGAAAAATAAATTCAAACATTTCTCTGTTTAGCACCTTGCAGCAGAAAACCCTGAGAGACTTCCATAAACTTACTTCATTGGGACAATAACCCAGACAGTGTCATTGTTCTGCAGGGAATAGGCATGATGACATACTGAATGTACTGAGGGTGCATCAACATCTGAACATGAGTTGTGTTATGCTGATTAATGGGTTAGAACTGGGATCCAAGGAAAGATATGAAGACAGGAAATGTAGGTCAGAACATAAGGGAAAAATTGTTGGTTGAAATGAACATTCGGTGGTTAAATAGTGTCTTAAGGTGTAAGGACTCTGATCTTGTGAATGTGGATAAAGCCTAGCACACTACAGGAAAATGTGGTTGTAGTAACAATAATAATAGATTTCAGGGAGATTCCTTCTGGAGAGTTTAAAACTAAACTGTCTGCACACTGCTGTCTGTGGTAAAGGAAAGCTCATGCACCAGATAGAGAGGGAATAAAATAGATCTTCTTCATTATAGCTGTCAGGGCTTCTTTGAAGCTAAATACCTTTAAAAAAATGGACATTCTCAAGAATGTGGTGTCTGCTGTCAACATTATTGGGACAATGTTTCCCTTTCTCACTTAGTATTCAGTTAGTGTGGCAAATAATCTAAATGTTTGTGTAATTGATGCCAAATTGTGTAACTGATGCTGTCAGAGATGGTTCTGTGGCAGAAAACAGGGCTCACTGGATGAAAAAAAAATTTACAAACAACCCACAAAGGAAAACCAAATACCACGTCTGGATTATGTTATAACTACACATGGTAGGTTGTACATCTGAAACGAGGAGGGAGAGAAATTGAGCCAGTGGGAGCAAATTCCTCAAACAGGAAGGGGACTTGGTTCCACCTGAGGGGGAAGGGAGGATGTTGGCTTCTATATGCCCTGTACAAAAAAAAATGTAATTCTTTACTGCCCAGCATGCACTGTGACCATGTTACTTCATATGGTGCTGGTGAAGACGCTTCAGGGACAAAAGACATTACACACAATATTAAAGTGTCGTGTCGGGTCACTACTTGAACAGGAGAACCTACAAGTATATGCTTTTTTGTGAATTCATTTGAATTTCTAATCCATAAACTGGTTCTTTTTGGATGTTTGGTTCCTGAATAAATATTTAGGCACCTTATATTAAAGGGCAAAACTGAAAATTTGTGAAACCTCAGTATTCAAAAAACACAGATGTTTTTTCATTAAACAAGTCAAGGTGGATTTTGGAGCCCATCTCCAGGTATGAACATTTGAGAAGTCAACGTTTCTTGACTACAAATGGTGATAAAATGCAATGTTTTTTACTCTTGCAACCCCTTTGCAGTGATTACAATACAAAGTCACTTTAATGAAGAACTCTGACTAACGTTCATTGAGAAAATATAGCAAAGTTTTAATACTATTATCTCCAACTAGATGTTTTGCGCTTCACCTGCCAGTGGCAGCTTTCTTTGCAGGCTCAGCAGAAGGCAGCATGTGAACCATTCAGCATCAAAAGCAGCTAAGGCACTAGTGTGTGAAATGAAGCAGGTGAAATAATAGAACACATGGGGTTTTTTGGATTCCCTACTAGGAGAGGCTGCAACCTTTCATGGTGCCAAGATGTCGATGCAGTAACACCTATGACCACTAGAGTGAACTTTGCCTGAGGCTTTCCAGCCAGGCTGAGTCTGAATCCTTTAAATAGGAAGAGAAGGGCAACTTAAAGAGCTCCTAACTGGATCCTTTACTGGCCTAAAGTAAGGTGGGCAACAGCTTATTTAGGAGTGGAGCTTGTCATCCTGTAAATAGCTCTGCTTTCAATGCAGAATTAGTTTGCACGTTCGTAATTATTGTGCCACTTAATTTCACAAACAGCAGAGAAACTTCTCCCTAGGTTCTTTGATGGTGGCTTTGTGTGAAATTCTTTGGTCATAGTATTTGATTAATCTTCTAGCTCACATAATGGTGTTTGTGTATCTCTTTTTTGAAAAGGCCATAACTACTAACACATGTGAATGACTATTATTTTAGCAAGTTATTTGCTTGAAAAATGACCATTCATTCCCCAAATGCTCAAAATAAACTTCCTTAGAGAAGTATTTGTGAAGACTGAGTAAGAAGGGTACATGTGCAGTGAACACCAGTTGATCAAAATTTGCCTGAAACACTCTTCAGAAAAATTCAGCAAGTGCTATCAGATTTCCAGGTAGAAATATGTATTCTTGCTCCTCGGAGAGTAACAGCTCCAGTGAAAAGCAGCAGTTTGTATACACGTATATATAAATATTCAAAGTCAAGGCGGTGAGTTAGCCATCTGAATCTCATTGAAGATAATGAGAACCACGTGGCCAAATCCCTGCTTACAACATGGAAACTTTTTCCTGGTAGATCTACGCAACATGAAAAAAATGTTAAATATTGAAACATTGCAACTTTTAAATAAGTTTTAAATACAAACCACATCTTAGTCAAGACAAGTTTACTAAAAAATTGTAAAAACACCATAAAAATTTTGGCTGTGTTTAAATTAAGTATAACAAACATCAACCATTCTCATTTAGAAACAGATAATTTCCATTTCAGATTAATGAACTAGCAAAAGCAAAGGATGCTTTATTGTCTGCTAGCTCTACATGCCTGTTTATGTCTTCTAAAAAGATACAATTTGAGTTGGAATTCTCAGAGATATTCTGGAAGGGCACTATGATTACTGCAGCTACAAGAGGACAAGATTAAAAAAAAAGTCTGGAATGAAGTCTGCAATGACACCTAAGTGACCACCATTTTCCCCCAAAATGACAAACCACTTACAAATCTGATGTTTGAATAACTAATAAGGTGTGTATTTTTAAGAGTGATACAGGAACAAAGGGAAGTAAGTTGTTAGAAAGGTCAATAGTATAGATGGAAGCCTAAGGTGAAAACCCACCGTAAGGAAGTGATGCAGGGTTTGAAGTGACATGACAAAAAGTGGGAAATCTTTTGTTGATCTGTGTGTGATGTGTATCATTTTGCCTTTTTCTATGGGAGCACAGAAAAAGCAGGCAAACTGTTTATGCATGCAGCCTCAGTGATATATATATATATATTATACGCTTCAGCCACCTTAAAGTTCAAAGATAAGGGAAGTTGGCTGCCACTGACTTGCACTGGAAAGCCTTTGCAGTTTTGCAGTGTTGGTAGGTATGAATTAAGTTATTTTTTTCTGGGAGGTACAACTGTGGGCTAACTGTGGCCTAACTCTGATGAACTCACTGTTAAAATGTATGAAGAAGTTACATCATACAGAAAGGTGTGATTGTGTATATAACAGTGCACATCTGATTGCATAAAAAAGAGCTGCATTCTTCCTGCAGCACAGTGTTCATTATACAAGCTGTGAGCAGTGCACTAGTCATTTGACACCATTTATTTAATATTCAATAATTTCCATGGGTCTGGTCCTACTCCTGTGTTACTCTCTAGCTATAAAAGAGAAGAACTTTGGTTCTTCCTTTTGGTACATCTTTTTTAATTAAACACCTTTTCCTTTAGCCTATGAGTTCATCATACTCAACAGAAAGAGGTTTTGAAGTGTGTTGGGCTGAAGCTGTGAACTGTTTGGATATATGATTGTGCATTTGGTGGAAAACGTAACATTATTCTTAGTCAGGATAATCTATGATTTTTCACTTTGCTTTGGCAGGCTCATTATACCACAGTGCACATATGTTTTCCCATAAAATTACTCGCTAGCAGTTGTAAAGCGTTGGTCTTTATTTTGAAATTAGGTTTCCACAATGCAAGTAATATAAGATGTAAAATTACAGTGTTGAAATTGATGTGAGAGTACTTTTAATCTCTGACCTATACAATAAACTGATGCTTTGAGATTCTAAAAATTCATTTAGGCCCTAGGTTAATGTCAGAGAGACAGCTCAGACAAATAAACTAAATTATTTATGCTGATTGTTTACATAATCATAGAATCATAGAATTGTCTAGGTTGGAAGGGACCTTTAAGATCATCTAGTCCAACCATCAACCTAACTCTGACAAAACCAAAAAACCCCACCACCAAACCATGTCACTAAGCACTGTGTCAACCTGTCTTTCAAATGCCTCCAGGGATGGTGCCTTAACCACTTCCCTGGGCAGCGCATTCCAATGCACTTTCAGTGTAAAAATGTTTCCTAATATACAGTCTGAACCTCCCCTGGTGCAACTTGAGGCCATTTCCTCTTGTCCTATCACCTGTGACTTGGGAGAGTGGACCAACCCCCCAGTTTCTACACTCTCCTTTCAGGTAGATGTAAAGAGCAATAAGGTCTCCCCTCAGCCTCCTTTTCTCCAGGCTGAACAACCCCAGCTCCCTCAGCCTTTCCTCACAAGACTTACTCTCCAGACCCCTCACCAGCTTCATTGCCGTTCTCTGCACCCAAGATGCAAGCTTTGTTTTGAAGTAATATGTAGAAACTTCCTCACTGCTTTCATTTCTTCCAAATATACAAAGATTTTTTAAATGTCAGTAACTGAAACAGAAACATACACGTGATTTCATACCACATTGACAAGGATTTGATTTCTGTAATTGACGTTAAAGCTGTCAACATCTTTTCCCTTGAAAAGGATATCCAGTTAGAGCATGACTCTCATATGCTTCAAAATTCTTCTCTCCATGTTATTGTTACCCTTCTAGGTATTCAGAAATTCACATCAATATTTCCCTTTGGTAATTTGAAACTGGATTAAAATCCATAGGACAGGGAAGATGGCTTATTAAATCCAAAACACACTGCCTTGAAAGGAACTCATATTATGGTTATCAATTGTGTGGATAAGCCCTTGTATAAGTGTAAATGTATACATATCTTATGCACATACATAAACGTATTCCGTATCTTTAACTATGTCCTAAACTTTATGAATCCTAAAAGTCATGCTCCAGCCTGGAATGCTCAGGTTATCCAGACAGAGTGATCTCAGGCCACAGTAGTACCTAACTCAGTGATATCTAACTGAGTAACTATGCCATTGCTATCTTTTTCTTTTGAATACATTTTACTAGGTTTTTAAGACCATAAGGCAACTCTGTGATCTAATATCAATTTCAGCATAGTATGGACAATACATTTTAAAGAACCCCAAAATTAAAAATGTGTTACTGTCTTTATTTTCTGTGAACTGAGATATGAAAAAGTCATGAAGCCAGGAAAAGTTCATCGATTGCGTATGGGAAATAACTTTGGCTGTTGCAGAAAAACTCTGAAATACATATGCAAACCAACATACATCCCCAGACTCAACAAATCCCAGGAGATGTATTTATGCAGTGTTGCATAATACCTTAGTGATAAGACTCTCTCTGAGCATGGGTCTAGTATCTGTATGCAATTTTCTGTGGCTTTCAATTCTCCTATCACTCCTCTTTTTTTTTTTTTTCTTTTTCTTTTTTATTCTTTTTCTTTTTCTTTATAGGCATCAATATCTGTGTTGATATGTATTTTGAGATTGTTCCAATTCCTTCTGAAGCAAGCCAAAAGTCTCTCACTGGATTCTCTTGGTCCTGCATTAGGCTCTGTTTCTCTTTATTATATTGTATCTGCTAATGCCTTCCTATTTTCTGTTATTCTGGACTAGTTTTTAATGCATGTTTACCATAGTTTCACATAAAAAGTAACATTTTCAAGTATTCTTCTTACTTTACTACTGTTACTGTTCCAAACATCTATCACATCCATAGCAACTGTGCTTACAAGCTGTCATACAAATCTAGACAGCTGGTTGTCCTACTACTGCCTGTGTGAACAACTGAATATTTGAAAATATAGAGAGGACTCTGTAAGGATATTGAGATACTTTGGAGACTGTTTTGATAGCTCAAAACAAGGACAATCTTCTTCCAAAGAAGTTTAGTAGGAATAGACACAACACAACCAATGGGGGACTTTTCTATGCCAAGAAGTGACCACATCCACAATAAATGTACTTAGGGTTCCCATGCTTCATTCAGGAAATCTGGGAAGAAACTGAGACTGTGCAGCTCATAATCTGTGAGTCTAAGACCCCTGAGATGCACTGGATTTACTTCATGTGAACTGCATTATGAGGCAAAATAGCCTTAACCATGTGCACATGGGGTACTCTTTGTTTAGGTCTGATTTATCCTAACCATACTGGGACTGTGCATTTGCTCTGAGCATGCACTGTCGCTGTTTGGCTGGGCCCCACGGAAGATCAGCAGCTGCACTCAGAGCTACTGCAGCTCTGAGCAAGTTGTCATGCTGGGGGAGTGCTAATAAGAGACTTTCACATATCTTCAGTCCTTCAGTAAATCCATACCTGATTATCATGAAGAAGTTGTTATGTTTATACAAATATCACATCTGGAAAGTCAGCTGGAGAATCAACATACTAAAGGCAGAAGGCACTTCTTTTATTATTATTTGCCTCTTGTCCTAGTCTTCCTGCATATCTTTCCAAGCCCAGATTTTGCCATTTCGTTCTGAACAGACAGTAGTTTGTTTTTCCTCTTGGTGGGATTCAGGCTGAATTTGTTCACCTGCATTTGGCCAGATGCTGAAATTTGCAAAAGGAACACACACGGAAGTTATAAGTAACTCCTCCAGGATTTAAATGATAGTGAACAGAAGCCATTACTTCTAAGGGGGAACCTACAGGGTTTGTTATATTTTAAAAAATAAAGTTTAATTTGACACATTGAGTTAATTCATTTTAGCTCTCCAATGTCCCTTGGGAGACAAGTCCTTAAACTGCACACTGTTTCAGCAGGGACTATAGTTCTGTTTGCAGAGTGCTTAGTTTAGTGGAACTCAGATCTCTACAGTGCCTCTAGGACTACTGGAAAACTAATATTTAATAATAATAATTCAACAATAACGTAGTAGCTAGATGCATTGAATTTCACAATAGCATTCCTTCTGATTTACAAGAGGTGATGCAAAATCAAGATTAAGATCCTAGTGT
Source organism: Gallinago undulata (assembly GCA_026546715.1). Classification (NCBI taxonomy): domain Eukaryota; kingdom Metazoa; phylum Chordata; class Aves; order Charadriiformes; family Scolopacidae; genus Gallinago; species Gallinago undulata. The sequence continues at coordinate 69,743,757 of JAOTQQ010000023.1, forward strand.
GTAATAGATAGATATCTGTTACAAATGTCAATTGTTATGAAACAGGGCCACAACTGGCTGCAGGCTATCCAAGACAATCTCTGCAATTTCTTCTGGATATTCAGGCAAACACGAATCAGAGGGGCAAGCTGCTGACACCTCTGGTGTTAAAGCTACATGAGAGAAGTGTTAAATGTCAAAAAGGCACTTCTTTCCAACGAAAAATGTTGAAAGCCAGTGAGTGAAGAACAGTTTATAGAGATCTTGAACTGACTGTCTGCTCCCTAATGCTTGTTTTTACTGCACTGAAGAAACTGCTAAGGCACTAAGATTAGCAACTGTTGCAGCATCATTAGAGGCTCGGTGTTGTGCAGAAGTCTACATGTTACTGAATTGACACTTTTCCTTACAGACTAAGAAAGTGCAGAATTGCTTATCATTCCTCAATAGAAACAATCTAACTACACTTTTCACAAACAGTAAAATGATCCGGAAAGGTATAAAAATTAACTGAAATTTACTGTTCTTAAATATCCACAATAGACAATTCTTAATTCTCTGGAGGCACGTAAAGCCCGGTTTCAAAGGGGGAACAATGAAGACTCCTTTTAGTCTTTTGGTGGACCCAGGAGTTGTGGAAATGTGGTCTCCTAGTCCCTGGAAAAGGCCTTTCACTGCTGTTCTGAAGAAGATGGCTCTTGCCATTTTAGTAGGAAATTAAATAATACCCTTTAAATGTTTGCAATAACAAAGTGAGTCAAATTCTAAATGTCTGTTTTGCAGCACTATGTTGGAGTAGTTCTGAGACAGATGCCTGAAGAACTTCCTCAATCTTTTGCACAGGCTAAAGCTTCCCTGCATGCTGACTATGCTGAACACTAGTAGATGCCTTATTCTCTTTCATTCAGTAACAGCACACATAGTCCTTTTTTAGGACTCTGAAACTCACATGAGAACTGTATCCATTTAATTATCTATATTTCTTTATAGAATAGAGTATTGCCTAAGTCCTTTGACTCTGGGCATTGACTATTGCTCTGGGTCTTATTCAAATCTCTCCTGAGTCATCTTTTTTACTTTACATTCAATAGACATAAATGAACTGGGGTTTTGTTATGTTCCTATGCTCCCAACAAACACAGTCACACTCTTTCTCTCTCCAAATGAGCATCCAGTTATTTACAAACAGTGGAAACACCTTTGGTTTCTATTCCCATCCTATTAGGCATAAGATATGCACCCTAAAGGTGCACTCAGTTCTGAACTCTGCTCAGCTTTAGGCAGCTTTAGTGAAGCAGTTCACTGAAAGCTCAACAGAAGAAGCTCAATTAGATGTAAATCACAAGAAACATTTCATAACAAAGGGTATAGTATTCTTGTGAATTTCAGGAGTAAAAAATACAGGTTACAAATATGCACATCCAAAGGTGGTGGAATATCAACAGTCATGTTAACCTACAATTTCTGCTTCAAGGGTAGGGTTTTGTGGAGTCAAAACAGTGGTGTGAGAATATTTCTCTTTTATCTTTATTGTACCCATCCTTTGAGAATAATTCAGAACAATTAATACTTGATTAACCTATAGAGGTCATTTATGTCAAAGTATTCACCTGAGGAACAGGCTGAAGATGATCCCCTCTACCTACTAATTTCTCAGTGCAAATTATATGTCACGAGATGTAAGACTGGTTTACCTAATCCAGTAAGAACAGGGGTGAATTATGAGTCTTTTTATCTAAGACCTGTCTTTCCTTCTAATATTGTCTTCCTTATAACCTTAAACTACTTAGTGAAATGGAGATTAGGAGTTTTGATCTGAATTTTGATCAAGATATCACAACATCAAAGCTCAACACAGTCAGTTTTGACCAAGGAGTCATCCTTGGAGGTAATTCATGGTAAGAAACCGGAGATGTTTGAGCAATGGGGAAGCTTGCAGAAAAAAGAAAGGTAACAAGATGGCTGAAATCAATCTTTGGAATTGTGTAGACCTGGATCTGAGAACCATTTGTCAACAAAATGTACAACTCAGATGAAAGAATTTTTCATATTGCAATTGTGAATTTTAGGTCGAAACCCTTTAACCATTAAATGGAGACAGTTCGTGCTTGAAATATTGTATAGAAAAATAAAACAGAAATCTAATATCAAGCTATTATGATGCCTTTGTTATGACAGAGGCTGAGTAACAGCAAAAGACACATTTTGTTATGTCTGGTGTGGACTTCTATGGTGTTTCTGTCATGTAACATGCCACAGACTGGATTTGACCATTCCCTTGGAAAAGAGCTAGCTCATTTGAAGAATCAGTATCTAATAATATGCAATAACAGAATAACATATTTCTAGTACAAATAATGTGATTTTCTAACCATTCTTCTGCAGATTAACTGCCATGACTGAAGCCATGATAAAACCAACATTTACAGTGAAGATGAAAGAATGTGGAGCCACATTCTAAAGGTTAAACTTGGATAAAATTGCTTTTAAACTTTTAAAGACACATGAGGCCATTAAGACGTTCTCATTTCTTTTCACCTCCTGAAGGTTTCTCCCTGTTCTCTGGCATTATGCAGGGATTTAAGATTTAGTATCATTCTTATTTTGTAAAACAGGAAGGCAGTAAAGCCTCTACTATTGTGCTAAGCCTAGGATCAGGAAAAATAAATAAATAATACATATCTGAATATCCTTGACAATAATGCAAACAAACATTAATATTTTTGCTTACAGCAAGTGTTGGTAATTTTGCAGATTGTACTTTGCATTTGTATGTATTGGTCATAATTTTAAAATTTCACCATAATAAAGAAACTCAAGATGCTGTGAAATAATTCTATCACATTGAAAATATCTATTTTGTCTGATTGCGCAATACAAAGACATATCTCCTGGTTGACCTTTCTGCAGTACATGCCAAGAATCTATCAGCAAAAATAAGATTCAACATCAGAATTAAATTGCAAACAGCATTATCTTCATGTACATAATGGATCTTTTATAAAGAGAGAGAATTTCTTTTTCTTTAGACTTAGAGAGATTAAGGTCACATCACAGTATGTTAAAATACACAAACCTCGATAATCTTTGGCAGATTTATTACCTACCACACACTCACAGATCCCTGTGAATCTTTGTAATTCTTAACATGAACAGCTGGTAGCAAATAACCAAACATAAAGTGCTTGATGGAAAGAGAAAGATACCTTCTTGTACTCCCAGTGAGGTTCTTCACTGGAAAGCTAATCAAAGAATGATTCAGAAGAAAAGCTAAAAACAACGTTCAGTTTGTTTTTGCAGATGTCCCAACTTTTGAGCTTTAATTTATGCTGCAAATATTTCAGTAAAATAACAAATACTAGGGTCTGAGATAGTTGAAATTTATCAAGAACTTCCAGTTTATTTTTTCTAAACTCATCTGATTTAACAAATCAGATTCTATTTGCACATATTTCAGACTCAGCTAGTTGCATTAGATTAGACAAAACATTTAACACACCAGGAGGTTGACGAAAGAAAGAAGAGTGAAATAGTAGCAAAGTATTAAGCAGCATTAACTAAATTTCTGGATTTTTTTTTGTTTATATGTTTGCTGTCTTCAAGTTGTGGAAGGTTTCTGTAGGAGGCTTGGAAGGAGGGTCTTACAAGAAACTCAGAGTTTTTTGAATGCTTTCTAGAGCTGTGTTGTTGCCAGACATCTTCTCTTTGCCGTATTTGCTATTTTTATCATCTTTGGGACTGACACAGGACAATTTGCAACCAGTCCCACTAAAGGAGTGGGACTTGGAGACATTGAGCAGGTGCAGGAAGCTGGATTCCAGACACATGTTCTCAACAGTCATGTTCTGCCTCTGCTCGGGTCTTCAGAGGGATGGGGAGTATGTGGAGTCCTGCAGGTGTGTGTAGCCACATTATAGCCTCATTTGGTGAAAAACGCATGCTCACATGTATTTTGAAGTGCTCTTTGTACTCAACAAAAGCTCTTTATGTTGAAGATTCACATGCAACTAACACTTCTGTAGTGTGGTAACTGATGAACTCATTTCCAGCTCTCTTTATAATTTCTCATCTTAGTAAAAGCAAAATAGATCTGGGAACAAAGCTGTCTCAATATCAGAAACGCTAAGTAGTACAGAACACAGCATGCATCTCTCAAGAATCAGGAGAAGTTTCAGTTGCATCCTCTATTGCTTATACTGGCTTCAAAGAAGGTGCTGAATCAGGTCCAAAGTGCATGTCACTATACTGAGTATTCAAGGGCTCCAAGACACACCAAAATGAACTGAAATTATAAGATATAGATTTTCACTCCTTTAGAAGAGCAAAGTGATGGTGAAATAACCTCTTCCTCCCTTTATCCTCTCTGTTTAGTATAAACTCACATCCCAAAACCAAAATAACTCCTTACCTGTCCTTCTTCCCTTGGGAAGAAGAAAGAAACTACAGATATGGCTGTCATATAGAGCAGCTGGATGCATTCAAGTATTAAGGTAATGAGTATGGAACAGAATGGAGTTGAACAAATACAATAGCAAAGCAGACCCATCCACACAGAATAGTATATTTTTGGCTCATCTACAATATATGGGAAAAGAACAGTTAGACATCTTGCTACAGCTCTGCATGCTTGAAGTTAAACTTTATTCTGCACTCAGTCAAAGATCACTCTCAATCAAACTGGCTGTATATGGGTAGTTGATCAGTAGTCTAGGGTTTAAGGCAGTTAGCTATGTTGGCCAATTATTTAGACACCTTGCCTAGGAGTTGGTCATTAGATCACCTAAACACAGATGAACATTTGTACCTAAGCCTCAGACCTCACCTCTGGTGCCAGTCGCTGTGTGGCTTTTGTATTATTTGAGCCAGATACTTAACTGAATTAGGCAAATTGCACTGTTTTTCATTGACTGAGAATTTCTCAATGTTTCTTTTTGTATATTACCTCTCATTGAATTCCAGGAAGAAATTTTCAAAAGCCATGTCCTCATTATGAATGGCAGTCTGGGGTTATGAAATTATAGCCCATAAGGAGAGAAGTTAAACTGACATTATGGGCATTTCCGTATTCAGATCTCTAAGAACTCATCAGACAAACCATAGTACACCAAAAAAAGTCCATATGAGTTTTTTAGTCTCGCTAGATATAGGAGTATAGCTGCAGATAATCTTCTTTAGATAGTGAATGCAAGAAAACATGACAGAAAATATATATTCAGGTTATTCAGGCTTTAGCCTTAAACATAAGGGTAGTTAATCACCTGCACACTCTTCAGAGGAGGTCAAATAGAATGGCTGATATTTTGGTTTTAACCAATTCAGTTGTTGGGTAATGCAGTTGCTTGACTGAAGAACTGCACTACTTCAGAGTGAAACAGAATTTTTCTGTCATTAAAGGCCAACAGTAAATTAATACTCACACAAGCAAAGGCTTGTTCAGCTGGGCTGAAGTATGACTCCACGGTGTCTCTGTGTCATAATACCTCTGGACCTGGAGCTGTGTAGCTTATATATCAGCCCTTGTTCAGGTCTCTGATTAGTCCCAAAGTCTGTTCTTAGAAGTTTAGAGAAATTCAGATAGAACTAGAGGTTTATTCACTGAATCCTTGTACTGTGCCTTTTACTTTTCATTGTGTTCTTTGTATTGCGTTCTATTATGCCACATCCCCCCATGTATATGCCTCAGCTTTGCACAGTTCCCTGAACAAAGCAAGCCATGGCTCTTGCATGCTAATTATTAGCTATTTCCTCTTACCTTAGGAATTGGAATGGAAAAAGAAAGAGCCTGGCATCTGAATTTGTTTCACTTTTGCTTCCTGCAAGATTTATCGTTTTTCAGTTCCAGAGTGGAAATGCCCTTTTCTTCACACAGCGAACATCCTATGTTGAGTCCCTCTGTTCCTTTACCAATCCAGCTTTTAAACCACATATTTGCATGCATTCCAACAGTGTCATTTTAAGCCTTCCTTTCTTCACTGTTTCCATTCCTCATCCTCCACTTGAGTAGCTGACTCTCTAGTCATTTTCTATTGGCAATAATAAAAATTATACATGTATGCAAATTGCTAGAATGGTTAATTCTTCATGACTGTCTTCTCTGATCCTCATTTCCATTTTCCCAAGCCTTTCCATATGTCCTTGAATATTTCGTTTCAAGAATTAAAGTTTCCAAGTTGGCCCATAATGCAGAAACCAGCAGCATAGTCTTTTTTTTCTCTTTCTCTTCCTCTTTCTTTTTCCTTGGCATGGTGGGAGTCCGTATTGCTACAAAAGCCTGTTGCAGACATTGGGCTTTGTGCCTTTGGGAGAGTGAAACAATGTTGGGAGTCACTGGGAAGCTGTGTGTGCCAGGGAAACCCTCTATTTCAAGTGTTCCTGTTCCACTGTTATTTTTTCCCCTCTGGATTCTTTTGATGGTTTCCAGGTCTCTCTTCTGGGATTAGACTGTTTTATTTGCTGTTTCTACTAGGTAGTATCATCAAAACAGAGAAGTAAAAGAATTTTCCAGTCCTTTTAGCTCAGTTCAACATGATTGTATGAGTGGGATTCACTAGCAAAAGCATTTAATAAATGTGCAAGTGCAGTTTAATTATATCTAGACTGTACTGAAATTGACATTAAAATCCTCTAGCACTGAATATAAAGGTTGCAAGTTGTTTTTTTTTTTATTTTTAAATCACAAATTCATTATTAAAAGAGCAGTCTTGATATTATGTATGTTGGCAACTGGTGAAATTATGCGATACTTATATTGCTTTTCTTCAGCTTGTTCTTACATTATTAAGTCCATTAGACTAGCATGAACACAGGACTATTAAAATGACAAGCAAGATTATACGATACTTTTTAATGAAGTCATTTTATCCTTCCATTCATTATGTTCCAAGGTTTATATTTTTCTCTTTGTGTTGTTTTTCACTGCAGGTGTCCTGTCTCATATAATTGTTCCTCTCATGAGGTCATAGGTCTTGGTGGAAACTGTGCTGCATATGTCAGCATATCAGCAGTATTACCTTCCATCAGACTCTGAGAATAAACCTTCTCACAATGAATGGGAACTGTAACCCACTTTTTCCACTTAACAGAAATATCAGAAGTTGTTCTGGATAAGAAAAGTCAATACCAAATGCCAATGGTAATACATATCCTGAGATAGGCAGGGCAACCAGGCCGTACGCCACATTTAAGGACATAAGTAATTGCTTCAACCAGCTGGATCCTTTATGCCATGTTCCCAAAGATCCTTATGCTGCCACCAGTTGATAGGAAAGTTTTGGTTTCATTCAGTCTTGATGTCCAGGCTGAACTGTTCAACTGATGTCTTCAGGAAGGAGCGGTGAGACTGAAGGTGGCTTGCAGCATTTAAACAATCATACCCAGTCCTGTTAGCCAAGGCTCACTTCAGAGATTTAAATTAATTCTGACATCTGAATTCCCCTACCTGTGAGTGTCAATTATGGGTTAGTCTGCTATGATCTCCCCCCCACCTCCCCGGACATCTTTACATGCATAACCAACTCACATTTAAAAGCAAGCAAACTCCCCTCACTTACAGGTAAGCTGTCATCTAACACTTTTCTCTGTAGTTAAGATCACTTCCTTTTTCCAGGAAGAGATGTGTGCAAAAGGCAGAAGACAGACTCTTCACAACCAGTTCTTCTGTCCATGTGGGCCCATGCCCTTCCTTCTTTGACATTTCTGTTCTTTTCCTTTCCAAGTGATGTTCTTACTTGGAGACCTGGATGCTGCTCTGCTCTTGGCAGCAGCAGCCCATCAGCATGCAGGACAATGGAGGCTTTCCAGAGAGATCACACCCTGATCCATTCACTTCCCTTCTCTCTCAACACATTCCTTGTGACCAGGCATGTCCTTGTGCAAGAAATGCCTCTAGGATTTAAGCTACTCTGCTGACTCTCTCCTGCTTACTCTAATCAGCTTGCTATTTTCCCTTCCTTACTCTTCCTTTCCCTTCCCTTTGAATGAGCAGAAAAAATAGTCACGGATACTTTGGTCAACATTACAATTAAGTACAGGATTCCAAGCGATGAAAGCATGTTTTACTTTGAATTTCCACAGTGAACTAAGGTATTGCATAGAAGAGGAAAACTTATCTTAAATTGTGAATCATATCCTTGTCTGGAGCTGCAGTTTCAATGTGAAGCTTTTATATTTCAGATTGACTTCAGGTGATTAACAAGGGTAGTTCTTAAACTGAAACAGTCTATGTGGATTATACACTGGTTGAAGCGCAACTTTCTCATGCAGGCAAACCTATGAATATATAATTGACAGTTTTCATAGCTTTATATCCCCTAGGGAACAGATACAGAAAGTGATTTTGGCATAAAACATCCAAAACAGGGGCAAAAAACATTTTTTCATCAGTATGTTATCATCTATTTTTATTTTCCATGAATATTCAAAGAACAAAACTAGAATTTTGGGGAAGAACATTCATGGAAATACTAATGCAAAAAGAGGGATAAAAATCAGATCTGCATGTTTCATTTTCAAAAGTATCCGTGAATCTTTACTTGGTGCCTTTTTTCCGAGCTTCGCTGCTGACGCAGCCAGAATTCCCACTAGAGCCAATGAGGTTCTACCTTTCTGAGCAAAGCCATGGTCAGAAAGACTGAAGATTACACCTCAAGTCTTGTGATATAGAGTGATGTGAACATCAGCTTTCCAGCCTGACCTGATGCCCTCCTAATTCCTCAAAATCCAACCATACAGAGTGTCTCCTTCTGGGTGTTCAGCCCTCACCATCGCTCCTTCCTTCGCACAGCACCCCGCTATGGTGCGTAACAGAGCTGTAACTCTTTCCCAGAGCTTGCTTTCACTCCAGCCTCATGGCCACAAAGTGTATCAAAAAAAAAAAAAAAAAAAAAAAAAGAGTGAAAAAAGCCAAAAGAGTGCCCTGTTGTTGACTGGGACAGGGATGAATCGTGTCATAGTTCAGAGCACTGTTGTTGCTCTGGCACTGAGTCACCGTGCTCGGTCTCTGCCAAGGCGGGTGTCAGCTGGTGAATTATAACATTGGCAGACAGGACAGAGATAAGCAAAAAACACAATGACAGCTGCTACACAGAACTATTCTTTCTGGCTTGCTGAATACAGAAATACATTGTGTAAATAAAGACAGACAGCTTCATTATGCAATTGTCTGCTACTACGTCTCCGCTGAAGAAGTAGTATTGATTCGGGAAACTATACCCAAGCTCATCAGACTAATGTGTTCTTGCTTTTGGACTCCCAGTGTAGTAAGAAATATAGTAATGTAACTCTCTAACAATAGTTCTACAGAAATATGTGCTCAATGGGGAAAGAAAGTCCTGGTGATAATCTAGTCTTTTTGTTTCTGATAAATGCTTCTTACATCTATTTGAGTCCACAGAAAAACATGGAAACAGATATGCTGACCTTATGTGGCAGATGTAGGATGTAACAGGAGTTAACAAATAATCTCTGTATAGAGATAACATCATACCATTCCATCAGTGCAAATCATCAAATAGGTTTTTTCCTGTTATGTTTTAGCCCATATGATAACGAGGAACTGAATGGGAAAATTCTAATAGGTAAACCATAGAAATCAGCTGAAGCTATATTACCATAGTGTGTTTATTAAAATGTTGTTTCTACATTCTTTCACATAATTATCTTTGTAAATGATGGAGAGAGACACTTTAGAGTGTGGGACGCAAGATGGTAGCATTTAAACAATATCTCAAATGGCCTCATTCACCTTATGCTTTAACCTGACATCACTGAGTCCCTTGTCTGAACAAAATGAAGTGAGAAATGACTGCTCAGATGTTCTCATGGATGAAAAGCAGATGAAACAATTTGATTTAAAAACAAAGGAAGGGAAAGTTAAATCAGAAGCATATTGTGCTGAATATTGCAGGGCATTCATCTTTGGGAGTGCTAGGGAGTAAAAGACTTAAACTTAAAAAAAGTGGGAGTATAAATAGACTGTAAAGAAAGGGTAAGCAGTGTTATTCTCAGCAGGAATTAGTCAACTATCCAAAGCTCATGAGAACGATTCCAGTTTTCAAGGGGCAATTGTGTCCGAACTGGCTCAACTATACATTTGCTGGGATCCTGGAAGCAGTTTTGTGTACTGTGAACAGAATATTGAGGAGGGAGAAATTGTGTGGGAAGCTACTCCCGATTCCTGAACTGACTTGTTTTAAGTGGAAAGAAGTGGTGGGGAAGGCCACAGTTTATTTCAAGCCCCATTTAGGTTACCTTGTATTCACATAGGAGGTCATCACCGTTATGCAGAATTGTTTCAAAATGGTGACCGCCCAAAGAAGTCAAGTTGAATTATTTGTATAGATGCATTGTTAACCAAGAAGTAACATAATGATGAGCAAAGGCCTTCCCGGATCTTTTTGCAAGCTCTGTTTGCTCATGCATTCTGGTTTACGAACTAGCTCTTATCTAGCTGTCTCACAGCCTGTCTAGGAAGTCTGCAACTGTCTGACTTCATCCAAACCCTAGATGACCTCTGAAAAATGTTACAGGTATAAAATGGCAGAGTCAATTTTGGAGCTGAAGCTTCCAGTTAGTAATTAAAGGGATATGTAACAATGTCAAAGGGAAACCTACGCCAAAATTAGGTGGTGATTTTCAAGACACTTGTAAAATGACATAGTCTGCTCTATTTGCTCCATTTGGAGTTGAGCAACCTCAATTTGTGGTTCAGTTGTTCTACTATTTCAAATTTGTGAATAAATTCACATTGGAAGCAGTGGCTTTTCTGTGGATATCTCTTGGGATGTTTATGTGGTAATTAATTTTAGTGCCATTGCAACCACTCAATTAGGGGTTACCAGCAATTAAAAATACGCAATAGTTTTAAAAGCTGCAAAACCCATTACTGCTTTTCAGTTAGTTGTTTTCTGGCATAAGGTATTCTAATTCCAGGAATTAGATGTTATTAACATACCTGAAGCAAAATACTGAATTAATATGCTTGTTAAAGAAAGATTTATGACTCCAATAATTTGAATCTTGTTTGTGTTTATCTTGACAGCTTCAGTGATCTTGGCTCAATTACTTTTTAGCTTGTGATGGCTCTGAAACATGGTCATCACCTTGCATACTAGTAAACCCAAAAGAGACCAAGGCTATCAGCAAATTAAATTTTAGCTTAACTTAAATTTTAAGCTTTTTTTTGAGCAATATTCACTTTGTTGGGATCCAGTCAACAGGAATCTGCTATAGCTATGCCATAAAACTTTTTTGGTGATTGCAAACATAAAAGTAGTGACAGGTTTGAAAAGAAAAATAAGTACAGATTCAGTAAATATTATAGACAATATTTGCTCTCCAGAAAAAGACCTAACCCAAGCATCAGGCTCAGAGGGCTTATAAGGACTGAGCGTGGCTGTCTTGTGGGGAGGGAGAAACTTTCGTCCTCATACATCGTATTTGCAACCAGCAACCCCTTTCTCTTCTGACACAACCTGCTGCAATGTTGCTAGAGACTCTGACAGGTGAGCTCTGCATGCTTCCACTCACCTCCTCTTGCAAAGGGAGTTGGAGGCTCATTTACGTGGTCTTGGCAAGAAAAATGGAGGAGGCAGAGAGTGATTACTATGGTAAGATGTAGTATTTAAACGGCTGGACTCTGCCTCTTCCAGTATAGGCAGAAGCAACATAATGGCTGTAGCCATTTTGTTACTCCCGCAGTCCTCTGCTCTAAATAGGTCATGCTTTCCCTAGTCCAGCTCACTCTGAATAAATGTATGCCTTGTATCATGATGCAAGTGCCCTTCATCCACACATCTATGCAACCATAAATTGGGCTTTGAAAAATTAATGCAAATAATTTGATTTAAAAAATAAGTGAACAAAAGACACAATAACATCTCTGATGAATATTGTGTTTGTCAGCAACAGCAGTTCATATTTAGCTATCAAAACATGAAAGTAGGATAATATCTTTCAGTGTTACAGAACTTTCATGGCTATGTAGCAGCTGTTTAGGCTAAACATGGGATTCTTTCATTGTTGTTGTACTTGTTTCTCCTATTTACTCTGAAGAACTAATATACTCTCAACTAGCATCATAATGTAAAAATTTTGGACATTTTTGCAGCATTCTTAAAGTCTTGGGAGACTGGACCCTGATTACAGGGCTTGAATGTTATATTATTATATATACACTCATTTCTGCTAACTGTAGTTAGAAGAGGATTTAAACATCGTTCAGTGTTATTTCTTTACCCTAAGGCCCAAGACTGTGGCTTATCAACTGATTTTCAAAACTCTTTTCTGTATACTAAAAAATATAGCTTGAAAAGCTTAATGCAGCCTAAAGCTTCATCCCCATACAATTTGTATGCACAACATCCGTTGTTCTATTCTAGCACAAAATCAAACAGCAGAAATAAGCTGTTTAGTTTGCAGCACTGATACTTTAAAATACAGTAGTGGTTGAAGGCAACACAAGCCTACTCCCAAATGGCAGAACTGTTAAATGACCAGGGAGGAGGCTGCTTGAGAGGCTGTCTAAGATCCTCTTCTCTTGCATCTCCTATCTGAGCACACGCGTGTCCTTGCCTTGGCTGTAACACTCCCAGGTCTGGCCAGAACATTTTCCGGGTCAAGGTAAAACACTAATGACATTCTGATTTCCCCAATACACCCAAACATACACTTTGTGTGTTTTTCAAGCCAATTATTTTTTACACTAATCATGACCTCAAAACTGCTTATTGCAGTGTAGCTTCAATAACTGCTCAGAAGTTCCTTCTCTTTTGCACTAGCGTACATTAAAAAAATACAAACCCTTGCTCCTGCTCTCCCTCCCTTCCTTCCTTCCTTCCTTCCTTCCTTCCTTCCTTCCTTCCTTCCTTCCTTCCAGGAGGTGTGCACCATGAGGTAAAGGGGAGGTGGGTAAAAACCTTCTCTATCTTTAAAAGAAACTAAGTAAAAGGAAAATTTTGATTAAGTTCTGAGAGTCCTAGTAGCATTTAAGGCAATATCTTGAACGTACACAAATATGCCTTTTTCTTCCCTACAGTGTTGTGGTAAAAGCCCTACATGTATGACCCCAGGAAATTAATTACCTCTTCTATTTTTTTTAATTTTTATTTTAGATTTACTCTTTAATACTCCTCTTTCTCATTGTCTAAGTTTTCTCATTTTCCTAATATCAAAAGATAAGGTTAAAAAGTAGGAAACAATATACAGTTCTTGGGTCTTCACCCATTCTCTACTATCCAGGCAAACTATTGATTTACTGTGACTACAGCATCAAATCAACAAAATACATTCATCATATTGTGACAATACAAAACAGAAAATAAGAAAGAACACAATTTTTCTGCCAGGCTTTTCTGAAAATAAATGCCTATTTTCTAGAGTTTGAATACTTCAGGCAGCCATCTCAGGAATCCAGTATAACTTGAAATATAGTGGCTAGAAGATTAAGAGTTATTTCAAGCTTTTTTTAGGAATTCACAAAGTATTGTGTGATGCCCTGGACTCTGCTGGAATGAAGGCAACCCAAGTTAAAATGCATACAAGTTAAAGCAAAATACATCACATAAAATTAAGCACAAATGTGAAAACATCACCTCTCTATTTCTTAACCAGATGCAGAGCTCTATAGAAGAACTTCTCAAATCATCCTAATCCCACTTTCCTTGATGCAAAAGCTATGTATAAAAGTATAGTTAGAATTATAGATATCTGTAAAGTATTTGAACTAAAATAGTAGGCCATATAAAGCATTATTATCAATTTGTGAAACAAGTATAAGCATAAGCAACAGTATTATTGCTTGCACATTTAAAAATCTATGCTGATGGCAAGCAATTGACTTTCAGAATATTCCAGCAACCTGTATAAGGATTTATTTGAAAACTTATGCACTTTTGAACTCCAGCTTTAAATCACTTTATGCCCCATAGCAAAAAAAAAAAAAAAAGTAAAATTCTCTGTACCTCTTGCCATGACTTTCCCTCCCCCGTTTTCCTACTTCTATTGCCCTTTTCCCTAGGCACTTTTCCTTATATCCTTCCTCACGCCCACTGCAAGATACCTCACCACAGAACCCTGAAGCTATTTTGTTAGGCTATAATCTATTCTTCACTAAATCAATGTCTCCACACATGTGAGTGAAAGTTATTCTATTATAGTTATGCTTACTTTTGCTAGAGGAGAAACTTCCCAAGTGTGTTTTGTCTTTGTGCTTGTTTAACATATGGCAAGAAAATCGCTATGGAGACTGTAATTTAGTAACTCTAAAACCACTTTCTTCCAACATCTTGAACTCCTTGGCTCTATGTTAAATCCTTCAGCACAATAGGCTAAGATACACTCGGGATTAATTAGGCCAAATAATTTCTTGTGTTTACTTGGAAAATCTTGATCAAGATGAAATGTGATTTAAAAAATGAAGAAAACATCTTCGACAAAGCATGGTTCTCAAATGTGTTTTCTATTTTCTGATCATCTTTGAAATTCAGAAAAAGAAAATTCTAACTGCAAACAGGAAAAAAAAAATCAAAAAATCCATCCTGGCTCTAATTATTAAACTGATGAGATAACAGACATGAACTTATCTGCATAGTTGTTCATGACTGCATTCTAAAGTGAATACTCCCAGTATTGCATAGTCTTATTTTCTAAATAAGAAAGAAAACATGAAGTCAGCCTTGGGGTTATTTCCTGATCTAGAAAAAAAAAGGTTAGGTCCAGCAGAGAATGTTATGCCAGGGAAGTGGGTTGTTGTGCCCTTTTCACCTGCACAGGGTCAGAGAGATAGGGGACAGAAGACACCCTGGACTCCTCCTGTCCCACAAATATTGGCATGGGCTGTGAAGGTCTGCTGCATGGTTGAGCCCATGTCTCAGACTCATCTGTCCTGTTTACAGCAGAGCCAACCTGCACTGCAGTGTGGTCCTTCTGAGTTGCATCTGCTTTAGGGACAAATCACTGTATGCTAGGTCATCTGTCCTAGCACTCACCTCCTCTCCTAAAGCAATATAGACATGCTGCATCACTTTGCCTGAAACTCCTCCTAAATTTATGAAGTCCCTTTCTAAAGCAAATACACAACTTAGGACTTGAGCTGCTTGTGTGTATTTAAACTCCCCTGATGTTTTGGTTTCACCTGAGTGGTCACTGATGCAGCTTGGGTTTTAAATGGCCCAAGTTAGATATTGGGCAACTATCTATCATACCTGTATGTATACACAAGAAAGGATCAAAGCTGCCTGGGGCTGGGCATGGAAACTGGGACTTGCACAGAGTAAAAAAGAGGGTTAGATCCACATTTCAGAATGTAAGAGTTTTGATCAGGTCTACTCTCCATTTTATGATTTCTTTCCACCTGATAAGTTGCCCTTAAGCAAGTAGCCTTTGTGTCTGAGCAAAGTGCTCTTGCTTCCGTGTTAACAAAAACATCGCAAGTTTTTTTCTTGCTAGTGTCACTTGGCAGTGATTTTTAAAAATGAGCTAAACCTCATTCCATTTCCCCAATAATTAACAACAATTACACAGCCAACCCCCTGCCCAGTGCATTAATGATTGTGAAATTGGCTCAAAATATGGGATTGAGTGTTTCTTTGATGAATCTATATGCATTGTTTTCTGTTGGTTTTGTAGTCTGTTGGGCATTCAGTGTCTTCCGAGCCACCCTGTGCTGTAAACATTAGCTAGTCATATTACTTGAAAATCTTGTGAATGTGCAGGTTTACAAGCCATAGTGTCCTCCCTCTGCTAACTTTACTCTCACTTCTGACTTTGGTCTGTGCTTCTCTTTGCCATCCAACAGGTGTCCAGTGTCTCTCCTGGTTCTTTCTCCTCACAGGAGATCACCCCTCCTGAGACTGCACGAGGCCAGTGTCATGACTGTTTTCCTGCCATCCCATACAACTCATTGTGGGCTTTAAAGTTTGGGACATAGCCACACATGGTCACAAAGCTCACAAATAGCACTTAACCTTCATAGATGTAACTCAGACCTGGGTTAAAGTGTCCATAGGAAAGGTGACCTATCCAGAGTGGTGCTATATGATCTTGTAAAATTGGCAGTGCTTGTTGGCAACACAAGCAAACAGTTTTGGAGGCTGAAGTTCAAGGGGAGTGAAGGAAGATGGCCAGTGTCTTGGACAAAAACTGTGAGGTAAAGATGGCAAAATGACCTACAGGAAAAATATTGCAAGGTTATACTAAAGGAGAAAGGTATAGGAAAAGGGAGAAGCTGAAGGACTGGGAAAGAGAGAGAGAAATCTAAAGACCAAAATGTGTTAAGAAAATTGAAGCAGCAGCAAGAAAAAGGAGATAGAGGGAAAGTGAACATTTAAATGGGAAGAAAATGCATTAATGAAAGAAAAGCAAGAAAAAAACACTTCCAACCTTGGGGTTAATAGATATCAGCAACACTTCTACTCTATCAGTATTTTCACATCAGAAAATGGGAGGCTGAAAAATCAGTCGATGTGAAATGCAGAGGGGTCTGTTTCAGTCTTGCGAGTTGAGACACTGGACATCTTTGAGACAGCTGTGGCTGGTGCATGGTTGCAGGGTCATTTGTTGTACTTCTATTGCAAGCATTGGTTTGATTGCTCTGCAGTTACCCTTGTAGAAAGCTGAACAAAGGCATTGACAGCGTTTAGATATAATTTATCTAAAGAAAGCTTACCGTCTTTGGCCAGAAGAATAGGCCTTGGTAACTGTGCAGAGGAGGTCACACTGTGTCAAGGTGTGACCCCAGAACAGCTTATCTACTCTCCTTTTCTCACATATCACCCCTCTTTGTTGAAACACCACATACATGTTAAAAATTAAAAAAAATACAAAAGCTTCTCCACAAATATGTTGTTTCTTCAACTCCACACCCCTGATGCAAGCACTGGCATTGCATCCCTTCCTCCTTTGCTTTGCTTGGAACACCCGGTGACATAGTCACCATGTTCATGAACAAGGAGAAAGAAGGAAAGTGTGAGCAGCAGGATATCTGATTCTGGAAACCACAAAATATGCTCTGGACAGGCTAGCAAATAATGTAAAAGCTTATAGAGCTGATCCAAAAGGATCTGAAGTTTTGGCTAGACACAGTGCTGCACACAGTTAACCCACTCAGCATCCAAAGGTGCTGCTTGTCTGTTCTGTGTATGCTTAATGTCATCTCACCCATTTAACAGCTATATGTGTACATGAAATGCAATGTATACTCTACAGAAACAGTTATAATGCCTTGATTCTGTACCCCAAGAACAAGTCTCTGCTATCTGTGCTGTTACACGGAGGACTGGTTTGTTCAGATCTGCAACATGCTTTGAAGACTGTTAAATAAGATTAGTATTATTTATAGGATGTGAAAAACCACACTGTATTTAGCTTTTCAAAATGAGGGAAAGCCCCACTCTTTTTTATCTTGATAAGAATATGTAGGTGAAAGGTTACGAGCGTTGGGGTTAAAAGCAGTCAGAGATAGTATATATTAAATGGGCATATTTGGCAGAAAGCAAGGAAAGGACTTGGGAGTGTAAACACAGTAAACAGAGCCACAAAACTGTCAGCAAAATGTATTTCTACAGTCAAACAGGAAAGTGCCAGAAAGTGTATACTGGGACACAGAAAATAAGACAGAGGAATTAATTCCAGATGCATACACGTGGCATTATATTCTAAAATGTGGGACTTCCATACCCAATTTTACACCTTACAGGGATGATATCACGTATTACAAGAAACAGGCACAGGAGCCTAGCAACAGGAAAAGTCTAGAAGAAATGCTGAAATAGAGCTGTGTTAGATTTGCAGTCCCTGGAGAGAAGGTGATTAAAAGCAACATATGGTTCAGACTGTTACCTCTACCTCAGAAGATTCGTGAGTTTAAGCACACCAGAGGCATGTTCAGCATTCTGTAGATTTTTTTAATGCATCATTATATTCTAATAGTTAGGGGTCAAATTATGTGGCTTCAGTGTATGGACATATTCTATCATCTATTTGAAGCTATTATTAATTTTAGAACACATAAAATGTCACCCACCAACAAACTCTTGGGGCTGCTGTTAATATTTATAATTAAAGTCAATATTAACAAAACCAAACAATTATTTTCAAAGTTTGAGATCATGCATTTATTTCAATAACTAAAATGTTGCAAAAAGTCTTGTGGTTTGTTTGGTTGTTTTTTTCCTGCCCTGAAATACCTTAATGTCTCTGTTAAAGTGTTGTGGGAGCCACCCAATATACATCTATTTCATGTACTCTTTCCCTTCCCACTTATTCTTCCCCATCATGTCTGTGTTGGTGCAATTATACAATATTGTTTCACATTTAGAAACTTTAAATATGTGCATTCAGTGTTGCTTGCAAATACAGTTGGCCTTTCTTTGTCCCTCAAAATAAAGAACAGACTTTGTGCTCTGATAATTTACTTTGGATATTTTGTGTTTTATTTGCACCCTCTTTTATAGAGCATTGTCTGTTATTTCTTTATTTTGAACAATAAAAACCATAAAAGCTACCAAAAATTAGTTAATGGTTCCTGTATGGATGGATGGGTCTTGCCTGCCTACAGTCCCTGGCACTGTACAGGAGTTGTGAAGAATGATATACCTGTAAGTCCATCACTGCAGCATTTTATAATATAAATCTTTATAGTTTTACCAATATATATCTTCATTTACCTGTGTTATAAGCAGAGTGTATATACTGAAGCTGCGAGACTTAAGAAATGCCAGTCACAGTATTTATTTGGTGTCATCTTTCATGTGGAAAGACTTTTATTGTTCCCTTGTGTCAATGCAATACTTTATGAAGCTATAGATCACTTTCATGGTCCTGAATCATGTTTAGTAGTTTCTTACAAATCAAGCTAGTAACAGCTATAAACCCCCATCATTTAGTGTGTCCTCCCCACCCCCCCCCCCAGTTCACTCATTTCAGACTGCTACTGGCCTCTGAGTTAATTATGGAACATTTTAAATCTTTATTGCCTCATTTGTGCTGTAACAGGGAAGGTAAGGCTATAGGGGCATTTGCCTTTCTCCAGCTGAATTTAAAGCTGTAGTATTACAGCTGAATATGAATGCTGTAAGTACAAACTCCATGTGTGTAGCTCCATCCCTTTGAGATGACGGGGATTTTTAGTTCTGGACAAACTGCCTATTAGCCATATAGTCTCAGGATGCTTGTAAAGCTGTTGCGTTTCCTCATCAAATGTCCCTGTGAGAAGACCTTGTTCACCCCAATTCCACCCTGTCATTGTCTGTTACTTCCCTTTTCTCACTTGGTGTACTGACCCCGTGCTACCAGCCCCTGTATAGCCTTACCTGTATACTGGCACATCAAACCCACAGTGACCTCCAATACCATCTGCCTTGGTGACTATGAAGAGTCTTTAGATGTGAGGTTAGGTTTAGGCTTTATCTAAAGATAAATGCTAGCTAAAATTAGATAGCTGATTGCATGCCTTTGTTTTAATACACACTAGCCTGCCTTCCCTCCCTTCATACTCCTCCAAAACACATAGTGCCTGAATCACTGCTTGTAGAGAACTATTATTAAATGCTTGTTTCATCTGAATGGTAGAATTTAATTTCTATAGACATCAGCTATTATTTATCTGCTAAAAAAAAGTATTAAAATTAACCCGTGGATAAAATTCAAAAGCAGCTGAGCAGAGAATGTGACAAATGTTATTCTAGTTACTTGCTTACTAGCAAAATTTTGGGGCTAAAAATCTGATAGTAGCTGTGATTATAGGTATGGTTAGGTTGGTCACTGCTTTCACCAAAGAAAATTTCAATGTGCATCATAGGTAGGAGGTCAGAATATGGGATACAGCTTTTCTTCACTTGTAGACTAAGAATTTCCCTCTTGTTGTAAATTAATTAAAATAAACATCTAATAACTACTGTTCTGTAAATGCTTCAAATTCAAAATAATAGCTATTTAAAATAAGATAGAACTGAGCTCCAGACCCAGCCTTTGGGTAGACAGCTGTCTGCTTATGTCAGCATTTGACTTTGCTGACACTCTATCCAAATTCTTTTGTATACAGGCTCAGCTTTCTTTAAACACTTTGGCCAATTTAATCTTGGCTGAAAGTATAACCACCACCTCTGTGATGACTGTTTGAGTTGGCTGCAGGGAAGAAGCCAGATCCTGGCTACGTATTATTGATAGGAGGAAGATTAGATTTCATGTGTGAGGGTGTTCCCTGTGTATCTTAGGCACGATCATTCGAAAAACATCATGCCTAAGTAATGATTACTAGTTAAGCATGCCCTGGTCATTTCCAAAGGGAAATGTGCAATTTGGAAGATGATCATATTTTGATTCCATTGGCTTTAAATGTCTCCTGACAGAAGAATGGGAGCTCCTTGTTGAAGCTTGGAAAGGGGTGAAATTAATCATCCAATCAGGGCTGGATTATCATGCTTAGTTTTCTGCAGCTTTGATGGATAAACTGATATTTCATACATTCTGGCCACGGCACAAGACCAGAAACTGTCTGTAGAGACACAGGCAGAAGCTCCCGCTGCCGCTATGATTTTGTTATTGTCAGCAGCAAATTGAAAATCCAGTGAGGAAGCAAAGCATCAACAGTGGATATATTAAGTATTGCTAGCATGTAATTAATTCTCTTGGGCAAAATGGACATAATTCAAAACAACCTGAAAATGGAGAGCAGCTACATTTTGAAAATAAATTGCTTTGTTACAACCTTCATTCCACTGTTAAAAATAAATAAATAAATAAATAAAACAGTATGAGGCAAGCTCTTCAGATCTACTTTTGGGTCATGTGCATTGTAGAGTACATCCATGGTATTTTCTAGCTCTAAACAATAGCAGCTGAAATTAGCCATATTTAGCCACTTATTTCCAAGTTTCCTGCCTGCACTCTGTTGTTGCATTTTCTCATATCAACAGATTGCCAGGAGCAATATTGGTAGATTAGTTACAAATGGATGCAGTAGATTGTTATAGTTGTTTGTTTTCTCTCAGTTCTGAGCATTATTGTACCAATTTATCGTTCAATAAGGAGCACTTACAGTTCATATCAGTATTTTATAGAGCTTCTTCCAAGTTAATTCAATGTTTTTCTCATGCTGGATTGGACTTTGAAAAGGCTATTGATCTTGAATGATTTTTTTCTCTTCTGGATTCTCTTTACAGTGTTTTCACTCACCAACTTTACTAGATATTTTTTGATAGGTGTTAAGAGACCTTACCTACACCGTTCTGGAAGAGGTCACAAATTGGATTTCTTCCCTACTAAAACCAGTAGAAAGCAAGTCTGAGCTTTGGACTGGAGGAGAAGCAAACAAACTAACACAAACAAACCCCAGAAGCAAAGAAACAAACAAAACCCTCTCACTCCTGATTTACTGTGGTTTTGCTATTACAAGCAATTAATTTGGAAGAAACCTCCTAGTCCTACTTAGCTAACAGCAAACTTCTTTTCAGCTTGTTGATACCAAGGTATCTGTACATGTCATAGCTAATCATCTATGGATGATATATCACCAAAAAAAAAAAAAAAGCCATTTTAGAATTTATTTTCAGTGGAAGGACTGTATTCTCAGTTAAAAATAGCTAAGGATAAAAGTTAGAAGAATCCATTCCATAAAGTTTGTATGTATACACTAGCTACAGTTGCTATAGAAAGCTATCAGTCTTGTAACTTCCTGATTTTGCTTTCAGAACATTGTGGAGAAAGAATATTATTTGTATGACTTTTTCAGAAATATGGAGTAGAGGATTTCTTCCTTAAGGAAATTATTGGGGGTGGGGGAGAAAGGAGCTAGACAGCTGTCCTCCTACTCTTATTATTTCTCTTCTTCTCAGAAAAAAAAATAATCAGACTACTATTTCTTAATAATAAAATTTAAACCAGTGTCTAGATGTCAAAGACACAAATAAAATAAGAAAGGAAAATAAACCCGACTTACAAATTCTCAGAAGAACATGAACAGGAGTAATAAACAATGTCTTAAGGCACTGGAATATTAGTGACAAGCCATGGATTTCAAGTTATCACTGAGATTTTCTTAGAGATATGCTTCCTCTATATCTGTTTAACAGTTGCATAACTATTTGACTGCCTGATTAACTTTCAAGTTCTTTTTCACTTTCTTGAAACCAAGTATGTATTTACTCAATTCTGAAATATATAAAGAATAGATTTATTTTGTATACAATACTGTAGCTTCTTTATCCAAAGACTCTTAAAGCTTTCATTAAAACGGCATACAGCTGAGCACTAAGTTTGAACACACTCTAGTAAAACAGCGTGTTACTGAACACAACAGTCAATCTAAGATAATAGATTAAGTCTTTCTTCTGAAAGTCATCACTGAGTAAAAGCTAATTTATAAAATATCATAGCATCATAGAACCATAGAATCATCCGGGCCAAAAGGGACCTTCAAAGGTCATCTAGTCCGACCACCCCCCAGTCAGCAGGGACACCTCCAACTAGACCAGGTTACCCAGGGCCTCGTCGAGCCTCACCTTGAATGTCTCCAGGGAAGGGGCCTCAACCACCTCC